>CM052548.1:52115283-52217114 GCA_028533065.1 Trachops cirrhosus | reverse complement strand
CATCTAGGTTGTAATTTCTTATAATCCTTTGTATTTCTGTGGTATCAGTTGAGATATCTCCTCTTTCATTTCTGATTGTATTTATTTGGGTCCTCTCTCTTTTTTTTCTTGATGAGACTGCTTCAAGTCTTGTTGATTTTGTTTATTTTTTCAAAGAACCAAGAACCAGCTCCTGCATTCATTGATCCTTAGAATTGTGCTTTCGGTCTCTGTCTTTTAATTCTGCTCTGATCTTGGTTATTTCTTTCCTTCTATTTGCATTTGGCTGTCTTTCTTGTTGTTCCTCGATTTCTTGTAGGTGTAGGGTTAGGTTGTTTGTTTGAAATGTTTCTATAATTTTTTTAGGTAGGCCTGTATCACTATGAACTTCCCTCTCAGGACTGCCTTCACTGTGTCCTATAAGTTTTGGGTTGTTGTGAGTTCCTTTTCATTTGTTTACAGAAACTTTTTGATTTCTTCGCTAATTTCATTCTTGACCCATTCATTGTTTAATAGCATGCTATTGAATCTCCATGATTTTGAGTGTTTTGGGTTTTTTCCCTTGGGGTTGGTTTCTAGTTTCAGTCCCTTGTGGTTGGAGAAAATGCTTGGCATGATTTCAAATTTCTTGAATTTGTTGAGGCTTGTTTTGTGTCCTATCATGTGGTCTATCTTTGAAAATGTTTGTGTGCATTTAAAAGAATGTATTTAAATTCTTTGCAATGAATGCCTGTGTATATATATGTGTGTGTGTGTATATATATATAATCAGTTAAGTCCATTTCATCTATGGCATTTTTCAATGCCACAATATCTTTGTTGATATTTTTTGTGGAAGATTTGTCCATTTTTGACAGTAGGGTGCTAAAATCCCCTACTATAATTGTGTTGCTGTCAATATCTTTCTTGAAGTCCTCCAGGATTTTCTTTATGTACTTGGGTGCTCCTATGTTGGGTTTATATATATTTACAATGTTTATGTGTTCTTGGTGGATTCTTCCCTTGAGTATTATGAAGCAACCTTCTGGGTCTCTCTTTATGGCCCCTTGTTTTGAAATCTATTTTGTCTGATATGAGTGTTGCTACCCCAGCTTTTTTTTCCTATCTACTTGCTTGGAAAATGTGTTTCTAGCCCTTCAGTCTGTGTAGGTCTTTTGTTCTGACGTGTGTCTCTTGTAGGCAGCATACATGTGGGTTATGATTTTTTATCCATTCAACTATTCTATGTCTTTTGACTGGAGCATTTAATCCATTCATGTTTAAGGTTATCATTGATAGTTACTTACTCATTGCCATTTTCATGCCTGTGTTCCTCTCTCTCTCTCTTTTCTTTCCTTCTTTTCCTTAAAGCAGTCTCCTTAGCATCTCTTGCAGAGCTGCTTTTGGGAAAGTGTATTCTTTTAGACTTCTTTTGCCTGGTAAGTTCCTTATTTGATCTTGTATCTTGATTGAGAGACTTGCTGGATAAAGTAGTCTTGGTTCCTGGCCTCTGGTTTTCATTACTTGGAATATTTCTTGCCATTCTCTTCTGACTTGGAGCATTTCCTTTGAGAAGTCAGCTGTTAACCTTATCTGGGCTCCCTTGTATATTAATTCCAGTTGCTCCCTTGCTGCCTTTAACATTCTCTCTGTCTTGAAATTTTGCCATTTTAATTATTATGTGTCTTAAAGTGGGCCTGTTTGGGTTCCTCTTGATTGGGACTCTCTGTGTTTCCTGGATTTGTGTGACGTTTTCTCTCTTCAATTTAGGGCAATTTTCCATCATTACTTTTTCAAATCGGTTGTCTATCCCTTGCTCGTCTTCTTCTCCTTCTGGTATCCCTATTATATGGATGTTATTATGTTTCATATTGTCTTGCATTTCTCTTATTCCCTCTTCATTCTTTCTGAGCCTCTTTTCTTGTTCTTGGTCTTTTTGGGTGTTTTTCTACCTTGTCATCCGGATTGCTGATCCAATCCTCTGCTTCAACTAGCCTGATTTTGATTCCTTCTACTGTGTTCTTCAGTTCAGAAATTATATTCTTCATTTCTTCTTGGCCTTTGTTGATAGTGTCTCTTTCCTTTTTCATGTTGATATAGTTTGCAGTGAGTTCATTGTAGTTTCCCTGTAGTTTCTGGTAATTCACTGTTACCTGATTGAGCTTCCTGATAACCATTGATTTGGACTCAATGTCTGATAGTTGACTTGCCTCTATTTCATTTAGCATTCTTTCTGAGGCTTCCTCCTTTCCTTTCATTTGGGCATTGTTTCTTTGTTTTCCCATTGTTTGTGAGACTCTTCTTGTTCGCCTCAGCTAGTTAAATTGATCTGTTCTCACTCCCTGGGTTTATGGTGTGAACTTCCGTGGTAGAATACCTGTGAGATTCAGTGGTACAGTCTCCTTGGTCTCCTGAGCTCACTGGTCTTGGACTTTCATTTAAGTTGGCTGTGTGTTTGCCTTTGGGTTTTGATTATTGTTGGGTCTTTCTTTGGTGGGTCTTTCCCACCAGCTGATTAACTCTGTCCACCACCTCTTGTATTTTTTTTATGCTGGTGAGGGCAGCTTGTGTTGAAGCTGGTTCTTCCATGTGTACAAGGTTTTGGGAATTCTCTCTTGCTTCTGTTCAGTTATTTGTTCTGGGTAATTTCTCCATTATTTACTTGTACTTCCAGATAGGTCTTGGATTGAGGTTAGTGTGACTTCCACTCCCTCCTTCACCTTCTTCTGTTGTTATCGGTTGGTGGTTCCTTTGTTGTTGGGTTTCCTCTTCCAGCAGGTATCCTGACGGTCACAGCTTCCACCTACTCTTTTTTGTGATCAGTTGGAGGGGGAAGGCAAAATGGTTTAAGACAGCAAAAGAGTATTCTATGATATTTACAGTAGTAGTTGGTAGAGAAGAGATAGGAGATCCTTTGGCTATGTATAGTGTTAGCCATGATATTCCCCCCAACTAGTCACTTTTTAGAAAGGATGGAAAGAAGATAAGACTCTTGTTTGTGAGGGAAGGATTGTGAGTTGGATCTAGAAAGCAGTGAAGTTGTGGGAGGTCAGATTTTGAAGTAAGGTGAGAGTAAATGATAATAAATAGGTGTAGTATGTGAGAGAATATTGTTAACCACTTCAGTAACAGAGTTTAGGAAACCGTGAAGTTGGCTGAGATCTGGGAAGGGTGTTGTGTAGTATTTACAATTGCATGGAACAGAATTATTATTATTTATTCTTCTTATTATTTACAATAATATAAGAGCAGCAATTATATGACAGAATCTATGTGATCTAGATAACAAGAATTGGGAGTATAGGACCTTGAGTGGTGTTCTAATGGAACACAACTGAAGTGAAGGACTGTAAATTAACAATATGCTATGAAAGAGAGAACAGGGGAAACCTGTCAAATGATACAATATGCCCAAGCAAGTGAAGAAGACTGAACAGAAAGAAGAGGAATACAAAAATACTATTAAAATAAAAGTTGTAAAAATAATGAAAAAAATAATACAAATGTGCACTAACTTGCAGGTTCTCTGTAATAACAAAGTGGAATTTGTCTCACTGTCTCAGCTGTTGGGATGCCCCCTCTTTGTGTCCAACTCTGGTCTTTTCACAGTTCAAGGATTTTTGTGGGTATTTTTTTAAAAAGAAGCAGAAGAAGGAAGGAAGAAGAGATAAAATTGCAGAGAAAGGAAGATGGAATAAAACAAGAAAGAAGGAAAAAGAGGAAAAAGGATTTGAGAGATAAAAATAATAAAAATTAAAAAATAAAAAATTACTTAAAAAAAAGCCTCTTGCTGATTTCAAACTGGCCAAACCTGTTTTTCTGGCCTTGCTGGCCCCAAGAGGGGTATTAGTATTGCTTTTCTCTTGTTTGGATCTGCACTCAGTGAGCCTCGTGGGCACTCTCCCCAGGGCTAGCCTGGCTCCTCTCCCAGGGCCTTGTGTGTGGGATCCAGGCCTTCCTCAGAGCACACTCTCCCCGGGGTTACCGCTGTGAGCTGGGGCCTTCCACAGAATTCACTTTCCCTGGGGTATGGGCCGGCCCACCGGGCCAGGCTACCTCCAGTCCCAGGGGTTTGGGCGGGCACCCTTCCCAGTGCTATGGGGGCACGCAGGGCTTTCCGCAACACCTTGGAATGCTAGGTGGGTAGGAGGCCAGAGCAATTGCTGCAGGAGAATACCCCAAACAGTGTCTCTTTTTTCACATTTTCTTTTTGAGAAATTCCTCCTACTCAAGGCTGCCGCTCTGTATAGTGGCCTGGCCTATCGTATAGCCCAATTCTCTAGACAGACCCACAACTATCAGGGTCAGGGCCCATCACTGGATGACTCTCAACTCTCCCCAGCTGGCATCCACAGACTCCATGTATGCTCACAGACCCTGTGTGTTTGCCACTTAGTCCTCATTCCCCTCTCTGAGACTTCAAGCAACGAGGTACCTTCCGGTGCTGCTCAAACCCTTGTTTGGCTGGGGAGGGAGCAGTTGACCCAGCTCTCTCCCAAGAACCCTGTGTCAGACCTAGTGGGTGCCAGATATGGCGCTGCAGCTGCTCTGGTCCCCGCACACTGGTCCCTGGGATCTTATTGTCCTGAAGCACTCTCTTTACCATCTGGTTTTTCAATGTCTGCTACAATTTTTTGTCTCCTATTTTCATATATGTATGGTTACTGTTGACTGTTTGCTCTGTTCCCCCCTAGATCAGCTAGGTTTTTCTCCTGTGTGTAGGGGGAAGTGGAATCTGCTCCCTCCTACCTCACCACCATCATCCTCCCTATTATAAAATTCTTAAACAAAGTCATCACTAGTATTATGGTGCCTTCTTTAAAATAAATTGCATATTCCTTTTTAATATACAAATAATGATATAAATAAATAAATAAAGTCAATCCATCAAAGTGGTTATTTGAAGAATGATAATTTTTTCCACTGATACATGTAAGCCTTCACCTCATAAATCCTGTTTCTTGGCTGTAGCTTCTACTGAGAACTTTGGTTAAGAAAAGCTGCCAAGATGGACAGCAAGACACTATATAATAAAAAGAAAGCACATTTCAAAAGCAGATGATTATTCTTTTTCTTACATCTCCTATAATAGTATCGCTTAAGTGCTATGAATTTTTAAGTGGGAACCAAATTAATCACTATTAATCCTTATCATTGTGATTGCATAATGTCTAGATTTGAATGTCTAATGTGCAAAACTCTCCTCTTCCTCTGGCAGTCAGAAGAGTGAAAATAAACCTTAGACTTCAAAAGAAACACCAAATTTCAAAAAAAAAGTTACAATAATTTGAAATGAAAAGGAAAAAATACTTTCTAGAAGAAAAAATATACATTATGGCAGAGTTACAGATGCAGTCTTTTATATTAATATATGCACTATTATAGGTCAGGTCTGTGAAAATAAGTAGCAAAGCAAGAGGGCAGGTGGACAAATGGTACAAAGAAATTTTGAAAATTTGTTCATTTGTATTTTTTGATAATCTCTATTTAGAGCTTAATTAATACTTTTAAAATTACTTTCTCTAATGATCTGTGTGTGGTCTCAATTGAAATTGCCATTAGGTGCTAATTAGCTAGCAAGGTCAAGTTCCATAACAAATGCATGCATGCAAACACAAGTACTCAGAACACATGAAGCAGCCTCCCAACAACTAATTTTTGCCATTCTTGGTTAGTCTGGATCACATCTGAATGAATTCCCTGGCCACAGGAGCCACACACACACAAATACTGAATACATTTTATGGTGCCAGATCAGACAAACCTCAAAGTGTTCCATTATGCTTCTCTAAAATTTGAATCTAATCCCATCTCAGAATCCTGGACCTTACATATTTATATCTTAGCACACTCCCAGGCTGGGGCTGGGTTACCAGGTCTTATTGTGTACTGGCTCCCAAGCTCAAATTGCTAAAGGGCTCCATGCATATTCCCAACAACATAACATTGTCTTTAAGGATTATAGATTTGTTTATTTCTGTATTTTTTCAATGTCTTATTATTTTTCCATTTACACATCATCTGTATTTTTTAAGGTTATAAATTGTATATCTACAAGAAAGAGTAACTTCTTAGGTCACGTTATTTGCCCAAAATATTACATTAAAAAATAAATAAAGGTATCAGTAGTCTGTAGACCCAATAAGGTTACAGCACAGTTCTGAGAAGAATTCAGTTAGGGAGCTGTCCTGAAAGGAATGTAAAATTGTATCAAGTAGTAGATTTTGACAGTAGTAGGGATGTTAGCATATTCATCACCCACCAGAACCTGCTGGCTTGGCATTATGGGAAATGACTTTATTGGTTACCAGTGGTCAATGGGTGGTCAGCAGCCAGACTGGGGTAACAAGTCAATTCTGTGGTGATACTCTTCAACTCTTGTTTTAGAAGCAGTCTTTAATTAGGGAGTTTAGAGTTAGGTAAAGTAAGGATGCACATTTGTTTAATTACAGTGGACTAGGTGTGAGAGAATCTGGCTGAGGTGGAGCTATACCTTTTGGGCATGCCTGCATGCCCATGATATGGTATATGCTCTGTATTACTTTTCTAAAACAAACATTGATGAATTCAGAAATGTATCTAACTCCCAGAATTATGGCCTCTGAACTGAGGATCTCCATCCCACTAGCCAGGTACTTTTCCATCCTTTACCCTGCATTTCTCCTTTCCTTCACAGAAAAACTTCTTCAAACTATAAATAACTGGAAATCTCCAATTTATCTTCTCCAACTTATCTTCATTTTACTCGTACTGTACTTTTATTTTTATTGACCAAGTTAAATTGTTATCAACCTGAATCAACAATGTCATTGTTTGTAGGCTCATAGCTTACCCTTGCCATGATGTTATGCATGTTTTCATGTTTAGGTCCCAGGCTTCCAACTTTTTATACTATGGATATCAGCCTAGGTGATTTCCTCTAGTCAAGACTTCAAACTCTGCCTGACAGCCACCTGATTGACAGCTCTATATCATAAAGCACCACTGATATATCTTTATATACAATCAAGGTGTCAGTAGCCTCCATATGGATATCACAGAGGCATATTAAAAAATCAAGTTCATGATCTTTGCCCCAAACTAGTTCTTATCATGGGTATCATTTTTTGAGAAATGTAACCATAACTTTCCCAGCTCAACAAGCTCTAAATATTTCTGAGCACTATTGTCTCTCACTTCCCATGGTTTACATATCACTGGTTTGACTGTATCCCCTAAAAGTTGTTTATATCCCTACACAATACATTCCCACTGCCACCACTTAATTAGTAAAAATAATAGTTATTGAGAGCTTATAAAGTGCCAAGCTCTATGACGACTACTTTATATGAATTGTGTTATTTAATTCTTACAACCACCTTATTAAATAAATACTATTATCTCCATTTTACACGTTAGGGAAATGGTGTTTGGTGATATTATATAATTCCCCACAGGCACATGGCTAAGTGGAGACAACTCTAACTTCTATATACCTGGAGTGAGTGTTCTACTCTTTCAAGCACTAGTCAAACTTGTTGAACTTCACTTATTACCTGTATAGCTGTGCTGAATTCTTAATTAGTCTTCCTGTAACAACCTTAATTTATTCCTTTTGAAATATTCTCCACATGCCTTCACTTAGACCTTATAGAGATTTCCTCTGGCTCCTAGATGAAAGTCAAACTTCTGATCAGGAATCTACAAGTACCTGTTTGACTATCTTTGGCTTTTCCCAAGTCCACAGAACTCTGACCCAGTGTTTCTGCCTTATCTCCTACCCTCTTCTCACTCTTGAGTATCATTTACTTACTCTTTCCCATACCTTACATTAATGTCAGTTTCTGGAATATTATTCTCCTGCCAGTATTGTTATTTGATTAACTTTTGGATTCTACATAACCCTATAAAGTGCAAGAGAACAAGAGCCCATATTGAATTTTCTTTACCATGCCTAAGCCATAGTACTTAATAAATATTTATCATGGAAACATATCTTCTTTTAACAATAATATAATTCTAATTATATGGTACTATTATAAAACAATGCATATCATTATAAAAATATAGGGAATTGGAGTAGATTAAAAGGATAAATAGCAAAAAAAGTAAAATTATCCATTGAGCTCATCTAGTAAGGACCATGCTTTATATTTTCCATGCTATTTTACCATTGACAGTTATACGTCATATTTTATACATTTTCTGAAAACAATTAATGTTTATTTAAAATGTGTCTTATATCACTAAGACTTTAATGTTAATTTTAATGACTACCCATTAATCCATTGAGTTTATATGTTGTAACTTCCTAAATACTCATAATGTAACTAGCTATTTAGATTGGTTTCAAATCTTGGCAATATAAATAGTGATCTAATAAATATCCCTACACATAAAGCTTTTCTTATGATTGCATTTTCTTACAATAGTTGCCCAATAGAATAATTAGTACATAGAAAGATATTGACATATGGACCTTTAAATATTGTATATGCTTATTGGCAAGTTGTTTTTGAAATGGTTTAACAATAAATAGGAAAGCCACTTTCATTTATTTGATATATAATTAGTTGTTCTTCAGTTCATTTTTGCTAAGTTGTTAAGACCCTAAATACTAGATTGTCAATTGTGTGTTTCTTTAAATGTACTGATGATTGTTTTCTTAAAATAACATAAATTGCCATCTACAAGACCTCATTTCTATTTTTGTACTTAACAATATTTATGTGTGTATCTATATTTAGATAAATTAGCTTGTATATTGCTCTAATATGTATCTATTATTTCATAAATATTGTTATTTAGATATTGATTTAGATATATCTCTATTTCTCAATGTCAAGGTACAGACATAGAAGTGGAGAATATAATTCAAAAAGGACTTATATATAAATATATTAAATTATGAATATAAAATATATAAATACACATAATTCATTTAATAACTATATTTTAATGTTTGAAAATTATCAAGAATATATATTATTGATATGTAAAGTGTATATATACTCATATTTTCTCATAACTTTTTTCTCAGAATTTGAAAAAATTAACATTATTTTTTTCTTTCTCATCGTGTTATTGGTGTTCACCTTATGTTCCATTTCACATTATCTCTTCTGAACTTAGGGAAAAGAGGTAAATAATATATTAGTATAAAGAATATTAAAGAATAAATGCTGTCAAAATTAAATTAGTTGCATTCTTCAGAGCATGGCTATTTAACATACATTAGGGGTAAAAGCAAAATAACCAAAAAACTACCTGAAATTAGTATTAAACCATTTTCATAGAATTATCCAGGTAAGTATTAAATCCTACTGTTCTTTCTTATGGTTTTAGTTAATAGAAGTTGTATATTTGAAGTATAATTTTTCCTGTTGACTTTTTGTATGCTTCTTAAGAATTTAAGGCATAGAAAAATGTAGAAAAGCCAATACATAAAGTTATTAACATCTTAGTTTGAACAATGTACTTTAAAGGATATAAAAGTACAAGGAAATTAAGAGATAAGAAATAATCTCCACTTAATACTTCTTCTATAAGCATACACTCTGTGAATAGCTGTCTGAATTATAAATTAACTTACATTACCTAAGAGTGTACTATGGAATCAGTATAGTAAGCAGTGAAAACAGCTAATGCATAATAAAGTTGCTATTCTGAGAGTCTCCTAGTTTATACTGTAGTGGGGGAGATAGTCATAAATGTAGTTGGAAAGAAGCAACAAAAGGGATAAATGCTATCATAGATTTATACACAGGAGCAATAAGAACTTAAATACAGCACAGATAAATATGCCTGAGGGGTTAAAAATATAAAAAAATGTAAGACCGGTACAACTCAGGCTCTGTCTTGAAGAATTAATAAAAGTTGTGACAGTGATTTTGCCAGTAAAAGTGGACGGATATTCCAGCCAGGTGGAAAATATGATTGATCTCGATACTTTCTTAAGATAATATTTTCAGTACATTATGCAAAATACTTTTGGCAGTTTTAATTAACCCGTAATTTAAAAATAGTATCTAAGAGTGTCTGATGTAATAGGTATGTCTTGCTTACATAAAACAATATAGAGGAAATTTTAAATAACAATACAATGATTTAAGCTGTAGCTAACTCAGTTTTGTAATTATTATAATTCAGACAATTATAATTCTTGGGTAAAGTGATGCTTTTAGTTTAGTTTGTTTTTGTTTTATATACAACTCCTAATTCACAGAAAAAGAGGAAACTCTAGAGTCACACTGAAGGGTTTGAGTTAAACCCTACAGCTTACTGAGGGGCAGACAATCTATTAATCTTTCTGATTAACTAACAATCTCTGAACCTTTAGCCTGCTTATTAAAACAGGGATAATAGTGACTTCTGGTTTTGGTGAACTCACCAAATAATTCTTGACCTGAGTTAAGCCGCTAATTACCATTGTTAACTTTCTTATTATCTTCATCATTGTCATCACCACCACCATCATTATTTTTATGATAATCATTCAGTAAGAAAATATTAGGTTACTATTAATGAATTACAAAGAATAAATTAAGTTTTGAAAAGTAGCAAAATCAACTTAATCTTTTATTTTTTAAGAAATCAATGATGAAACATTAAGAAAAGAATCTGTTGTTTTATCTTCTAATTTTTTTCAAGTAAATTTTATTTTTACATGATCATTTCATTCAAAACATGCTCTTTTTATTTTTGGCTTTAAAAACAGGTATAAAATTTCAAAATATTTTAATTTTATTATCATGACTTATTTTTGAAATGATTACATTACTTTCTTATTTATATAACTATCTGGAATAAAGACCATCAACATTTTCTATAAGTTATTATTGATATCATATTTAGTTTGTTTTGCTTTGCTGATTATCATTATTATCCCTTATTTTTAACATCAATGCCACACAATATTAAGTGCACAAACATGAAATAATATTTTCTTAAGCATTTGGAAAGTAGTTTTGGTTTGGGAGAAAGAACATTTAACTTGGTGCCAGGAGATATATTTAAATCCCAAATCCATCTCTTAACACAGTATGAGATCTTTAATCAATCGCCAAATTTTTTGGAGCTCTTTTTACCCTAATTGAAATTGAAATGATAAAACCAATCATTTGTTTCTGTTGCAAGATAGAATTGAGAAAATGCACTGAGTGCTCTCTCATCTGAAAATCCAAGATATTACTAATTAATATAGATGTTATAATTTAAACTAAAGGAAAATATCTCCTGGTAGATTTAATAGGAGAATATATTTTCTAGCAAGTGGAAACTTTCTTTCCCTTCACTTCAGAAACAATAACTAATTCAGAATAATTATGTAAACTGTGTATATTCCACTGCTTCCTAAAAGTTAAACTGGTGTGTGTATCAGTGCCTGTGTGTGTACAGAGAGACTTTGATTTTTCAAGAATTTCTAGTTCTCTCATGACTTCCTCCCTCTAAATGGTATCTGGGGTTGTTATTAAACAGCATTTAAAAATCATAGTAAACCCTACATTTCTTTTTTCTCTAGCCATTCTTTGACATAGTGAATACAGTACAGTTGGGACTTCAGTTCTCAGAATTCTCTGGCAATGAGACCTTCTTTCATCTTCCCTCCCACCTGCCCTGTCTCACCTTCCACCTTTACAGGCACTATGTAATTATCATGTCCATGGACTACTTTTCTTTTCACCATCAGCTTTGACAAGAAGATGGACTCTTCTGCTACAGAGTACATGTCATTGTTCATGAAGCACTTGTCCAACAGGAGCTTAAATATTAATTGTGAAAAAAACAGCATGGGGTAAGAATCTTTGATGAACTAAAATTACTGTTGTGCCATGATGTGAAGGGCCTTTAATTTTGCCATCTGGATCTAATTGACAGAGAATGACTAAGATTGTAGCTTGGAGGATTGGTGAACTTTGCATGTGGACAATTAACTAGAAAAAAACAAGCTAGTTTGGAAAATTGTAAGGATTTCTGAAAATGAGGTGTCTGAATTCCTTCAGATTATATGGCCATTTTTCCATCAACAAGACACATTTCTTGCATTGAACAGTAGCTTGGCCTGCAGTTGAGATTAGAGTTAGGGCATATGAACCTAAATTAAGGTTTCAGCATTCTCTAGAATTCATGTCCCATATCACATGATCTCTATGTTTTCCTGTCCCCCGGCCCTTTCCCTAACACTTTCTATTACAACAAAGATATCATTTTGCAAGATATTGATAGAGGATGTAAATGTCTCATCCAGGTGATTTAGTAGGTATTCATCTCTGACAGAAAATGATGGAAAATAAAAATGATCATGAGTGTTTATATTTTAATTCAAAATTAATTGATTATGGGTTTATTCACAAGATCAGTTTTTACTTTTTTAAATAAGCTCAAAGGAAAACTGAATTGAATTAAACCAGTACATGCTTTAAAAACATTCAATTCATTAGAAAAATACCAAAAAGAGGTACTAACCTCCTATTATCAAATACTAATCTGGTTACCAGTTTTATTTTTTACCTTATCTTTTTTCTTTCAAATTATTTTGCTTGAATAAATATACAAGTTAAGACTCCTGTGTCTGAAATTATTTTTATTTAAATTTGTTTCATTTCAAGATCAATGAAAAAATTGTTTTTCTTTTATATAAAAATGACTTTTTGAAAATTAATTATTGATATTTTTGACCATTACATTGAAAAAATAATGTTTAAAGTTTGAATTTCTTTTTTGAACCTCAGGAGTTTAAACATGAATGGTCTGTCTGGGGAATTAGCATATTGGATAATTTTTTAACATTTCAAATTAGATGAATTGGATATTATAATTTTAGTTCCAACAGGTACATTAGAAATCACCTACCTTAAATCCCCTCTTCATAAAGATAAAGGAACTGAATCCCAGATTGTTCTATAACTTCATTAGTTGGTATCACAGGTGCCTCCAGAGTGTATTCTCCTGACATCAGTCTAAAACACTCAACCCACTGCAAAGAATTAGGCAGATTACAGGCACAATCTTAATGAATTACTTAAAGATCCAAGATCAAGATCAAGAACAGTTAATGGATAAAAATAATTATAAGCAACCATAAAAAGAGTCAGTTTGTAGCCTTCAAGAATCCGCTGATATTGACATTACAAAGTTTTAAAAAAGCAAAAAGGCAACCCATTCTAGAGGAAAACATTGGTGCTTCTTATTTTAAATAGCAGTTAAAACAACTTGTTTTAATATTTCTTATGAAGCCTTACAATATATGAGTGAGCAAAGTTGTGTGTGTCACATATCTTAACAGCTATATAAAGTCTTTAATTCTTATCCACCTTTTGGCATCCTATGTCATTGTTTATTATACACATTAGTAAAATATACATTTCTGTGTTATATTTTATAATCTCTGTATTTCCATTCAACTCTCAAAATGGTGTTAGCATTGATTTTTAGAAGGAAAATAAACTTTTGTGGAACTATATGATATTACTGTTATCTCTGTTTCTAGTGAAGATAATGATTTACATGTGTTGAAAATTGTCATTTCAAAAATAATGGAAGGTTTTAAAAATACATACAGATTGCCCAAGAATTATGGCAAAACTTATTCCATGCCATCATTCAGGATATGCAAATCAAACTTTCTCAAAGTCACTTTATTTTGGACAGCTAAAACACCAGAGGCTACTGAAACTTTCTCCTTGGGTCAATATGTTCAAAATGTGCATGCCAATATCCCTACACTTTCATCACAAATAGTTAATTAAAATAATGCATATCTTGGAAAAAGAGGTGCTGTCCTGTCGATGGAATATGCTTCCAACCCCTTGAAAAGCCATTCAAGTGAAGGCACTAGATGGAGGAGACAAGCTACTGAATATTTTCCAATCTTATTTTTGCTAAGTAAAAATAAAATCAGTATATTTTTTTCTGAGCTAAATACTGCTCCCCATGTGTCTTCTGTACACTGCTATTAACCAGTAATAAGATATTTTGTACACTGATATCAGGCTTCTATTTGTCTTCATGCCTGCTAAAACATCTACTTTTAATTATATCCTAAAACAGGACTTTCCTGTTGTTTCTCTTATATGAATGTATTTTTGTTCCTGAGTTTATTAACAGCACTAGTACCGTCTCCTAGGTAAAAGATTAATTACTTGGCTATGATTCACAGAAATGAAGCAATAACTAAATTACTGAGGGAATATATCAGATAATCCATCATGGTTATATCACAACTAAAATTCTTCAAAAGACGAAATAAAGAAACACTCTTCTATCTACTAACATACCCATATATCCGGAAAACCACCACAAACCCATTTTAGAAGTGACTGGGTAAGCAAAAGAACATCAACAGGCAGTAACCAATGCCTATTTAGGGCTGATAAATGGGCCTGGCTTTATCGTGATGCCAGTTCTTTAGTGAATATCTCTTTGTTGGTCATTAATTACGTTTGGGTTAGCTACATTTCTATGAACATTCAATAACTGGTAGGTGCTAAGGAAGAATCAAAACCTCACTTCTAATTAAAGTTGTAATTATCATGTATAGTCTTTGAAGTTTGGGGGAGTTTCTTTGTTTTTATGCTGTGACTGAGAACATGTTTTGTTTTCTAGCTTCTTTTCCAGAAATCCATAACTTTCAAATACCATTATACAGGAAAAATTAATGAAAGCATAATAAACCATTAATAATGATAATTTTTAACTAAAGATTTTGAGTAATCCAACTTGGTTCACCTGAGTGCCAAATTAGAAATGTAATAGTGATAATAACCATAATAACAATAAAATTGGAGAATGTTAGCAGAAACAGTCATTGGATCTCTGTGACTTAACTAGCATCTCTCTCCCTTACTATTTATTTTTCTCTTTTACTATCCCTCTCTTTCCAACACTTCATCTTAGACCCCATCCCCTATTTGATTGTGGCCTCAATGAAACTTACTGTCAGCTGTCCTCGAATTGTCTTTTGCAAATATTTCAGTGCCACCTATTTTTTTAAAATAAATTTTCTCCATTCACTGATACAGATAAAAAAGTGTGAGATTGTGGAAACCTAAAAGTGATGGGTTTGAGGAAAACTTTGTATATATTTATTGCTTTTTTAAGGTTATGGAAATATTGTCCTTAAATGGGTCAAGATATCAGCTAGCCAGAAAGTGATTGAGTCCAATAGCATATTTAATCACATATAAAGAAAGAGATAATTCATTGAGGTACTTAGAATCTAGTGTCATCCTGAAATGTCTAGAATTCATGTTTGAATGCATCAGGAACATTATATCAGACTTGCATTAAGTCAAAATGGACACCAATAGTCTCATCACTAATAACAGTTAAGGGCTGTAGGAGACATTGCATTCATCCTTTCAATTCATTTTCATTGCACTTGTTCTGAAGCTTTCAGTTTGTCACTGTTTATATTAAAGATTGTTTGATTTTTATTGTATACACTTTCATATGCTAGCTTTTTTAATTGAGACTTTTGACATGATTGCATATTTATATTTAGTTATAAGAAATAATGCAGAGAGATCCCATATGCCTTTTACCAAGTTTCCCCAATGTCAACAATGAGATTACAATCAACCAATATTATTAAGATTTTCCCTCATTTAAATGTGTATATGTGTGTGCATTCATATATAATAAGTTTTATACATTTTAAACACATGTATAGGGTTTTGTGTACTCATCACCAGAGTTAAGGTATTGAAACAGTTCCAGCATTACAAAAATTCCTCCTGTTGCCCCTTTACAACCATGTCCTCTACTCTCCCTTATCACACTCCTTGCCTTTATCTCTTAGGAACCTCCAATTTGTTCTCCATTTCTAGAATTTGTCACATCAAACATATTATATAAATCAAACCATGTGACATATAACTATTGGAGATTGGCTTTTTTCATGTGTCACTTTTAATAAATAACAAATAAAAGTCATTTTCATTACATCATGCAAAATAAATAGTAACAATAGCATGAAACTGCTGAGAAGTTAATCTACACTAAAATTGCCTTGTTATGGGTTTGTTCTATCTTTTCTCTTTGTGCATTAGCCACATATATATATTTTATGGTTTTATGTAATTATTGGCTTTTTTTATGCAGCATAATGTCTTGGAGATTCATTCAAGTCATTGCATGTATCAATAACAAACAGAGAAAATGTGGTGCATTTGGTTTTTAATACAAGGTAATCAGAAATTTTCCATTTTGTTTCATATGTAAAGATTGCACTATGATTTAAAACAAAATCACAGAATAACATGCAATATCAAATATGACTACATATTTAATGAATATATAGCATGCTAAAAAGAACTGCAAAATTTAGATGTATTTATTTGAAATTGGGTTTGCTCACAGTTTACCTGCTGATGTTATTTAATTTTATAAAACTCACATTTTTAGGTCAAATAATACTAATTCACTTAGGTTTATTGAGAAATTATATAAAGGCATATAGAAAGCTATCAGCATAATACTGGCCTAAAACAGATGTTCTGAGTATGGTCAATATTAAAGATATGATCATTATAATTTTAAAATGGAAATATGTTAACAAAACAGTATTGGAAATGAGGGAATAACCTGGCAAATATGAGGTTCACCCAGAAAAAGTCCAGCCACTGTTAGTATAACAAGAACAGTTTGTCTGATAACAATGTAACCTGGCAGCCAAGGAGAGTAGACTGGAATGTGCATGCATGAATAATGATGACTTCACTGTGCTAGTCAGTGGGGGCAGTAGATGCCATTGAGTGAGCATGTGTACTGTGTGGCCATCACATTCAAAATGACTAAAGCAAGTAGACAAACAAATCTGCATTTAATTTTGCACTAAGCTTGAACAGTCCTCTGTAGCAACTATTTGGATGATTTTGAAATCTTTTGGGGATGGTGCAATAGGTGAAGAGCAAATAAAAGTGTTGCACAAATGCTTCGAAGATGTTTGAGAATCTGTTGAAAGTGATCCATGTTCTGGAAGGACTGCAACTAGCAGAACACCTGAGAATATTGAATGTGTAATCACACAGGCCGCAATCAACAAAGATTGGTTACTGACAGTGTGAAACCTAGAAGTGGATATGGGGATTCAAAAACTACTGTGTCAGATTTTGGTGCAGGATCTTGCCATGAAATATGTCATGGCAAAATTTGTTCTGTTGCTTCTGCCACAAGAGCAGAAGGAACATCGTTTTTCAGATGCTAATGACTTGATTCAAACCACTACTAATGAACCAGATTTCCTCAAGAAGGTCATAACCAGAGATGAATTCAGCATTTACAGCAAAGACCCAGAAACAAAGGCCCAGTAGTCCCAATGGAGGTCACCTGGTTCTCCATGCCCAAAGATGAAGGCCATGAAAACTGTGTTTTTTTGATTGGGAAGGTGTTGTCCATCATGCCCCTTCAGTCTAAACAATCAATAAAGAGTACTGCCTCAATGTTCCTCATTGGATGAGAGATGTGATATGACCAAAATGGCCACAGCTATGGGCAACTGGAGATTGGCAACTTCATCATGACAACATGCCTGCTCATGCATCATGTCTCAGGCAGATTTTTTGGGGGGAAAGATCAAATCACCCAGTTGACTCAGCCCCACTACAGCCCAGATTTGGTGCCCTAGATCTGTGGCTTTTCCCAAAACTAAAATCACCTTTGAAAGGGAAGAGATTTCACACCATCAGTGAGATTCAGGAAAATAGATTGGGGCAGCTGATGGTGATTCCAGCAAAGGATTTTTGCAGTTTTTTTAACAGTGGAAGAGAAGCTGGGAGAACTGTGTGATGTCAAAAGATGTCTCTTTTGAAGGGTACTGAAGTGTCATTGTCCTAGGTACAATGTTTCTTGTATCTTGTGCCTTCTTCAACAAATGTCTCTATTTTTCATATTGTTTGGCTAAATATTTTCAATACAGTCCATTAGAAAATTTCCATGGAGATAGCAATGGTAGTGGTGATAAAAAAATTCAGGTAATGTTCAAACTTCATTTTAACATAATAGTTAACTTTTTCATCAAAATACTTTACAACACCTTTCAATATGCACAAAAAGGCCTACATTATTGATTTCAATAAAACAAGCAAAAATAACTTAGTGCTCATTGGCATCAATATTACATTGTGGGTAAGAATGTACTATGTATGATGTAGAGCCTGCTTTGGAAAACAATGTGGCAGTCCCTTAAAAATTTAAACTTGTTTGCCATGTGACTCAACAATTACTTATTTGTATACCCAAGAAATTTTAAAATATATGACCACACAAAAACTTGTATATAAATGCTTATAGCATCAGCATTCATAATAGGCAATAGTGGAAACACCCCAATTAATTGCCCATTAATTGATGAATGGGTGAGAAGATATGATATATGCAGGCAATAGTATTCAGCTATAAAAGGGTTTACGAAGAATAACTGCTACTGGGATGATGAAAATATTGTGCAATAACATGGTGACTATGCTTGTACAACTCTCTGAATATACTAATGACCACCAAATTGTTCACTTTTAATACATGAGTTTTATTGTATGTATAATATATATTAAGTAGGCTTATTGAAAGATGGCAATTGTAATCTGTTAGAATGACTAATCAAAATAATAAGAAATAACAACTATTGGCAAGAATGTGGAAGAAAAGGAAATCTTGTGCCTTGTTGGTGGGAGTGTAAATTGGTACAATTACTATGGAAATGAGTATAGAGGTTCCTTAAAAAATTAGAATAACCATGTGATTCAGAATTTTCACTAGTGAATATTTACCAAAAGAAAACAAAAACATAGTGTCAATAGTAAAAAAATAAAGTAAAAGGAAAAATATATGCACCCACATATTTATTGTAGCATTATTTACAATAATCAAGTCATGGAAACCACTGATGGAGAAATGTATAAAGAAATGGTGAATATGTAGATATGAAATACTATTCAGTGATAAATAAGAATGAAATCTTGCCACTTGTGACAACATGGATAGACCATGAGCTCATTAGGCTAAATGAAATAAGTCACACAAAGAAAGATGAATATCATTGGACCACACTTTCATGTAGAATTTTTTTAAAAAAAGAGCTTATAGGTATAGAAAACAGACCAGTGGTTGCCAGAGGCAGAAGGTGGGGGAGGGTAATCAAAATAGGTGAGATGGATCAAAATGTGCAAATTTTAGTTATAAAATAAGTCATGAGTTCTTTCTTTTTTTTCTTTCCTTTTTTGCTTGCTCATACCCACTACCTCTCCTGCCCCAGAGCTGCCAGCCTGGTCTCTATGAGTCTGTCTCTATTTTGCTAGTTAGTTAAAAAGAAAAAAAGAGAGAAAGAATTCATGTTCATGGACAACAGTGGGGCAATTTCAGTGGGGAGGTGGTAGGAAGAGTCAGAAGAGGGTGTGGGGGAATAAATGGTAATGGAAAAAAGTACAATAAACTCACCAGTGTGGCATAAAAAATAATAAGATTAAATAAAATAATAAAATAGGTAAGTTATCGGGAGATAATGTATAGCATGATGATTATGGTAAATAATACTGTATTTCATACTAGAAAGTTGCTAAGAAAGTAAATCTTAAAAGTTCTCATTACATGTAAAAAAGTTGTAACTGTATAGTGATGGGTGTTAACTAGGCATTTTGCAGTAATCATTTTACACTATATACAAATATTGTATCATTATGTTGTACTTTTGAAACTGACATAATGTCATATGTCAATTATACCTCAATAAAAAAGAACCCTGAAAAAACAAAAGACAAATGTGAAAGTAGCTTGACGTTTATCTAAATAAACTTGCATAATCTCAAGACATAGTAATTATTTTTCTTTGACTGGACCTACTATTTTATCTTATTACACCTATTATATTTATTTGTAAAATTATTTTCTATAAGTTGACCCCAACTGTATTATTTTCTCCAATTAGCCAATGTTTTTTCAGCTTTCTTTTCACATTGTTATGTTATTTTTTTCCTAAATTTCAAGTTCAAATATAGGCAAGGGGGTCTTTCACTTTTATCTACCATATTTCAGTATCTATCTATGAAGATTTATGTTAGTTTCATATTGGTTTAAATATTTTAGTTTTCCAAGATGTTTTAATATGTGATCAGAGATGGTGTTTTTTAAATTTATCTCAACCAATCTTAAAACTCATTCCACATGGAATCACACTTATGATGTACTGGGCATTTTGATAGATGCAGTTAAAATATTGAGCAAAAATTTTTAGAGAAAACTGAAGCCACTGCAGAAAGTGTTAATTTCTGCTTTCTTTGGGCCCATAGGTACCCTTGCCTGAATCCCAAGCTGCCCTTGCATCCTCAGTGCTGCTGAGATCATTATCTCCATCCTCTTTTCTCCTGTGTTTTAAAACACCCTCAGGGTTATAAACTGAGGCTTAAAGGGTGGTGGGGTGGGATTTGTCTTTGTCTTGTTTCTGATGTTGTGTGATCATTATATGTCCAGTAGTGAGCACTTAAGAAATTTTCATCAAAGTGAAGATGATTCCTTCATTTTATAATTTTTGACCTTTATAGTTAAGGGAAAGCTTTTTTCTTCCTTTTGGAATTAGCATTGAGGTATTTTGTGTGAATTGCTGAACTTTATTTTAACATTGGCAGACATCAAAAGACATAGGATCCCAGGAAAGAAGTCATAAGCCTTGGTGGTCTGAAAAGGAAAACTCTTTCTCTACTCCAGCCATTATTTACCAAGGAGGGCACTAGTGAATGAAGGTAATTAATGCCAATCCCAAGTCATTCACTAGTGCATAATGAAAGCAGTTGAGACTTTGCAATGATTTGGAGATTTGAAATTTACTTACCACCACTGAAGAACATTGATATCTGGAGAGTAAATCAGTGTGTTCAGTTAGAAGAGTTTTGTTTATGAGCTACATAAAAATAAAGGGAATTAAAACTAAGCTACATTATTTCATTTTTCTTCTTAATGATAACATTTGGCTTTATCTCTTTTTTCTTACTCATTTCTTGATCCTTTGGATTTATTTTCTTATATTGGTATAATCCTGATTCATTTTGTAGATTAAAAAATGATGTATTTTGTCAAATATGATATATAAACATTTTCACATTTTAATATACTCTGTGTCCACAGAAAATAATTGTGCTCAAGCAGCAGAGAATGAATTTGACATCACTAAAACACACTATTTGTCATTAGAGGAATAACTACAATTTCATATTTCCTTGCAAAGTAACAGGGATATGTTTAATTAAACCTAAGGAAATAAGATATCCAGACATTTGAAGCTCTCATTTATTTTGCTTGAGGTTGGGTGGCATGTAGCACCGCAAGCAAAGGAGTTGATGTCAGGTTAAACTCTTAAATAGCTAAGACTAAATGAAAGCAATTCAAACCAAAGAGGAGCTGGCATAATGGACTTATACATCAAACAAGACTATCCTTCAGGTGTTAAACTCCAATTTGTCAGGAATTCTTTGTTGACATTGAACAAAAGACAATAATATGGCACTCTTTTAAAAGATGCTGCACCACCGATGCTATTTTATTATTTTAATTTTTATATTTTTAATCCAAGTTTATAAGAAAGAACAGTTAAATGAACTCATATACTGTTCACCTACATTCACTAATTAACATTTTGTGAGTTTGCTTTATGTCTCACTCTCTCTCACTCTTTATGCATATTATAATCATATAAACAATAAAATAACTACTTGTATGCCAGTGCTATTGGTGGCACACAGCATGATATTGTGTTAGAAAACATGATATTGACAATTCTGAGTCAAAAAGTGATTCAGAAGACGTGAATTCTGACTATGAAGTTAACATCTAACTTAAGCTTATTCTATTTTTTGTATGCACAAGAGTGATGATATGATGAGAATTGAAATCTAAGTTCAAAGAGTTCTTAAATATAAAATATTCTGTGATAAAAATACAGACTTACAAACCTATTTATGATTTATAATCTCAAATAACTTTTGCTATAAGTACACACTTTTCATTATAGAAATTAAAACAAGTGGACCCAACTCTAGTCTTAAGGGAGGAGTCAGGGAAAACTTAGCTATGGAAGTGACAATTGAGATGATAGCAGAAAAATAAATGAGAGTTAAAGAGATAAAAGGTGACAAAGCATTCTGGGGAAAGAGAGCAGAATGTGAAATGTCTTGAGAAAGAAGAGGTATCACAGTATCAAAATTGAACTTACAATATTTTAAACTAAAAAACAAAGCAAAACTTGAGTAGAGATTGGGGAAGAAGTTTCATGAGGTAAAGGCAGAAAGCTTGTCAGAGACTAGATCGTGTTGTCCTGGAAAGCTGTGTTTAGAATTTATTTTTTATTCCATAAGTAAAGAACTTTTATGTGAGGTATTATACAATTAAACTTTGTTTTTTAATAGATCACTATAAAGAAGAGAAGAGGGTAGATAGGCAAGGATATAGTTAGGACTCTTTGAAGGCTACTAGAGGTCTTCTATGATGGGATTAGGAAATAGATGATAAAAGCTGAAATCAGGGGATTGGTAAAAAAATGTGAAAGAAATGAACACATTGGAGAGATAAAGAGAAAGAAAATCAACACAAAGTGCTTGTAAAGACAATAAGATGGAAGGTGGTGTCTGAAAGGACTCAAGATTTTTTGCTTTGATCATTGAGAGAAACAGCACTATAGAAAGTTCATACCTGGTAAAAAATAAAATTAATCAATCTGAGATTTATCAAAGTTGAAGTGTTTTGGACTCTATACAACTATCAAATAAACACCTGGATAAAAATTCAAACTGAGGTCTTGCATAGTGATAGAAATTATGGAATATAGATTTGTGTAGTAAATTTGAAAATGTTTATAATTTATAATGCAGCGATTGCATTGGAAATCTTTGTGGACTGGAATATTGTACAGAATAATTTATAGAAGCATGGTTTATAATACCAAAATACTGGAAATGACTTAAATGGCCATACACAAAACTGTGGTACATTCATAAAATGCATAGTATTAAGCAATTAAAATAAATTAACTACAGCCACCACACTCTACATCTATAGCTAAGTTTCTTTATTGATTAGTGAGCATGTACATATTCATTTTTTAATGATTCATTAAACTGTTCATTCATGTTTGCATATTTTTATGTATGATATATTTTATATTTAAACATATATGTTAATTATTTGCACATATATACATACAAAATAAATTAATTCACACATAAATGAAAATATATGCATATTTATATAAAATAAGAATAAAACTAAGACATATCCAAGAACTACATAAATTAAAATTTTAAATTCTTATTGGAACAAAATATACATTAAATGTGATAAATCCTTAATTGTAATGTTAAATGGGAAGACTCTGATCATCATAAAATAATTCTTCCTCTTGTTAACTTATAAATTTAACAATATCCTGATAAAATATGCATAAGTTTGTTTTAATTATATTATTTGATTTTAAATTTTATATGACAATAAATAAATAAATAAACAAACAAGCAAACCTAGGGAGACTCTTCAAAGAAAACAAAGAAGAGAGAATAGTCATAAAACTAGCAGAAATTGAAACATATTATATAGACTAAGAACATAAAATTTTATGTTTTTGGTATAAGAATAGAAAACAAGAACAATAGAATATATTAATAATCCATAGATAGACAAATAAATACAGTAATTTAACATTACTTGGCATAGCAAATGTTGGAAGTTTAGAGAGTTGGATAATTCCACGAATGCTGCTTTCACAAAGGCAATTGTTAATGGGTCAAAAATGCAAATTTAAAAAGTGAATAAAACCATCAAGGTACTAAGTGTGTGAGAGAATTACTATAAGCATTTGGAGTAAAGAAGGCTCTCTTCCTGAGATTCAATTGAGAAGTAATGGGATAAAGATTGATAAATATAACCACTTACAAATTTAAACATTCTTTATGGGGAAAACCATGCAAAGCAAAATCAAAAGGCAAGTGACAAATTGAAAAAACCTATTTTGGTATGATATAAACCTCAAAAGGCTAATCTCCCTAAATATGTACAGCTACTCTTAACATATAAAAATCAGTCACCCATAAGTATAAGTAGTAAATGTTGCAAGTTCATGTAAAAAAAAAAAAACCCAATAACTCATAGGCATTGGAAAAGATGATCAAAGTTAGTCAGAAGAATACCATGTATTAAAACGACATTAATACCAAATTTCCCCCAATGTATTAGCAAAAATCTAAAAGCTTAATAACACAATGTCCTAAAGCAGACAGTTGTCTACATTATGCCCTCATGAAAAGCAGTTTGGAAAATCTGTCAAAATTATGATGCATGTGAAAGGTGCTGAATATTCCACCTGAAAAATAGGACCTAGGCCTTCAGGATATGCAACCAAAAATATGCCACTTTGGTATATTGACTATTTTAAGCAGTAGGAACTTGCAAAACAGCAAATGCAAGGAGATAGTTTCTCTGAATTCCTTTTATCTGCCTAAATACAGGTCCTCCAAAAGGAACTCAATTGTCATCAATTAATTTTGGGAAGTTTCTCAACTAGGGAAGATTGACTTTTGTCACAAGAGAGAAACCAGAAGTGGGTTGATCCCATGCCCAGACACACTATGTCAGAAACTGTCATACTTCCTATCTGCTCTAAAGGCCCATTAATCTTTTCTAAAAATCATTTAGTCTCCCCTAGAAACCTATGCTTTCCTCCTCTTTACTGATTAAAATGGGAAATACATTTTTATTTCTTTTCTGTCACTTCTTCCATATAACCCCTTTTCAATCTCTCCTTCCTCCCCATCCTTCTATTATTTTTTAAATTTATTTCTCAAAGGACTATTTAGTTGTAAATCATAACATGTGCAGTCCTGCTAAACCTAGTTCCACCACGTTGTAGTTTGGGAAGTTAAATCTTAGATTTGCCACCAAGTTATCTGTCATTCATATATATTATTCTTCTATGATGTGTTATAATTTCCTCTCAATATCTATAGATGTTTTAGTGGAGGATTAGGAAAAGCAAACTTTAGGAGAAGCAAAAGTTGTTGTATTCTAAAAGATATAATTTTAATATTTGAATTATTTGGTTTGATATTTTAAATTTTATTTTATTTTTTTAAGATTGTATTTATTTATTTTTAGACAGAGCAGAAGGGAGCAAGGAAGAGAGGGAGAGAAACATCAATATGTGGTTGCATCTTAAGTACTCCCCACTGGGAACCTGACCTGCAACCCAGGCATGTGCCCTGAGTGGGACTTGAACCAGTGACCCTTTGGTTCACAGGTCGGCACTCAACCCACTGAGCCACACCTACCAGGGCAATATTGTAAAGTTTAAATGGGCCATCCAAAACAGCTATGTTCTTCTTTGATATGAGTAGTAATAATAGGTATTTGACTTGCAAAGTATATTGATGACAATTATGTTTTAGCATATTCTCCTACTTGCTATTCCTCTAACAACTGAATTGTAAAGAAATGCTGTTCTATTTAAATAAAATTTTAAAAAACTTTAATGTTTTGTGTTTTTCAAATATTGAAAACTGGAGCCAGGCTGCTTTAAAAATCATAGCCTAAGAGTTTATAAATTATATTTCATTCCATCATCATTTGGCCTTATACACACACATGCATAAAAGCACAGTCACACACAGACCCAGAGTAAGACTCACAGAGATCTCTATATCATGAACAAAAACAGTGAGATAGTTTCAACATTGCAATATCACTGACAATAATTTTAAAACAGCATTATGGGCATTCTACTATTTTATTGAAAATTTTAAGACTGTAAGTCATTAAAATTATTGATTGGTAGTTCTTCTGAAATTAAGCTATCTAATATCATTGTATATTTAATATGTTATTGATTTCCATCAGAAAGATTTAAAGGAATATAATAGAGCCAAGAAATCGATAAGAAACCAAATTTGTTTACCACTTTGTCTCATAACCAGGAGGGTTTTTAAATATTTTTTCTTATGATTTCTTAACTGTATGTATTTTATTTTATTTTATATAGATACTCTGATTATTGTGATTCTTAGAATACTGTTGAACATTGCTCATAAAAATATATAAAGAAAAATATGTGCGTTTAGAAAGAAAAAGAAGAAAAAGGCTGTATTGCCTAAAAAAATAGCATTATTTTTTATATTACTGAAGACAATACTACGTGATTGCACTTTTCCTTCACCATGTTCATTTTCATTATAGATTTCAAGTCTGTATAAAAACAATTTCCCTCTGCAAAAACTTCATAATTCAGTCACCCATGAATCCACTTATGTAATCATTCATTCTACCTTCAAAGCTGTATTATTGTATACCTTCAATGATTTGTTATCTGGGACAGATATTAAGAAAATTGCAACCTACAATTCAAATGTCTGTGGTGCATGAGATGGAGCTGGGAGTCTGAAGGGTACAGTGGGGGCCAGGAGTTTAACACAGGACCTGTTCATAAATCTTTATTCACCTTCTCATCCAATGTGTCCTCTGCATTTCATGTACACTTAAGCTGAGAACAAAAAGTGAAAAGGAGATGGCTACTGAGAATTGGAGGTCATTTCAAGAAGAGGGAAAGCCGGTTTAAAGACATTGTGAAAGAGGTTAGAGTTTTTGACAATCTAAAAGAAGACTAAGGAACAACCTTAAGAATAATCAGGGCCTGGTCATGTGTGACTTTCGGGGCCATTTCAGGAGTTAGGTCCTCAGTCTACCTACTGGGAAGATACTGAAATATTTTAAGGGGTAGTGGTGAAGAGGAAAGAAAATAAGACCCATCCTTTCATTGAATTATTTATAGCCAAAGTTGCAAATTCCATAAATATGTCTAACTTTCAGAAAGTAGTAATGTTGATCCATCTTAGTAATGAAATATGACAGAGACATTAAAGATGATTTCAAATTGAGAAATAGTTAATATATATAAAGGTTGGACTAGAAAACAAAATACCTATATATTATATTGTTACCAAGTAACATTTCAGAAAAAAAACCTTGAAGAAAACACTAATTTTGATGTTATATATAACACTGTACTTTGGACTAAATGGGTACATTCTAAATATTGGCAGAATGAGTGAATTAATTAAACAATGGACTGGAGACCATCTATTTATTGTACTAAATTAATGTTTAAATGTGTGTATGAGTATGTGTGTGTGTGTAAATAACAAGGAGCATTCCAAAACCTAACAATAATGGTTTTTGTATCTAGATTTTATTTATTTTTAAAGATTTCTACTGCACATGTTATTTTAAGGCACATTGAATAAACTCCACTTTTTAAATTATGTATTAAATATGTTTTGTACTTATTTTCTAGAACATGTGGTATGACTTTATAATCAGTATTAGTAATGGCCATGATTGCTATCATTCTTATGCCCTAAATTATTCTTTAATTTCATTAAATTGTTTCTTTTCAGATTTTAAGCACAAATTTATGCTCTGTAATGTTTTTTAAAGATTTTATTTATTTATTTTTAGAGAGAGGGAAAGGAAAGGGAAAAGAAATGGAGTGAAACATCAAGGTGTGGTTGCCTCTCATGCCCCACTACTGGAAACCTGGCCTGCAACCCAGGCATGTGCCCTGACTAGGAATTGAACCAGCAACCCTTTGGTTCTCCGGCCTGTGCTTAATCCACTGAGCTACACCAGCCAGGGCTATGCTCTGTAATTTGATATATAATTGGGTGAATTTAGTACTTAATTGTGCATACTCAGCTGAAACAACATAAATATTAATAATAGATTTTATTAAAAGGATTCATGCATTAGTACTGACTGATTTTCCTAAACAAATTTGAAAAACTATTTCCAAGATGCTAAGCAAAAATGACTTCCTTGATAAATAAGTTTTTAAGATTCTGGGCTAATTAAAGTTGAAAATTGTGTGTGAGTGCCTATGTGTTGTAGTGGCTCTCCAGAGATATGCAGTAGAAGATGAACAGTGTGAAATATTTTTCCTCAATTATTTCAATATTTTAGCTAATCAGAATAGATTTTATAATGTCATCCAAGTAGTAATCTAAGGAATACACTTAGAGACCTGTGTTCTTCCGGCTTTAAGATGTAAGTAAGGCAACATGGTACAACGATATTCTCATTGGAATGCAGTTTAGCAAAAATCAGTTCTAGTTCTGACAGTTAAAAATGTTTAGCCTCATGAACAAGAATATTTAAATATCTAGTCTTAGGTTTAATTACCTGTAACAATAAATATCTAAAAGCCAATCTGTTCTGAACAGGTATGCCTTATAAAAGAAAGATACTGAAATTCTATAAAAATTACATTCTAAAGCCTTGCAATTTTAATACAGTCATAATACTTTAACATAAGGATAAAATTATATTGAAAACATTAATGTAGGCAGTCTATATTTCTACCATAGCTTTTAACAAAAGGATTAAATGTTGAAAGATTTTTTTAAGTTTTATTTATTTTTAGAGAGAGGTGAAGGGAAGGAGAAAGAGAGTAACATCAATATGTGGTTGCCTCTTGAGTGTCCCCTACTGGGGACCTGGCCTGCAACCCAGGCATGTGCCCTGACTGGGAATCAAACTCATGATCCTTTGGTTCACAGGCTTGCACTCAACCTACTGATCCAGGGTGATGTGGAAATATTTTTAAAGTTCCCTCTGAAGCAGAGAATCTCTTTCCCAATATTCCTTTTCCCAAGGGAAGAAAGGTGCTTGGGAGTTTAATATGCACTTTGGAAACTTTTATCCAAGTGTTTTTGGATCAATGAATGACATAAATAAATGAATACACTTAATATATGGAACAGTGATGTTAACATCTAAACTTTAAAGCTGAAAAATTCAACAATTTATCAGAGAGAATAAATACATGAACACATTTTTAATCATTTTAAAAGGTCATGCCATTATAACTTACAAGTGATTAACCACCAAAGAGCAAATTAGACACTGAAGTTATTAATTATATTTCTTCAGAAGTTATAACATTCACCTGCAACATGTGCTAAATGTGTGCTACCTACACAGCATTTAACTTAGGGAAAAAATATAGAAATCAGCCTCTTGGTTGGTAAAGCAATGACAAAAATAGATGTCTGCTACTCATTTTCTTAAAAGGAAGTGTAATATCAAACATCATATTTTTAATATAAGTATTGATATAGTATAAAATAATCTTGGGACTTATCCCAATCTATTGGAATAATAAAAAGGTTTTAAAGTTAATTTGTTCTCTAATTATGATAGGTCACTAACTTTTCAAGCCCTATTTCATGCAGTTAAACATTAATGAAATACTTACTGAAATTAATTAGAAATAAATAAGTTATTGTTATTCAAAAATCCATCATCTAGTATCAATTATTACTAGCATTTTGATACATTAGCTTCTGATCATTTTATATGTGTGCACTTCTGTCCTCAAATATGGATATTCTTTTTGTAGCACATTAGAATACACTGATGAAATTTCCATCTCCTTTGACCATTAACCACATTCCAAATACTTCATTCTTCCACTACTGCACAGTTGTTATTTTCCTTTTTGGTACTATTTCGGTTACTTACCTGTTCTAGTCACTTTATCTTTTGTGTTCTTGAAATTTATTTTCACATTTCCAGTAATCGCTGTTCCTTATGTATATAATGATATTTATTATTTTCCTCAAGGAATACTATTTATTTAATTTTGGAGATATAACAGCAGCAATAAAGAGCAGTCTTAAGGAATCCTCTCCACTTTATTTACATAAGCTTGACTTATTTATAATTCTTTAGCAGGTACTTGAGTTTCTAACACCCATCTGATTGAGCTACGATTTCATTGAGACCCTGCAAGTACACTATAGATTAAATTCTAGACCTATCTACCACTCATGGTGTTGATTAAAACACCAGATATGTTATATGGTGGGAAGGAATAATGTGGGGGAAAGGAAGAAGCGTTTTCAGGAACATGTATAAAAGACACATGGACAAAACCAAAGGGAGGTAGGATCGAGGGTAGGAAGTGGGGATGGCTGGGGTGGGGGGAGGTGGTGGGGGAAAATTAGAGACAGCTGTACTTGAACAACAATAAAAAAATGTGAAAAAATTAAACACCAGATATGGAAAGCATATATTTTATCTATGAAGATATTTTTATTTTATTTACAATTGTGTTTATGTCATTTTATTATACTTGATATTACTATGACTTTATTTTTACATTTAATTATAATTATATTAATCTTATATCTTGAAATTTCTCATTTAAATGTAAATCATATCTAAATGTTAAACATTTAACATTTTAAATATTTCATAATAAAAATTAATACATAATCTGTTAGCTTTCTCTATATTTTTGTTATTATCCTTAGAATTTCAATTATTTTTATTCTTTAAATAACTTAAACACATACAAGAACCCTAAATTATTCTAGCTCTTAGATGGTTAGTATACAATTCTGTTGTTACTTTAAAATTATTATCACTGAATTCAATCACATTAAAATTAGAACACGTTTGAGATTTCTTTTATATATTAAGATATTTCAGCTTTCAAGGGATTTTAATGTAGGGGCACAAATGTAGTTTTTAACTAATAGTGTTAATGTGGGCAAATTATAAAACCATTCAATTAAGTTATCGAATGTTTGTTTGCAAGGTAATCAGAGTAAGGAGAGATTTTGAAATTTCAAGACCTAGTGAACAAAAATATGAGCATACACATTAAAAAGAGTTCACGTGTGGTTAGGAGGAAAAAACAACTGGAAGTGACTTCAGAGTTGACTTAACTTGTACTAACACTGGGACTGAGTATGAAACCATAAAAAACAATAAAAAGTTGTTATAAAAATCATATATATGTATGTATTTGAACAAATAAACTCCATGCAACACTGAACCAAAAAAAAAAAGAGAGAGAGAAAAACCATGTTGGTCAGAGGTCAAAGAGAGTTGGTAGATGGTGGAAAGGGCTAGAGATCAATTAAGAGATCACATATTATTAAAACTCTGCTTTGATTTTTCATCTTTACTGAGAAACATATTTGGTTATTACTTCTGACCTTGAGGTCATAGTGTGCCAACTATTTCCATTTGTTCATTTTATACAATTCATTGTGATTGACTATATAATAGGAAAAGGTTAAACTTTCAACTATGAAGAGTAATAAATGTTTTCTATTCCTTCAAAAAGTTCTAAAAATTTATAAAATGCTAAGGTGTGATTAAATGTGATTACACTTGAGATTAAATAAGTGTAAATCTCATATTTAGTATAAGATTAAGATAATGTAGCATCCTGATGCAAGAATAAATTCACTACATATTAATGTCAATTATTAGCACTATCTAAAAGTTATCATTGCGCTATGTTTTCTACTATCTGCAATTTCATATTTAGAAATAGAAATGCTTATTCAATAGGAATCAGGGGTCTTTTTTCACTAATATTGAATAATTTATTTCCATCACTGAAACCATCTGGGATTTTTTAGATCCCTGTTATCATACTAGAATTCCATATGCTAACACAAACGAAGTTCATAGAGAAAATATTTGAATAACAAGTTAAATGTCCTCAAAGAATAAAGGTGCTAGACAATTTATGCCTTAGGAAACCCTCTGATTACAACTGATATAAGTCTGAAAAATAACCAGACTTTAATAGACTAATTGTGAAAGATTAGTCCATTTATCGGAGCTGGTTAAACACTGCAGTAGACTGGAACCAATTAAATAAATAACTGTAATTCTATATTATTAACTTCAAAAATCCCTAGTTCCCATCATTGCAGTGCTATGATAAGTAATCTTTTTTCAAAGTACACTTCTTTTCCCACACAAAGGGATGTGTAATTTGGCACATTTTTAAATGAGTGTAGATATATCACCCTAAATCTAGTCTATTCAATTTGCTTGATTAGCCCTATGTATGAATAGAGTAAAATATGAAATTAAAGTTTAGCTTTTAAGTGAATGTAAAACTGCACGCTAATAAACAGGTATTTCAATGTATTTAATTCACCATGTTCATATAAATAAGGTCTATTTCTTGTTCTTAAAGATGATTCTCTTTAAATTGTATTTTATGATTTAATTTAAGATATGTTCTTGATCTCACCAGCACAAAATTCAATATGAGCACAAAAGTTCTAAAGTAGTGTAGAAGAGAAAAATTAAAAGGAGCCTTATTTGGAGACTCTATACCACTGCTTAGAATAGGTGTCATACAAAGTGTTTCTTAATTCATGTTTCTGCTCCCAAAGCAAGAATAGAAACTTGAATATCTTTATCTCAGAATTAAATAGAAATTCAGAGGCTAAATTTCTTAATTAAACTTTCTCTGTTTTATCTTGCTTAAGCTGGAAAACAATAATAGTAAATAAATGTAATATATTCAAATGGGATTTTAGTTTTGTTATTCTTTGCTTTATCTTTTTATGATTACTTTTAAAAATGTATTTATATTGTATTTTTCCATTACCATTTAGTCCACTGTCCCCCACTGCCCCCAGCAATCATCACATTGTTGTCCATGCCCATGAATCCCTTTTCTTTTTTGCTGGATCACTTTACACCATTACGACACCTCCATAGCTGTCATCTGGTTCTCTATCTATGAGTCTGTCTTTATTTTGCTTGTTAGTTCAGTTTGTTCATTAGATGCCACAGATGAGTGAAGCCATATATATGTTATTGTTTGACTGGCTTATTTCACTTTGCATAATGTTTTCCAGGTCTACCCATGCTGTAGCAAAGGGGAGATTTTTCTGCTTTTTTGACAGCTGAGTAGTATTTCATTGTGCAAATATCCCATAGTTGTTTTATTCACTCCTTACTGATGGATACTTGGACTGCTTCTATATTTGGTGATTGTAAATAAAGCCTCAATTAACATAAGCATGCTAATGTTGTTTAAATTAGTGTTTTGGGTTTCTTATATATTTTCAAAAGTGGAATCACTGGATTGTAGGCAATTTCACTTTTTAAATTTTGAGATATTTCCATACTGCTTCCCACAGTGGCTGCACCAATCTGCATTCCCCCGAGAGTGCAAAAGTGTTTCCTTTTCTCCACATCCTCAACAGAACTTATTGCTTGTTGATTTATTGATGATAACCATTCTGACCTCTGTGAGGTGATATCTCATTGTGGTTTTATGTGTTTCTTTGATGATTAGTGATATTGAACACATTTTGATATGTCTATTGGCCATCTCGATGTCCTCTTTGAAGAACTGTTCATTCAGGTTCTTTGTCCATTTTTTTTTTTAATTTGGATTGTTCGTTTCTTGGCATTGAGTTTTATAATTTCTTTATAAAGTTTGGATATTAACCCCTTAAAAGATGTATTGGTGAATATGTTCTCCCATTCTGTGGGTTCTCTTTTTATTTTGTTGATGGTTTCCTTCACTGTGCAAAAACTTGTGAGTTTGATGTAGTTCCATGTGTTAAATTTTTCTTTTGTTTCACTTGCCTGAAGCGATATATATATCAGATAAACTATTGCTATGAGCAATGTCCTAGATTTCACAGCTTGTATGCCCTTCTAGAATTTTTATGTTTTTGAGTTTAACATTTGAGTAGTTAATCCATTTTGAATTTATTCTTGTGTGTGGTATAAGAAGTTGATCTACTTTAACTTTTCTGCAGGTATCTGTCCAAGTTTCCCAACACCATTTATTGAAGAAACTAACTTTAGCCCATTGTATATGCTTGTATTGTCTGTCAATTGTAAATTGACTACAAAGTTGTAGGTTTATTTCTGGGTCCTCTAATCTGTTCCATTGATTTATGCTTCTGCTTTTATATCAGTACCAGGCTATTTTCATTCCTATGACATTATAGTTTGATACTATAGTGTGATTCCTCTAACCTAGTTCTTCTTTCTCAGGATTGTTGTTTGCTATGTGGGGCCTTTTGCAGTTTCATATAAATTTTTGGAATATTTGTTCTAGTCTTGTGAAATACAGTGTTTACATTTTGGTAGAAATTCCAGTGCATCTATAGATTGCTTTGGGTAGTATGGACATTTTAATGATGTTAATTCTTCCTTTTCATGAACTTGGTATGTGCTTCTACTTATTTATATCTTCTTCAATTATTTTTCAGCATCTCAAAAATTTTTTGTATATAGTTCTTTTATAGAGTTGGTAGATTTATCCTAGGTATTTTATTCTTTTTGAAGTACTCATGAAAGGGATTGTTTTCTTAATGTCTCTTTCTGTTAGTTCCTTATTGGCATACCAAAATTAAACTGATTTCTGTATATAAATTTTGCATCCTCCTACTTTGCTAAATTCATTTTCCAGTCCTAGTAGTTTCTTGGTGGAATCTTTAGGGTACTCTGTGTACAGTATCACATGAGTTGCAAGTAAAAACAGTTCTTCCTTTCCAACTTGAATGCTTTTTATTTCTTCTTCTTATCTGATTGCTATGTCTATGACTTCCAGTATTGTATTGAGTAGGAAAGGTGAAAGGACATCTTGTCTTGTACCTGATCTTAAAAGTGATGCTTGCATTTTTTCCCCATTGGGTATGATGCTGGCAGTGGGTTTGTCATAAATGGTCTTTATTACATTTAGGTATGCTCTCTCTATTCCCGCTTTGCTGAGAGTTTTAGTCATTAACCAGTGCTGGATTTTATCAAATTTTTTTCTGCATCTTTTGGTATGATCATGTGTTTTTTATACTTCATTTTGTTTATGTGGTGTTTCACATTTATTGATTTGTGACAATTGTTCTAAACTTGCATTACTGGAATAAATTTTTCTTGATCATGGTGTATGATCTTTTTGATGCATTGCTGTATTTGGTTTGCTAATATTTTGTTGAAGATTTTTGTATCTATGTTCACCAGGGATAATGGCCTATAAGATAATTCTTTTGAAGTGTCTTTAAATAATTTTGGGATTAGAATAAGTTGGACTTGTAAAATGATTTTGGGAGTTCCCCTTCTCTTACATTTTTTGCAATAGTTTGAGAAGTAGAGGTGTTAGTTGTTTCTAGAATGTTTGCTAAATTCACCTATGAAGCCATGTGGTCCAGAGCTTTTGTTTGTTAGGAGTTTTTTGATTACTACTTCAATTTTACCAGGTGTATTCTGTCTATTCAGATTCTCTGATTCTTTCTGATTTAGTTTTGGAAGATTTTAGTTTCTAGGAATTTATTCATTTAATACAGGTTGTTCAATTTGTTGGCATGTAGTTTTTCATATTTTCTTAAACTTCCTTGTACTTATATCGTGTTTGTTCTTATTTCTCCTCTCTCATTTCTGATTGTATTTATTTGGGTCTTCTCTCCTTTTTATTAATGAGTCTGGTTTTAGGTTTGTCAATCTTGCTTATATTTTCAATGATTGGTTCTTGGATTCATAGATCTTTTGTATAGTTATTTTAGACTCTATTTTGTTTATTTCTGTTCCAATCTTTATTATGTTCCAATTTCCTTTAAGTGTAAAGTTTGATTGCTTATTTGAGGTTTTTTTTTTTTTTGCTTGTTTCCTGAGATAGTCCTTCTTAGGACAACTTTTCCAGTGTCCACAGATTTTGGGTTGTTGTATTCTCATTTTTACTTGTTTCAAGGTATCTTTTGATTTCCTTGATCACATTGCTGAACTATTCGTTGTTTAATAATATATTATTTAGTAGACACAATGGAGGAGTGAATAGAAGTCACACTAACCTCATCTCAGGACCAATCTGGAATTACAACTAAATTGTGGAGTACTAACCAGGCACAGACAACTGAACAATAGCAAGAGAGAAGCCTTATAACCGTCCACAGACAAAAGAATCAGCTTCAGCACAACCTGACAGGTAAGGAGTGTGGTAGAAACTTGAGAAGGCTGCCTGGGTGCCCACAGGCAGCACTGTTGGAGGGATAATTTAGCAGCCAGTTGGGAATAGTAGGGTTTTAGCCCTAAACTGGGATTCCCAGCCTAGAGCACCAGAGCCCCAAACTACACAGATAACAACCAGCAGTAAAAAGCAGCAGGGTTGCTTTCTCTCAGAGATGGATAGCTGGACATGCAAAGAACCATTTAAAGGGCCAATGTACAAATTTTCATTTGCAGCCACTTACCTTGGGCTCAGGAAAAAGGTGGGGGAAGAATTAGCTGGAGACACCTGAATAGAGACTGGGGATGGAAGCATTAGGGAGAGAACTAGGAGAGTAGCCACCAAGATGCTGGTGCTGAGTCATCACCCATACCCAACAGTCATCCTTCTCAGGCAGACCACTCCCCTCAGATCGGCAGCAGCCTGAGGAGAAACAATAGCTCCAACCCCAGGAGTGATTATTTCCTATTCTATGATGCTTAATCCTGACTACTGAGTGCAGAGTGACTAGATTAACAACTGAAGGAGATAGCCACAGACTATAGTAGATCCCTGAAAGTCTCCAACAAACTGCCTAAAGTCATTTGAGGAAAACATCTGACATCATCAGAAGCATATCCAGAAAGAAAAAAAAAAACAGTGGTAAATATTAGAGGCTACTGAGACAAAATCCACTGTGCTCCTTTCCATGTTTTGCAGTATTTTCTTTCCTGGATAGCTTTCTAACATTCATTTTTTGTCCTTCAAGTTTGTGTATATCCCTACTTCTTTTTTATTCATGATGTAAATTTTGCCTTCTCTTTTTGCATTGTTCTGCTCTTATTATTGTTCCTCTCTCTACCATCTCGAAAAGCAGGTCATCTCATATTCATTCTCCTTTCTTATAATAGTCTTAATCTCTTTACATCCTAATTAATACTGATTCATTTCCCATTGATAGTAGCATTGTGGGGAGGAGTTATTTTTGTGGATGTGGGTTGTTTCCTGGGCTGTGTGGTTTTGTTCTGGCAGCACCTGCACACCAGTATATGAGATATGATGGGTGGAGTGACCCTCAGTAAACCAACTGGAGGGAAAGACCCAACAAATAATGACCCCAAAACAATCATACCCCAGTTACATTCAGAGAGCCAACATAAATGGCATAAAGAGCATCCCAAGAGCATCAAGTTCAGGAGATTAAAGAGACTGCACCATTGAATCTCACAGCTCTCCTTTGATTGAAGATTGCACTGCAATTTAGGTAGTCAAAACAGATCATTTTAAGAAGCAGAAGCAAACAAGTGTCTCACAAATAATGGGAAGAAAAATGATGCCCAATTAAAAGGAAAGGAGGAATCCTCACAAAGAATGCTAAATCAAATACAGGCAAGTCAACAATCAGATATTTAGTTCAAAACAATGGTTATAAGGAAGCTAAATGAGAATTCTCAGTGAGAATTACCAAAAATTGCAGGGAAGCTATGAGGAACTTACTGCAAAATATATCAGCATGAAAAAGGACATAAAAACAATCAACAAGAGTCAAGAGGAAATGAAGAACACAAATTCTGAATTGAAGAACACAGTAAAAGGAGTCAAAATCAGGTTAGGTAAAGCAGAGGTTTGAATCAGCGAGCTGGAGGATGAGGTAGGGAAAAACCCCAGAAAAAGCAAGAAAAGGAAAAAGGCACAAAGACAATGAAAAGGGGTTAAGGGAAATTCAGGGCTGCATGAAACATAAAAATATCCATATAATAAGGATACCAGACAGAGAAGAAAAAGAGCAACAGACAGAAAACTTCTTTGAAAAAGTAATGATGGGAAACTTTTCTAATTTGATGAGCAAAAAAGTCACAGAAGTCTAGGTAGCACAGATGGTTCCAATCAAAATGAACCCAAAGAGGCCCACTCCAAGACACATCATAATTAAAATGGCAAAAGTCAAAGACAAAAAGAGAATCTTAAAGGCATCAAAGGAGAAACAGGAAGTAATATACTAGGGAGCCCTGATAAGGCTAACAGCTGACTTCTCAACAGAAACATTACAGGACAGAAGTGAATGGCAAGAAATAATCCAAGTAATGAAAAGAAAAGTCTTAAAACCAAGACTACTCCACCCAGAAAGGCTTTCAATTAAAATGAAAGGTGAAATAATGAGTTTCATAGACAAAAGAAAGCCTAAAGAATATACTCCCACCAAACCATCATTACAAGATATGATAAAGGGACTGCATTAAGAAGATGAAGACAAAAAGTGAGAGAGAAAAGAACATAGGTACAAGGGGGTAAAATGGCAATGAATAAGGACTCATCAATAATACCCTTAAATATAAATGGATTAAACTATCCAATCAAAATATATACGGTAGCTGAATGGGTAAGAAAACATGACCCACCCATATGCTGTCTACAAGAGACCCACCTCATAACAAAAGACATGCACAGACTGAAAGCAAAGGGTTGAAGAAAAATATTCCAAACAAACAGGCTGAAAGAAAAAAAAGCTGAGGTAGCAATACTTATATCTGACAAAACAGACTTCAAAACAAATGTCATAAAAAGACCTAGAAGGAAAATTTGTAATACTCAAGGGAAGAATCCATCAAGAAGATATAAACATTATAAACATATATGCACCCAACATAGGAGCATCCAAAAATAAAAGGACAATCTTAGAGGACTTCAAGAAAGACATTGGCAGCAACACAATTATAGTAGGGTTTTTTAACACCCCATTGTCAAAAACAGATAGCTCTTCCAAACAAAATATCAACAAGGATATTGTGGAACTGAACAATGCATTAGATCAAATGAATTTAATATATATATATATATATACATATATATATCTAGAGAGAGAGAGAGAAACTTTCATTTCAAAGAAGCAAAATTCACATTCTTTTCAAATGCAAATGAAACATTTTCAAAGATATACCACATGATAGGATATAAAACAAGCCTCAACAAATTCAATTTTTTTTCAGACCACAAGGGCCTGAAACTAGAAACCAATAACAAGGAAAAAAACTCAAAAACATTAAACTCATGGAGACTGAATAGTGTGTCATTAAACAATGAATAGGTTAATAATGAGATCAAATAAGAAATCAAAAAGTTTCTGGACACAAATGAAAATGAACACACAGCAATCCAAAACCCATGAGACACAGCAAAGGCAGTCCTGAGAGGGAAGTTCATAGTGATACAGGCCTACCTAAAAACGATAGAAACTTTTCAAATAAAAAACTTGACTCTACATCTACAAGAACTGGAGGAACAACAACAAATAAAGCCCAGAGCGAGTACAAGGAAGGAAATAATCAAGATCAGAGCCGAATTAAATGACATGGAGACTAAAAGCACAATTAAAAGGATCAATAAATCCAGGAGCTGTCTCTTTGAAAAGATAAACAAATTGACAGGCCTTTAAGCAGACTCATTAAGAAAAAAAGAGAGAGGAACAAAATAAATAAAATCAGAAATGAAACAGAAGAAATTACAGCTGATACCACAGAAATACAAAGGATTGTAAGAAACTAGTACAAACAACTATATGCTAAGATTTGAAAACCTGGGTGAATTGAACAAATTTCAAGAAACATATAATCTTCCAAAACTGAATCAGGAAAATTCAGAAAACCTGAACAGACTAATAACAGCTAGTGTAATTAAAGCTGAAATCAAAAAACTTCCAGCACAAAAAAAACCCTGTGCTGGACAGTTTCGTAGGAGAATTTATAAAATGTTTAAGGAAGAGCTAATGCCTAGCCTTCTCAAACTATTCCAAAAAATCCAAGAAGAGGGAAGACTTCCAAACTCTTTTTATGATGACAGCATCATCATAATCCCAAAACCAGATAAAGACACAAGTAAGAAAACTATAGATTAATATCACTGATGAACATAGATGCTAAAATACTCAACAAAATGTTATCAAAATAGCTCCAACAACACATTCAAATGATTGTACACCATGATCAAGTGGGATTTATCCCAGGGTTTCAAGGGTGGTATAATACTCGCAAATCAGTAGTCATAATACATCACATAAAAAAGGAAAGATAATCACATGATCATATCAAAAGTTGCAAAAAAGCATTTTATAATGTACAGCTCCCATTTATGATAAAAACACTCAGCAATGTGGGAAAGGAGAGAACATACCTCAATATAATAAATGCTATAAATGAGGACCCTACAGGCAACATCATATTCAACAGGTGAAAACTAAAAACTTTTCTACTAAGATCAGGAACAAGACAAGGATGTCTGTTTTCACCACTTCTATTCAACATAGTATTGAAAGTCCTATATACAGCAATAAGACAAGAAAAAGAAAGAAAAGGCATCAAAATTGGAAAGGGGGAAGTAAAATTGTCACTGTTTGTGGATGACATGATAGTGTACATAGAAAACCCCATAAACTCCATAAAAAAACTACCCGATCTAATAAATGAATTTGGCAACATGGCAGGATTAAAAGTCAGTATTCAGAAATTGAAGGCATTTTTGTATACCAACAATGAGATATCAGAAACAGAAGTCAGGAAAAAAAAAACATATGCTACAGCAACAATAAAAATGAAGTACCTAGGAATAAACATAATCAAGGAGGTAATAGACCTATACTCAGAAAACTACATAACACTGAAGAAAGAAAGTAAAGAAGACAAATAAATGCAAGTATGCACTGCATTCATGGATTGGAAGAATGAATATCATCAAAATATACACACTACCAAAAGTGATTTATAGATTCCACACAATCTTTATTAGAATACCAATGACATATTTCACAGATATAGAACAAACATTTAGAAAATTTCTATGGAACCATAAACTACCCTGAGTAGCTATAGCAATATTGAGAAAAATAATAAAGTAGGAGGTATCACAATACCTGACATAAAACAATATTATAATTCTGCTGTGATCAAAACAGTCTGGTACTGAGATAAGAACAGACATATAGAATAGTAGAACAGAAATAAACTTATGTCTCTATGTTCAACTAATATTCAACAAGGGGGGAAGAAGCATAACATGGAGTAAAAATAGCCTCTTCAACAAATGGTGTTGGGAGACCTGGACAACTACATGCAAAAAAAAAAAGAAACTTGACCACCAATTTACACCATACACAGAAATAAATTCAAGATGGATGAAAGGCTTAAATATAAGTTGTGACACTATAAAAGTCCTAGAGAACATAGGCAGGAAAATCTCAGATATTTCATGCAGCAATATTTTCACTGATATGTCCCCTAGAGCAAGGGATATAAAGGTAAGAATAGACAAATGGGACTTCATCACAACAAAAAGCTTCTGCACAGCTAAAGAAAACATCAGCAAAATAAAAAGTGAACCAAACATATGAGAAAATATATTTGCCAATGATACTTTGGATAAGGTTTTGATCTCCAAAACATATAAAGAACTCACACAACTCCACTCCAGGAAGACAAACGACCCAATTAAAAAATGGGCAAAAGGCTTGAACAGACACTTCTCTGAGGAGGACATACAAAGAACCAAGAGAAATACCAAAGGATGCTCAACATCACTAGCCATGAAAGGTGCAAATTAAAACCACAATGAGATACCACTTCACACCGGTCACAATGGCCATAACAAACAATTGAACAAACAATAAGTGCTGACTAGGTGGTGGAGAAAAGGGAACCCCAGTACATAGTTGGTGGGAAACCAGAGTGGTGCAGCCACTGTGGGAAACAATATGGAATTTCCTCAAAAACTTAAAATGGTACTGCCTTTTGACCTTGCTATTCTGCTGCTGGGAAGCTCTAAAAATCCCTAAAAATCCCAAAACACCAATCCGAAAGAATTTATGCACCCCAATGTTCATAGCAGCACAGTTTACAATGGTTAAGTCCTGGAAGCAACCTAAGTGCCCATCAGTAAATGAATGGATCAAAAAAGTGTGGTGCATTTACACAATGGAATTATACACAGCAAGTAGAAGGAAAGAGCCTCTTTCCTTGTCGACAGCATGGATAGAACTGGAGAGCATTATGCCAAGGTTAATAAGCCAGATGGTGATAAACAAACCATTTGATCTCACCTATATGTGGAATCTAATCAACAAAACAAAAAAGCAAGCAAAATATAACCAGAGACATTGAAATAAAGAACAAAATGACAGTAAACAGAGGGGAAGGTGAATGGAGAGTGGGGGGAAAGAAGGAGGATGGTCTTCAGGGAACATGAATAATGGGCCCATGGACAAAGCCAAATGGGGGTAGGTTTGAGGGTGGGAGGTAGTTGTTGGTGGCATGGGTGAAAGTGGTGATGGGAAAATGGAGACAACTGTACTTGAACAACAATAAAAAAATGCTTAAAAATTTAAAAAACCTAAAAATTAAAAATTAAAAAAGAAAAGAATATAAAAATTTAAAGAATGACTTGTTATTCAGCTCCCATGTCTTAGTGTAGTTTTCAGTTTTCTCCTTGTGATTGAGTTCTAGTTTTGTAGCATTGTGGTTAGAGAAGATACATAATATGATTTCAGTCTTCTTAAATGTCACCCTTCATTTTGTCCTTCCATCTGGTCTATCACAAAACATGTTCCATTGCACTTAAAAAGTATGTATATTTTACTACTTTGGCATAAAATGATCTGTAGATATCCATTAAATCCATTTGATGTAGTGTGCCATTTAATGCTATTCTCTTATTTTTCTTTCTGGAAGATCTATCCATTGATTTCAATGGGGTGTTAAAATCACCTACTATAACTGTATTTCTGTTGATTTCTCCTTTTATGCCCTTCACGATTTGCTTTACATATTGAGGTGCTCCTATGTTGGATGTATGCATGTTTACTAGGATTATAACCTCTTATTGGATTGTTCCCTTTATCATTAAGGAGTGTCTTTCTTTGCCTCTTACTATAACCTTGATTTTAAAGTGTACTTTGTCAGATATATGAGGGGGAACCCCCAAACTGGAGTAATCTTCTTAAGGGTGGAGCCCTTGTTGTACAGGCTTTCTCTGCTAGATGAGTGTTCTAGGAACCCATCTGGTCAGTGTACCAGCTCATATGTTGCAAGAGGCTGTGTTCAGTCAGCAAAGTTTTTTGAAGACCATTTCAAAGCATTTGCCCATTTCCTGATGGGTGGCTTAAGAGTTCACCTGCCCACACTGTGCAGAGTTTTCAGAAGTTTCTGACAAAAAAATGGCATGACTCCTGTGTCCCACCTTTCCTGTTCACGAAATCTCTCCCTGAGTAACTTTTTGTATTTGTTTCTCTGGATAAAAATATTCCTCAAAGGGAAATATTTCAGTAATGTGGAAGAGATGAAACCAAAAATAGCAGAAGCACTAAAAGGCATCAAAATCTATGACTTCATAAACTGATTTGAGCAGTAGAAAAAAGTCTCAGTAGGTGTATTGCATCAAATGGAGTGTATTTTGAAGGTGACTGAAGTTTAAACATGTAAGAATAAATATAGAAATTTTTATAAATAGATTCTGTTTTGGGAGCTCCTCCCTCATAGGTATTGCTATCTCAGCTTTTTTTCCCTTTCCATTTGCATGAAATGTCCTTTTCTATCCCTTTACTTTTAGTGTCTGTTTATCTTTCATTCTGAGATTGAGTCTCTTGGTTACAGCATACATAGGCATCTTGTTGTCTTATTCATTCAGCTACCTGTGTGTTTTGATTACAGCATTTAAGACATTTTCATTTATAGTGGTTGTTGATACATGCATATATATTGCCAATTTATTTTTTAACTAATTTTTGCTTCTTCTTCCTCTTCTTCATCTTCTTCCTCTTCTTCTTTTCCTTTTTTTCCTTCTCCTCCTCCTTCAAGCAAGCCCTTTTATATTTGTTGCACTTCTGGTTCGTTGGTAACAAACTCTTTTAGGTTTTTTTTTTCTGGAAAGCTCTTTATTTCTCCTTAAATTTTTAAATGATAGCCACGTTGGACAAAGTAGCCTTGGTTGTAGGTCTTTGTTTTTCATCACCTTGAATATTTCATACCAATCCCTCCTGAAATGTTTCTGTCAAGATATTACATGACAGCCTATGTGAGCACCCTTGTAGGTACCTAACTGCTTTTCTCTTGTGACATTTAAGATTCTCTTCTTCCCTTCAAGCTTTGCAATTTTAATTATGATGTATCTTAGTGTGGGGCCCTTTGGGTTCATCTTCTTTAAGGCTCTCTGCACTTGTATGTCTTTTTCCTTTACCAGGTTAGAGAAGTTTTTTCAGTCATTATTTCTTCAAATAAGGTCTCAGTTCTTTGCTCACTTTCTTCTTCTGGTATTGTCATTATGTGGATTTGTAACTTCATTTTGTCAAAAATTTTATTAAACTCTCCCTCAGTTTTTTAAATTCTTTTTTTTTCTTTTTCCTGCTCTGCTTGGGTGATTTTTTCCTACTTTGTCTTCCAAATCACTGTTCAATCCTCTGCTTCACTTAACCTGTACTGTTTATTTCTTCCAGTGCATTATTTATTTTAGATATCACACTCTTTATTTCTGACTGGTATTTTTTATGGTTTCTACGTCATTTTCTGTGCTTGAGTATCCTTATAAATATTACTCTAAACTTTATATCTGATAAATTGCTTTCCTACATTTCATATAGTTCTTTTCCTAGAGAATTCTCTTGTTCTGTCATTTGGGATCTGTTTCTTTGTCTTCCCATTTTTGCTGCCTCTTTGTGTCTTTTTTGATGTGTTAAGTAGTGCTGCACAAATTCTGGTATAGACCATGTCAGATACTACCAGTGATTGTCCCTGGGCAATCCATTTGGAAATCTCAGTCAACCACAGTGTGCAGCTCCTTCTTCTGGTCCTGGGTATGTGCAGAAAGAACCAAGTTATGTACTAAGACTGGCTTTTACCAGCATAGGGCCTGGGGCAAAGTATCAAAACTCCCAGAGATCTGCCTTGGTCTGCTGGCTTTCTGTTAAACTTTGTCACAGAACTAGCCTTCAGTGTACTCCTCAGCAACCTGGCTTAAGCTCCAAAAGGTGGGGCAAGAGGAATTCTCAAGATTGAGCTATTTCTTCCCCCCAGGCTAATGTCCCATGTAGGGGAGTACTCTTCCCTAGAAAGATAGCTTCTGCAGTATTAGGAATGACTCAGCACACAGATCCTGGTGGCTGTTCCTTCAGTTTTCTTCCCAGAGCCACCAATCCCAGACTCTCTTCATGTGGATCTATCCCCCTCTGTCCTCCTTCTACTGGAGTCCAAGGTAAGTGGCTGCAAACAGAATTGTGTGCATTGGCCCTTTAAGAGGCTTTTGTATCTCCAGCCATCTATCCCTGGTGGACAGAAACCCACTGCTTTTCACAGGTGGATGTTATTTGGATTACTTTCCCAGTGCTGGTGTTCTAAGCTGGGGAGCCCAGCTCAGGATTTAGACCTCACACTTCTCAGGGGAATCCCCTTTACCACTAAAATGTCCCCCCATAACTTAGCTGCCACCCATGTGAGTCCAGTCAGCCCTCCCTTGACTCCAAGCTCCCTACCAGTCTCACTGTGGTGATTTTTTTCCTTCTGTAAGTCCTTGGTTATAAGTCTTTCCCAGTCAATGTTTGGCTGTTTATTCAGGATGATTTTTCTATAATTTAGTTGTAATTTCAGTTTGGCCCTGGCAGAAGGGTAATGTAGCTTCCACATACTGTGGTTAAAATGGGATTTAAAATAAAATGATCCCCACAGGAAAATAACATTTATTGATTATTTGAAAGGTATGATTAGAAATTAAGTATTAACATAGATACTCTTTACAGATGAATGAATATATCAACTGAAATTTTCATAGTATCGAATTGTGGGAGGATTTGGATATATTTTGCCTAGATTTATTTTTTAAAACTTGACCTCCCTCTCTCTCTCTCCTTCTCTCATCTATCTAACTCACACATTAATAAATGTGGCTTCATAGCTGTATTTTTTACAAGCTATTGGAATTGATGATAAATATACTTTAACTGAAATTCTTCTTTTTCATGATTTGCTTGCAAATCAATAGTTAAAAGAAAAGTTTGAGGACATTGTAGCTACAAGCAGGGGCACTTTCTGATATTAGATTCATCTCCATTGGTCAACATGTATAGATTCTAAGGCCAACTCTATTAACACTAAATGATCTTCATCCATGTGTCAGAGACTAACATAAATTCACTGAAGCATGCTTCAAGGATCCTGTACCTTTTTTTAAAATTTTTTATTTTAGTTTATTCGGATCCTGTACCTTTTGATATAGTAAACTTTGTTTTAAAAATTAAGGTGGAACAGTTGACTAATAAATTCTTCTTTTTGACCAAGGCTGATGAAATCCTAAAGCACTCAGGATAACTATCCAGACCCTGATATCTCAAGTCTTGTACCAGAGCTTCAATGGCCATGTAAGTTTCCTCAGCTTAAACTCTGGAAGCAAGAAGAATGATGCTGCCACAGAATCCTCCAAAAATGTGTATCTGGTTGGCAACATTTTGATTCTCCAAAGTATTAACACCAACAAGTATTCAATAATCTTTTGAAGGAATGAATGAGTAAATGTTAATGTTTGCCAAAGGTCTGATATTTTATTATAAAACAGTGTTTTCTCATGAGTCAACAACTTTTATTTTTTTAAAAATCAAATATGTTATTAAATGGAAAATCATTTCCTTCTTTAGTAGATAAGATGAGCAGAAAAAAAAAATAGGACCACAAGAAATAAGGTAATGATATCCTTTAGAACTTGAAGAAATTGTATTTAGAAAGTGTCACCTCTTAAAGAAGGTCATCTTTAAACTGAGAGCTAATGGGTTGTATAGATAAAACTTCTTAACACTAAGCCCATGATGACTTTGGTTAATGTCTTCATATTTTCTTTGAGAAAAGAACCAGAGACACTAATTCCTGGCCTACAATTTATCCATTTTCCCTTGTGCCAACCAATTTATCTCAAATCATAGCAGGCAGTTTGATCTAATTAATCTCTGTTCACATTCTAGAGGGGGCACACCAGACATGGGAGGGAGGGAGTGAAGTGGCTTATTGACAGTAATTGGTGGCAGAGCCTCTCTTGGAAACATCAGATTTCAATTTGTGCAAATTATTTTATTTTGAGCATTTATTTTTTAAGTATCAGAACTATTGTTTACAGTCAATCTCTGTTGCATTATTGGACCAGACTTTGTAAAATAAACCACTAGGAAAATTTCATATAAATTCAATAATTTATACTATAAAACTTCCCTTAAGTTAATTTCATCTATTTATTTATTTGTATGACCATGAATCTGTTTTTAGAATTCAGTAGTAAGTTTTTTAAATATATTTTATTGATTATGCTATTATAGTTGTCCTATTTTTTTCTCCCCTTTATTCACCTCCACCCTGTACCCCCACCACAAACAATCCTTCTGCCACCTTAGTTCATGTCCATGGTTCATACCTATAAGTTCTATGGCTTCTGTGTTTGCCACAGTAATCTTAACCACCTTCTATCTATTTTGTTCCTACCATTTATGCTTCTTATTCCCTGTAACTTTCCCCCCCGTTCTACCCACTCCCAGGTGATAACACTCCATGTAATCTCTATTTCTTTACATCTGTTCCTGTTCTAGTTGTTTGCTTAGTTCATTTTTATTTTGTATTTTCTTTAGGTTTGGTTGTTGATATTTGTGAGTTGGTTGTCATTTTACTGCTCATATTTTTTATCATCTTCTTTTTCTTAGATAAGTCCCTTTAACATTTTATATTGTTCGGGCTAGGTGATGATGAATTCCTTTAACTACTTATCTGGGAAGCACTTTATCTGCCCTTCCATTCTAAATGATAGCTTTGCTGGATAGAGTCATTTGGATGTAGGTCCTTGCTTTTCATAACTTTGAATACTTCCTTCCTGCTCTCTCTTGTCTGCAAGGTTTCTTTTGAGAAATCAGATGATAATCTAATGAGAATTCCTTTGTAGGTAACTCTCTCCTTTCCTCTTGTTGCTTTTAAGATTCTCTCCTTATCTTTAATCTTGGGTAATGTAATTACAATGTGCTTTGGTGTGTGCTTCCTTGGGTCCAACTTCTTTGGTACTCTCTAAGCTCCTGGACTTCCTGGAAGTCTATTTCTTTTGCCAGATTGAGGAAGTTCTCCTTCATTATATTTTCAAATAAATTTTCAATTTCTTGCTCTTCGTCTTCTCCTTCTGGCACCCCTATGATTTGGGTGTTGGAAATGTTAACGTTGTCCCAGAGGTTGCTAAGCCTCTCCTAGTTTTTTTTGCATTCTTGTTTCTTCATTGTGTTCTGGGTAAGTGTTTATTTCTTCCTTCTGCTCCAAATTGTGATTTGAGTCATGGTTTCCTTCCCTTCACTGTTGGTTTCCTGTTCATTTTCCTTTATTTAACTTTGTATAGCCTTCACTATTTCCTCTATTTTGTGACCATACTCAACCATTTCTGTGAGCATCCTGATTACCAGTGCTTTGAATTTTGTATCTGATAGGTTGGCTATCTCTTCAATGCTTAGTTGTATTTTTTTCTGGAGTATTGATATGTTCTTTCATTTGGGCCATATTTTTTTTTTGTCTCAGCATGCCTGTTAAGTAGTAAGGGGCAGAGCCTTAGGTATCGCCAGGGTGGAGCAACCCACATTGCTCTGTTGTGGAGATGTATGTGGAGGAGGGGTCCAAGAGGGAACAATGCCACTTGCTCAGTTCTCAGCTAGCTTTAGTCACTTCCTCCTCTACCTGTAAGTAAATTGGGCCCTCCTGGTGCTGATATCTGGATGGGTGGGTTTGTGTACATTCTACAGCCCTGTGGATCTTTCCAAGGAACTCTCCTGTGAGGTTGAGGGTTTCTCCTGCTGTTTCAATGCCCCCAGGTTTTTTCAGTCAGAGGTTTTGAGGCTTTATTTCCCTGTGCTGGAACCCTGGGTTGCCTGGTCTGTCTCACTCCCCAGTTGTTCCTTCCAGTTTATATCAGCACACAAATGTGGGACCACTCAGTCTGCCAGCTGCAGCCTCGCCCTCTCTGTCCTCCGGCTGCAGCCTTGCTGTGACTCTCTTCACCCCAACTGCTTATCTCTGCCCCTCCTACCAGTCTGTATGAATGTTTCTTCAACTCCTTTGTTGTCAGAATTACACACAGTTGAATTTTCTGTCAGTTCTGGTTATTTTGTTTTTAAATGTGTTGTCTTTCTTTTGATTGTACAAGAAGGCAAAGTGTATCTCTACCTATGCCTCCATCTCAGCTGGAAGTCTCTAGTGCTAAATTTGTTAGCGACTCTTTTAATCTGGGTTCTACATACCATATCTAATCAACTTTCTTGTAAATGAGACCAATTTCTTCCACTACTATTTCCTTTGCTTTTAAACTGCTAATAAAATTTCTAATAAGCTTTGTTTTAAATTTGTAGTTGTGTTATTATTTGACACTGAGTTTAAAGGCTAATGTTAATCTTTAGTGAATGGTTTCAACTTTGTTATAATACCTTTTCCAATTTGTAGACTGTACTCTGTCAATTCTGAATTCTTTACCATACAGGATGCTGGGCTTTATATGGAACATTTGCCATGGTCTGAAGATTCTGATTTCTCTCATTTTAAGTTATCTTGTAACTCCAACTATGTGTATTGTGACAGAATAACTTTCAACTTGTACCCTTAGAGATCCTAATACTGTTGCATTTCTGAGAAAAAAATCAGGGGCTTTTAAAAATGATAACAGAATTTTCTTTTACTAAGAAGTAAGGTAGGTAATAAATATATCAACAGGAAGACAAAATTTTCCTATATGTGTGTTTATAAATATAAAATCATATTAATAAATGTTTATACATTAGCAGTTATCCTCAAGTTTATATGAAGCTCCCATATGAACTATGTTAATGTTATTATTTCTGAATCCTATATAATAAAGATTAAAAGTACATGATAATAAATTTTCACATTTACTAATTAGTATTAGAACAATAAAATGCTTTTACACTTGGTGTAGTACTCCTAAGTTCATATTATTAGTAAGGATCTTATATGGTCATTACACAGGGTGGTGTTAAATATAGTTTAAGCTTATTTTTCTTTCCATTAATTAATTTATTGATTATTTGATTTTTTCCACTACTATCATCAATTCAATCACTTGGGATCTAAATAAAAACTTCATACCCTGTTATGTTTTTAACTTACTTTCAGGACACTGAGAAAATACTTAATCACTAAATTTCTTCAAGTTCAGCTTTTCTTCTATAAAACGTACATAATAATTCTCACCAAGCTTTTAATAAGATATAAATATAATAGCATGTATAAAAATAAATGTACATCACAAGATGAGAATCATTGTTCTTCTTTGGATATATATTTTTAATGGTGGGTGAGTTTTTGGAACAGAAATGTCCTCCTTAGGATCTGTGGTTTTCTGCTACTAGTGGATAATCATTACTAGTGCAGGGCATCTGTTCCTATTAATATCACTTCACGTCACATCAGTGCTCTTTCTAAGATATCTTGTTGTTTCTTAAAGCCCAAAATCTCCTTTAAGAAGATTTAAAGGCATTTGATTAAACTGCCTGTATGATTATTGCTCAAAATCACAAGTTTACTGAAATTCAAATGTATAATCATTTTTGAAGAAAGCAAAAAATGAAAAACTATTTTTTGGGGGGTGGAAAGTTGTAAATATCTCCATCTTTACACTTATTTACTTACAGTGGAGGTTTAATTTAGAGAATAGACCAAAGTATTAACAGGCTAGGAAGAATTTAAAAGCTGGAAAGATAAATCATCAGTGTTATTGTGTACTAGTTTATAAGTTAATACAGGGGTTTACAAAGTGGGTTTACAAAGTACGTTTACAGTTTTTTTTTCATAGAAAATAATAAATAATTAGTAAATAATAATACAAGAATAAACTCTCATGTACTCACAACTGTAAATTTACCTTCCTCACTCCTTTATATTGTATCTATCAATCTTTTCATTGATCTATCCATTCAAAGTAAGAAAACCACCATGTTATAAAGACAAACTTATATTCAATTACTTTTAAGTGACAAGCAGTACTTATCATGACTTAATGTGCCAAAATATACAAGTTTTTCTCTTGCAATAAGTATAAACCATAGCAAATCATTAAGTTTCCTAATAACATTCAATGAAAGTTTTATAAAAAAATAACTAAAATACCTAACAATTATTTTGTTTCTCAAGTACTGTTGCAATGATTTTCATTTTGCCCTTACAAGCATCAGAAGTAATTATTATTATTCATATTTTTGAATGAGAAAACTGAGGCATAAAAAGCTTTAATAGATTTGTCAAGGTCACAAAATTATTGATTTATTATTTAATTGACATGAAAATTTTGACCAATCAATCATCATTAATTATTTTTAGATGACTTCAGTGTCCTTTAAGGTTTTCTTTAACAAATTGAGGAGGTAAGTAACCAGGTCAAATTGTTTTAAATTCACAAAGATTTTAATAAAAACTTCAGTGATGAAGCTCATACCAAATTGCAGTGAAAAAGTATATATATATATATATATATATATATATATATATATATAGCTTATTGAGAGGAAGGAAATGTTCGTATAAAATGTGTTTTGTATTTCAGCATGCCAATGAAAAAAAACATAGTTTTAAAATACCAGATAATTTAGTTCATCATGTCTCTCCTCTTTCAAGAATATTGATGAATAAATCTAAAGAGGGGAAATTCCCCAATAAAAAAAAATATCCTTATTAAGGTTTTCTTCCAGTTGCCATATTTGACATCTTTAGAGGTTAACATTCATAATGGAAAATTAGAGTACTACACAATTTTTGAGCAGATAATTGTCTAAAGCTGGAAGATAACAAGGAAATTATTATAATCTGGGTTGTTATCATTATCAATATCATCAGTGAAATAATTCAGGGTAATTTCAAAGAAAATGAAAGAGGTTGATGGTTTTCCTGTAGAAATTTGCATAGTGAAATTTATATTCTCATTGCTGAATACATATATTATGAAATGTATGAAAGGCATCTTGGTGCTATCAAGCTAAAGCAGGTAGAAAACAGGAATCTCCAAGTTCTAAACTTATATCTTGAATTGTATGTATACTCATATATTTCCCCTGAATATTTAAAAAAGGCACCAAACCCCTGGTGGGTTTGCTTTCCAGTTTCCCTCTCCTGTGGCTCTTATTTCTCTTTTATTCTTTAGACATATTTTTCCATTCTTACCAATTTTCCCATAAACAGAATCCCAGTCTGTACTATTTTTCCTTATAGAAATTTGAGACTACTATAAACTCTCTTCTCCATCTTGTTTTTTTCTCTTAATATATCATAGGGATCATTCCATTTAAGTGCACATAGAATGTGATTATTGTTTGTAAAGGCTGAAAATAGTTGTGTAGATATATTATGATTTATATAGCCAGTCATTCATGAATAGCCACTTATTGTAGCTGTTTTCAATCTTCTACTGTCTTAAACTATTGCCATGAATGACCTTTTACACAAGGATTTACTTCTAAGGCAAATATATATAAAGAAATATAATCACTAGATCAAAGATTTTATGCATTTTAAACATATACTTGTAAACTATATTAAAAATATAAATGCACACAAAATGAATATACGTGATTGTATATTTAAATTGCTTTTTCTAGATGTGCCAGTTTCCAAACCATCAGTAGAATATAAGAATACCTCACCAACACTGGTATTGTGATTTTATTTTCACTTTTGACAATCTTTGCCAAATATATTTTACATTTATCTCATTGTGAATGAGGTAGAATATCTGTGTATAGTTAAAAATGTTTTTTTCATTTTCTGAAAATTATCTTTTCATATTCTTTGTTAATTTTTTTGCATTTCAATTTAATGCTAATGGATTTGTAGAGCGACTTCTATTTAGGTACTAGGAAATTTTCCTTTTAATATAACATGAATTGCAAATATTAACATTACTGTCAAAAATTGAATTATAAGTTGCAATTTTATATTTCTCTTTGATAGCAATATGCATCAAAACCCTAACCCTTGCCACATTAGAAGACAATGTACTTCTCCACCCCTTGACCTTGTCCTTGCCAACATGACTTGTTTTCATCAAGGATGAGTTCACAGATGTACCAACAGTGAAGAATTTAAATTTCCTCAAAGACTAGCCTTAAATTCTGGCATTATGTGATCCATAATTCAAAGAGATTCCATTCAGTTAACCTTGACCTTTTGTTTCATCATCACCATGAACACATACAAAGACCTGAGCCCAAACATAGCCATTATCCAAGCTCAGCTGGTGCTGCAGGCTGAAACAGAGTCCCTTAGCAACCCAGTCTAGATTGGCTCATCCAGATGCAACAAGAATGAGGATAAAACTTATTGCAGCGAGTCTCTGAGATTTGGAGATAGTTTATTACACAATAATAGGTAACACAAACATTAAATGACCAATTGTCTTTAATTATTGTGATTATACAAATTGCAATGTTTTATTTACATAGATTGAATTTATTAATAATTTTCATGTATACCTGCTGGGGTTTATATACTGTTGAGAAAGGTCTAAGTACTGAAGAAGTGAATTAAAAAGAGATCGTCTATCTTTTTTTATTGCACTTTAATGGTATTTTTCTAGGTTTTTAAAGTAACATTTATTTTTTAAAAGGTAACGTGCATATAATAGGAAACTGAGAAACACAAGAAGAACAAAGTCATCCATAACCACAAGCAGTTTACAGTTTGACATGTCCTTCTAAGTCCTTTGTGTATATACACATTAAGCTTCCATTTTTATATAATTATGATCCAAAAGTTATGAATCATTCTTTTTCATATTTCATAAAATTGTACCATGTCAAAGTCACAAAACTATATGAGTATTTTAAAAACCACAAATACACTACTCCAGCTCAATCTGGGGAAAAGATGTGATACTGTCTTTCTTGGCAGTGAAAAATTCATAAAGGACAAAAATAGCAACAGACCTCTAGATAAAGATATTAACAATTAAAATACTGCATTCCCTTAATGTTCAATTAAAAATGAGATACAAAGCAACAGAGTACACAGAATATTATGCTTTTAAGGTAACTTATAATGATCTGTGCTTTTAAAATATTAGCGAGGAGGCAAGTTTCCTCTGAAATACTTAATAATGTATTCCAATAGTACAGACAAAAGAGATGCATACACATCAATCGTTATCATCATAATGTAAATGTGAACACATCCATGTATATCCCTTCCTCCATCTTTCCTTCAGCCTCTCTGCTGGAAGCCTAAGGAACAAGTCTTGATGTCCATTCCTGAAGTGATTTAACAATTCTTTGAACAACATGCCTCTGTTTTTACAAATTATAACAAATAGATATTTACAAACTGGTACATTCACTAGCTCTACTTTTTTATCATACATTGTCACCTCAGGACATGTAAAAAGCTCAGATGTTGCAAAATAGATAATGAACCTTATCCTAACTGGTGTGACTCAGTTGTGTGTTGTCCCACAAAGCAAAATGTCTCTGGTTTGATTCCAAATCAGGGCACATGCCTGGATTGTGGGTTCAGTCCCCACATATGAGAGAGGCAACCATTCAATGTTTCATTTTCACATCCATGTTTCCCTCCCTTTCTCCTTCCCTTCCCCATCTCTAAAAATAAATTAATAAAATTATAAAAATGAGCCTTGTCCAATTTTCTTTCAATTATTCAATAACTTTAGAATTTCTTTTAATAAAAATTATAGAGTAGGAATTAAAATATAATTATCAACTAAAATATCACCATGCTATTAATTTAATGAATTTAATATGTTTTCTTTAATGACTTGAAATATCTTATTTAAATATACTGAATTTCCCAATGTATTAGGATTTATTTCTGAAATTGCTTGACTATGTCTATGTATGTATATTCATATATTCATTTAAGTATCACAAACACTCTTTACACTTTAGTATTGGTTGGATCCGTTTTTTCTTATCCTTTATCCTGAGAAGCATCTTATATATTTTGTCCAAGAACATCAAAATATTAGTATTTAAAAAAAGAAAATACTTCAATTGGCATTTTCACTGGAATTAAATGTAGAATTGATTTAGGTTAAGTAATATCTCTTCAGAATATGTTGAGTTTTCAAGTATGTAATATAATTTTACTTATTATTCTATTGTGCTCCTTAGGATTTTTTTAAAGTTTCTTGATCTAATATCTATTCTTTAATTATATCAGCTTTAGCTAATCTCACTGTTTATCTATACAGAAAATACATAAATTTTATAATCAGCCAATTAAATGAGTTATATTTTAATGTGAGCTTTATTTTGTATTTTTTGTTTATTATAATATCCTAGGTAAAATTTCACATTTTAAAATAATAATTTTTTAACATTACCTTTCTGACTTTTAAACAAAAATTATTGAAAAATAATTGGAGAGTCACATGCAGCCCTAAAAATAATAAAAACATATTCTGATTAGTATTAAATTACTCATCTATAAGAAAATATTAATTGCTGCCATTTGTGACAACATGGTTGGATCTTGAGAATATTATGCTAAGCAAAATAAGTCAGTCAAAAAAGGTTAAGAACCATATGATTTCATATATGTGGGATATAAAACTGAAACTCATAGGCACAGACAGACAATAGCCTGGTGGTTACCAAAAGGAATGGGGTGGAAGATAGTAAAGGGTAAAGTAGGCCAAATATATGGTGTTGGAAGATGATTTGCCTTTGGGTTATGGGCACACAAAGCAATATATAGATTGTGTATCATAGAAATATAAACCTGAAACCTATATGACCTTATAAAACCAATGTCACTCTAATAAATTTAATAAAAAACAAATGAAACAATAAATAAATAATGGGTTACCTCCCCTAAAAATAAAAAAGACAAAGAGATCCTGTGAATCCTTTGCCCAATTACTCCACCTTGCAAAATCACAATACAACATGTAAGACAATATCACAACCGCAATATTAACAGTGATACAAACTACACACAATTTCCATCACACAAATATAAATGTCTGCCTTTTATAGTCACATCATCATCTCCCACCTCTACCCTCTCCTTAACTTCACTGAGACACTAATTTTTTCTCCATTTCTGTACTTTTGCCATATCAAGACTCATACAACATAAAGCCTTTTGTGACTGGCTTTTTTTACTCAACAAAATTCTCTAGAGATCCATTCAGGTTACTGTGTATATCAAGAATCTATACATTTATATTGCTGAGTAGGATTCTCTTGATATGGATATACCACAGTTTGTTTAATCATTCACCCATTGAAGGACAATTGGCTTGATTGCATTTATGGTTATTATGAAAAAAGTTTCTATGAACATTTCTGTAAAGGTTTTTATATTCATTTCTCTGAGATAAATGCTCAGAGGTACAATTGAAGAGTTGTTTATTGAGTGATTTAAGAAGAGAACATACTGTTTTCTAGGTGGTTGTATCATTTTACATTCTCATCAGCAATATATGAGGGATTTAGCTCCTCTTCATCTTCATCATTTGGTGTTGTCACCATTTTTTTAAAACTTTAGCCATTCTAATAGATGTGTAATGATATCTTATTGTGCTTTTAATTCACATTTCCCTAACAGCTAATAATGTTGAACATCTTTTCATGTGCTAATTTGCCATCTGTACATCTTCATGGACTTTGCCTTTTTCTAATTGGATTGTTTGCTTTTTTATTGTTGAGTTGAATTTTTTAAAATATTTTATATACTTTTTCTGTGGTAAGTGGATTACAAATATTTTCTCCAGCATTCTAGCTTTTTTTTATTCATCTGTCAAATCTAAAAACTCTTTGTTTAACCCTATATCACAGACATTTTTCTATTTTTAATAGACGTTTTAGTCTTACATTTAATTTCATGATCATTTTAGTTAATTTTTGCATAAGATATAAGATTTATGTCAAAGTTCATATTTTTGTTTTCCTATAAATGTCCAATTGCTCCAGCCCCATTTGTTGGAAAGGGTAATTTCACCCTCTGAATTGCTTTCATACATTTCTCAAAAAGTCAATTTGTGGGTTTGCTATTTTTGTTCTGCATCTATGTTTCTATCCCTCAACCAGTACTATAGTTTCTTGATTACTATAGCTGTATAGCAAACCTTACTGATAAGTAGAGTAATTTTTCCCACTTTGTTTGTCATTAAGCTTGTTTTAGGTATTCTAGGTCCTTTTGTTCTTCATATAAATTTTAGAATAATCTTGTCAAAAATTCTTAGTTTTTCTAAGTCTGAGAATATCTTGATTCCTTTTTCATCCGTGAATGATATTTTCCAAGAGTATATGATACCGGGTTAAGAGCATTTTTTTTCAACATCTGCAAATTTTATGTCTCTTCCTTCTGCCCTCCATGGCTTTTGAAGATAGATCCACTGTCAGTATAATAACGTTTCTCATAAAGATAAACTGTCATTTTTCTTTGGCAGCTTTCAAGATTATTCTCTTTGTCTTTAGTTTCCAGAAAACTAATAGTGATGTGCACTGGCATGGATTTCTTTGGGGTTTTCCTGCTTATGTTTCATTAAACCTGTAAATTTGTGTCTTTTTAACAAAGTTGGGGAATTTTTTAGCCATATTTTTTGTACTTTATTTTAGCCTTACTCTCTTTCTTCTTTCATTCTGGGACTCTGAAAAAAATGTATGTTAAATCTTTTAGTAGTCCCATAGGTCCCCAAGGCTCTATTTGTTTTTTCCTGTTTTATTTTTGCACTCTTTAAATTAGTGAATTTCTACTATTCCTTATCTTAGTTCACTGATTCTTTCCTCCTTACTGATGTTGGATCCACCCACTGAACTTTTATTTTAGTTATTGTATTTTTCTGTTCTAAAACTTTCATTTGGTTCTTCTCTACATCTGTTTCTTTGTTAAAAGTTTTTCTTTGCTGAGGGTTTTTATTTTTTTGGTTTCAGGTGTGCTCATAATTGCTCATTGAAGCTTTTGTATTATGATTACTTTGAAATATTTGCGATCTTGATATTGGTAATTAATTATCTATTTTTTCTTTTTTATTTAGTTTGAGATCATTATGGTTCTTGGTATGTCAAATATTTCTTTTCCTTAAAACCACAATATTTCTATATTATGTCATAAGACTCTGGATCTAATTTAAACCTTTAGTTTTAGGTAGCTTTTTCTGACACCACTCTGATACTATCCAGTGAACATAGATGGTGAGTTGCACACTGGCCTCTGTTGACACTCCATGGTGAGAGGAAGTCCTTTTAATGTTGGGCACAGGGAGGGTTCTAATTTTCCAGGTTTTCTAGACTGAAACCCTTGTAGGGGTGGCCTTATTACTACTACTGGATGATAGTGAAAGTCCTGACTCTCCCACATTCCTGTTCTAACACCACCTATCTTAGAAGTAGAAGGGCACTGAATTACTTTTGGATGAGGCTTCCCATGTCTCCAGGGGCTCTACAGAGGTGTGAAGGGGGCCTTTACTGGACAGTCATGATGAAAGTTCCATCTCTCTACTTGACCTACTCTAACACACCATGGCAGGATTATTGAGGCACCTTATTACAGCCTTGCAGAAGTGGACTTTTGCTCTCCTCATTTGGCTTTTGCTGGTGGAGGCGAAGATGGAACCATGGTATTATCTGTGACATTCTGTTGGAGTAGAGCAGTTACTGTCTAAAGTTGTCTGTCTTGTTAAATGTTCCCTTTCTGGCTCTTTAGATAAAAATAGCAAGCTTTTATTGGAAAATTTTTGGCTGCACACATTGGATTTCCAAGTTGAGTTTCCTTAGCTCCAAGTCTGAAGAATATGAGGCAAAAAGAAAATACAGAGAATTCATCACCACATCTTTCCTTAAGTGTCAGCACATCTAGCCAGTCTGCTTCCTTCTCTTCACCTTTCAGAGTCTCCTTATGACTGTTTTATGTAGACTGCCCAAGGTTTTTGTGTGTACTTAGCAGGAGAAATAAGAACATCTATTCTACTTTCCTGAAAGAAGATGTATCCAATTAGATTTTTATCTTTTATTTTTAGTCTCATCTAACTGGATTTACCTGTGTATTTAGAACAATGTTTAATAAAAATAGTAATTTGAAAATACTTTTGTTGTAATTATTACTTTAATGAGAATGCTTTCATTAATGTTTTATATGTTTTCATAACATTAAGGGATTGTTACCTAAGGAATTTTCATTTTATCCATTAAAGAAATAGGAATGAATTTTTTCTATTATAAAAGTAATTATATATTTTCATTTAATTAAGAATTTTTATAAAGAATGACTGTTGCACTTTAAACTGCATGTTGAGTATATGAGGTCATCAGTGTTTCTTTTCTTTTATTAATATGCTAAATAAAATATTCTAACACCAAAGCATCTTGACATTACACCATAACTCCTACTTGGTTATGATGTATCAATGTCATCTTGAAGCTGGATTGTTTCCTAATATTTTATTTGAAAAATTTTCATTGATTTTAAGAAGTATGATTTGTTTGTGATTGTCTTTGTGTTTTCTTTTTAAGTTACTCTTTTCTGTCCCAGTGCTCCCTGACAAGAAAAGTAGTGTTTTGAAGTTTTTCATGCACATTTCTTAAGTTTATTCCTAGATGGTCCATTAGCTACATTAAATGGATTGTTTAAATATTTTGTGTTTGTTGAATAGTTGATAGAATGTGCTTTGAAATTACCCAGGCTTGAAACTTATCTGGGTGTAGTTCTTGATCATATTTCCTATTTCAAATATTTCAATTTCAAAGCAACCAGAGGTTAATGTGATTGCTTTCTATTTTCCTAGGCTATGACCTTTTCAAGGTAACTTGAACCCAACTACTATCCATATTTCTGTCATAGGAACTCAGGAATTCTTGTTCTGTTAAAGATAAAACTGTAGGTTATTTCTGCTATATTTATCATCATCATCATCATCATCATCATCATCATTTCGAAACTCTATTAACTTTGGACTTTGATCTACAGAGAGAATAAAGATGTACTGAAAATTATTATAGCATGATTGCATCTATGTGAGGTTTTCTTGGAACTCTTTCCTTTTAAATGAATCTCTAGAATTATTGATATTTCTCAATATCAGATTATTTATGTGTTTTAGACATATATTAGCCTGTAACCTGTGTGTGATTAGATTGACTTTTTCACTAAATTCTGATGATAGTTAATATTTAACAATTTTCTGATATTAAAGAGATGCTTTGTATCAACCATCTTCTTTAGTTTATGAATTTCATCTAAACTTTATGACATAGTAAAGTCCTATTTAACTGTGGTATATTTATCAAGCATAGTGAAGAAAAATGAATTATCTATTTCCTTTTAACTTTCATGAATCAATTTCAATTTTCTGGGTAAATAAAAGTAAAGGTAGCCTTGAAAAATGACAAATATTTCTTTAGGCCCATAATGCAAGGTTGCTTATATTAATGACCGATTTTTTTGGGTTTTTTTTCCTATTAGAATGTGTCTATTCATGTACCCAAAGTGATATAAATATATGTATTCTTTCGGTTTTCTCATCGTGCCATAATACTATTGACATTGAGTTATCCTTGAGCTTGTTCTATTGCCTAGTTTCCTTAGATATTTTGTAGTTAGTCATTTTGCAACTTCTAGCCTTTTTTTGGTAGAAATAGATACTTAAAATATGTTTGCTTAATTCTGAACACAATGTGGCAATTTTTAGACATAATTGCACAGAGTTGAAGTAGTATGTTTTCTGGTTTCCTTATGATCTCTCTCACCTTTAACTGGAACATAATCAACAAAAGAAAAAAGCAAACAAAATATAACAAGAGACATTGACATTAAGGACAATCTAACAATAGCCAGAGGGGAAGGGGGAGGGGACAGTGAGGAGAAGGGTTTTCAGGTACTACTAAAAAGGACACATGGACAAAACAAAGGGGGATGGTGGGAACAAGGGAGGGAGGTGGGTTTGACTGTGGTGGTGGGGGAATGACGGGGAAAAATTCAGACAACTGTAAATGAACAATGATAAAGTAATTTAAAAATGTAAGAATAAAGAAGCAAAATAGAAGAGATATCAGAAACTAAAAAAAAAAAAGTTTGAAAACCAGAAGGACATTCACTGGATATTGATAATTAGGATGAAGAAATGATTTAAAGTAAAACTGATGTTTTCAAATGAGTAAATAGGAAGATGACAGTATTTTGGATAAAAATGTAAAAATATGAGAGAAATAATAGGGTAGTTTTAAGGAAACATGGCAACCAGCCCCTGGCCTGGTGGTTAGCAGTCATTCCATAAATGCTTTTTGAATGACTATTAAATAAATTCCATACTAGACATACTGAGTTTGATGTGGACATTTTCAATGGTCTTGAAACTCAAAACCTGCATGGTGCTTCATGTTTACAAAGCACTTTCATATGTGTCCCCATTAATCCTCACAGTAAATCCATGGGGTAAAATATCATTAAAGACATCTTAGTGCTGAGGAAATGAAGCTTAGAAAAACTAAATTCTTTCCTTAAAGTCATGTATTTAGTATGAGCTAAGATGAAGTTTAATCCTGAATGTTTTTGACATGAAAACCTGGTCTCTATCATAAGGCAGAATTACAAAAGAAGCAGCTTTGGCTTCAATGGCAGGTCAGTTCAGATGTATTTGAGGAACTCCTAATGTTTGGAAAGACACAAATTATCTTAGAGCCACTTAAAAAGTAGAGCACATCGCTCTGAGGTGTGAGATTGATGAAGCCTGGGACACTGTGTTTTTCTCATTGCATTATCATGAACATGGAGGGAAGCTCATTATATATTTATTGAATTAGTGATTTGGCTAAAGTAATTTAGGGGATTCTGGGAGAATATAGGCATATTAAAAAATTCAAAAGAGATACATTCCTGAATATATTGCTAAGAGAATGATCATTATTTGGATCATTAATTAGAGTTAAGACTGTTGGAAAGAAAAAGGGTAGTATAAGATCTTTCTTGAGGAAAAAGTCATACATATCAAGTACACCAAACAGAGATATTTGAACAACTAGAATTATAAAACTAATATTCTGTTATTTTATAACACACCTCTTTATGATTGTGTTCAAGATATGGGAAAGTGTTGGTGAAGCATGTTACTTTTAGTTGTTTCTTTCTCTATGTGAAGTTAGTATTAGGTTGGCCAAAAAGTTCCCTTGTTTTATTTCCATAAGATGGCTCTAGTAGAGCTTAATTGTCTTTAACTTCATTTAACACAACTTTTTATATTGTATTGTGACAGCTGTCACATCAGTGTTCATTTAAAAATATATGAAAATGGGTGAATTGTTGTGTAGCCATTTTAATATTGCAGATGGAAGAAGATATGTGACATTTTTATCATATTATATTTTATTATTTCAAGAAAGATAAAAACACAACTGAAATGCAAAAAAGAAAAGATTTGTGCAGTGTATGAAGATGTTGTGACTGATTCAATGTGTCAAAGGTGGTTTGTGAAGTTTTGTGCTGCAGATTTCTTGCTGGACAATGCACCGTGGTCCCATGGTTGGGTAGAGCAGTTGAAGTTGATAGTGATCAAATTAAGACATTAATTGAGAAAAATCAATGTTATACCTATATATACCTTGTTATACCTATCTCCTATGCAGGAGATAGACAATATACTCAAAATATCCAAGTTATTGGTGAAAATAAAGTTATTGGTGAAAATGAAAAAAATATGTATTTTATTTTATAGAGAAAACTAAACTGACTGTTGGCCAACTCAATGTCATGGCATAATTTTAAAAAGGAGTGGGCCTGAAGAGTTTTCTATGTTCACATCTCTAACGCTCTCTCCTGTAATTTCCATTTCTTTAAGATATGGTTGCTTACCATTTGAAATCTTTGCTTATTTTAAACAGGACTGACTCTTAATTTACCCCTAGTATTTCTGTCTGATCAATTTAAATGATCTTCTGAGCAGTTTCTCTTTAGTGTGGAGCTTTGTGGTAGAAGGGATTGGGGAGAGTTCACAGACATCAGATTACTCTTGTCACTTCATCCTAAATCATAAGTCCATGATAATTATTCACAATTTAGAGTTTTAAAATACCTCTAGTATCAGTGTATTTTCTCAAATTGTCCTCCCCATGTTTTAGTGTATGCCTCCTGGTGATTTTGGGTTCTCCACTTTTTATGTTCATTATGTATCACCTTGCCTCCCTTCTACCTTCTTAAAGAAATACTGATACCACTGAAGTCTTGTGCTGTCTGAGATTTTTGTTCCCTGCTCTTATTTCATAATTACTTGTAGTAGACATCTTCTTGAGGGATTGGTTGTGCTATCTTAGTTTTTGAGGAGTAACTTTAATATTACCAGGTTACTGCCACCATTTTCCATCATTTCTTGGAAAGAGCTCTTCTACCCCTCTTCCTCCCCTGATCTCAAGGTAGGAACACAAAGATTAAGATTTAAAGAGTTGAAGGACTTATGGCCAAGATGGAGGCATAGGTAGACATACTGTGCCTCCTCACACAACCAAAATAAGAACAGCAACAATTTAGAAATGAAAAACAACCAGTACCGACAGAAAATTGAACTGTATGGAAGTCCGACAACCAAGGAGTTAAAGTAGACACATTCATCCATACCAGTGGGAGGGGATGAGTTGGGTGGCCGGGAGGAGAGGGCTTGCAGCAAAAAAAAAGTTGTGGCTAGTGAATCCCAGGCACACAAGGCAGCAGCTGGCGGATTCTGGGTACACAGGCAGTGGCTGGAGGACCCCAGCCATGCAAGAAGGTAGCAGGCATATCCAGTGAGGTGGTGGATTATGGAGGAAGATGGCTTACAAACAGACAGGCAAACCAGGTGGTCCTACATTCCCGCACATATAAACCAGGTGGAACTGGGGAGTGAGACAGACGGTGTAACCCATGGTCCCAGCTCAGGGAAATAAAGCCTCAAAACACCAATTGAGGACACCTGTGGAGATTGAGGTGCTAGGAGAGACTCCCAGCCTCACAGGAGAGTTCATTGGAGAGACCCACAGGGTACTAGAATGTACAGAAACCCACCCACATGGGAATCAGCACCAGAAGGGCCCAGTTTGCTTGGGGAAAGTGACACAAGTGACTGAAATCCAGCAGAGAGCAGAGCAAGCACCATTGTTCCCTCTTGGACCTCTCCCCCACATACAGTATCACAATGCAGTGACTGGTTTGAACCTCCTGGGCGCAAACACCTAAGGCTCTGCTCCTTGGTAGTACATCAAGACAAAAAAATGGCCCAAATGAAAGAACAGATCAAAGCTCCAGAAAAAATACAACTAAGCGACCAAGAGATAGCCAACCTATCAGATGCACAGTTCAAAGCACTGGTGATCAGGATGCTCACAGAATTGGTTGAATTTGGTCACAAATTAGATGAAAAAATGAAGGCTATGTTAAGTGAAATAAAGGAAGATGTACAGGGAACCAATAATGATGGGAAGGGAACTGGGACTCAAATCAATGGAGTGGACCAGAAGGAGGAAAGAAACAACCACACAGAAAAGAATGAAGAAATAAGAATTCAAAAAAATGAGGAGAGGCTTAAGAACCTCTGGGTCATCTTGAAACATTCCAACATCTGAGTTATAGGGCTGCCAGAAGGCGAAGAGGAAGAGCAACAAGTGGACAACTTATTTGAACCAATAACAAAGGAGAACTTCCCCAATCTGGCAAAGGAAATAGACTGCCAGGAAGTCCAGGAAGTTCAGAGAGTCCCAAAGAAGTTGGACCCAAGGAGGAACACACCAAGGCACATCAGAATTACATTAGCCAAGATTAAAATGAAGGAGAGAATCCTAGAAGCAGCACGAGATAAGGAGACAGTTACCTACAAAGGAATTCCCATCAGACTGTCAGCTGATTTCTGAAAAGAAACCTTACAGGCAAGAAGAGGCTGGAAAGAAGAATTCCAAGTCATGAAAGGCAAGGACCTACATCCAAGATTGTTTTATCCAGCAAAGCATTCATTTAGAATGGAAGGGCAGATAAAGTGCTTCCCAGATAAGGTCAAGTTAAAGGAGTTCATCATCACCAAGCCCTTATTATAAGAAATGTTAAAGGGATTTATTTAAGAAAAAGAAGATCAAAAATATGAACAGTAAAATGACAACAGACTCATAACTATTAACAACCACCCCTAAAACAAAAACCAAAGCAAACTAAGCAAACAACTGGAACAGGAACAGAACCACAGAAATGGAAATCACATGGAGGGTTATCAACAGGGGAGTGGGAGGAGGAGAGGGGAGAAAAATACAGAGAATAAGTAGCATAGATGGTAGGTGGAAAATAGACAGGGGGAGGGTAAGAATAGTGTGGGAAATATAGAAGCTAAAGAACTTATAAATATGACACATGGACATGAATTAAAGGGGGGGCAAATGTGGGTGGGAGAGGGTGTGCAGGGTGGAGGGGAGTGAAGGGGGAAATGGGACAACTGTAATAGCATAATCAATAAAATATATTTAAAAAAAGAGTTAAAAAGTTGAATGACATTTGCAGCTTCTTCATAAACTGTAGACTCAGTTCATTAAATACTGTTGAAACACTTTTCCCTCCCTCTGACTGCTGCTTGGGTGTTCTTGGAGGCTGTTTCTTATGTAAGTTTTTAATGTGATTCTTTCATTTGATTATTAATGGCTTTTTCCATTAAAGAATAAAACAATATTTTGGAGTCCCCCTGGCCATGTCCCCTGGCTGGTGTGGCTCAGTGGACTGAGTGCTGGCCTGCAAACCAATGGGTCGCTGGTTTGATTCCCAGTCAGGGGACATGCCTGGGTTGTGGGCCATGTCCCCAATAGGGGACATGTGAGAAGCACCCACACATTGATGTTTCTCTCCCCCTATTTCTCCCTCCCTTCTCCTCTTTAAAAATAAATAAATAAAATATTTAAATATATATATATATACATATATATTTACTAATCTGATAAATTTAGTAAACACCTATATTGGTACATCTTATTTTCTGAAACTAAAAATTTTCATGTACTTCTCTAAAGCTCTATATGCATGCAAATGTACACACTAAGAACTTGTAATTGAAAATTACATTTTTTTCTTTCACAAAACATTCTAAATTAAAAAGAATATTATCATCAAATTATCTCAATTTTTTTTCACTTTATAGTACTTATCAAACCAACCTGCCTGTCATTTTCAGAGTGAGTCACAGTGCAGTTCTATTGCCTGGAATTTACTGTAGAATAGTGCATGTATGTTTTTTGGACTCAAAATTACAAATCACCCCTCTTTGTCAGAACTGGAAAAACAAAAAGTCTTAGCAAAAGAAAAACAGAGACCTGAAATAATTAGGTAAGATTGTTTGGGGAGTTTCAATTAACTAAATTATTTCTTGAACACTCAAAGTTGTGCATTGATTTTGTTATAAATGTTAGATGATTTCAAATATTTGGAAACCATTTCTAGATTTCTTAACTGTTTGATAAATGAGAAGTAAACAATTGATTAATTATTCTTTCTATGTCAGGGAAATCCTTTTTTTTTTTTTATTTTAGTTCATTCAGTAGTTTCTATCTTTTATTCCCATTCCAGCCCGCCCACCCCTCCCTCCCCACCTCCCTCCACTTTCCAACCCCCCTAGTTTTGTCCATGTGTCCTCTATATCTGTTCCTGTAAACCCTTGCTTTCTCCCCTGAAATTCCCTCCCCTCTCCCCTCTGGTCACTGACTACCTGACCTCTATTTCAGTGTCTTTTGTTATATTTTACTTGTTTCTTTGTTTTGTTGTTTAGGTTCCTGTTAATGGCTAGATCATATGGTATTTGTCTTTCAATGCCTGGCTTATTTCACTTAGCATAATGCTTTCCAGCTCCATCCATGCTGTTGCAAAGGGTATGAGCTCCTTCTTTCTTTCAGCTGCGATGTCAGAGAAATCTTTATGATTGTAAGTATTCTTTTAATTTCAAGGTAAAAATAATGCCACAATTTTAACCTAGTTACTAATGTACTAGGAATCTGCTGAGGTCAAACACTTAGTGGATTTGTTACCTTGCTAGGTACTCCATCTGGACACCTCTGAGAGTACTCCATGCATGTGACCATACAACTTTATAATTTTACAAACAAGTTATTGAAAGACTGTGGCATTTCCATGGCATTCCTAACCATTTTTTAATTTGATTTGATAGTTAATTTAGTCAAATAGAATATTGGATTAAATTTTTAAAAAACAGCTTTATCTAGCTAATTGTTTAGTTTAACTAACTAATATGATTAATTTAAAAATGATTACAATTTTATGAAAAGTAATTTTGGTTTTACTATAATAATTCATGTATTCCAGAATTTCCAGCCTGATGTGGCACCTTACAAACACACTTACACCTACTGTTTCTCTTTACTCATATTTTCTTTATAAAAATATATACTAAGTCATTTTGTGGAACATTCAAAACAAGAGTCCAATAATAAACTTATTGTTCTTTTTAGCTAAATATTTTCATAGGGTTTTTTGAAAGATTTCCCTGAAGCTAAATCACAAAACTTACATTTTCAAATCAGACTTCTATTTTTTTTAAAAGTCTCAAACTGGTGTTACCAAATAAATTTTCATTCATATAATTCACATTTTTTTAGCACAGTAATTACTCAAAGCTTAAGGGATTTGGAGTTTTGAAGTATCATAGTAAAGCGCAGATTATTTTGTGTTTATCCATTATAAGTTCTATTTCACAGAGTTTAATACTATATTAAAAAAATTAAATGTTCCCAAACTGTTTAGATCTAATTAAATTGGAAACAGTGTGGGGTGAACAAAATTAAAACCACTCTCAACACACCACAAATAGAAACCACAAAATTGGAATATAGTCTCACTAATTATAGATTTTGAATAAGATAAATGAGATATTTAACATACTGTGTCTTTGGGATATATTTTTTCCCCTGAAACTTGTAAAAGATTGAACCTGAGCTCCTTCAAGGTTACTTTTGATGCCTCTGTTACCACCTCATAATATTCAGATCTCAACAAATGCTTCCGTATCTCCCTTGATTGTGTAAAAGTTAACTCTTCAGATACAAAGGTATGTATTAATTTTATTTCTAGAAGGTGTTCTGCACTCTTTTGTTCCACTCAAATATTTGTATTTTTCTACAATGCAATATGAAAACAATGGTTTGTTAAATTTGTCATCTTTGAAAACTTCCATGATACTGAAAACCATATATATCTGTTATTTTGCAGTATATAGAATGATTTCAAAACATATTTTTCCTTTCAAATATTTAGGATAAGGTTTTTTAAAAAGGAAGTAAAGGAATTAAAATTTATTGGAAGAAAATTTATTTCCAGCCACTGTGCCAGTATATATACTGAATTTTATTATATTTATTTTTATTGAGCACCTATTTTTTTATTGTTGTTCAAGTACAGTTATCTCCATTTTCACCCCACCAGTCTTCCACCACCCATCCCCACCTCCCACCCTCAAACATACCCCCTTTGGCTTTGTCCATATGTCCTTTATACACGTTCCTTGATGGCCCTTCCCTATTATCCCCTATTATACACAAACAAAAAAGTAAGCAAAATACAACCAGGACATTCAAACAACGAACAAACCGACAGTAACTAGAGAGGAGAGTGGAGAAGGATAATAGGAGATATTTACTTAATTTTAGTCACTTTTACTCATTTATTTTTATTTAAACTTTTAAAATATAGTGGCAAATAGATTTTATCTGAAAAATAAAGCACATTTTAATGTGTCAATAATATTTTAATATCTCAAAAATGAAATAAGTTTTGATGTCTTATTTTGCAGATGAAGGAATAATGAGATAGGACTCATGAGTTAACCAACAGGTATGATATTTGTCTACAAACCTCCTTGGCCCAAGAGGTGAGCGTGCTCATTTTTTTCTACACATGGCATCAGGTAGGCTCTTCAGGGAATAGCAAACCCATTCATGTGGACAGCCACTTTCTGTAAAATGATTGCCTACTTTTTAATTTGTATTTTTTTATTGTTCAAGTACAGTTGTCTCCATTTTCCTGCCACCACTTCCCCCTGCCTTACCCACCCCCACCTCCCACCCTCAATTCTTACACCTTTTGGCTTTGTGCATGGGTCCTTTATACATGCTCCTTGACAACCTATCCCCTTCCCCCCCTTATCCCCTCCCCTCACCCCTCTGATTACTGTCAGTTTGTTCTTTAGTTCAATGCCTCTAGTTATAGTTTTCTTGCTTGTTTCTTTTGTTGATTGATCACCTATTTTTAAAATCTAAGTTATAATTCTGGAGTTGAAATAGGGTAATAATATCTACTTATATAAGTTATATGTGTTTCATACTATTTGTCTCATCTTCAAACAGAAGAGCAAAGCAAATAAATACAGATGATATATAAACTGACCGTGAGAAGGATGTTACTTGTTTGGATGGTTAAGGGTCATATAAAAATACATGTAAGCTTGTTATATAATTTTACCAAAAGCTTTGTTATTCTTTCTCAAAATTTAAACAGGAATTCATCTTGTGATTTTGTAATGTATAATACCTTATTTTTTATTCTTTTTTATTAAACTTATTGGTGTGACACTGGTTAACACTTCATGTGTACACTGTATTGCATGTTCGCCACCTCAAGTCAAGTCTCCATCCATCACTATTTATCCCCCCTATACCCTCCTTCACCTCTCCCACCCTCCTTCTCCCAGCAATCAGTACACTGTTGTCTATGTTCATGAGTTCTTTCTCTTATTTTTTTTCTTTTTTTGCTAAATCCTTCGCCAATTCTCTCATCATACCCTTTCCGAAAGCTGTTAGCCAGCTCTCTATCTGTAAGTCTGTCACTATTTTGCTAGTTAGTTCATTTTATTCTTTAGATTTCACATCTGAGTGAAATAATATGGTGCTTCTCTTTCTCTGGCTTATTTCACTTATTTTAATGTTCACCAGATCCATCCATTTTGTTGTGAAGTGTAAGATTTCCTTTTTTCTGCCTAGTAGTAGTAATATCTAGTTTATTTTCATGTGCCTGTGTATGTCTCTGTGTTTCTACAATCAGGAATATTTTGAACACGTTTTCAAAACATTACTGGAAAAAGCTATCATATTTTTCATATAAAAATAATGACAAAGAAATCCACCTTCTGACATACCCATAAACTTTGTCCTTTTGATATGTTTTAAAATAATGTTTAAAAGATTTCATTTGTTTATTTTTAGAGAGGAGAAGGGAGTGAAAAAGAGAGGAAGAAAAACGCCAATGTGTGGGTGTCTCTTGAACAGCCCCTATTGGGGACCTGGCCCACAACCCAGGCATGTGCCCTGACTGGGAATCAAACCGGTGACCTTCTGGTTCACAGGCTGGCACTCAATCCACTGAGCCACACCAGCCAGGGCACCCTTTTCATACTTTTAATTCCAATTATTAGTTCCTTTTGTCAAGAAAAAAATTTGGGTGTAATTTTAGACTTTTCTCTAGATTCAGCCAGTTCCAAATTCTACTATTTCATTTTTTCATTATTGCTTGTCTGTTTCTTTTTACCACTATCCTCAACAATTAAGTCAGATTTTTTCCAAATTCTGCATGAACCATAACTACTTCCATCAAGCTATAGCCCATGCCTCCAGCATTCACACCCTATGATATGCGAAATGGGGAGATATTGGTTAAAGTGTGCCATGTTTCATTTATGCAAAATGAATAAGTTGCCCTGGCCTGTGTGGCTCTGTTGTTTGGACATCATCTCACAAATGGGAAGATCTCTGGTTCATTTCCTGGTCAGGGTACATGCTTGGTTTTTGGTCATTCTCCAGTTCGGATATGTGTAGAGGGCAACCAATCAATGTTTCTCTGTCACATCGATGTTTCTTTCTCATATCAACATTTCTCTCACTCTTATTCTCCCTCCCTTAACCTCTCTTTAAAAAAAATGAAGAAGTTATGAAGATCTATAGTATAACATGATGACTATAGTTAATAATTTTATATTTTATTGTTGGAATTTTTTAGGATGGTAGATGATAATGTTCTTACCACACACACAAACAATAACTATTGAGGTGATGGTCATGCTAATTAGCTTGACTGGGCTAGTCATTTCACAACTGTTTTACAATGTATACTAACATTAGGTTGTGCACCATAAGTATATACAACTTTATTTCTCAATTATGCCTCAATAAATTGGAGGGGGGACAGCATTCCCACTAATCATCACTCCCAATGCTCTTTTCCATTACTATATATTTTTTCTTTTTTTAATTGTTGTTCAAGTACAGCTGTTTCCATTTTCTATTTCACATCATACTTTGGTGATTAAAAAATAAGAGCACTTTAGTTTTTATATATATCTGAACTTTGGTTATCTATTAAATTTCATGCTTCATTATGTCAATTCTATATTTCCCTATAGGAAATAAACATAATAAAAATGTGTCTATCAAGATCTCTGCTATTTTATTTTGTTTATTTACCCTCCAGGTTATATGCAAAGAAAAAGAAAGTTTTTGTCCTGGCCACCATGAACACATGAATAATACTACAATGAATAAAAGAATACATATATCTTTGCAAATGTTTTCTATTTTTGGGGGGTAGGTACCCAAAAGAGGGATTGCTGAGTCATATGGTAACTCTATTTTTAAGTTTTTGAGGGTCCTTCATACAGTTTTCCATAGTGTCTGTACCAGTTTACATTCCAACTAGCAGTGAATGAGAGTTCATTTTTTTCTACATACTCTCCAGCACTTGTTATTACTTGTCTTGTTGATAAAAGCCAGACTAACAGGTGTAATGCGGTATTTCATTCTAGTTTTGATATGCATTTTCCTCATAGCTCATGAAGTTGAGCTCCTTTGCATATTCTGTTGGCCATTTGTATGTCCTCTTGAGAGAACTGTCTCTTCAGATCTTCTGCCAATTTTTTAATTTGAATTATTTTTCTTTGGTGTTGACTTATATGGTTTCTTTATGTATTTCAATTATAATTAAAGAAGATGTGATAATATATATACACACACACATGATGGAATGCTACTCAGCCATACTATGAAATATTGACATTTGCAAAAACATGGATGGATTTGAGAATATCATGCTAAGTAAAATATGTCATACAAAGTTAAGAACTGTGTAAGTTCACTCATATGTGGTATATAAAACTGAAAAAAACAAATGAACAGGCAAGAAAAACAAACATAAACTCATAGACACAGACAACAATATGGTAGTTACCACAGGGAGAGGCATGGCAGTAGTAAAGGGTAAAAGGAGTTATATATATGGTGACAGAGAAGATTTGATTTGATGGTGTGCACACAAGGCAGTATAAAAATTATGTATCATAGAATTGTGCAGTTGAAATCTGTATAAGCTTATTATACAATGTCACCCCAATACATTTAATGATACAAGAATTATTTAAACAAGTAGTTCAACATGAACTGAAACAGGTCACACCAAATACAACTCTGGGTTTGATGCCTTTGTTATTACTAGTTTCTGTAGTTTCCATATTTCATAAACAGTTTTTCTTCCATGTCCCTTCCATTGCATTGCAAACATTAGGAAGGCACTTGTAACTTTTGTACAGTGTATCAAAAAAGTTGAAGTTATTAAACTAGTTCATAAATCTATAACAGTCTGGTTAAAATGCAGAAACATAAATATCCATGGGTCAGAAATAATTTATGAATAAAATTAATATTCTGAATGAAACAGAAGTGACAAGTTATTAAATACATATTCCTTGGCCACTTGGATATTTAGTGCAAAACATTGTTGTTAAAAACCTAGTTCTCAAAAAAATCCCAAGTAAATTAATGGCTTAAGGAGAGCCATATTGAAATATAAGTGACTGCTTGCTCTTATAGATGGGCCATACATTTATTGAGCCTAATAATAGAGGACACATTAAAAAATGTTTTAAAATATTCAGTACAACTATACATGTTAAAATTTTAAGTGTGGATGACATTTTTGTAAAATAGATTTGATATATACATATATGGTGGGTAATAGGTTATATACATGCTTAGAAATAGCATTTTTAAGAAAAAAATATTAAGAACCTAACATCTTTCCACTTCCCCCATGGGCAAAATATGTGACTAAAATTAAGAGATAATTCTCCATGGGTCTTTTGGGATTCTGTATATCTTTCAAGTACTGGTTCTGACTGCATTTGTCCTAGACTATATTTTAAAGATATTGGGGAAGTAGCTTTGGAAGTTATACTGTCTTCTTCCTGGAGCAAGGGGGATATATTTAATGACATAGTTTTCTTCTGGAACAAAAGTCAGACATGGTTAATGTCACTTATAAAAATTTGGGTTCTATAAACACCTCACCTGTAACACAGCCCACTGAATTTGCATATATCATCCCATTTCATTATGTCTCTAGATGGTTACTGACACTTTGTGAGTGATAAAGTTCTTTGTCTCTGACTCAGGAATCTCTTATCTAATGTCATTAGCCAGGAAAATGCAATGAACTAATATTTCAGTTCCTAAGTAGAGTACAAAATATGTAAATATGACTTGCCAATATACATGCAAAAAATTTAAGATCAGCAATAAGTAATAAAATTTAGATCAAACAACAAAATAATTTCATTTTTGACTGTTAAAAGTACTAACATTTCCATGATTTTTTGTGAAGTTTTTGGCACTCTCATATCCTACTACTAGTATGATCAATTTTATGGAAAAATTCATCGATAAGTCAAAATGTCTTTAAAACTGTACACCTTAATAAAATAAAACTTTTACATGCTATTTTAATTTAGTTTCCTGGAAACTTCATAGGTTTCAGCAATGATATATTCACAAGTATGTTCTATGAAACTTTGATAAGCAATATTCAATCATATCATATCAATATATCAATATATTGAATATTAATATTGAATAGTGTATAACATTCAATATATTGATATTATATTGCTATATTGATAATATATCATTGATAATTTATTATAAACAATAAAATACCATATTTTGTTGTGTATAATGTCTGGCAATATATTGATAATATAGCAATATATTAATAATATATTGTTGATAATTTATTATAAATAATAAAAACAATAAAATACCATACTTTGCTGTGTATAGTGCATACCCATGTTTTTGGCCCAAACTTTCAGGAAAAAATATCTTTTGTTTTAATGTTTTTAATTCAATTATTTATTTATTTGTATTTAGATACCTGTGTTTTTTGTGTTATAAAGGAATTTTAGCATTTATTTTTTAACATATTATGGTACAAGAAATTTCATATAACAAATAATTACAAAACACAAAAAGAGATACAAGGTATTTCAGGTACTACCCATGTATAGTACATCCTTATTTTTCCCTCAAACATTTGGGCAAAATGTTTACATTATATATGGCAAAATATAGTACTTAATATTGCAGATAAAATGTTAAAATATAAATAAAAGTTTAAACTGATTTTGCAATTAAGTTTATTTTTATTATGGATGACTATATGATCATATGAGTGAACCAGTATACTATTGTCCACAAGACAAACTGGCTTCCAATTTTTGTTGATAAAGTTTTATTGGAAGACTGCTACATTTTTAAATATATGTATTGTCTACAGAGTTTTGCAGTAAAATGGCAGAGTTTAGCATTCATAGCAAACATGGTATGGCCTTCAAAGCTGGAAATACTATCTATCTCTTTGCAGAAAAATATTTGCCAATTCTTGTCTTAAGATATCAAAGAAATATAACATTTGAATACTGCTTCCAATAGGTTATGATCAGTTGAGCAGAAAAAAATATATATGAAATAAATAAGCACTTAATTGCTTCAGTATGCATAACAAGCTCCCCATTTAATAGTCTTCCACTTGGGAAAAAGGTCAATTTGGAGTAATCTTTAATGATCTTTGGTGATTCAAGCTAAATGATTCTTCTGGACAGACTAGAGTGAATTAATAAGAACCTAACATTTCAAAATTTGAATTGAAACCAAATAAACACTAACCTATTTTTCCAATTTTTAGATTTTCAAACGTTAACAAATTTAGTATAATTATGATTTATACTATTTTTTGATTTTACAACTCAAGAGTAAATCACATCTGGGATTCCTTCTGAACTTAAAAAAGGGCATGTATCTGGTTGAGAATAGAGACAGCTATAAATTCTAAACATTTAAGATCATGTATATTTGATGCTTTGAACAATGATCATGATAGAGGGAATAAAGCCACGGGGAACAAAAATTATGTAAGCAAGAAAGATTCTCTTGTGGTAGGATTTAAAAACTCTGATGTATTTAACTGAGTGACTGGATGCATTTTCTTAGGTATGTAGAGTATTAATATTCCAGATGAAAACATGCATTTTGAAAAAATGTTATTAATGTGATAAATGGAAATATATTAGGGGATGCAGTGCTAGAATGTTATTTAAGTTCTTTTGGATTTTTTCTTTTATTCATTTATTTTTTATTGTAGATAGTGAAGTAAACATGAGATCTATCCTCGACAGATTTTTCATTGCATAAAAAAGTAAACAATAGGCACAGTGTTATACAGTATATCTTTAGAATTTACTCATCTTATATAAGTGAAACCTTATATTCATGAATAACTCCCTCATTTTCTCCTTCTCCTAGTCCCTGACAACCATCATTCCTCTATTTTTCTATGAGTTTGACTTTTGTAGATACCTCATCATGCAGTATTTATCTTTTTGTGACTGGTTTATTTCACTTAGCATGTTTTCCAAGTACATTATACTGTTGCATATGGCAGGGTTTCTTTTCTTTTTAAGGCTCAATAGTATTCCTGTGTGTGTGTGTGTGTGTGTGTGTGTGTGTGTGTGTGTGTGTGACATTTTCTTTTTCCATTCACCAATCAATAGGCATATAGGTTGTTCCCATGTCTTGGTAATTATGAATAATGCTTCAATGAATATGGAAGTGCATATATTTGAGATCCTAATTTCAATTATTTCAGATATACCCAGAAGTGAGCATACTGAATCACAGAGTAACTCTGTTCTCAGTCTTTTAGGAACTACAGTACTGTCTGCCATTGTGACTGCATCATTTTATATTTCCACCAACAATACATGAGTTTCCCAATTTATCCACATCCTCATTGATGCTTGTGATTTTTTTCTCTAATAATTGTCATTCTAACAGATGTGAGGTGATATTTCATTGTGGATTTTATTGGCCTTTCCCTGAGGATTAGTGATGCTCAACATCTTTCATATACCTTTTAGCCATTTATGAATCTTTGATGAAGAAATGTCTATTAAACTACTTTGCCTTTTTAAAATTGTGTTATTCTATTATTATTTTTACTATTGAGTTGTAGAAGTTACTTACACACTTAGAAAATTAACCCCTTATCAGATATGTGACTTGCAAATATGTTCTCTGATCCTATAAGTTGCCTTTTCACTGTGTTGTTTCCTTTGTTGTACAGATTTTTTTTCTGTTTTTAATTTTATGTAGTCCCATTTATCTATTTTTGATTCTACTTTTAGAGTCACATCCCAAAATGCCAAAACCAATGTCACAAAGCTTTCTCCTCATATTATTTTCTGGTAGCTTTAACTGTTCAGGTCTTATATGTAAGTCTTTAATCCATTTCATGTGTGTTTTTGTATGGTATAGATAAGGGTCTAATTTTATTCTTTTGCATGTGGATATACAGTTTTACCAAACTATTTGTTGAGGAGACTATCTTTTTCCCAATGTGTATTTGTGGCACCTCTGAAGACCACTTGATCATATGCATGGTGGAGCAAAAGCAAATTTATAGGTGTTAGTATATAAAACACAGTTTATGCTTTTATAATTATGTATTAATTATTGCATTATTTTCCATATGACAACTGTAAACACACTTTTGTCTCACTCTGTATGTGTGGGTTTATTTCTGGGCTCCATTATCTCTTTCTTTGTTCTATATGTCTATTTTGAGATCAGTACCACACTGTTTTTAATTACTGTAGATTTCTATTATATTTAAAATAAAAAAATATGATATCTACAGTTTTGTTCTTTCCTAAGTTTTTGTTAGCTATTTGTGTTCTTTTGTGATCCCATATCAATTTTAGTATTTCTTCTATTTCTTTAAAATCATCCCATTGGGATTTTAATAGAGATTATATTGTATCTGCAGATCACTTTGGATTGTGTGAACATTTTAACAATATGGTCTTCCAGTTATAGGCACAGAATGTCTTTCCGTGTATCTTCAGGTTTTTTGTTTGTTTGTTTTCTCTTATCAATGTTTTATAGTTTTTAGTATACAACTATTTCATGTCCTTGGTAAATTTATTCCTAAATATCTAAATGTTTAATGCTACTATAAATGGATTTGTTTTTTTATTTTCCTTTTTGGATAGTTTATTGTATGCTGATTTTTGCATGTTGATTGTATACCCTACAATTTTATTGTTTTTTACAGTTGTTTTGCCTTTAGAATTTTCTACATGTAAGATCATGCCATCTTCAAAGACAATATTTCTCCTTTTTTTCTGATTTATATGCCTTTTATTTCTTTTTCTTGCATAATTGCTCTGTCTAGGACTTCCAGTATTATATTTAGTAGAAGTGGTGGGAGTGGGCATCCTTGCCTTTTAGAGAGGCAAAGCTTTCAATTCACAAATGGGTATGATTTTAGCTGTGGGCTTTTTATATATGGCCTTTATTGTGTTGAGTTAAATTGTTTCTATAATGATTTACTGAGAGTTTTTTTTCCCAAGAGGGAGTTGAATTTTGTCAACTACTATTTTTGTGTCTATTGAGATGATATTGTGATTTTTTTCTTTTATTCTGTTAATGCAGTATATCACTTCAATTGATTTGTATAGGTTGATCACTTTTTTGTCCTTGGAATAAATACCATTTGACCATGGTATATGATTCTTTTAACTTGCTGTTGAATTTTCTTTTTTACCTCAATACTAATATATAATTATGTGCAGAATAAGTACAAAATTATTTTTAGAGCAAAACATTATTCATAGCATGGATTCTCACCCATTTAATGTAACAGCCTCTGGGTTATTTCATCATAAGAATATGTATTTCATGAGTGGAAAAAGAAATATTAAAAAAGGATTTCTCTTTTCATGTGAAAGGACATATTTTAAACACTTTCAATTAGCACTGGCAAAACTAAAATCTTTAAACTCTTTGTTTCATTCCACATAGCAATTTCCAGACTGTCTTTCTGGATTTATAATATTTGAAATTCACTTTAGTTTAAAATACATTGCATATTTATATTGTATTTTAAATTGTAAGCAATCTTAGAGATCATATATTTTAACCATCATTTGTTAGCTGAGAGAATTGTGATTCAGCACATATATGGAAGTAACTTGGTTATGGAGTTAGTTATTTTCCAAGCTGAGATATGCTTTCATTTTTCTAACACATGGTATGTACTTCCTTATGTATGAAAACTCTTTGGTAATTACTTTAGTACAAAAAATGGTAAAAAATAAAAGTAAAATATTAGAAATATTCATTAAGGTAATTCTGGTATATATTATTATTGCTATGCAAACTCACACAGGGCATCATTCCTTTCACTGATGTTGTAGAGGAATATTCACTGATGCTAATGTCAGTTATGTATATAAATCTTCTGTACAATGGGAGAAAATAATCCCAAAATGTTTGACTTAATTAATCTTTTCTGATGCCCTTCACTACATAACTAAAAATCTAAATAATAACTAGGGACAGAGAATTAAGTATGTTTCTGAATTACAGGCTGATTAATTATAATGGCTAAACCCCTGAACATTAAAGTGAATACTAATCCAGTGACAGAGTTGGGAATAAGCCAGTACTGTGCATACATCTGGGTGTTTTCTATCTTGTTGACAGAATAATAAAAATAAAAAGAGGAACATAATAACAGTTTGTGTTCATTTCACTTAACACAGTTTCCTTGAATTTTGTTTGCAAGTGGAAAAAAGTAAATCTCTGCCTTGTTTAAATAAAGTGTGCTTAAAACAGAAAAAGAAGTAAATTTCTTACACAGTCTTGACCATAAATGTATACTCCATATTTATCTCTTATTGATTTGATAATTCTGTGTTTTGAGAAATGTGATGTGGATTTTCTTTAAATATAATTTTTAAAAGAGGAAATAACAAAGAGCAAATGACCTGAGGCTATAATTTATATTTGCATCCTTTTTTTTGATAGTCTATTGTCTGTGGACAGCTTAGAGTAAAAGTAGAGTCCTGCAGAATTGCAAGCTACTTTGAGATAGTTTTGATTTACAGAGCAAATATAGTAGATTGCTCTGTATCATCTGTATTCACAGGGCTAGTGCAAATAAACCCAAAGGGCAAATGGATAAAAGGTCAAAAGGTATGTTTTAAAACACTTTGCCAATAAACAATAGAACTAGGGAACCAGTTACACAGAAAAAGTTGGAAAAACAAGAAGCTCATTCAAACTTTTATTTTTGTTCCAAGGGATTAACCATACCCCATTGATAATAGGAGAAAAAAGTTTCTTAGATGCTTATTTCTAAATCCCACTTCTTTAACTTTGGTATTTAGAAATAGAGAAGAATGTGAGGTCTAGTGTCAACCTCCTTGCACACTAATAAATTTCCTCTTTATTCAATGTGGATCAATTTGGTCATGGCATCATTCTTTAGATCATCTACTTTGCCCCATTCAGTTGATTAAAGCACTATACTATTGCTGTGTGCTAGGACTTTTTTACCCATTAACTCACTGCTATTGTCTATTTTCCTCTCCTTATATGTTATCTGAAAGTAGATATATATCAGATCTTACAGTTTATATTTATTATTTTGAACAAATAAAATTAAAAATAATTTCTATAGTTTCAGCAATGTCATTTTTTAAAGTTTTTTTGTACATTTTATTGACTACTTTATTACAGCTGTCCCAATTTTTTTCTTTCCTTTACCCCCTCCACCCTGCACCACTATCCTCACCCTCCAATTATCCATCTCCTTAGTTCATGTCCATGGGTTGTACATGTAAGTTCTTTACTTCTCCATTGCATATACTATTCTTAACCACCCCCATCTATTTTGTGCCTACTTATTATGCTTCTTATTCCCTGTACCTTTCCCACCCATTCTCCCCCTATCCCCACCTATAACCCACCATGTGATCTCATTTCTGTGATTCTGTTCCTGTTCAAGTTGTTTGCTTTCTTTTTGTTTTTTGTTTTTTGGGTTTAATTGATGGCTGTGAGTTTGTTGTCACTTTACTGTTCATAGTTTTTGATCTTCTATTTCTGAGATAAATCCCTTCTTTTTTGAGGGAATGTATCTCACCATATGTTTCTACTGTCAACAATATGTAGCTACAAACACAAAACCAAAAAAACACTGAGTTTCTGCTTGTATACTGTGCTACATCTATGGACAAGATTACATTCCTAGGAAGTATTGGAAATGTAAAAATATTAAGTGAATTTTTTGTGATATGATAGTGTACCTTATTTCATGTAAAAGGTATTGCTTTTATTTATTTGCCTTCTAAATGACCATGATGGCTACTGTGGAGTCTACCACTCTTACCTCTATACTTTCCTCAGAAAACTATTGCAAACCTCTAACCCCAGTGGCTTCTTATTTTCTCTCTTTTCCATTGCTCTCCCAAATTAGTATTACTGTATTAGGTATATCAGCTTATCAACCTATCTTTTGAACTGTTTTTTTCACTAGCTTTTTGTTGTTTTATTTATTATTTGTATTTATTTCACAGAGCCTTGAGATCAAGGCAGAAATGCCTTAGATATTATTTGAGAGAACAGAAATGCATTAATATGCCAATATACAGACTTTAAAATTTTATAGATTTAATTTTATTGTATGATATTTTATGAAATATATTTAAAATATATCAGTATACTTTTCTTTTATAAAAAGCAAAGCTTAGAAATCCTAAATTATAACTAGATATACTAGAAAAGATAGATTTCTCCAGAAAATAATTCAGAAAGACAAAGTAAGAAAAGTCTTTTCTGTCCAGTTTAGGGGCAATGGAAGATTACAAGACCAGTGGCAGGAAGGCAAAGAAGTCAGAAGGAAGCACCCTCTGACTTGGAGCATAAAATTACAAACTCAAGGCCTGAGTGGCTGTCTTCTGCAGATGTAGCTTGGAGTGTTTGGAAAACATCCAACAGAAACCCTCCATTCTGGTGGCCTAAACAAATATTGTAGGAGCAAAGCCACAGCAATAAAAAATATAGATATTCCTAAGGTGTCAATCCTGATTACTCATAGTCACAGTGTAGATAGACCACTCTCTTTCTAAATGGAGAGATATAATTCTGGGAGTTGACAAGGCTTGTGTGGTCTGAGTATGAATTCTCCTATAGAAAAGCAGGGCCAGGACAAAGAAAACAAGGTGTATGGGTAATTTCATTAGAGTTGAATGATCAGGACTATGGATTTCCACAGTTGATCACAGTGACAACCCAAAGAACTATTGAAACCACCTACACATTTGCAGGCCCCAAGACAGCAGGGTTCAGATTCACCCAGACACTTCATGTCAGAGATAAACACATGCTCAAGAATAAGAAAAAGTCCCCTTGCCATGCTAACTGTACTTCTTCTGCTTCTTATAGTAAAACAGAGATACCACCTTAGAAAAGTAGAGGGAAGAGAGACCTGAAAGCCTAAACACTGACACGACTTTTTGTTGAAGACGGGGTAGAGAAAATAGACTTACTGTCTTCTCTGCAGCAAACAGAACCCCAGACCAATCAGAAAACAATAATTTGCAAGCCATTGGACATCAGACAAAATAAAAACAAAAACAAATATGTAATTGCTGAGTAAGATAGTCAGAATTTTAAAGATGACCTTCCAGGATTATCATCATTTGGCTAGTCACTCAAACACTAATATAAGCACTACTATAAGGAATCTCTGTGGATAGATTTTAAGGTTACTAATCTGCTGGCTTTAAGATAGATCACCCTGGATAACCCATGGTGTCCCAAAGTAATCATAGCAGAAGGAGACAGAAGAGTCCATAGGACCAATTAAGAGAAAAAGAGGAGGCAGGAAAAATGGGACAGTAAGAGAGATCACAAAAATGAAAAATCTGAAAGGATTTGACATACCATTATTGGCTTTGAAGTTGGCTACCAGTCAGAAGATATGATTAGCCCCCAAAAACTAATAACAACCCCTGTCCTATAGCCATACATATGTGAACTGCAAAAAAGCCTGAATGAACCCAGGAATAGATTGTCCATTTGAAAGAAATGCAGCTCTGCTGGCACCTTCATTTCAACCTGGGACTGTAGACGGAGAACAAACTGAGTCACACTATGTCTGGATCTACAGAACTGTGAGACAATAGTGGTGTTTTTTTAAGTCCCTAAATTGGTATTAATTTGTTATGGCAGCAATCAAAAAGAAACACACAGAAGGACAAGAAACAAACAGGGTGAGCCCTACAATTTTCCCAGCTTCCTATCTTGAAGGAGTGAATGGGCCATGATTGAGGGAAGGAAAATGCAGGTAGAGCCCAGCGTACTTCATCCCTTTAGTAGACAGAACTGACAGTCATGGGAAACCAAGATGGAAAAAGTTCACAGTACACTGGAGAGAGATGCACAAAGAACTCTAGCTGTCTGCCAAAGACTTCCCTTGAAGTATTCCATAGAGTACTTATCAGCACTTGCATATAAAGAAAATTCACAAGGCACTGGGAATAATTATTCAAAATGATTCAACAGAACAGTGTCAGGAGCTCATACAGGGCCAGCAATAATGCCTGTTCTTACCAAAAAAATCAGAAAAATTCATATTCACAAGACATACATAGAATATAGGAAAGACTCTTGCAGCATCAGTGGGAACTGATTAGCTCTACACTAAACACAGCCTTGGTCCCCACAAATACCTTAAAGGGAAATCTGCAAGTATCAGACTATTTCCATAACTAAACCACATCCCAGAATTATACTCAGTAATATTATGATAAATTCAAAAATATTTAGTCCACAAAGCCTTGCATCCAATCAAATAGGTGAGATATATATATATAAAGAAGTGAGAAAACATGACTTGAAATGAGGAGTGCATTCAATAAATCAAAACTGATCCAGAACTGACACCTTCCAGAATCAGCAGACAAGGATATTAAAATAGTCATTATTTATATATTCAAAATACTCAAATATGTAGACATGAGAGATATAAAAAGACCCAAATTCAACTTCCAGAGATGAATATTGCAATGTCTAAAATGAACAGAACACTGGATATTAATGGAAGTTTAGCTATTTCAAAAAGTTGGTTAATTTAAAGATACTGAGATATATACAACCTAAAATTTAAAGAAGATGGATAATAGAATATATTAATGGAGTATTACTGAGTCATGGAACTGACTTCAAGACGCATAATGTATATGTAAGCAGAGTCCCCAAAGGAAAAAGTGGGCCAGAAAAATATATTTTAGAAATCAATAGTATAATTATTCCAAATTTGGTAAAAATTATAAACTCACAAATCCAAGTGCTCAGTGAACTCAAACTCTACAAACATAAGAAATTCTCCACTGATGTACATAATCAAATTACTTAAAACCAAAGTTTAGGACAAAGTTTACAGAGAAGATAGAGAAAAAAGAGCCAGGAACAAAATAAGGTTGACAGTAGATATTTTGTCAGAGAGAAAGTAATGGGGAACACAGTGAAATCACCTCTTTAAAGTCTATACTTAGTAAAGTCAATACTTTAGAATTCTATACTCAATGAAAAATATCTCTCAAAAGTGAGGCAAAATAAAAACTTTCAAACTGATAAAATCCAGGAGACTTCATAGCCTGCAGATTTGCACTGTAAGCAGTGTGAAAGCATTGTCTTCAGGAAGAACAAAAATGCTACTTGATGGAAATCTGGATCCACACAAAGGGATGAAAAGCACCAAAAAAGTGAGAAGTTATAAAATTGTTCTTATTGTTTAAATTCTAGAAAGATAATTAACTACTTAAGTAAACATACTAACAATGTAAAGTATATAATATATGTAAAAGTAATATGATGTATCACAAAAATAGCAAAGAGAATGGAAGAATATTATTTAAGCTTCTTGCCTTATGCATGAAATCATATACTATTACTTAAAGATAGATATATAGTGATGAGTAAAATGTGTATACCCTAAAACCTAAAGCAACCACTACAATAATACAACAAAGAATTATAGCTAATAAAATATCAAAATAATGTAAATTTATTTTTAAATATTCAATTTGTTAAAAACAAGACAAAAATAAGGCAATGATGAACAAAGAACAAATAGGAGTAATTGTAAATAAGTACCAAGATGGGAAATTTAAAATGAACTATATCACTAGTAATATTAAATGTAAGTGGCTTAAACACCCCGACATATGTCAGTTGTATGAAAAGCATACCTGACTATAAGCTGCCTACAAATAATGTACTGTAAATATACAAGCTAAAATAAGTTTAAACTAAAAGGATGGTAAAAATTAGATCAGTATCTATCCAATCTGGAGTCAGGAACTACAGTCAGAATCATTCAATATATATAATTTAAATATAATAAAATTTATATATAAAGTATATATAATATATTTTAAATTAAAATAATCATAGAGGACAAGTAAAAACATGGAAATAAAACTCTAAAGGGTCCATCAGAGCTTCAGGAGAGCATCCAGGGAAGGGCATGCTGGGAAAGATCAGTCCTTGTTAAAGAAAGTGGAGTTGCAGCCATTGGGATGGATGTTTTCTGGGTTGTCTGGACCAGAGCTGGACCAGAGTCACCAGGCAAATAAGAGTATTATGTAGGACACATGTCTTCAGTTGTTGATGGGTAGGGACTCGGAGGGTGTCAATGTACTACTGTATATGCAGAGGAGACAAAGTCTGAGAGACCTTCCTCTGCAGGAATCAGTGATAGCTGCAGGATGTTGTCTGGGGCTGCATGGGCAACTCTGCAGGGATACTGGCATATGTACATAGGGCTGAGGAAGAGTATTAGGAAGCATAAAACAAGTTGGGGCTTAGGTCTGAGCTACCTAGTCTCTTGGCTATGCTGCCAGCGCCTGAACTAACAGCTGAAGAACACACGTCATCAAGGCAATGTAGTATTGGTGCAAAGACAAATAGATCACTAGAACAGAAAAGAGAGTTCAGAAATAGACCCACATATATATGGACAACAGATTTTCAAAAAAGGTGCAAAGACAATTGTGTAGAGTAAGAATAATCCTTTTACAAACTGTGCTAGAACAATGAGATATCCATATGCAAAAAAAAAAAAAATTTGAGCTTTAATCCACACCTTGGATTGCATACAAAAATTTACTCAAAATGGATCATACACATAACTATAAAACCCCAAACCATACAACTTCCAGAAGAAAATGAAGAGGGGTATCTTTGTGTCCTTTGGCTAGGCAAAGATATTTCTAGATTCGACTGCAAAAATATTCATAAATGATGAATCAATATATGCTTTTTATCACAATAATAAAAGTCTACTCTTTGAAAGATACTGTTAAGATAATGAAAAGAAAAACTCCGGACTGGAAGAAAATATCTGATAAAGGAGTTGGGTCCATAAAGAACTCTAAAAGCTCAATAATAAGAAAAAAAACAATTTAGTTAAAAAAGGGGGGGTGCAAATCATTGCTGTACTTCACAAAAAGACATACAAAATAATGTATAAGCATATAAAATACATCCAATATTATTAATCATTAGGATATGTACATTAAAACCAAAATATGATACAACTCCACACTTGTTAGAATATCTAAAATTAAAAAGATGGACTCTACCAAATATCAATGAGGATGTAGATGACCTGGAACTTTCATACATAGCTTGTATGGTTGAAATGGGACAAGCATTTTGAAAAAGTGTCACCATTTTTCAAAAACTTAATCATACACTAATTCAGCCATTTCACTCCTAAGTAAATTCTATTCTCTAGGTCCCTAAGACAAATGAGAGCATATGGACAGTTTTGAGGTAGAAGAAAAAAGTTATCTTTATCAGGTGAGTTTAAGTACTGAAACTTTCCCCACCTGTGCTCACCCTACTTCATGTCTTCTTGTAGAGGTGTAAGTCAAAAATAAAATATCATGAGAAAACATCTTTTGTTTAGAAATCTGAGTTTTAGGTATAAACTTTCAACTTCATTATTATAACTAGTTTTAGTGATAAACAACATTTCTTATAATATTCATTGACCTTTAGACAAATCCTTGTGCACTTTCCTGGAGCTCAGCTCAATAATCACTTTTATCCTACCCTCTGCTGAAGGGAATACTATATATATTATGCAAATATCTCCACTAAAACAAAACATAGTGCACTGAGCTTAGATAAACTTCATTCATATCTTTGAAATCATGATGATGTAAATATCTACATTCCAGAATGTATAGGCTTTGTAGTTTTACTGAGTATTTCTTTGAGAGAAAGCTGGTAGCAAGCATTAAATTAGGATGTTTAACATTTTATACAGTTTATGTAGTACTTTTCGTAAAAACAAAACAAACAACAAAAATGATGACAGAACCATAACCAAAACTAAAAGTTTTAGAGAAAAAAAGTAATCCTTTTTTTTCTCTAAAAAAAGTAATATTTTTAGAGAAAAAAATCCTCTGGTTAAATGGGTAATACATTTAGAAAGGCCACATTTTGTGATATGAAGCTGTGTTGAATATGCCATTTAAATAAAGTATAACTGAAGTGCAAATACCCAACTTTGATAGGGAAATAAAGTATACAAACAAGGAGAAGTATATTATTATTAAATATAGTATTAAAATGACTTACAAAAGATCCCACACTTCACCAGATGGTTTACAAATAAAAGAATTAATAGGAATATTCCTAAAATACATGATCAATGTTCTTCCTTACATTACTGATTTGCTATATTCTCCATTTAATCTCCAAGTCTTGCCACCAATGTAGCCATTCAGGTTTTTATTAGTGCACTGAGTTTTGTCACTAATGTCTGGGGAAGAAACTCATACCATCACATTGCTCATTCAATAGCTGTGTTCAATACATATTTGTTGAAGGAATTAATAATAATAATAATAATAATAACACTAAGCACTTTTTTATTGAGCACTTACAATGTCCTGGAATGTTTTGAGTGTTATCTATATAGTCTTATGTAGGGCTTTCTGGAAGCAGAGCATTCATGATAATCACAATTGAAGAAAAGCCTCAGGAAAGATCCACAATGATTATGGAAGGCAGTTTAGAGAAGGGAAAATAGTTTTTAAAAAATTCAGTCCAGGTTATAGCCAGACTACAGTATCTACCCATAGTGGTTGTGCCTTGCTACAGAGACTTGGGTTTTGTAGAGTCCAGAGGGAATGTGTAGACCCCTTCTTACAATAAAGAGGCTATAACCATCCCCTAGGGCAAATCTCACAGAGAGAACAAATGGGAGCAAAGAGAAGAGCTAAAGTCCCAGCAGCACAGAGAAAGGCAGACCACTGAACAAATGAAAGACTCAGGGCTTCAGATTCTGGGTCTGAACCAGCAGCATCTGCTCCAGGTGTGTTAACTTATTTAATCCTGGAAATAGCACTGCCATTTTTATATTCTTCTTATGTCTGTTTTTTTATACGAAACTAATGCACAGAGAGGTGATTTAACTTGTCAATATTACATAGCAAGTCAGTAGCAGCACCAATACTTGGAAGGAGAGGGGAAGGAATGGAGGAGCAAGAAAGTGAAGGGGAGAGAAAGGCTGAAGATAAATAAATATGCAAAACATGCCTATGACCTCCTTCTACTTTTCAGATACTCCTATAGTATCATATATTTGGGAAAATTCAAATAAATCATTGCCAATAATATTTGTTTCTTTTCCTAATTCTAATATATGACAGGATGTAGATAGAAAGACATACTACTTAGGGCCCTAGGCAAGAAATGCATATTTTAAAAATCCAAATTTCATTTCAAAATTGCAATGAAAACTCCTATCTGTATGTGACCAGTAAACTCTTACTCCTTTTCCCAAAATATTTACCAGGCTATTTAACTTTTTTCTTATGTTTCATCATGTATACAGGGCTTGTATACTTACATACACAAGCCCTGTTCTTTGCAAGACGACCTAGTTGAGTGATGTGTAAATAAGACTAAAGCAGTTTATGTGATCTTTCTATCACTTAGTTTCAATTTTTTGTAATATGAACATATTAAAATACATCATATTTTAAACTTACATATATTATTTTTATATTTTTGTTAGTGCAGTATCCATTTTTCTTGCAGGCTTGTTTACAGACTGTCTTTCAAAAAACGAGGCATCTCCTGAAGGTCTTATCTGAGATAAACTCACTTTTACAAACTCAAAGTTTATACTCAGAGAATATTTCCAACCAGAGACTGAAGGAGGTTCTTCGCCCACATATATTATATTTTAAAAGACATTTTAAATAAAAAATACTATAGTAATGATAGATAAAGTAAATGCTTATTATGAATGCTTTCAAAATGACATTTTTTGTAACCATCCTTGGGAAGTCCAAATACACAAAGGCAGAGTACTTTGCTTTTTTTAATTTTAATTTTTACGTATATTTTAAAGACTTTATTTATTTTTAGAGGGAGGGGAAGTGAGGAAGAAAGAGAAGGAGAGAAATCAAATGTGTGGTTGCCTCTAGGGACCCCCGCTTCTGGGAACCTGGCCCACACAACCCAGGCATGTGCCTGATTGGGAATCTAACCAGCGACCCTTTGGTTTGCAGCTGGCATTCAATCCACTGAGCCACACCAGCCAGAGCTCCTTTGCTTTTTATGATTTGTCCTTCTGCTTATTCCTATAGCCTCAGTTGCACACTGGGTACTCCCCATTTAGAATCTAAATGAGCTACCTGATATGTTTCTGGCAATAACAATTTATTTTGCCCCCCTTTTTTCTGTTTATATGGCTATACTACAACAATCTATTTAAAAATCTGTGTTATGACTTAAACGACTATGGAAACTTAAAACTTGTTTTCATTTTGTTTTTTTTAACAACATACATAACACTTGCCTTTTCTCTTTACCTGCTTCTTTTTCCATTTAAACAAAAGACTGTCTAGATTTCTATGTCCTTTTGGTCTTACACATAAAACTGAGCTTTGTCTCAAGTTCTCCTTAAAAATTCCCTGGACATATGTCGTCATTGCCAGTATGTCCAGCTTAATGTTCAATAATAACACAAGCTTTATCCAGGTATTTTTGTCTTTTGCATTATTTTGATGGCCAAAATGTTTGTAAGATAAAAACCTGTAGCATCATATTATATACTTCTAGGCTTTATAATCTAGTTTTAAAAAGTTTAATATGATTTAATAAGAGTGAAAATATTGTGGCATTGAAATACTAATTTGAATGCCATTGAGAAGCCATTCTCTTTTCCATATACCTTTTTATGTCTATAATTTGCAGCACTTTTCTCTCAGAGGTCCCCAAGGAAGCTTGCTATTTCTCCCAATTTCTTCCACATGCATCTTATATGGGTTTCACAGATGATCCAGCAAAGCCCTGACAAAGGCAGACACAGAGGAGGCAAATAAGAGGAGTAGTTTTCTACATCAAAGCTATTATAACACACTCCACAAAATTTTATAATGAGATGTATAACACACATTATCTACGCATCCTGGAAACATCATCGTCATTCTAGGGCTATGCTGAGTCTTACCAGGTACTTTGAAATTGTACTTCCAAATACAATTCCTAGTCCTTGCAATATGATGTAGGTGAATGATGCATAAACAAGCATCTCTCTTATCACACAACATCTGGGAATAGAAATGGAATTCAGGTAACAAATTCTGAGCAATTAAACATATAGAGACTACTCCCCATAATACTTCTCTTAATCCTACATGTACCTCACTGCTTATATAAAACAATCACTGTCTGATGAATGATTTTAACAAACAGCAAACAACACTGCAATGGCATAAAGAAGCAACATTTGACCTAAGAACATAACAGCTTATGATAATGAGAGTTGAAGAGGAAATGCAGATATAACAAACTATAAATATCAAACCTATTTTGAGACAAAAAGGAAGAATCACAATTTAATAAACATGATCATTTTTTAATCAAATCAGAACAGCCCTAATCACTTAGGAGGCAGAATCTGGTTGAAATGGAAAGGCTCTTAAGTGGCTTGAGCACTTTTTCTCTCTATTGCGTGAAATGCAGTGCTCTACATAGTGTAGGGACTAATATATTGATAGTTTAACATTGTAAAAGTTACATCAACTAATCTTTGGCATCAATTTAAGGCATAGATTATAACAATCATCAGTGGAGAAAGCAAAGTCATTCTTGTTATAATTCACATGTCTTTTTTGAGCCTGTGTACTTTGAGTATTAAAACATCATATGATCTTGTGCATTTTATTAATGGGAGCCCATGAAAAATTAAAAGTAATAAGAGGTAAAAATATGTGGTAGCTATAAATATTTATCACATTTTAGGGTCATATATTTCTAAGAAAATAAACATGCACAGCACACACACAAGAAATGATTACATTTAAATTCTCCTACATAGAATAGTATACTTGAAGCATATATATATTAAATACAAGTTGAATTACTTCAATATAATGCAAATATATTCTTCCTCTTTTATCAATGAACATTCAAGTCAAACTTTGAGCATTTATCTGAAAGTAGATATTTTCTTTTGCTAAACAATATAACAGAGAAAGTAAAATTATTTACTTAATTGAATATCTGTCATACTTTTGATAGACTCACCTATTTAGTCACTTACGTGAATCCCCTTGATATTTGCATTCTTAAAATTCTTTAATAAAATTAAGTGATTAGATAATTTCTAATATTGTTAATTAATTAACAATACTCATTTTCATTGTTTATTAATAAAATATTCACTCCACACCTAAGTAAATATTCTTCTTTTGTAAATTCACTGGTTAAATTATCTTGTGCCATTTATCACTTAAGGCCAGGCATGTACTCTAAAGTTCCTTCTCTACTAGAAGTAATTGAAGCTTTGAGTTTCTGAAAGGTTAACTAACCTATGAATGACCTAACAGTTTCATCTCAGAGGGTCATTGTTCTTAAAAGTCACAGTCATTAGAAATGATTAAGCTTAACTATCTACCTTGTACTTGTTTTTAAATAATGAAGAATTAGAAAGCAAAATAAAAACTCTCACTTTTATCAGGGGTTGGATTACCACAGGGTCAACATCTTCAAGGTGAGGGTAACAGTGCCTGGTCACAACTTTATACTTAGTTTTGAACAGGCCCTAAATTGCTTAGAAGAAAAACATGTATCCCCAATCCCTTTCTTGGGGTAAAAATCCCATAAATGCAACTACAAAAAAAAAAGAAAGACAATGACAACAGTAAAACACTACTAACATTCCTTGGGGAGTTTTTGTTGTTAAATTATTGTTAATGATCATACTTGGAGACATCAAGTCATAAAAATAAAATCACATTTTACTTTTAAAAGTTCCATATTTCTGTATCTAAAAAGACAAAATATTTAAAGAAATCAATCTCCTCTTTTACCTCTAGATCCAGAACAAGATTGTGAATGGGCAACACAACAATAGCTGTTTTTTCCTAATACAGATGGTATAGTGGAATAAAGGATTAAAATGTTTTAAATAAAACAAACTTTCTTATTATCAACTTCCATTTATGTGTAATATACTGAGCTTTCCCTAACTGCTTTTCTTATAAATACTTGTTGAATGCATAATAAATAAATAAGTGAATTTAAATTCAAAAGGCACAAATAATATAACATTAAGCATAACTTCTTTTCCTTTTTAGAACAGATGAACTTGTGAAGTGTTTTTAAAAGGTATGTGTGTGTGTTAGCTATGGTATATGGATGCCCAAAGAGTGTGTTGTTATATGCTTCTGTGCAATTGTAAAAGAAAAATTGCCCCAGACTTGTTAAACAGGCAAGGTTTATTCAAGACTATTGCAATAGGAAAGAGAAATTGAACTCAACTTCACTGAGAGAAAAAGAAAAGGAAGAGAGTTTTTAAGTCCTGGAGTAAGCAATTGGAAAGTACTGAAGGATTTTATGGGGACACTGGTCAGTGGGATGAGGCTATCAGTGTCTGCTGATTGGTGCTTTTGAAAGTTAGGCTTTTACCTTCCCACAGAGACTGGGGGACTGGGCAAATTCTTTCAGATGATTACATTTCAAAGGGATGCCGGCCAGATCCTTAAGAAGGACATCCCTCAGGTGTAGAAGATTTACATCTTAAAGGCACAGAAAAATAATTTACAGTTGCAAAGTTGCAAGTTTTCTGAAGGAAATGATCTAAGAAGTGTCAGGACAGGAGCATATATAACTCTCTATGTTTGTATTTTATTAAACCTACATATATTCTCTTTATGTATGTGAAAATGATATTGACCTGGTCTATACCAATTACAAGTAGACATGTTCCTATTCCACAGAGCTTAAAATATATTAGCACATAATATAGATTTTTCAAAAATGAAATTATAGAATACATATATGTATCTTATAATTATCAGATGCATGCTCCAGACACCTAATATCAATTATAACATATTTTATACCATGCTGGTGCAATATCAAGTGGAAAAAAAAACCCTATGTGCTAGTTGTTTATTTTCAAGAACAAGTTCATTTACATTTACTGATTGAATACTTCATTTTCTAGCAATTGAAAATGTCATTTGAAACAATGAATTAAACTTTAAAAAAGCAGATGAAGAGTTGTAAGAATAGCTTTAATATCAAAATTTTAAATGATTACTGATACTTTTATTTAACTTAGGATTTGTTGGTGGCAAATTTCAGTTTGAAGAAAACTTGTTATCCTGTAAGAGGTACAGCAGATGCCATTTTGAGAACCCTGTCCTGCCCTGGATCAGACTTTTATTTCTCTCCCCTGAACTATTGAGTATGCCTCTTTTCTGGGCCCCTTTCTGTCCACATTAAAGAATCACTTTATTTGTGCACTATAAAGATCCCAAATTTGTCTTTGTCTTTCTAAGTCAAAATGCTAGTCTCCTTTATTCTTTTTCTTAATCACCCTTTGTAATGCCTTCATAAAACCCATCCTACTGCTCAAATACCAAGCTCTATAGTGAACCCAAGGAACACTTCTTTTTCAACCACTCTACCCCAACTCTGTTATGTTGCTTCTTTGCCCAAATCATCTTACAACACTTTAGTATAGTGAGTTTTATACTCCACTGTACTAAAGAATAGGACACTTGTTTGAAATGCAAATTCCAGGGCCCACACACAGAAGTCTGAATATTCAATAGCACCATAACCAATTTGTGTGAGGTAGCTCTATAATACTTCCTTCAGATTTGCCTTAATAGCTCAATTCAGTGCATGGTGGTCAGTGACAGGAAAAGGATGGAAGTTATATTTTTCTGAATTGACTTGTTATTTACTTTTGATATTGCAACTATGAAGATACTTTATATAATTAAAATAATAATAAAAATGAGCCCTGGCTGGTATAGCTCAGTGGATCAACTGCTGGCTGCAAACCAAAGGGTCGCTGGTTAGATTCCCAGTCAGGGCACATATCTGGGTTGTGGGTCAAGTACCCAGTAGGGGGTGCCCAAGAGGTAACCACACATTGATGTTTCTCTCCCTATCTTTCTCCTTCCCTTTCCCTCTCTCTAAAAATAAATAAAATATTTAAATAATAATAATAATATAAATGAGAACAATTCTTAAAATTTTAAAGTCAATTTCTGCAAAGAATTTCCTCTCACAGACCCTACCCCATCCTCTGCATTCCTTACTCACTGATGTTGCCTCTATACTGAACACATATGTCAAATTTTTGTACTCATTACACTGCAGTTTGATTATATTGTTTAAAGCTGAATACATTAAGAGCTCTGTTCAGAATAGGAACATAACATGTTCATCCTTGTAGCTCTAACATTTAGCACTGGGTTTGACACATTGTAATTTTTTAATAAATTCCAAAATATTTATTTAAGATATATAGTTGACCTTTGAACAATGCTGGTATTAGGGGGAATGATCTCCTGCCCCTGCAGTTGAAAATCTACATTTGCTTCTGCCCTCCTCCAAAAACTGAGCTATAGACTTCCCTCAGTGTGCATGAGTGATTAGTTCTAAAAAACCCACAGATATCAAAATCAATGGATCTTCAAGTCCCTTATATAAAGTGGCATAGAACAACACATACAGTAGGCCCTCCACATCTGCAGATCAACTATTCATTACATCATGGATATAAAACTTGGGGATATGGAGGGCAAACTATATATAAATTGAAAAAATTATTGTGTAAGTGAAACCACACAGTTCAATCCTGCATTGTTTAAGTATCAACTATATAAGCATACTCTCCCCAGGTACAAGCAAAGTGGGAAGGTTCTAAATCTTAATTGTTTTAGTATGTCAGTTTCCCCAGTTGGGGGTGTGTGAGAGCAACCAGTCAATGTATATCTAACACACTGATGTTTCTCTCTATTTCTCCCTCCAGTCTCCTCTTTCTAAAAAGTAAGTAAATAAAATCTTTTTTAAAAAAGGTTGGCATAATATATAGATACATACTTCCAAGTTTTTTCATTAACAGGATCCTTGCAAGGACTGTTGTCTGACTGACAAATGAGTGACCATACAGTTTCAAAACACCTGTTGTGAGCTTGGTATAATAAAAAATCACAACTCTACTTGCTATTGGTTAAGAAAGAATAACTTTGAATTGAGGGGCATTTATCTAGTTAAAATGAAATATTTTATATGGATATTATGGTGTGACTATGATGGACTTAATTTCTGAATTAACAAACTTACCACAACTTTAGAAATGATTGATTGAAGTGCTACTTTTAAGCAAGATTTATATGTGTAAGAATCAATTTAGAAATAGTTTCTTATTAATGTGCTAAATTATTTCATTAACAAGCCAGAGATACTATTTAGATCTTTGTCTAGTTATTGAGGTTTAGATATTTGCCTTTATTATATTTTACTTCCTCATTCTGAGTATTCTGCCTAAGCAGTTCCCAATACTAGTCTATAGATTATCCATGACAAAATTTCACCATTCTACAGCAAAAGGAGAAAAAACTTAGTATCTATTACTACATTTATTCATCAGCCCATAATATGAAGTTGGCAATTCTAATGAGCTCTAATTAGAAAAAAAAGAGTTCTGTGAAAATCTAAAGTTTATGCCCATTTTTTATGCTTTATTCTGTCCCTATCACCCAAGAGAAGAAATGAAGGCTACACAAGGTGAAATAAACCAAAATATACAGGGAATCAACAGTGAAGTGAAAGAAACTGGGACTCAGATCAATGGTCTGGAACAAAAGGAAGATGTAAACATCCAACCAGAAGAAAATGAAGAAATAAGAATTCAAAAAAAAATGAGGAGAGACTTAGGAACCTCTTGAAAAACTTTAAGTGTTCCAACATCTGAATAATGGAGGTGCCAGAACAAGAGGAAGATCAAGATATTGAAAACTTATTTGAACAAATAATGAAGGAAAACTTCCCAGATCTGGCAAATGAAATAGACTTCCAGGAAGTCCAGGAAGCCCAGAGAATCCCAAAGAAATTGGATCCAAGGAGGAACACATCAAGACACATCATAATTAAGTTACTTAAGATTAAAAAGAAGGAATCTTAAAAGCAGCAAGCGGAAAGGAGAGAGTTACTTATAAAAGAGTTCCATAAGGCTATCAGCTGATTTCTCAAAAGAAACCTTATGGGCAAGAAGGGGCTGGAAAGTATTCAAAGTCATGAAAAGCAAGGACCTACATCCAAGATTACTCTATCCAGCAAAGCTTTCATTTAGAATGGAAGGGCAGATAAAGTGCTTCCCAGGTAAGGTAAAATTAAAGGAGTTCATCATTACCAAGCCCTTATTATATGAAATGTTAAAGGGACTTACCTAAGAAATAGAAGAAGATCAAAAACTATGAACATAAAATGACAACTCACAATTATCAACAACTGAATCTAAAAAACAAAAACTAAGCAAATAAATAGACAGGAGCAGAATCATAGAAATGGAGATCCCATGAGGGTTATTGATGGGGAGGGGGAAGGGAAGAATGGGGGGAAGTACAGGGAATACAAAGCATAACAGGTAAGCACAAAATAGACAGGGGGAGGTTAGGAATAGTATAGGAAATGGAGAAGTCAAAGAACTTACATGTACAACCCATAGACATGAACTAAGCAGTGGGGGTGCGGGGGGATGCTGGATGAGGGCAACGCAGGGTGAAGGGGAGTCAAAGGGAGAAAGAAATTTGGACAATTGTAATAGCATAATCAATAAAATATGCTTACAAAACAACTGCCAAAAATAATCTATTACCTTGGAAAGTAAAAATGTATCAAGATTAAATGTATTTCCCATTTCTCTGGGTAAACTATTTATACAAATATGACAAATAAGATAACAGAAAGAAGAGACTACAAAACATCAAAATTTGTGTTAACAACAGGCCTCCATGTGAACCAAGCACATAGGTGGATTTGCCCAAATACAGAAAAATCAACTATGTGTTCATTTGGTTGAAATAAAAATGTACAGGTCCTGATCTTGGTAGATAAAGTGTCTTTGACTTCAGGAAGATGACATTAAAGAGAGAAATTAGGTAGATAGTATCAAAGAAAAAGTACCTGATTGTGCAAATAATTTCTCCTTGTAGAATAATAAGAATTGGTTAGGGAGAAGTTTTCATAGGACTAAAAATTGAGACTAAAGGAAAGAGAACAGGTTTGTATTGCTGGATATAGCTCACATGTACAATGAGTATGCATGCTTGGAAACTACTCAGGTAATAAGCAGCTGTGTTGAATTGAATCTAGTAATACAGTTGAATGAATATGAAGGGTGTAAATGTTCTGTAGGATTTCTTTACTCCATCTGTCCTGGCTCCTATGACTTCTCAAGATAATACCCTTTGGGGAGCAGGAAGTTCATTCAACACCATTCACATGATAGTTTTAAGTATTTTCCTGCTTTTTTGAGGAAAGGTTCTAGGCTTTATTCATCTGTATCTATGCATAGTCAATACTTAGAAGAGGGCATGCATACACTACATCTTGGAAATTAGTGATTAAATAATTGGCTAATAAACTTGCACATAACATTAACATGTTTTAACAATAAAATGAATCAGATATGGGAAATTTTAAATATAATGACAAGTTTGATGGGCATGATGATGTTTTCTTTCCCTCAGAAATTACATTGTGTAGGAAGTAGCAGAGTCTATCTTTGCATAGATCTGATTTAGAATTGGTCAGTAGTTATGTTAATAATTAACAACAAAAAATCTGTTTCATTCAGTAATGCATAATTCCATACTGCAATGACTTTCATGGAATGAAGGGGTTTATACCAGTAGATAAAATGAATAAGATGAGACCCAGATAAGAACTGCCCAGATGATGTCAATGTATAACTGTTTTAAAGAGGACAGATCACAGAAAAAGTTTGATCTGGGTAGAAAATGATAATGGATGATTTTAATCTTGTCTCTGCTATCCATTTTTTGTATAACTGGTATACTACAATTTGCCAGGATACCAGTTTCATCATTAATTAATAGAAAAGTTGAGAGTTGTGATGCTTAGATGCATGATGTTTGGGTACTGGATTTGGTAATCTTTAAAATCCATTTCTGCTGAAATGTTTCAAAGTTTATGAGTAAGAAGTAATCAAAATGAAGGAAAAGAAGTGTTCATCCCATCTTCAGAGAGCACCTTTTTGTCTAATGATACATTTCCTTGAAATGGGAACTAAACACACAAATTCTTCCTCTGGAGAATTGTGTGCTGTGACCCACACTACTATCATAAGTCAACTTTGAGACAGACAATGATGTATTCTGACTACATATTTCCAGTATACAAGGTACAGAAAGTATCCAACCACGTACTGTGAAAGCTAGAGACATTTACTGAAGAATATACAAGATGCAAGAAAGATTTACATAGGACAATGGCACCTCAGTCCCCTTAAAAGTAGGTACCTTGGGACTTCTCACAGATCTCCCAATCACCATCAGCTTCCCTGTTGTATTTTCCTGAATCTCCCCAGTGGTCTGAAATCTCTTACCTTTCATAGGTGATTTTAGTTTTGGGAAAAAACAGAAGTCTCAGGGCACTGGGAAGTCTATGGGCTGTTGGGGGACGGAGTCACCTGGGTGATTTGATGTTTTGCTAAAAAACTGCATGAGACATGATGCATGAGTCTCAGCATGTTGCATGAGCAAGCCTGTTGCCATGATGAAGCTGCCAATCACCAGTTGCCCATAGTTGCAGCCTTCTGAATCATTTGAATAGTTTCTGTGGAGGAATGTTCAAGCCTAACACAAAATTTAATGTAGATTTGTTGCTCTACTCGCTTAGTCATTTTGAATGTGATGACCACACAGTACAACATGCTCACTCAATAGCATCTACCACCATCACTGACTAGTAGAGTGAAGTCATTATTGTTTATTCATGCATGTTCCAATTCACTCTCCTTGGCTGCCAAGTTACAGCAATGTCATGCAAACCATTCTCATTATATTAACAATGGTTTGACTTTTTCCAGACAAACTTTATACATGAATAAGTTTAGAAGACATGGACAATGGACAAAGATCACTTTTTCCACAAAGATTTCCTGGTTCTGTAATTTCTTTTGGGCACTATCAGGGTCACGTGAACACAAAAATGACAGATATTACAAAGAAAACACAGTAGAAAACACATAACTAATAGTCATTTTAGGTGGCAATGAACAATTCCCATTTCATTCCTTCTTGTCCTCCATGTAGGCTGTAGGTTGACCTTGGATGAGCTGTGGGCTGTGGTTCTATTCTGTGAGTTTTCTCTTTCATTAATCCAGGTTTAAAGAACAGACTCCATTCCAGGCCTTAACTCATATGATAAAGGACAAAAGCAAAACCAACAAATCACATTAAAGTCTTTGCATAGATGTGATGTTTGTCAAAATCCACTGGCTAAAACAAGTTATAGAGCCATGACTGATAATGAACAGGGAATGCTCTCTAACCCTGAGGGGAACCCTAGCAGTATCTGGGCAAGAACAAGGATACACATATCTATGCCAGCAGAGTAAGTGTGATGTGGTGAACAATAACTTTGGAGCTGATATCCATAACTTCACTATGAAACTGATTATTATCCCTAGACATTGTTTTTCATATACAGTCTCCCTACTTCTTTATCTCAGCTGCCCACTTCCTTCATCTCTGGACTTCAATGGGACACTGAAGGTGGGTTCAGTAGAAAAGAAAAGGAGAAAAAAAAGAGTTAGCAAAAACTGTATTCATAATTGTTTATGTATTTTAGAGGCAAAATAAAATTTGGGATCATTTATTTCAACATTTTCATATATAAAATGAGGAAATTAAAAAAAAAACAAGATGAAAGGCACAAACAAAAGGGTCTGCAGTTGGTTATAGTTTCAAGTTTTTATGGCAGGTTTTTAGACTCTTGTGTTCCTTAGACCAAAAAACAGCCCCAGTCCTTGTCAGTCTCTGCCCATAGTATATAGCCAGAGATTCTTGCTTTACATATTTCTAAATAGAGATTTTCACTAAAGAATGATATACATTTTTTTCTCTGAGATTTGTTTGTGTTGTTATTGGAAGTACACAACTTGGAAAACTAAATCACCATCTGCTCAAATATCACCACTTCACTTGAACACTGAAAATGAGATGAGTTCTGTAGAACCCCTCAGGGGCTTTGTATAAATTTCACTGAATTGTAATTCAATATTTTTATTTCAATTCACACAACTATATGTTTTGGTGAGACTGGGCACTCTCATCATCACAATGAACTATGTCTTTTCTTTGAATTACATTTAAATTGAATTTGAAAATACCTTCCAGCACATAAAAAGAAAGACCAGTGAAATGCTTCATTTCTCTCCATCTCAAAAACTGAAGAGAATAGATTGCTGGGTGTTTTATCATCAGAAGTTACATTCTATAAACCCAAATTGAAAACTGTGAAAAAATGAAGCCATTTAAAATATACTAAGAGAAAAGGGAGGAGGGAATATTCAAAACAGTCAATTCATTTTCAGTGATTAGTTGACTATATTCTGATTTAAGAAGCATTAAAATTTTATTCTTCCTTTTCTCCAAATGTGCTATGAAATTATGAAATGAATACAATGGTCATAAAATTATATATATAATACATGAATATGAACAGCTGATATATATATGAACAGGGAATGCACTCTAACCATGGCGGGGAGCCCTAGCAGTGACTGGGCAAGGATAAGGATACACAGGTCTATGCCAGTAGAGTAAGTGTGATGTGGTGAACAATAACTTTGGCGCTGATACCCAGAATTCACCATGACACTGATTATTGTTCCTAGACATTGTTTTTCATATACAATCTATTATCTATCTATCTATCTAATCATCTTGCTCCTTAAAAAATAAAATTAAAAAGTATCTAGCCTGTCAAAGTAGGAGCTGCCTTCTAAATTTCCAGATTACAGGTGTTACCTATGACATAATTAACTTAAATGACTATCTTTCTTTTACAATGACAAAGGTGGAACAATTTATGTAACTACTATCCATCTTGTAAAGAGTTTATAAAGCCCTTACTCATGATCGGTTTCACACACTGATTAATAGACACTTTATACTTCAGGCTTTAATTAAAAGCAATAAAAGTAGTCAACTGTAGGCCATGAATGTGCTGATGACAAAAAAAATGCCATTGGAGAGATGGAAGATCAAGCACTGAATAAATTTAGTGTGAAGTCTTGTAAGTAGATCCATATGCCTGTGCTTAAAACCTCCCTGAGCGAGTCATAATCATGGAGTGAATGCACAGATAGAATTAAATAGCAATTAAGAATAGAACCCTCAGTTTTAGACCAAATCTGCTTTAATTTAAGAGAAATCAACACCATATTTTTCCATATTTATATAAATGTCAAAGTTAGTGGAAAGAAAAAATTAGACAACTTTCGAATGAGCAAACTCTACCCTGCAGGTTTTGTTTTAAAATACAAATTGCTAAACTAATTTCATTACATCTGAAGAGTAACTTAATATAAATCATTGAACAGATGTCCTGTACTATAGTGATTCATAGAGAAAATTTAAGCAAATGGTTATTGACTCCCATAGTATTATACTAATTATTCACTTAGCACACTACAATAAATGTTTACCTGTACTTTAAGCCATATAACATATAGAAAGTTGGCAAGTAGAGGGAAAATAGTATTAGCAACAAACAGGAGGATATGAATTATGTGATTTTTGCTTTCTATCCACATTTCTACAGCACCCTCTTAGCACTTGAGTGACAGAGCAGCAATTGCTGAGGAATTCCTTAACACCCGAGGCACACAGTTGAAAATTTATAGAGATGCAAGTACGGTACATCCTTAGATTTCCAAGGTTCTAAAGCACATTCTCTACTGCATACCTGGATCAAAACCAAATAAGAAGTTAAGAAATTGTCTGAGCTCAGTTTATCTTTCAAAGGAAAGCCGATTTCTCAGTCCCCCTGGGCAAAGCCCTGCAGTGTTTGGGCATGACGTAAGGCCTTGACTTTGCAAGTCTCAGTGTTTTGGCCCAGAAGGCAGACAGATACCAACTTAGCAATTTAAGAGGGCAGTGTTACAAAGGTTTAAAAAATGAAATCTACTGTGACAGGAAAAACATTAACATATGAGTTTCATAGCCTCTCCCTTTTCATTTCCCATTAAAGATAATTCTGTCTTAGCCAGTTTTATTCAGGATCTATGTACAGATTGGCAAAACTGGGGAGAGGGAGTTGGAAAGCTAGAAATTAAAGGAGCCAAACACAAATTGATTGATTTTGTTGGAGAATGCAGAGAATTTCTCCTAGAAAAGAAAAGATATAGAAATGGAACTGGGGATAAACATAAAAGCAGCACTACTTTGCTTTAGAGAGGCAGAGGGGTGGGGGGATGGGGCATGTTGAAAGAGATCACACAGCTTTGCTGAAGGGAATACAATGTGGGTGAATGGAAGTGGAAAGAGAACTTTCAAACATGTTTTATCAAAATTTCTTTATTGGTGTGTAATCTTCTGA
>CM052548.1:52104350-52115183 GCA_028533065.1 Trachops cirrhosus | reverse complement strand
GCTTTAGTTCATGTCCATGGGTTGTACATATAAGTTCTTTGGCTTCTACATTTCCTATACTACCCTTACCCTCCCCCTGTCTATTTTCCACCTACCATCCATGCTACTTATTCTCTGTGCCTTTCCCTCCTCTCTCCCCCATGCACTCCCCTGTTGTTAACCCTCCATGTGATCTCCATTTCTGTGGTTCTGTTCTTGTTCTACTTGTTTGCTTAGTTTGCTTTTGTTTTTGTTTTAGGTGTGATTGTTAATAACTGTGAGTTTGCTGTCATTTTACTGTTCATATTTTTTATCTTTTTTTTCCTAGATAAATCCCTTTAACATTTCATATAGTAAGGGCTTGGTGATGATGAACTCCTTTAACTTGACCTTATCTGGGAAGCACTTTATCTGCCCTTCCATTCTAAATGAAAGCTTTGCTGGATAGTGTAATCTTGGATGTAGGTCCTTGTCGTGTATGACTTCAAATACTTTCCAGCCCCTTCTTGACTGCAAGGTTTCTTTTGAGAAATCAGCTGACAGTCTTATAGGAACTCCATTGTAGGTAGCTGTCTCCTGTTCTCTTGCTGGTTTTAAGATTCTATCCTTACCTTTAATCTTGGATAATGTAATTATGATGTGCCTTGGTGTGTTCCTCCTTGGGTCCAACTTCTTTGGGACTCTCTGAACTTCCTGGACTTCCTGGCAGTATATTTCCTTTGCCAGATTGGGAAGTTCTTTATTTGTCAAATAACTTTTGCACTTGTTGATCTTCCTCTTCTCCTTCTGGTATCCCTGTGATTCAGATGTTGGAATGTTTAGAGATGTCCTGGAGGTTCCTAAGCCTCTTCTATTTTTTGAATTCTTGTTTCTTCATTCTGTTCTGGTTGAATATTTCTTTCTTCCTTCTGGTCCACACCTTTGATTTGAGTCTCAGTTTCCTTCATGTCACTGTTGGTTCTCTGTACATTTTCCTTTATTTCACCTAGCATAGCCTTCGTTTTTTCATCTAATTTGTGATCAAATTCAACCAAATCTGTGAGCATCCTGATTATCAGTGTTTTGAACTGGGCATCTGATAGGTTTAGCAAATTCCTCTTAAAATTCCCACAAGCCTACTAATTCTAGTCACTCAAAACATAAGGAAAGTTTAAGTTATATTTTAGTGTGCACTTTTAAGATGTGAAACATTAATATTGGACATTTTAGAGTAGATTACCTTTCCTGCCAAGAGAACGAGAACAATATCTTTTTATACTATTGTAACTCTATAAATCAGAATTAGAAATGTATAAACACACATACTCATGTTTGCTGACATTTTTCTCCTAGAAAGTATGTTATTCTAGTTTGTAGTTTCTATAACCTTTATTTCATTTGTAAAATACTATGGTTTGATTATTCTAAAACAGAAGAAAAATACATTTTCTCATCATATTTAGTTATCTTAAAATAAAATAGTACAAATCTCACAGACTATCTTATCATCGACCCACGGTCTATTAAAATTCCAATATTGGCAATCAGGTTTTACTTTTTGGAGGTGGGGGATTAAAATGCATCTCTTGCTTCTTTTCATTTGATTGGTAGAGGGTTCCTATTTTCATATAAAATCATTGGGGTATAAATTGTAAGTAATAGTGACAAGAATCCTAGACCTAAAAATATCTTTCTAAATATAAATTTGTGAAAATTCAAACTTCTATGCATACCATTCCCTCTAAGGCAAAATTAGTCCACAGAATTATCTAAACTCTTACATTATATTATCATTATGTTACTTATATAAACTTTAAATATATTTGATAGAGTTAGTGACTGGAGTTGAATCTAGGCCCTTCCTCCTAATAAATGAATATTCCTGTAAAATCAGTTATGTCAGTTTTCTCATCTGTGAATTATAGATAAAATGTGTAGATGCCTATATGTTTTTTTGTGGAGTTTTTATGAAATTGGGCTGAGAAAGATCTCAGTCCTTAGCATAGGGACTAGCACACAGCAAGCTCTAATAAAATGAAACTGTCATTTTCATAATACAATGACTGTTTGCATTATTTTCCAGAACCTCTAGAATGAGGTATGATTTTTCAATATTGATTCTTCCAGTGACCAGGTCCATCATCAATGTTAAGAAGTGCAGAATGTTCACTCTATATGGGCACTAAAGCATCTACACTAGGCCAAGAATTGGAATGTCTTGAGCTTCCTAGAGATGTACATATTCTGCTCCACAGAAAACCATTCACTGTAAACACTTTTACAAATTTTGGGACCTAGACAAGAGACACATTTACCTCTTGCTTTCTCTCTCTCTTTCAGCCATAAAAATTGAATTTGGGAGGAAAAATGGAGGTTTGCTTGAAATTTATTCTTTGTTTTTAGAAAGCATATGGAAATATACTACGTACTCACTATAATTGTTTCTCTGTGTGATGTTGGGATTAAATGTAGTGGCCCTTTCAACCAGAAAAAATATTAATTACTCCAAACCCAGGTCTAACTATCACTACTGTTCTTTCTCTTAGCTGCTGTGATTTATTTTAATAAGAGGACACATTTTCTTTTTTCTGGGATTGGTACCCATGTTTCCTGTACACCTTAAGTGAGACAAGGAGGCTAGAGGGGGCAAGAGAAAGGAGGGGGATCACCCTTCCCTGGAGAGATGAGGCTCTGGAAAAGTTCTTTCTCCTGAAAAATTGTCTGTTTTTATGGAGAATACTCTGGGTTTATTTTTCTATGGTTGTATTGTACCTTTAATACCAGATCCATGAAAGAATCTTTTTTTGGCTCTTCACCTCAAAAACCTGGTGGGATTTCTGAGTTTAAAACCTATGCAAGTATAAGTACCCCTCAAAGAGTTTCTCATTCTCATGTCAGTCCACTCTTAGCTGTCAGAAATGTGTCAAAATTGTAATTTAAATGTCTCTATCAGTTTATCACTCCATGGACAGCATCTCCTTCACCTCACAGGATCTCAGCTGTGACTGGATCTTCCAGTCTCTTCAGAGTTCAAAGCAGCTGCTAGCCCTCAAAACTCATCTTCCTTATGGGCCTAGAAAGATTAGTTTTCAGTTTGTCCATTTTTTCCCCTTGTTATAAGATCAGGAGTGATGACTTCCACACTCTTTACATATTGGAGCAGAAGCTAGTACTCTTCTGAATAGTAATTTTTAAAGTGTATTTTTCATCTTTGAGGTAGTTTTATTTTAAATTTAGATAATGACATATTTCATCTGGTTAACTTTCATTTGGTTCATTGTAAGGCTAGGTGTTTGAGTTTTATCCGAACCTGTACTTATGAACATGTTTCAGGATTAAAGTGTGGAGTTCAAATTAAAACAACAACAAAACAACAACAAAACAACAACAACAACAACAAAATAATGACATAGTATTTATAATGTTGGAAATTCAAATAGTAAATTATGTCTTAAATGACAAATTCAATATTTATATATTTCTGGTTCCTTTAGACTTGATAATATAAAATTACAAATGTGGGGTTGGCCAAAATGTCAGCTAGTTTTTTCTGGAAAATAGAAAGCATTTTTTATGTCCACCAATGACTTTATTGATTTGGATATTTTGAGTATGTCAGCTATCTCCTGTTATTGCTTCTAGTAGCCAGGCATGCTGCTAAACATCTTCCAATGCATAAGACAGGTCCATGGCAAAGAATTATTTGGTGAAGGTGTCAATAATACCAAGAAACTTTGCAAACCACTTTTGACACATTCAATCAGTCACAGCACGTTCTCCATATACTGCACGTATCTTTTTGTGTGCTCACTATATTTTTATCTTTCTTGAAATAATAAAGCATCATAAGCTAAAAATGTTGCACATCTTCATCAATAATAAAATGGCTGTACACAAATTCACCAATTTTGATTTTTTTAAATGCACGTGGATGTAACAGCTGTCACAATACAATATAACAAAATTGTTTCAAATGAAGTTAAAGACAACTAAGCACTACTAAATCCATCATATGGAAAAAAACTAAACAAACTTTTCAGCTAAGCCAATAATTTAGTTCAGTATTATTAGAAAAATTATATTTCATAATACCTCTGAGAATGTGAACCAAATATTAATTTACCAAGCTTTCTAATGATGAGCCCAAATAATAGTATAGGTTATTTCCTGAGTGAGAAAATGTCTTCAAACCTATTTATATTTAATATAAATACAAAATATAACATAGTTGATGATCATGTAAATTAAATACTAAATCATGTTTTTTAATTTAAAATAATTAAAACAGTAATATTATGCATAGAGCTCAATCTCTCTCTCTCTTTCCCCCATCCTCTCTCCCTCTTGCTCTCTGAAGCTCTAAAAGAGTAAAAATATTTTCGACAAAGACACTATTAACTGGTAGTCATTTCTTTATTATTTACATATGAACAATCAAAGAAAAAAAGACAGAATAAAGCTAACCAAACAATGATACATGAGGATCATTTAAAAATATTGTCTAGAAATATTAGTTTTGCTTTACCCCAAAATGTTTAGTAATGTTAATGGTAGGAAAAATGGAGGGCATTTGCTATTTAAAGCCAAGAAAGGCACAATTTTTTATTGTTGTATCCCCTCCTTTCTTTCAAGGGGCTAGACATGCTCCATGAATGTTAGAGAGGAAACCTCTATAAGCTTATGTTCACATATGGAAAATGTTTCAAAAAAGATTCAGAAATTTATTACCATCATTATTATCATCATCATCACTATCATCATCATTCTCTTACTGAATTTTGGGTCCTTTCATTTTATCTGGGAACTTCCCCACTTTGAGCATTTGAGATTTGCTAAGCTCAATACTGATTAAAAGAGGTGCTAGGAAATGACTTTCTGTAAGCCAAGCAGGCTCTTCTGTCTAGGGTTTCGAATTAGAGTCTAGTGACATACTGCAGGAGCCATGAAAACAAAAGTGAGGACATAATTAGTAGAAGTGATGTCTGGGAAATCAGTGAGAGGTCTAGATGGCAATGACAATTGTGGTTAAGCTGTGATACCCAGAGTTGAGTGAAAATAGCAGCAGTTTTCTCACTGAACTAATTTTGGCCTTGACTGTGGCTGTACTTCTACCCACAATGCTTCTATCTGTTCCTACTTGTTTTTGACTTATTACTCCAGCCACTCTTGTTATATAAGGCTATAAAATTCTTCTTTTCTTAAGTCAGCCTGAAGTATGTTTTATTGGCCACAACTAAGAATTGGCTGATATTGAGGCCATGGCTATAATCTTGTTTTAAAAAGAATATTCCTTCTAAAATCAAATTAGTGGTCACATCTATTGCGATACCAAATGAGTGAGTGTCTTTAATAATATATAATGATAAAATTTTAGTGTACCAAAGGAAGCTCAGATTTTCATTACGGGTAAGGAAAATAGAAAGACGTATGCTACTGCATTTTCTTTTCTTATTTTTCTCTTTTTTTGTTTTACCTTGAAAATGCCATGATAAAACAGTCCAAAATGAAGTATGAGATGGTGCTGAAAAATGATACTCCCAGATCAGAAAGTAGTCAAACACTTACTGGGGAAGAGGAGAGAAGTATGAATATCATGGTTACCAATGACACAGCTGGATCAAAGCCAGAGGATATCTAGTGGCTAATGTGCACAAAGACAAAAGGAAAGGACAATGTTGCACCACATATACAATCAGAACTCGGATCACAAGAAGCATATCGAGATAAACTAGAAATCACAGAGTGAGAAATAAAATGTCTAAACATTATAGTGTTGGTGTGAATGAAATAAAATTGACTAGAGTGGGACATTTCCAGTCAGGCAAATACAAAGTGTTGTACTCTGGAAGAGGCAAATTCAGGGGAAAAAAAACAGTTGATTTAAAACTGAGGCAAGATGTAATGCAGGTAATTAAGGGATACAATGTGAGGTCAGAGTAAATAATATCAATCAGACTTCTAGGAAAACCTATTAACACAACCATCATTCAAGTCTATGCTCCAATTTCAGAATCTGAAGAAGATGAAATTGAAAATTTTATGTAAGTATCCAAGAAGAAATTGATCACATACCAAAACAAGACATGCTATAGGTGATTGAAATGCAAAAGTAAGAAATAAAGCAGACTCAAATGTCATTGAAAAATTTAGACTCTGAGTCAGAAATGAAGCAGAAGATTGGCTTGTGAAGTCAACAACTTGCCCATCACAAAAACATGCTTCCAACAATGAACAGACAACTGTACACATGGACAACACCAGATAGCCAGTATAGAGATCAAAAACACTATCTAAATGGAACCAAGAATTGAAGAAGTTGTATTCTCTCTGCCAAAACAAGACCAAAAGCAGATTGTGGTACTGACCATGAACTGTTAATATCAAACAGGAGGGTAAAGCTGAAGAAGAGCACCAAAAGAATGGTAGTGCCAAAATATAACATAAAAAAACATTATTGCTGGATTTACAGTCCACATAAAAAACATATTTGGACTATTAAACTAAAATTCACTGAGTACCAAGAGAACTGTGAATTAAACTGAAATATTATTAGAAAAGAATGTAAAAAGATACTGCCAGAAGTAAAAATGAAAGAAAAATCAAGATGGATGACAAAAGATACACTAAAATTTGTTAAAGACAAGTGGGAGACAAAAGGAAAAGGTGACAAAAGCAGAATTAGAATCCTGAAAGATGTTTTTCAACAGCTATCTTGTAGAGATAAAAAGTTACAATAATCAATGTAAATGGTAAAAATGAGCAACAAAAAGAAAAAAAGTCAATGTAAAGAGATAAAAAGAATAACAACAACAAAAAAAGAAACACAAGAAGTCTCTACCAGAAGAATCAAGAAATAAAAGGAAAATGTAAGCCTGAAATAGGAATGCTGAAAGACCTAACAAGGAGAAAATAAAGGGAAGGTGAAAACAGTATACTGAAAATCTATACAGAAGAGACAAAAAATATGATAGACACTTCTGAACAAGATTCCTAAGAAGAACCTGTAATTCTGGAAAGTGAAGTAAAAGTTTCTGCCATGAAATTATTGGGAAGAACAAAAAATCACCAGGGGTAGATGGGATACTGATAGAATTATTCCAAACTCAAGACAGAATCTGTGAAAATCTTAACAAATGTCAACAAATATGGAAAGAAAACAATGGTCTAAGATTGAAAATGTTCAATATAAACCCCAATTTTTAAGAAAGAAGATGCCAGGGAGTGCAGTAACCTTAGAACCATTGCTCTAATTTCTCACAGAAGTCAGGTAATGCTCAAGGTGATCCAACAAAGGCAAGAAATGCCAGGTGTTCAAACTGGATTCAGAAAAGGAAGAGACTCTTGAAATTTTATTTTGACCAATAATTGGGTACTGGAGTGATCCAAAGAATTTCAGAAGGAGCTTATCTATATTTTATAGATTATAGCAATGCCCTTGACTATGTGGATCAAGAAAAGCTATTGGTTGTTCTGAAAGAAATGAGCATGCCTCAGCACTCTATTGTCCTCATTTTTAATCTGCATTGTGGATAGAAAGCCACAATCAGGGCAGAATTAAGAGAGACAAAATAGTTTCCTATAAACAATGGTGTCATGCAAGGGTTTATTTTATCTCTTTATTTATTTAATCTGTACACAGAGCACAACATATTAAAAACTCAGCTAGTCTATAGCCATACCACCCTGAATGCACTCAATCTTGTCTGAAAAACTCAGCTAGGCTAGAAGGAGTGAACATTGGTGGAAAAACATCAGTAATAAAATATGCAGATAACACTATTTTACTTGGAGAGAGTAGCAATGATTTGAAACAACTGATGAAAGTGAAAAAATAAAGTGCCAAAATGGGGCAACATCAAAACACAAAAATCATGAACATAAAAGAAATACACAACTTTAGCATAGACAATAGACATTGAAATTGCTAAAGATTTTGCTTACCTTGTTTTCTGCATCAAATCAAATATAGATTGCAGCCAAGAAATCAAGAGAGCTCAGACTTGGAAGGACAGCAATGGAAGAAGGCTAATAGCAATAAAATTTATTCATTTGAAAAATGGTATTGGATGAGAATTCTACAGACACTTGAAACTGCCAGATAGATGAACAAGTAGGTCCTAGAGCAAATTAAGCTTGAAGCATTGTGAAAGCAAAAAATTACAAAAATTGAAGTTGTCCTACTTTGGCACACAATGAGAAGGGAGGATGGTTCTTTGGAAAATATAATGATGCTGGGAAATGTAAAAGACAGCAGGTAAAGAGGAAAGTCAAAAATGAGATGGATTGACTCTTTAAGAGAAGCCGTAGGCATGAGTCTACAGAACCTGGGAGAGCTGTTGAGCACAGAACATGGTTGACATTACATCTCTCTCTAAATTTCCTCTAATTTTCATATGTAGAGCTTCACAAAGCAAAGATATTGGAAAAACATTCTGTACAGGTTAATACTATGGATAAAAAGGTAAATTGGTTTTTAACAGTAATCAATAATTGAGCACCAGAAGAAGATAAGACCCAAGAATGATCAAGAAATATGTAATATTTCTCAATATTTGCAGACTTTTTTATAAGAGTGGAGCCAGAGTTTTCACAATATTTGGAAGGCTTCAGGATTTTTCCTTCAGGTAATTAACAAAAATGGAGTCCCACTTTCAGCAATTCTAAAGATCACCAAGCAGCTAAGAGGGTTGCCCCACCCTGCTGAATACCTAAGGCTCCACCCCTTTGCAACTTAACAGGTGTGCTGAGACAAAGAAATATAGGCCAAATGAAAGAACAGATGAAAGCTCCATAAAAATATAACTAAGCCATGAAGAGATAGCCAACCTATAAAATGCAGAATTCAAAACACTGGTAATCAGGATGCTCATAGAAATGGTAGAGTCACAAAATAAAGGAAAAAGTGAACACTATGAAAAGTGAAATAAAGAAAAATGTATAGGGAACCAACAGTGAAGGGAAGGAAACTGGGACTCAAATCAAGGGCTTGGAGCAGAAGGAAGAAATATATATCCAACTTCTGGCCAAGATGGAGGCATAGGTAGACACACTGTATTTCCTCTCACAACCAAAGGAAGGACAACAACAAATTTAAAAACAAAAAAACCCAGAACTGACAGAAAATCAAACTGTATGGAAGTCCAAGAACCAAGTGGTTAAAGAAGAAACATTCATCCAGTAGTCGGGGTGGAGACAGGCAGTTGGGCAGAGAGAACTCATAGCAAGGCAGCAGCTAGAGGACTGAGGTGGGCGAGGCTGCATCTGGTGGGTAAGGCAGCAGCTGACAGACTGGGTGGTCCCACATTAGAGTGCAGATAAATCAGGAGCAACAACTGGGGAGTGAGACAGATCACAAAACCCAGAGTTGCAGCATGGGGAAATAAGGCCGCAAACCTCTGATTGAAAACATATATAGGGGTGGAGGTGGCAGTGGGAGAAACTCTAAGCATCACAGGAGAGTTCACTGGAAAGACCAACGGGGTCCTAGAATGTACACAAGCCCACCCACCCGGGAATCAGCACAAGAGCCCAATTTGATTGTGGTTGGCGGGGAAAGTGACTGAAAACCATCAGACAGCAGAACAAGCAGCATTTTTCCCTCTCAGACCCCTCCCCCACATACAGCAGCACAATGCAGTGATGTGGGTTGCCCTGCCCTGGTGAACACTGAAGGCTCCACCCCTTACTATGTAACAGGCGAACTGAGACCAAAAAAAAAAAAAAATGGCCCAAATAAAAGAACAGATCAAAACTCCAGAAAAAATACAACTAAGTGACACAGAGATAGCCACCATGTGAGATGCCGAGTTCAAAACACTGGTAATCAAGGTGCTAAAAGAATTGGTTGAATTTGATCACAAATTAGATGAAAAAATGAAGGCTATGCTAGGTGAAATCAAGGAAAATGTACAGGGAACCAACAGTGATGGGAAGGAAACCAGGACTCAAAACAATGGTGTGGACCAGAAGGAAGAAAGAAACATTCAACCAGAACACAATGAAGAAACAAGAATTCAAAAAATGAGGAGAGGTTTAGGAACCTCCAGGACAACTTTACATGTTCCAACATCCAAATTGTAGGAGTACCAGAAAGAGAAGAGGAAGAGCAAAGGTATTTGAACAAATAATAAAGGAGAACTTTAGAATCTCAAAATCAGCAAGAGAAAAGGAGTTACCTACAAACGACTGCCCATAAGACTGTCAGCTGATTTCTCAAAAGAGACCTTGAAGGCAAGAAGGGGCTGGAAAGAAGTATTCCAAGTCATGAAAGGCAAGGACATATATCCAAGATTACTCTATTCAGCAAAGTTTTCATTTAGAATGGGAGAGCAGATAAAGTGCCTCCTAGATAAGGTCAAGTTAAAGCAGTTCATCATTACCCAGCCTTATTATATGAAATGTTGAAGGGACTTATCTAAGAAATAGAAGAATATCAAAAATATCAACAGTAAAATGACAACCAACTCACAGTTATTAACAACTGAACCTAAAACAAAAACAAAAACAAACTAAGCAAACAAGTAGAACAGGAACAGAATCACAGAAATGAAGATCACATGGAGGGTTATCAGTGGGGGAGTGAGTGGGAAGAAAGGGGAAAAAGGTACAGAGAATAAGTAGCATAAATGGAAGGTAGAAGATAGGCAGGGGAAGTTCAGAACAGTATGGGAAATATACATGTTTTTTATCTTCTTTTTCTTAGATAAGTCCCTTTAATATTTCATAAAATAAGGGCTTGGTGATGATGAGCTCCTTTAACTTGACCTTACCTGAGAAGCACTTTATCTGCCCTTCCATTCTAAATGAAAACTTTGCTGGATAGCGTAATCTTGGATATATGTCCTTGCCTTTCATGACTTGGAATACTTCTTTCCA
>CM052548.1:52045005-52103850 GCA_028533065.1 Trachops cirrhosus | reverse complement strand
GGCCGGCCCACGGCAAGCAGGGTGGAAGGGGATGAAGGGGGATAATAGGACAACTGTAATAGCATAATCAATAAAATGTATTTTAAAAAAGAACAGTATAGGAAATAGAGCAGCCAAAGAACTTATTTGTAGAACCCATGGACATGAACTAAGGTTGGGAGTAATGCTGGAGGATGTGGGTGTAGGGCAAGGGTGGGTAAAGGTGATAAAAATTGGGATAACTGTAATAGTATAATTCATAAAATATATTTAAAAGTAAAGGCATTTGAAATAAAAAAATTAATTGCCACAGATTTTTTTCCAACTTGTGTGTTCTAGACCATTTTATCTAAGTGGTGAGAATAATATGGTATTGAGTAATAAAAAATTCAAATAGATATTTTCTAATTTTATATCTATCAAATTTCTGGAATCCCAGACCCAATTAATTCTTCCAAATAGCTCTGTTGAGGGTGTGGAATGGGGTAGGATGAGAAAGAATAATGTCAAGGATATTTTCTACCACAAACATTGGTAGATAATTGGTGGATCCTAAAGGCAGAGTTGGTATCATTCCAAAGCATCCACTTCCAGAATTGCTTCTGAGTCACCAGCCTGGCTGTGGTCAATACATGAAATACTCATTGCATCACAAAAATTATATAAAACATTTTCTTTGCTATAATTTATTCTTTATTACTGCTACTTTTCTAGTTTTCTACTTTTTCTAGAGCATCAGACACAAATCCAGGAGGAATGACTCAGGGAGACTGTGCACTTTTCACTCCTTTCTGAGACAAATATTGAAATCAAAAGTAATAAAACTAAGTATTGGATCTAAGAAATAAGCATTTACTTTTAAAAAATAGAATAGTTAAAGGTCTGTTTTATCCCCAAATGTTGTTCTCCAATCTCTTTAGAATGTTTTCTTTTCTATGTGATTATTGCATTAGGAGAAACTCAATATAATTTTTTAAGAAATAAAAGAGGAGGCATCTAATTTGTCTTCACAAACCATGAAATGCATCACAGAAGAGTCATTTGGCCTTAGAATTGGATATTATTTGTTGGCTCACCAAGGAGTAATGAGGAGGGATACCATGCTTTTATTATTTCATAATATCCATTGCCTTTTGTGCATGTTAGGTGCTATAATGAAGCTGACAAAAGAACACTCTGTGCTTTCCATTTAGAGTCACTAATTTAGTGTATAAAATTGAACATACAATGACACAACTATTGTTGTAATTACTAAACTAATTAAATGCTATGGTAGTAAAGTTCATGTTGCTATAAGTTAATATACTAAGGAGATTAATTTATACTGAGATCATGAGGGAAGATTCTGTTGAAGAAGAGGTCATAAACATGATATAGTTAAATGAAAGGTGATTGGGGGAATGTTCCAGGGCAAGTAAAGAGCAAATGTGAAATCCTTAAAGATTAAACATGGGGTCATCCTGGGAAATTAAGACTCCTGTGAAGACATGACTAGAAAATGGCCATCTGCAATCTAAAGAGGGGCCTCAGAAGGAAGCAATCCTGCTAGCATCCTGACCTTAGACTTCTAGTGTCCAAACTTGTGAACAAATGTGTCATTTAAGGCACCCAGTCTGTGTTATCTTATTATAGAAGATCTAGCTAAATAATACAAATACCAAGCATTTTACCAAAAGGTGAAAAGTCTATCCTGAGTAAAATCACATTATTTTTTATTGTTTTTCTTTACTTTTTTATTGTTTGCACTATTACAGTTGTCTTCACCTTTCTCCCTTTTTTTCACACTCAGACCCCACTTCCCCCTCATTTAGGCCATCACCACACCATTGTTGTCTATGTCCATGTATTGTGCATATATGTGTTCTTAGGGTAATCCTTTCTTTCAACTAATCCCCTCTTCCCTCTTCCCCTCTGACAGCTGTCCATCTGTTCAATGCTTCTATCCCTCTGTTTCTATTTTGTTCATTAATTTATTTTGCTTATTAGATCACATTAATTTTGAAAATTATATTCAGTAAGTAATGAATCTATGTACTTATATATAATTATAGAAAAACCACAATAATCAATGGGAAATGCTCTAGAACTAAGGAACACAGTACATAAATACCTTATTTGGGTTGAGGTTAAACTAGTCTCAAAATTGATGAGGGTGGGAGTCAGGATGATGGTTGAAGCAAAGGAGGAGGGAATAGATTCAAAATTATTCACAAGCTGAAGTCAAACAGACTGAATCACATGTGTTTGCTTATTTGATTTTTGGGCAACATCTTGGCCTTTACCATGTAGATTAAGGGAAATTTCCTTAACTGAGACTGGAGTAAGATAATTGTAAGAGGTTATTTCAGCTTTAGCTCTTCAGTTGAAGTATCAAGGGACAATCTATCAAAGACCATGCAGTAAAGACTTGTAATTTCCAGTGAGGATTTGTCAATGGACCTTTTGATTTGAGTATTAAAGATTTTGCTATTTATATAGAACTGTGGTTATTCATGTATACTTAGAATGATAGTTTGAGAAAATATTTGCATACTGTTTCCTCACCATTGCCAGGGAGATGTTTGCCAGAAATTGTGTCATTATCACATTTGCAGTCTGAATAAAAATATTCTTTGTGGAATAGTTTGGTAAAAATCAAAATCAGTAAATGTGTTACATGCTATGATGGGTACACACACACTTTACACTGAACAAAACTTTTCATCTAACTGTAACAAAAGCAAAACAACCACTGCAACACATTAGTGACAGAAAGGAACAGAGAGACGTGTTTCCAGGGAAGGTCAAAAGAGTGATGGTCATGGAGGACTAATATGAATGAAGGAAACCTTGAGGATGAGGGTGCATTTCACATGAATTTGAACATGGATAACATTTGGCTAGTTAAAGAAAATGGAAAATCTAGAAAGCAGGAAAAGAATGTCCCAGGTGGTCACAGTGGAAATTTAATGCGAACAGGAAATAAGAGATATGGTTTGGAATAGATTGTGAAAGATTTAGTTATGAAACATTCTCAAGAGAAATTATACATAATAAGTAGTTGAAGGATGATTGAGATTGTACAGCTCTGCTTCTTAGCTCAATATGTGTGGTTTCAGGAAGAATGCATGCGCAACCTTCTGTCTCATTTGTTCTCTTGCTAAACAGGAATTATATTATGTAAGCCATATAAATAATTGGAAACCTAACTAATGATCCACAGATGAATACAGTTATATTTGCTTGAAGTAGTACTATATGGTCCGGTGATTGAAACCTCTGTTAAAATATTTGTTTTAAACTGGCCTTGGCTGAAATATAACATTATGAATCCAAACTCTATATAAGACATTTTAAAAAGGAGAAATATACTGAAAAGTTCTAAATTTGATCAATGTCTAAGGAGTTAATTCTGTTGGCTTCTATCCAACTAACTATAGATTTGATATTGTGGGATTTAGAAGCATAGATTATTCACAAGTTTTATGAGAGTCAGCACTGTATTGGGTAAATGGTCTAGAAGAAAACTGGACTTAGTAACATCAAGGCAATACATCTTCCAGGCAAATACCATTGAGCTGTATAAAAATATGAGACATTTACAAAAGCATGTAGGTTTGCCTCTGAAGGAAATAATGTGTTTACTTGTTGAATATTTTTAGTAACTAAAATAAGCAAATACTTCAAGTTTTTCTTGTATGTAGTATTTTACTTATAAGATCTCTGAAACTGGATTCAAAGAGCTGTCTTGAAATAAGCATTAAGGGCAATGTCATTCAAAAATGATGCAGTGGGGTCAAAATATCCTCTGGCAATAAGCGGCTGCTATAGGATTACTAGTTCAATTTTATATTAACATGTCTCTTTTCTTGACACTGGAAGAAAATATAATGTTATTGTGGTTCTTTTCTCACTTTAATATACGGTTGGTATTAAAAGCTTACATGTTGCATGTTACCCTCTTAATTTACAAAAAATAAACATCAAAACAAGAAAGCCATGTGTTCTGTCCATTGGAAAGCCACAGGATGAGGAGAGAGCTGGGAATGTGTAAGAACTCTTATGAGAGGTAAATAGAATGGTAGATGATAGATAGATAGATAGATGGTAGATAGATGATAGATAGATAGATAGACAGATAGATAGACAGATAGATAGATACTGATAGATAGATATTTGATCCCAGATGAAAGTTATAGGGAAGTCCAGGTGACCTGTAACCTGCAGCATTGTCAATAAGCTGATCACAGCCTCGATCAGCTATACCACAGCTGACTTGCAGGTCCAAGGTCATGACATAAATGTTTGTTGCCTATAGTCATTCAGACTTGTGATGGTATTACTCATCATTATTATTGCAATAGCTAATTAATACTTGAATCAATGACTAGAAATAAGTTGATAAATCTGAAATGAGAATAGAATTCACAAGAATGATTAAATAATTAGAACATGCAATCACTAAAACAAAAGAAAAATTAGAACATGGCTAAAATATGGATTGCCTAAAGTAGTAAAATTATACTGAATAAAATTTCAAATCAGTTTGTTGACTATTATATATGCAAAGAAACTAGACATCTTTAAAACAAACAAATGGTTCAAACTATGTGGCAAAATACACTACCAGCAGACCTGCCAGGGCTCCCCACATTAATACTGATATTAAAACCTATATCTCTGCTAATGAGCATAAATTGACCATTTAAGTTTGTCTTAAAACTGATATTAGATTTGTTAGGCAGAGCATCGAATGAAATTGAGTAGTCTTATCATCTTATCAAGTCTGAATTCTAATAATAACCAGGAAAATGGCAAAACTATAAGAATTGGAGATTCTGTACTGAAGATTATAAACCTGTTTCTTTCAAATATATAAAAAATACCCTCCCCATAGCCCGAGTCTGCATTTCTAGCTGAGCCACCCAATATTTTGACATACTTCACTATCTAAGTTCATCAATCTTGGTGATACTGTTCAAATTTTAAAACTGCAACACAGAACAGTGAATCCTGACCTATTTGGCTGGATTACAACTTTTGTCTCAAGACAACATGTTGTCTTACAACATGTCCCAAAACCATGTTACCTTTCAATCAAGAAATGTATTATCAACTCTAATCTAAAGGATTTAATATCCTTGTATTTTGTATACTTGATCTGTTTGGAGAAGCAGTCATTTTTTTTATCTACACAGTGATATTTAATGAGGGCCTACCAACATACACAAAGCAAGTAACTAAAAAAATAAATAAACCCATGGTCCTTTCTCTCAAATAAAAGATAAATTGATGAATAAAGAAAAAGTACACAGAATAAAATTTAATGCTACAAAGCAACAAGATAAAATCTACCTTCTAAGGTAGAAGGAAGGAGAGATCATTGTATGATTCAGGGCTATGGGATCTTGTCACAAAGAAAGCATAATTTTATGTGACCTTTGAAGAAAAAACTTCATGTGTTTTAGCTGCAGAAAAACCTTCTATGCTGAGAGTACAAGGTCCAAAATTGTGGAGGTGGAGGTATAAGGCATGAAGAGGTAGTTGTGTTGAAAGTGATTTGGGTAGAGTAAATGTTCATTCTGAATATAAGTGGCCAGTAAAGCAGAAAGCACACCTGAAATAAAAACTCAGCTATAGCTACAAGGTTCACAACACTGAGTCTTTATGAGTTCAAGATATAATGATCTGAGAGCCCTCAGTTAAGTTCCACTAACAAATCTGACTCTCTTGGGCATAACGGATTTGATGTTCTGAAAATGCTCTAGTTGCCAAAATAGAGCATCCAGTCAGATAGTAATTGATTGTACCTACCCCTCACTTTGAAATGGGACAAATTATAAGATATTTTAATATGTTTTAGAGGTCTCTGTGAGAGTAAGTTGAGGCTGGTGGTTTACCTGAGCTCAGAGACATGATGACACTTTTCTTCTTCTTTCTCCCTTCCTTTCCTCCTCATTCCCTTGATGAATTTCTTGGAAGAGATCTATTTCTCAATGAATTATTCTTCATGAACTATCAACACATGGCCTGCCTCTGTGGAACCTGACCTAGGAAAAGAGCCAGAGTTAAATATGAACTCAGGGCCATTTCACTCCAAACCTCTGCTCCAAACACTTTAAGATATCCTTAAGATGTTCAGGGGCAGAGAAGCCTTAAACAGCTCATTTAACCCCATTGCATCCCTTGGCTATTCCCTCACTAGCCCTCTACATTAGTATCACATCAAAACTTAAAAGATCCAAAAGGCTAATATTAAACCACAGTGCTTCCTGGGCTACAGGCCAGCTCTGGATAAGGGAACTGAATGGCAAAAGTGTTGAATCAGAAGTTAGACAATTATTTTTCTCCAAGAGTCTGAATATCTTTATCTGAGACAGTGAAATGGAGGCATTTGCCTGATACTCAAGTGGAATATGTAGTAGGCATTTATACAGTTTCCAAAGAAGTGATGAATTTTTTATTAATTCCTCTGTGACCTTCATATGTAGAGCTATTAAAGCACTAATAAAATTCACCATCTTAATGTCTATGGATGGTACAACACAAGTTCACCAAATTTAGAGAACTGTAGAACTTTCATTGAAACAACATGGGTGATGGGTGGCAGTTTGGGAAAGCGGGTGAAATGATAGCAGATAGAACCTTAAAATAATCCCAGGGTCCTTTGCTATTTTGTGAATGTTTTATCTTTAGAAGGAAGAAAAACAAACTAAGAGAACTTCTTTGAAGTTAAATACTCTGTATTATATTTTACTACAAGTTTGAAATTATAGTCATTTCCAAAAACATATTGTTTTGATTATACCTACCTTTACATATTCCTAAATATCTTGTATAAGTTTGTATATGTAAATTTATAATCTTTAGATATTCTTCTGACTGAAAGTTTTGAGGTTTATGTGCTATAGTGAAACATTTTTGCTGTTTGGTGATGGCAAATGGGTGAAAACTCAGGTAGCCAGTGACTACCCTCCAGGCTTAGAGAACAATATCTCTTATAGATTTTGTCAGAAGTATCTCATTTTTATAACAATTGACCAAGTTTTCACATAGACTCTATTACTATTTTTCAAGTATTAAAAAACCCTCTTGAATTGTACTGCTGGATTCATGCAGGTATCTACTTGATAATTTAATAATTAAATTAACTTTTAAAAATTATGACCCAAACTTCTCACCATGCTTATGTCTCCAGGAAAATAATAACAAGTTTAAACCTGGTGGACACACACTCAAATCCTGAATAACAGGGATCTTAAGCCCTCTAGAAAATAATGTATTTCCAGAATATAAACCACACTCCAGTATCTACTTTACTGCCTTGTGAGAGGATTCATTTATTGTTTATATAACCCCTGGGAACACTTGGAAGACCAAATACAACCATTAATTTTTCTTTGAGTTTAGTAAGAATATGAAAGATAAGTGACATAGGAGAATAAAGGCATAGAAATAAAACATCCAAGATGAAGGCTCCAATATTATATTTCAGTGAGGAATTCTCAGTATGGAGAGCAATGTGAGCATGGACACTAGGCCATGCCTGTCCAATACAGGACTTGCTGAGAGGAGGGGGGTTCACTGCTGATTCTTTCCTGAGATAAGCAAATGGATGGGCCTCCCTGCAGTTATTCTCTTGCCCTCTCAAGGGGCTTTGGTGTTCACCCCACATCCTAACTGGCTTCAGTAATATTGAAGGTGACAGTCAGGTTTACAAAGAATGGTGAGGAGTGTCATGTTATACTATGAGACCAAGCAAGTGAATGCTGTCAAGATGGTTCAAATAGGTCAAGCAGAGAAAAATAAATAAAAAGAAAACATAAAACATTCTGAACAATTGGCCACATCTCCACCCAATCCCTGTTTGAGGGAAGGAACTCAAATTACAAACACATCAGAGGTGAAAAGTACTTGATAAAAAGGATTGCTTCTAAAAAGAAGTAATGTGCCCTGAGTGGTGCAGCTCAGTGGGTTGGTATCATCCTGCAAGCAAAAAGTCACTGGTTCAGGTATGGTCAGGGCACATACCTGGGTTGTGTGTTCAGTCCTTTGTTGGGGTGCATACGAAAAGCAACTGATTGGTGTTTCTCTCTTGCATCGATGTTTCTCTCTTGCATCAATATTTCTCTACCACTCTTTCTCCCTCTCTGTAAAAATAAATGAATAGATAAATAAATCAATAAATAAATTGCCCAAGTATCTGTTTCATAAAAATCATTTTATTAATATTTTTATTAAAAAGATATATGTATGATTTTATTTGTCTCCTAAAAAATAGCACATTTAGAAAGTGGTGGCATAGGTAAATGCAGTGCTTGAATATTCCCACAACCCATCAAAATTACAGAACAACTATCTTTCAAAACCACCTGAGATCTAGCTGAATGGAAGCCCTACAACTAGAGATTTTAAGAAGTCTCATCAAGACTGGAAGGAAGGGCAAAGATGTGGAATGGGCTGGTCACACATCTTATTGTGGCAGATAAAAATTGGGAGGGATACCTTAGTTGAAGAGGTCCTCTTCGTGGAGCAAGGAGTCCCAGCCCTGCACTAGGCACTCAACCCAGGGTTCCAGAGCAAGGAAGATAAGTTTCCACAACTTCCAGCTCTGAAAACCAGTCAGGATTGGGCCTGAGTGACATGGAGGGCTCCTGGTTGAGCTTGAAAAGCCCAACTTGGACTCAGTCTAAGCTCCAGTGCTGGGGTAGTGGTTTGAAAGGTACCAGAGAAATATGGGGAGGAACTAAATGTCCATCATAATACAGGGTACTTGCGGGGGTGCAGCTTACTCACAGGCAGAAGTGCTGGCAGAGGACAGTTTTCCTTTGATGAGCCTTTACCCACCCCAGAAAAGGTAGGCACGTGCCATACCTGAGTGCCTGGTGATTCCCTGAGACCCAAACCCATCCAGCTTGCAGGCTTACATAAGCCATTTCCAGTAGCTTTTCCATGCAAATGGTTTCTCTTGCCTCATGCTTTGAACTTTCTTAAAATCTCTCAAAGAAGTAGCAACTTATGTGCCTCATACCTCTAACTAAATGTTCCCAGGCTTGGCACTAGTAGCAGCTGACCTTGGTTTTCCTCTTGGCTTCGCCTGGATACCTTCAAGCCAAACACAAGTAAAAGCCATCGTCCAATTTTTCTGTAGCTCATGCCAGGTGTGCTCAGGCAGGGCACAAGTGGTGGCTGACCTTGTACCTCCTGAAAGCACCTGGAGCTAGTGCACCTGATAAATAGCTTCAGACCACACCAGACTATAGCCCTATCTACCAAACAAACACTCAAGGTGTAGATTCAGAGAGCACCAAAGTTACACTGAAGCAAGTCCTGCTTCATATGTTCAGCTCCTACACAGCAGCTCTTCCATTATAGTCACAGCCAGCACTCATAGCTGATTGGTCAAAGGGTTAATGCCTCCTAGTGATGCCAATAGCAATCAAGGGTCAACTACAAGAGGACAGTTCATATAGCCCACACAGAGACATACCTGCAGTGCCCAACTCAGATGGATGGGGAAACTGTGCCACAGAGCCCTGTAAGACACCTATACAAGGCCAATCTACCAAGTCCAGGAGATGTAACAGTTCTACCTAAAACATAAAGAAACAGACAAAATAAGAAGACCAAAAGAAAAAAGTTCCAAATGAAGGAACAGGAGAAATATTCTGAAATAGAAGTAAATTAAATGGAATCAAGGAAACTATCAGATATAAAGTTCAAAACAATGGTTATAGGGAAGCCTGAGGAGCTTAGTGAGAACTTCAAGGAACCCAGTGAGAAGTTCAATAACATGAAAAAGGACATAGAAACCATAAAAAGGAACCAGTCAGAAATGAAGGAAGGATATGCTAACTGAAATAAAAAATAATTAACAGGGAAACAACAATAGAGTAGATGAAGCCCAGAATCAAATTAGCACTTTGGAATATGAGGATCAAAAAAAACCCCTGATCAATCAGAACAGTAAAAATAAAATTAAAAAACATGAGGTTATTGTAAGGAAGCTCTGCAACAACTTCAAGCATTCCAACATTTACAACACGGGGGTGCTGGGAGGAAAAGAGAGAGCAAGAAATTGAAAATTCTATTTAAAAAATAATGACACAGCCCTGGCTGGTGTGGGTCAGTGGATTGAGTGCCAGACTGCAACACAAAAGGTCACTGGTTCGATTCCCAGTCAGGGAACATGTTTGGGTTGCGGGCCAGGTCCCAGTAGAGGGGCAACCATACATTGATGTTTACCTCCATGTCTTTCTCTCTTCCCTTCCCTCTAAAAATAAATAAATAAATTTTAAAAATTAAAAAAATGACAGAAAACTTCTCTAACCTGGTGAAGGAAGTAGACAAACAAGTCTAGTAAGAATGGAGAGGCCAAAACAAGATGAACACAAACAGGCCCACACTAAGATACATGATAATTAAATGCAAAAATTTAAAGACAAAGAGAGAATCATAAAAGCAAAAAGAGAAAAGCAGTTAGTCACCCACAAGGAAGCTGTCATAAGATTGTTGACTGATTTATCAACAAAAACTTTGCAAGCCAGAAGGCATTGTTAAGAAGTATTCAAAGTGATGAAAAGAAATGACCTACAACCAAGATTACTCAGCAAAGCTAAGTGTTAAAACCAAAAGACAGGTAAACAGCTTCCCAGACAAGAAAAAGCTAAAGGGATTTGATATTACATAAAATGTCACAGGGTCTTCTTTAAGAAGAAGAAGGAAAAATATGACTAATAGAATGGCAATTAATCGTATCTATTAAGAATTGAATCTAAAAACAAAATAAACAAGACTCATAAATACAGAGAACATTAATGGTTGCCAAATGGGAGGGAGGTTTGAAGGCTGGGTGAAAATATGAAGGCATTAAGAAGTACAGAGCTGTTGTTACAGAGTATTCTTGGGGGTGTAAAGTACAGCATACACAACATAGTGAGTAACATTCTAATAAAAACAACTGACAAAAAAATAACAACCTCAGAGACCTTTCACCAAAGAGACACTGTAAAAGGGAGTAACACCCATCACCTAAACTGTGCTCTTTCTTGCTTTTCAACCCTCCATCCCTGCCTCCTAATAAGCTACAAGACAGAGATGAGTCAAATAGAACATACATGCTTGTCCATTTTTCTGCTCATGCATACTTCGCATTCAAAGCAAGGGGATGTTTTCATCCAGTCAATTTCAATGTTTTCCCAGTCAATTCTTCTCAACATTTTTTTCCTTTCACCAAATGCGCATTCAAGATCACCACCCTCCACATTCGGTAGCTAAATGTAGATTATTATATAATTTCAGTTGTGAGTTTAGTTTTTCACCCTCTCTAGAGTTCCAAATGAGTATTGTATTTTCTGTTCCTCTCCAGGGCTGTGCCAAACTTTGAACTGACTAACAGTGTTTCTCAAGTAAACATAAGATCAGCTACATTTATCTCAAGACAGTTTATGCTACAACTGTGCAGATTTCAGAGAGAGAAGCTGATAGCACCAAAGACTATTAACTTTCTTTTCCAAAATCACCTTTCTCATTAGATTTGAAAAATGCGTTTGAGAAGAGCAGCTTATGGCAGTTGCCTAGATAAAACTTCAGAAAGATAGTAAACACAAGGAAAGGTAAGACAAATTGCAGTGATAACGTATGTCAGCGGAGGGCTGATGTTGCAAGAATATAGTGTCTTTGTATCTGCAGCCATTTATTAGACAAGGTTATGTCAGTGCTGGTGGCATAGAGAAATGAGCAGTACAATATACCCAGGAGCAACTCAACATAATTATCATTACCTCTAGTCTTTTGTATCCTTCCCTCAGACTACTCATTGGCACTGGTATGTTCATTTGAAAACAACACATGCCATAAAAATATTTTTAAATAATTATTTTTGGCACTTTAATAAATAATACACAATAAAAACATACTCACTCTACAATCTGATATTAATGATTCTGACTCAAGAAATAAATTTAATTATTAACTCTATATAGTCACAAAAGTCTAGAGGTGTCCAATTAGCTTAAACATAGTTATGGGGGAAGAAAAAAAGACACTTAAAATGAATAAAAAGTAATTTTAAGCTATTATCAATATATATCAGAACATAATATTCTTTTGCAATGGTGCAAGTGTTCCTTATGTTACCGTTAATAGTGACAAATTGATAAGTGAAACATTCACAAAACCCCCAAAATCCTGGAAATAAGACAGATTCATAAGTGATGTTCCAATTTTTGTGTCAAACCTGAAGAATGTTTAGAACCTCTGTCCATGAACTTACTCTTAGAAGCAAAACTACTTTCAGAGTATACACGAGTAATAGAAATCTCATGTGAGCAAATGTCCACACCCCTCCTCCAACAACAGCACCTTCTGGTTATCTACTCACATATCTTGACTTCCCTTGGGTCTTTCTGCTACTATTTCGGCCTAAGCTCTCTATTACTTCAGTGGCTCCCAAACTTTGACACATACGTAAAAAGGTTGTTTCTGCAACTGAACTTTCTCATGTATCTATTGGATCATTATATGAGCCCACAAAGATGATATATCCTTCACCATCAGAACACACAAATAAAAGAAAAAACAAAAAATACCTGACCCACATCTCTGTCAAGCCCATGTTCTATTTTTCTGCTCTTTTAAAGATGCCTTAGCATGCTGGAAAATGGAACCTGAGGAAATGCTTTCATGGGATCTGTGATCTCAGGCCAGGAAAGGGATGCAAAAACAAATGAGACAAAGGAAACAAATTTAAAATTATACATTATCAAGCAGCATCATATAGAAACATAATTGATTGCTCAGTTGCACAGAATATCTCTAGCAGGGCAATAAGAAACACCATATCTAAGAATTATCCAATAGAAGAAGAATGGGAGAAGGATTTACGTATGGTTTCCTTTATATCTCCTTTTCCTCCTTGGGCAAGATTGTTCTCCCAGAGCACTAACTCCACCATTCTTTTGTTTTATAGCACTTGGACTTTTTGAAAGCCACTGGGAAATCAGATATCCCCAGTCCTTGAAATGTGGAGCTTCGTCTGAATCTTTAAGCAATGGCTGGAGTCAGGGTCCCTGTGCATCCCTTCAGGGGCATGGTCAGGGTTGCAGAATCACCTTGGCTTCTTATGTATCATGAGTAAAAAGCAACCTTTCTTAAATATTATATTTAAACTGGGAGAAGACCATTTGGCCTTAACACCTGCTAAATGAGTGAGGAGACTGTGACCAAAAGCCAAAGAAATAGTTAAGTTAAAGTCAATCAAAAGGTGTGTATAAAATTTGCCTGGCCGAAAAGGAGATTGTATTCATTTAATTTTATCACTACAGTTCTCTCAATGATCTTCAAAATACCAACAGTTCCAGTGGTCCATTGTTCTTCCTCACCTTTCTTATCCCCTCATCAGTGTCTCACCCAAAAGATTGCTCCTTTATCCTCAAATCATTTTCTTGCCTTCTAGAAGATCCTACTTTCCTCTTCCCCCCTTTTCTTTTTTCTTTTTGGATCTAGTTTGTTTTTCAGTGTCTCTAGTGATTATCACTTCTTTCCTGATATTTTTAATATTCAAGTACCAAGGCTCAACAATTGGGCCTCATCTCTTCTTCCGCCTCTCATTCTTTACATGATAGCACTTATATAGAACTAAACACTATTTTATATGCTGGTGATGCCACAGTTAATTTCTCTGACTTCAATCCTGCCCCTGATCTCACTTCCCATGTAGTGAACTATTTATCCAAAATTTTCTCTTTTGTTCCCTTCAGATCCTAACTCAAATAAATAAATAAATTCATGGAAAATAATTTGGGATAACTAATAAAAGAAAGTCTCAACTTTCATAGTAATTAGAAAAGCATAAATTAAAACTATATTTTTTATGTCACAACCTTTATAATGACAGATATTTTTTTAAAGCAAGTGAACTGGTATACAAAATGATGGTCATGGTATGAAGAAAATGCAGTCCAAAGATACCCTTTACTTAACACTCAGGAGAGCGATCAGGTGATACCAGATAAACTAGAAAATACACATACTCTTTCATATATCAAACTTACTTTCACCTGTATATTCTAGATAAATGTTACTGTAAGAAGTATTGATTGAGTGACCACCTATACCCTGTGCCTAAAACTTGTATGTGTTCTCTTTTAAAAAGCTTTAAGTATGATGGATGTATAAAAACTACACATTTAATACACTTAATGACATATATATAATATATATAATATATATATATATATTCTCCATAAAACCATCACTAAAGGGAATGGTTAATAAACCATTCCCAAAATTTCCTCCCCCTTTTCTACTGGTAAAAACACTTAACATGAGATCTACCTTCTTAACAAAATTTTAAATACACAATACAGTACTGTTAAACATAGGCACTATGTTGTATAGCAGACCTCCAGATTTTATGCTACTCGTGTGTATTCTTAAAGTGACCAGAAGGCTCATTAGAGAATCAGTTGCTATAGTAAAGCACAGAAACAATCTAATTTTATAATAATAATGGAATGAACAAATATTGATATATTTTTTACAATTAAATATAGAACAACTTGGTTAAAACTTGAGAATGCAATGGTGAGTGAAGAAAGCAAGGTGAAGAATACATAGATTTTATAAAGTACTATGGACAATCATACATCTCTAGCAAAATAGTAATAAATTGGTCTGGAAAAATTGTACCATATTTAACATAATGCTACATTTGTAATTGAAGGAGAGAGATAGGTCCATATAGAAAACAAGTAGAACTGCAACTCTAAATGTAATATTTCATTTCATAAAAAAAGAAGGAGCTCATACCCTTTGCAACAGCATGGATGGAGCTGGAAAGCATTATGCTAAGCAAAATAAGCCAGGCATTGAAAGACAAATACCATATGATCTCGCCTTTAACAGGAACCTAAACAACAAAACAAAGGAACAAGTAAAATATAACAAAAGACATTGCAATAGAGGCCAGGTCGTCAGGGCCCAGAGGGGACAGGGGAGGGAATTTCAGGGGAGAAGGGAAGGGTTTACAGGAACAAATATAGAGGACACATGGACAAAGCTAGGGGGGTTGGAAATGGGAGGGATGGGTGGGCTGGAATGGGAATAAAGGATAGAAACTGTACTGAATAATCTAAAATTAAAAAAAAACATAAAAAGCTTTGATGAAAAAAAACACATTGCTTTAAAAATCAATTTTAAATCCATATAAGTAGATGCAAACTAACATTTATCAAAGGCTTACTAAGCGCCTTTTTCTGAGTTAGAACATAGACTCCAGAGCCCAAATTCCTGAGTTTGAATTCTGCCTCTGCCATTTACTACACATACTGCTTTGAACAAATTTATTACCCTGTCTAAGATTAAACCTGTTTTTCTATAAAATAAAAATAGTAATCATACCTACTTCAGCATTACTGTCTTAATTGTATGACTCATTTATAAAGTGTTTTATATAGTGCCTGGCATTAACAATGGTTCAAGAAATGTGAATTACCTTATCATTAGCCTATGAATCCATTCAGTCTCTCTCCAGAGCCTTACCGTAATAGCTGAAGGAGAAATAAACCTGAAAAACATTATGATGAGAATATGTTTTATTTTTTCCATCTTTAATGTATGCACAATGTTGATGATATCATTAGCAGGAAGGACTGCATTCTGTTTTTTATTAATTAATACAAGACCCTAAGGATAGGCCACTCTTGGTGAGCTGTTTTTTCATCAACTGACACATAATATCATGTCCATCAATTTAAGCAAATTAAAATTAAAATAGAAGATTTTACCAGCGATTCCATAAAATCTGAATATGAAATTAAATTATTATTTCAAAAGTATGTACTAATAGTTCTATTAGTGTATAACCTAAACTATACTGGAAAGTGAATTATCAAACTGAAAAACATCAATTACCTGTCAATACAGCATGATGATTAAATATTTACCAGTAGAGGGAATTGCAACCAATGGCTCTATAAATATGTAATATAAAATTTGCTGAATTTGAGTCCGTTTCCCAAATTTATATGTAATTTTTTTCTGCACATTTAAATATACAGCAGAACTGAAGGTCAGAACAGAGATAAAGAAGATATTTGCAAGAGTCATTTAAACTAGAAAGATTTTTTCCTGCCTGGCCTAGTTAACAGATTTGTGCTGAGGTGGCATTGCTCGGAGAGCTTGCCCTTGAGAATACATGCTTTTTTATTTATTCCTCAGGTTTTTCTCATTTAAACTTTTACTGAGTTTCTTCCATAATTCCTTGGGGGTCACCTGGCCTTCTTTTCAGACTAAATGCTTGAGTGGCTACAGCAGTCAAGCTGGTAGCCACTTGGGTTCAGAGATGCCCTTTCTAAGACTTCATAAATTCTGTAGGCCCCACAGAGCAATAAAACACAGCCCCTCAAGGATGCAGACCTATTATTCTCTATTTCACTGCTATAGTCTGATAGAGTGAAAACGCTCTAACATTTTGCCATGTTTCTTTTTTGTAAAACCAGAGAAATATAAGATGTTCAAGAGGGATTTAAATTGTTTCAGACACAACAGAAGCTCAAACACTTATCTCTATGTGGACCTCCACATCAAAAAGAATTAAAAACAGAATAGAAACATGTTAAATGTCAGACTTACTTACATATATACTCATACATATGTACCACTATGAAATATCCTTTTAAGATTTTTAAAGGCATTCCATAGATGTATTTTACTAGCTATTATATAAACATATTTGTATAAGTAAAAATAAATTTTGCATCAACTAATTTACTTTGGAGCATTTTAGTTTTTAGTTATCACTTTAAGACATAAATAATGTGATGTATAGAACAAAAAGACAGAATTGACTATGTCTTCAAATATGTGTAAAAAATCTTTGGTGTTAACTTCCAAAAAATAAATTAAAAACTTAACTTGAGAAGATAATCTGACTATTTTAGAAAGTTATTTTGTAATTTCTCCCATGAAGACTCATTGAAATAAAGGAAGTCAGGAACACCATTGTTAGAAATCACAGTTGATGGAAAGAAAAGTGAATTGTCTCATTCTTGAATGATTGAGAATCTTGTATAGGGTATAGGTTTGGATAGAAATAGGCATAATATGATATGAAAATGCAAAAGGACCAATTTTGATTAAAATCTATTTTTGAAGTAACACTTTTGAAAAAAGATACTCATAATCAATCATCTTTTTAAAGTTTTGTTTTAAGTTTGTAATTTTATATTTTAGCTCTGACTGTCATTAATGCCTTCAGGTTGGAAAATGGTTTACAAAAAATAAAAGAGTTAATTCAAAATGTTTATTATATATTCAGGATATATTGGCAAACTAAATTCAATACAGGGTCTGAAACTATATTTTTATATTAAAATATTTTAGTGCAGAATAATTTAGAACCATAGCTGAGGGTATTATATTGATTATATAAATATAGCATTCACACTGTCTATACAATTTATAGTATTGTCCAATTACTTTAGTCAAACATTCCATAAATATTTATTGTGCATCTTCTATGTATATGGTCCATCTTGAACATGGGCAATACAGTAGTGAAAAAGCAGAAAAAAGCCCAGCCCTCCAGCAGTTTATAAAAAAGCAGAGACAATAAACAAGTGTGCTTGTGCATGTAAAAGTTTTCATATGTTAAACAGTGATAATTACTAACAAAAACTAAAGCAGGGAAGGGGGAATCATAGACTGTCAGGGTTTTATAGAAGTTGGTCAAGAATAGCACCCTTGATAAGATGTTTTAAATAAAACCTATAGAAAAAGAAGGTACTTTCCATGTTGACTTGTGGTGTCAGTAAGTGAATTCTGGAGATTCTCATATCAGGGGTCTCTATCAATGAGGTCGGTGTGCACAGTGACCAATATGAGTAGTAGAGAAAAGAGGATATTGGAGAGGTAAAGAGGTTTGCAATCATGCAGGCTTTATAGTTCAAAGATTTTGGGTTTTACTATGAATGAGTTGGGAAGATATTCAAGTTATTTGAGCAGAGGAATGACATTTTAAATGAATTATTCTGGCTGTTTTTTTCTGAGGAGACTGCACGGGGCTATGGCACGAGCAAGGAGCCAGTCTGAAGACTCTGGAGATATTACAGCATTTGGGTGAGAAATGACAGTAAGTTGAGAAGGTGAAAAGTGCATGAATTCTATACATTTTAAGCTGCCAGGATGTACTGACAAATTGGAGTGAGAGTCTGGGAACAATAAAAAAAGAAGTCAGGAGGCCTCAAGTTTGGGGACTTTAACACCTTAAAAAATGTGGGTGCATATAACTAAGACAGGGAGAATGACAGGAGTTGCAGACCTATGTAATTCAGGGACTCACTTTTGGACATAGTAGGAAATGCCAGTGAGAAATATAGGGGAAAGAGATGGGCTGGAAATATCATTTGGGGAAATCATCAGCAGAGATATTATATCCATCTATTGGACTGAATGAAGTAAGCTACAAAGTGAGGATAGATAGGAGAGAGGAGGCTCTCCAGGACTGAACACTGGGATAAGCAACATTAGAAAGGACAAGGAGATAATGAAGAACACTAAAATAGAAAAGAATAATTAGGAAAAAAAATAAAAATAATACCAAGTGAGTGTGGCATCCTGAAAGCCACAGAGAGGAACTAGTTCAAGGAAAAGAATTTTCTCAAATGCCTTTGATATACCCTATAGGGTAAATCTCAAGAAATGACCATAGGACTGTGTGGTCTTTGAGGAACTTGACATAGATAGCAGTGTCAGTAGGTTAGCATCAAAAGTTTGATTACAGAGTATCCATAGAAGTATGGGAAGAGAAGCAATGAACATGGACACGTATTCTAGGAGTTTTCTTGTAATACAGAATGAGTAGTGAGGAGGTATCTGGAAGAAAAAGTGAGGGCAAAAATGGAATTTTAAGTTGAATAAAATAATAGCATGAGTGTGTGCCAACAATAAAGGTGACCTAGAAAGAGCATAAAAAAATGTGCCAATACAGAAGGGTTATAGCAGTGCCTGAGTAGTTCTAGGTGGGGATGGGGAGCAAGTGGTTATCTAGTGATAAGTGGTGGGAAAAAACTTTAGGGCATTTTAGTTTACTCATTTAAGTCATTTTAAGAGAAAGGCTTACCTAACCACCATAAGTTCCTCCAGATCCCAACTAGTTAAGCATATCTTCTTCCATTACATTATTGTATTTTTCTATGTGTAATAATTAACAAAATAAAACTGAAGTAAAAATATGTCACCCAATGTATAATGATTCACGCATAATAAGCTTATTTAATTTTCATATGTTGGTCTAAAATGTTCCAGGTCACTGGGTAGTTGTTTTCATGGGGACTCAGAATCAGAGACTCATCTCATTTTCAGCACAGGTTATTTTAAGGCCTTCTTATGGCCACAGGGACAGTTGATGAAGTGAAGACATAGGAGAGAAAGCTACCTCATAAGTCTTGAGAAGAAGTGGCCACACATGATTTGTGTTCACCTTGCATTTGGGAGAAATAACCGCTAAAATGAGACCACATCTTAGGTACAGTTGAAAAAAAGAACAGATTTTGGTGAAGCTTGTTTAACATGACCTGACGTATTATACATGTATATGTGTTATTTCCACTCTGCTATGACTAGAAAGTAAGCTCCATAAAAGAGTTTTGTTATATTCCTAATGTCTTGGGGATGGTCAGGCATGTACTAACCCTTCAGTAAGTAATTTCTAAATGAATGAATTTGAAGCACATACACTTTTTTGCCTTAAAAAGTTTTCCCTGTGCCAGAAAAGGAAGCCATGTCAGCATTCAGGATAAAGTATCAATCTTCCAATTTTAATAGGTTTTGCTTAATATGCTTCAACTTCATAATGTATTTTGCAGTGTCTCCCACAACAGAGGACAAAAATAAACTAAGAAAATATGTTTCCACTGTTATGACAGATAAACACAAATTTAAAACTTTATTTGATATGGTTCAATGTGCTTGACTTTTTTTGCCTTTTGCTATTTCTTACAATTTAAGAATTACTAAATTTGTATATATACATATATGCACATGTAATATACATGTGTGCATGGTATACATTATACATGTAATATGTGCAACATGCATTTTATTACCTGCTAGATGTGAGATATATGCGTGTATGTATATTATATATGTGTATAACATATATGCATATAATATACACATATGCATAATGTATATACATGTATATGTATCTGTATCACATCTAGTGCATAATAAAATTAATTCAACACTTTTTATCCAGGGTAAATGAATCAAATTTCCATTATTATGATTTATTTAAACTGTTCAACTTGGTTTGATTGATTTGACTGTTCCCTAGCACTGGTAATATAGGAAGAATAAAAGAAGAATTACAATATTAAAATTTACAGTTACATTGAGTACCCGCAAATGTCATCAAACTTAGTTAACAATTTGGGTGCTTTCAATTTAGTAAGTAGAACTTACCTAAATTATAATATTTCACAATATTAACTGTGGTAAATTTATGTTTTAAAAATATTTTTATATGTAATAAATTGTTTTTATAGAATTACATGACCTCTAGATATACCACCACTTGCTTAATCAGATTTTCAGAAGTTTGGACCTTAAATGATTGAGAACTAATAGCAACATCCTGTTTTAGGATATTAATGTTGAGTTAGTCCCAGAAGAAAACCCAGCTGGTATGCAACAACTGTGGCAATGTACTTAAAATCATGGAATTTGGAAAGCATGTACCAGCTGTGTTCTAGGACCACTCTGGCTGAGTCTCTATTTCTTCTTTAAAAAAATATTTTATTGTTGTTCAATTACAGTTGTCTGTATTTACCCCCCACTACTCCCCCCACCCCAGTCAAACCCACCTCCTTCCCTTGCTTCCACACCTCCCTTGGTTTTGTCCATGTGTCCTTTATAGTTGTTCCTGAAAACCCTTCCTCCTATTATTTCCTCCAACCTCCCCTCTGGTTACTGTCAGATTGTTCTTAATTTCAATGTCTCTGGTTATATTTTGCTTGCTTGTTTTGTTTAGGTTCCACTTATAGGTGAGATCATATGGTACTTCTCCCTCACCGCCTGGCTTATTTCACTCAGCATAATGCTCTCCAGTTCCATCCATGCTATTACAAAGGGTAGGAGCTCCTTCTTTCTCTTTGCTACATAGTATTCCACTGTGTAAATGTACCATAGTTTTTTAATCCACTCATTTACTGATAGGCACTTAGGTTGCTTCCAGCACTTGGCTATTGTAAATTGTGCTGCTATGAACATTGGGGTGCATAAGTTCTTTTGAAGTGGTGTTTAAGGATTCTTAGGGTATAATCCCAGCAGTGGTATTCCTGGGTCAAAAAGCAGTTCCATTTTTAGTTTTCTGACCAAATTTCATACTGTTTTCCACAGTGACTGCACCAGTCTGCATTCTCACCAACAGTGCACTAGGGTTTCCTTTTCTCCACAACCTCACCAACACTTGTTTGTTGTATTATTTATGATGGCCATTCTGACCAATGTGAAGTGGCATCTCATTGTGGTTTTAATTTTCATCTCTCTGATGGCTAGTGATGCTGAGCATCTTTTCTTATGTCTCTGGGCCCTCTGTATGTCTTTGGAGAAGTGTTTGTTCAAGTCTCTTGCCTATTTTTTAATTGGTTTGCTTGTCTTCTTGGAGGGGTGACTATTTCTGAAAAGAATTCACAGTGTTGACATTTTGAATCAGGATGATGTCAAAGTATTGACTGTTCCTTTGGTAAGTGCCTAGGCAACTATTGCATTGCTGTGGTGTTTTTAAAGTTGATGCTTTCTACCGAATCTTTTGGTTAAAGATCTAGTCTATAATAGTTATATCTAATGCCAAAAAGTGAACATAGTTAAATTCTAAAATTTCCTTAGGCAAAAAGACTGACCTTGAGCTTGAATTTTGTCAATAATTCTACTGCATTTCTAGGTTATCCTAGATCTAAACTGAACCTCTTTGTGAGCCTAAATCAATCTTTGTGAGTAGTGAAGTGAGAAGAGGCAGGAAATTGTAACTAAGATTTTTTTCTCAGAATTACCACATATTCCTTGAGAAATCAATCACTTTGCATTACCTGCTCTAAAAATTTCCCTTGCAGTTCTGAACTGTCAACCACCAAAGTTATTGAAAACAAAAACCTCAATCAACTACTATTGCAAAACCACTGACAGTTTTCTGAATAGCTAACAAGCTCTTCTATGCTAGTTTTCCAACCTTTATTTTTCCATCTTTCATTGTAACTTCTTAGGTTTATACAAATATTAACTTGGGCCAAATCAGGAAATAGACATGAAGGTAAACAAGCAAAAAGAAACAAACAAACAAACAAACCAAAACATTAGTTTGGGCTATACCCATTGATGATAATTAATGTTCCTTAATATAATTTAATCTTAATTAAGTGCTTTTAATGCAACAATGTGCATATTATTCAACCCATAATTTATATTTTAATTTTCATAAAGTACCTATAACATATGATACAATAGTACCTATAAAGTGCTATTATGGAGAAAATACTGTGGAAGAAATTGAAGGTTGGAAAGTTTAGATAACAGGAATTGCTTCAAAGCTAAAATACAAGAGATTCAGCTGTTTCATGTTTCTGTTGTACCTACTAAAACAACAGTGGTTGAATATTGCAGTAGCATCTCAGTTCTTTTTTATTGAAACAGCTCAAAATTGTTTTTATGTTTTCAAAATCAATTAAAGTATTTTGTATTAAATAAAAGAATGTAAACCTAGGCTCTGTGTTTCCTAACTTATCACCTCTACATTGGATTTACTTGATGTAAAGTGTCCTATATTTACAATTCATTGATCATATCACTTTTTTTAACATGAGTGCAACCCATGCCTCACTTTTGGATTCCTATTTATCATTCAAAGTCCAATTAAAATAAATAACATTGATAAGTTTTTGTAACTAAGACTGGCTAACTTTTTTACAAATTTGTAAAAAATGTTTTCTAATTTTTCACTAGCATAGAGAATATCTGTGTTCTCTCTTCCTTAGTTTATCACTAAACTTTATTATCCTACTTCCTTATATTTTACTAGGACTCTTTGACTAGTCCTCACCAAATAAAAATATGTGGAAGTAGTAGCTTCCATTTCCTGCCCGATCCAGGAATTTCTTCCAAGTTGTTTCCCTCTCTTGCTTCCTTCCAATGTAGGCCACCAAAATTCTGCAAATGATGGAAACAGACTGTGTTCTCAATTAACCATATCCTTACTATGAACATCCACATTGAATTTTGCATGACTTTATAATATGCTTTTATTGCATTATGTACCTGAGATTTATTTCCTATAGCAACTGATGTTATAGATACTGCCTAATACACCATTTAAACTGTATTAATAATTTTTGTTTACAATGTACTTTAGCAGGCAACATCATATTTTAAATAGTCACATGACATGGATATTATTAGTTACTGTTATGTGCTGGTTTGTGTCCCCTAAAAATTAATATATTCCAACCCCAATCCTCAGTGCATCACAATTTCAGGATACTGGAGATAGGGTCTTTCAAGGGATAGTTAAGTTAAATGAGGTTGTTGTAGAGGATTCTAATCCAACATGACTGGTGTCCTTATAAGAAGAGAGTATTTAAGGGACTTCTGCCCAAGATGGAGGTGTAGGTAGATACACTTGCCTCCTCCCAGAACCAAGAGAAGGACAACAACAGATTTAAAAACAAAATATATCCAGAACTGCCAAAACATTGAACTGTATGGAAGTCTGACAACCAAAGAGTTAAAGAAGAAACATTCATACAGACTGGTAGGAGGAGCAGAGTCAGGCAGCCAGGATAGAGAGAACTCATAGCAAGGCTGCAGCTGGCAGAGTGGGAGGTTCCACATTTGTGTAACGATAATCAGAAGGAACAACTGCAGAGCAAGACAGACCATGTAACCCAGGGTTCCAACCTGGGGAAATAAAGCTTCAAAATCTCTGACTGAACAAACCTGTGTGGCTTGAGGCAAGAGAAACTCCCAACTTCACAGGAGAGTTCATTGGAGGAGCCCCACAGGGTCCTACAATGTACACAAAACCATGCACCTGGGAATCAGTACCATAAGGATCCAATTTGCATGGGTGTAGCAAAGAAAGTGACTGAAAGACTCCCTTGAGCTGAGCAAGTGGCATTGTTCCCTCTCAGAGCCCACTCCACATATAGAGCCACAACCCAGCAACATGGGTTGCCCCACCCTGGTGAATATGGAAGTCTCCACCCCTTACTACAAAACAGGCACACTTAGACAAAAAAAGATGGCCCAAATGAAAGAACAGATCAAAGCTCCAGAAAAAATACAACTAAGCAATGAAGAGATAGCCAACCTATCATATGCAGTTTAAAACACTAATAATCAGGATGCTTACAGTACTTGTTGAGTATGATCACAACATTGAGGAAAAAGTGAAGGCTATGCAAAGTAAAATATAGGAAAATGCACAGGGAACCAATGGCAAAGAGAAGGAAACTGGGATTCAAATCAATGGTTTGGAGCAGAAGGAAGAAAGAAACATTCAACCAGAAAAGAATGAAGAAACAAGAATTCAAAAAAATGAGGAGAGGCTTAGGAACCTTCAGGACAACTTTAAATGTCCCAACATCTGAATCACAAGGATGCTAGAAGGAGAAGAGGAAGAGAAAGAAATTGAAAACTTATCTGAAAACATATTAAGAACTTCCCTAATATGGCAAAGGAAATTAGAATTCCAGGAAGAATAAGAAGCTCAAAAAGTCCCAAAAATTTGGAATCACATACCTAACCACATCATAATTACATTACCCAAGATTAAAGAGGAGAGAATCTTAAAAGCAGCAAGAGAAAAGGAGACAGTTACTTACATAGGAGTTCCCATAAGTGTATCATCTGATTTCTCAAAAGAAACCTTGCAGGCAAGAAGGGGCTGGAAAGAAGTATTCCAAGTCATGAAAGGCAAGGACATATATCCAAGATTACTCTGTCCAGCAAAGCCATCATTTAGAATGGAAAGGGAGATAAAGTGCCTCCAAGTCATTATTATATGAAATGTTAAAAGGACTTATGTAAGAAAAAGAAGATTAAAAATATGAACAGTAAAATGACAACAAACTTACAACTGTCAACAACTAAACCTAGAAACAAAACAAAACAAAGGCCAAAACGAACTAAGCAAACAAGTAGAACAGGAACAGATTCAAAGAAATGGAGATCACATGGAGGGTTATCAATGGGGAGGAGGAGGGAATAGAATGGGGGAAAAGGTATAGGGAATAAGATGCATAAATGGTAGGTACAAAATAGACAGGGGGGTTAAAAAATATGGGAAATGGAGAAGCCAAAGAACTTATATGTATGACCCAAGGACATGAACTAAGGTGGGGAATGATGGTGGGAGGGGGGTACAAGGTGGAGGGGCATAAAGAGGAGAAAAAATAGGATAACTGTAATAGCATAATCAATGACATATATTTTAAAAAGAAGAGAATATTTATATATAGACACACAGAGAAGCAAAGACCATGTGAAGACTCAATGAGGAGAATACTGCTATGTTCAAGACAAGGAAAAGTCTCAGAAAAAGCAACCCTGCTGACAACTTAGTCTTGGATTTGTAGCCTCCAGAATTGTGAAAAAATAAATCTCTGTTGTTTAAACCACTTAGTTTATGGTACTTTATTATGGAATTTATAGAAAAATAATATAATTGTTCTGTAGATAAATAAATGAAGCTTAGAGAAACAACAAAGAATTTTGTAAATGACAAAATAATAAGTAGCAGAGTAAGGAGTCAAGTTCAGTTCTTGAGATGCAAAATACAAAACCCAGTATATTTTTTCTGACCTTTACTGTGACTATTCCAATATGCTGAATTCACAAATTCTTATCTTACTTATGATCTTTATCATTAATTTGGAATGTTTATATCACCAGAGTTATTTTTTATATTATTTTCTTACTATATTTTAAACTAATTGTAGGGAAATATTATATTTCTATCATTATATTCCTTATATAATCTAGAACCATGCCTTAAACTTGAGAAGGGTTCAATCAATATTATACTTACCATAAAGCCTCATTTTAATCCATGTTTAAAACATAGAGGATAAAATGTTATATTGAGGGAATCAAACAATGTTAAAAGTTATTAATGTAACAATAAATATATGTAGGCATAATACTTTGCTTTCCTACAAAGGTGTTTTAATTTAGCTTGATTGTAAAAAATATTGATAAGCATATGTTTCTTTAATTATTTTAATATGATACATATATATTTTTTCAACAAATATTTTCTTGTAAACAGATTTTAAGGTACATGTATAAATTGAGTCTCCACTACATTTTGCAACTCATATGCAATCTTATAAAACTACTTTATATCTTTTTTAACAATGCAGTAATTGATATTATTTCAGATATTGGCACAGCCACCTACATAAACAAAAACTTTACATTTTACCTTTAGCTTCTTTGTGTGGAAAAGGAAAAGTTCTGTTCAGATATTTATTTTACTTGATTCATTTGTGCATATTATTTGCCTGATAATATCGCACCATAAATGTCTTAGCCATAGTTCCTTAAAATTATGATGTCATGGTAACTACCAACAGCTACGTACTATTCAGGGCTGAAATAGCAAAGTAAGGATATAGTATAATATTGTTCCCAAACAAATTAATAAAATTAAGTAGATTTATAAAGTCTAACATTCTTGTTTGACACTTTTGAAACATTGTTAGCTTGTTAGACATTAAGAAAATTAAATAAAAACATATGCATGTTGAAATAAATTAGATTTCAAAAACATCATTTTTAGTAAAGGCTTTTAACTGCCTCAGTCTGGAAATAGTCTGTAATCTGGTTGATAAATATGCAGCAAGTGACAAATTAACATGCGTCTGACCTCATCAACATCAGAGACAAATGTTTTGGACTCTGCTCAGATTTGTCTGTTTGGAGAAATGCTGTACAAGTGGCAGAAGGTCTTTAGTTCAGAGGGATGAAGTTGTCCTCTATGAGAAAAGTGTATGTGCTGCACCACACAATAAAAGTAAAAGATTACAAGATTTAGAAATAAAATTTATTTATCTGCCAAGTCCATTAAAACTTATAAATATATATAAAGAACTATAGGACTGAGGTCCCACCAGGACTTCTAAAACCCTAGATTAGCAATTGTTTTCCCAATGAATTATATATTTCTAGATGTTAGCCCACTTAATTCCTATCACTTTAAATTTTCTATTTATAAACTTTTCAAAATAAATAAAATGTGGCAATAAAACCACATTAATAAATTGAGAAAATGTAGAATAATTCTTAGTAATTAAAATTATTTTGCCCTGGCTGGTGTAGCTTAGTGGATTAACCGTGGGCCTGTGAACCAAGAGATCACAGTTCGATTCCCAGTCTGGGAACATGCCTGGGTTGCAGGCCAGTGCCCAGCAGGGAGTGCACAGGAAGCAACCATACATTGATATTTCTCTCCCTCTCTCCTTCCCTTCCCCTCTAAATATAAATAAATAAAAATTTATTAAAAATTATTTTAAAACTCCTGCTACAGTATATAAACACATAATGATAAGTTAATTATTTTATACTGAGAATATTTCCATAAATAAATGTGTTAATTTCCTGACATCCACCCCAGGGTGTAAGAAAAAAGTCAAATTAAGAAAAACTGTGTAACTTTAAAAATATCAAAATGTAGGCAAGTCTCAAGTTGCAAATATTTGTTTTTTATTATTTATATTTCATTGTATTATGTTTAGATCAGCAAGAAATGCTTACTAACACTCTATATGAAAGGCTTTATATTTTGTTAACTAAAAACTGTAAAGTTATAAATATATTTTAGTCTCAGATCTGTTCATTTATAGTTATATTATCTTCAGCAAAAATGAAGAAATTAATAATATTAATAATAGACTTGATCCAAAGATTAAATAAAATATCTCAAACATTTATCTCAATAAAAGGCCCATAGTAAGAGATTAATAAATATTGTGAACTCTTACTATTAAATTGTTATTGTATGATCTCCTTCTCTGAGTTTGGAAAATATCATAACAGCAGTACTCTTTCCAATTACGATGCTTGTCCTTGGCCTCCATCCTGGTATGTGAGAGCAAAAGCGGTTAGCATATAGTACCAAAACTATTAAATTGTGTTTAATCAATATTGATTTTCACCTATTATTGGATCATTACTACATTTGGCTCCAGGTCTGCCTTCTCCTTTTCTGCTTAAAAATTGCTGTGGGAATATGGGAATTGAGTTTGTTCAAGCTTGGAGAAAGACTAACGCTAGTAATATCCTATAAGTGCATTGCTTTGTGTAAATACTTTTACAACAAATATTAAAACACTCCCTATATAAAAAAAAATTCCAAATTCTTCCTAATGGCACTTTTTGTATGAACTATAGTCAATACAACTTTCAGTGCATGGAAATATTTTGAGGAATTTTGGAAGTACTTGGTTTTTATATGACAATATAACCTGCAACTCATTTCAAAATTGAGTGACCATCCATTTTATTGAGCACTTGCTTTGTGTTTTGTAAAAATGAAAACTTTGTATAAAATGAAATACATCATGTAAAATGTATTATAAAGAGAAGATAAAGAATTCCAGTACCCATGGTAGTTTCAAATAATATAGCAAAGCCATAGATTAGAGACAATTCAACTTTTCCATATTTGTCCTGGTGGACGTATCATATGAGCATAAAAAGAATGAAAATCTTCCAATGAAATATGGGAAAAGAAAGCAGTAATTAACATGCAGTGGTTTCCCACCTGATTCTGCCATGTGATCTTTGGTGAATAATTTTACTTCTATGACTCCAGACCTTAATGTGTAATTCAGAGATTGTATTATTTTCCAAGTTTTCTGCCTCTCGAATGCTAAGGATGTAATCATTGTAGATAAAGCAAAACTTATGTTTAATAAGTGTATCACATAGCTATGGTAACCTCAGATCAAAGAGGATAGACCTGGAGCCCCAAGAGCTCCTGTGGTGGGTACACTTATTTGCACTGTAATGAAGGTAGCTGGGTTCTAAGAAAAATCTATCAATATCATCTATGTGAACTCAAATACAGCATATATTTTTTCCTTCTCACTGTACAAAGTTCATAATGCTTCCCATTATCCTTACATTGTACAGTTGAGAGTGACACATTAAAAGCTTAATGAATTACACATTACAACAGATGAATAATAACATCTTTGTAAATAAGATTATAACTAGTGTGTATACTCTCAGAGAAGCCAAAAACATTACATAGTTGAATAACACACTTTTGTTTACTAGATAATTTATCAGGAAGAAACTTAACGTTTACAGAAATGAAAAAATGAGTGAAACTAAGATTTTTTAACCAACTAATTAACATTTGCCTGTTAAGGATGAAAGCTGTGAAGTAAATGGCAAAATAGTCTAATGTTTAACAAAGGTCTTGTTCTCTGTGCCATACATCACATTGTACTTATTTTTTTCTCATTTTATAATGTGGAATTTGGGGCACAAAAGGGTAATGTCATATGTCCAAAGTCAAATACTGATGTACTGCCCAACAAGAATTTGTTTTCATGCAAATAAGTCAATAAAGTTTGTACTGTTTTTTCTATGAATTTCTAGGCAAAAAGACATTACCTTGGAATGCTCTAAGTTTATTCCAATTGTTAAAGTACTTAGTGCTAAAAATTCCTTGGAATTCCTCAAATTCTTTTTAAACTAAATCATGAGCTACATATATATGCCTGTTCACACACACACACTTGCATACATAAAATCAAATTATTTTCATTAAGGTAGTAATATCTCAGATGGTGTCTTATTCCAGAATATTAAATGGGTTTTTATTGTCTTTTGTGTGACCGTGTCATTTCTAATGAATTTTTCTGAATGATATTTTATTCCAGGGTGGCCAAAGGAAGAATTTAGACATTAGGTAGAAGTAGAAAAGAAGACCACAGGAATAAAGAACGCATATTTCTCATCCAGCAAGCTGAGATCAACGTACTTTGGTTCTTTATACTTGAAAACATGTGCCTTGAGACAGATTTGAATTTGATTACATTAATACATTGCATTTTTGAGCTTCAAAGTCTTCATTATATATTAAGCAACTCTAAGGGTTTTCAGCAAGCTAATAAATGGTATTGCTATTGTACTGAGATTGGTATTACCTAGATATATATATGAATCTTATTTTTTCAAGTTATTTACAAAATAAAATAACCTGTATATTATAGGATAAAATGACATTTTAAAAAGAAAATAACAATGAAAACTTTCATAAAAAATAATGATTACAGTTTTATTTGACATTGAGAAAGAATTAATGAATAGTAAGAGAATGCAGTGCTTTCTTTCTTATGCTCAATCTCTATTCTAAATTAAAATGTCATTATTTTAAATAGAAGAAAGCTTTTTATGGAGTATTTCTGAAAATTTACAGAAATCAAGCTAAGTAATAGCCTTAAATTTTCACAGAAGATAAACTAAAGCTTCTAATGGAAAGCCAAATGAAAATAAACCACACATAATAATCTTTGGCAATACTGAGAAAAATGTTATATTAAAATCCATTCAGCAAAACACAGATAATACTGCATCCAAAAAAGATAGACACTTCCTTAGTAGTTAAGAAATTTGGAGAGCATAGCAGTATCATTACAAAGAAAAAAAAACAACCAAACTTCATGTTTATGAAAAATAGATGGGTATTTGAAGTAGGCAAAACCATTTAGCAATTATTTTAATTTAAAAACCCTGAAATAAGCAAGGAATTGAGAAACATTCAGTGAGAAAAGAATCTGTGCTCAAAGGCTAAGGTAAAGTAAGAACATTTTAGCTAAAGAAAATTAAAGAAAAATGACTATCAAACTTAAATATTTTTATAGTGAACTATTTAAAAATAAATGTTCTTTAAAAGTCCATCCTTTATTATTCTTATTAAATCCAATATATGTGGATAATTGATGGCTTTAGCAGTGGTTGACTAATTTATTATTTAATAATGATTTAAAATTTCACCTTATTATATAATAAATTATACTATTTATGTGATTCTTAGATAAGGCAGTAAAAATAACAATTTTTTAATTACTGACTTTTATGTTTTTTAAAGATATTATTTATTTATTTTTAGAAAGAAGGGAAGCGAAGTAGAAATTGAAGGAGAGAAACATCAATGTATGGTTGCCTCTCATGTGCCCCCTAATGGACCTGGCCCACAACCCAGGCATGTGCCCTGACTGGAAATCGAACGGGCAACCCTTTGATTTATAGACCAGCACTCAATCCACTGAGCCATGCCAGTTAGGGCAATGTAATATATTTTGATATCTCTTAAGTAATATAAACCCCATTGCTATTTATTCAAATTATCAATTTTTCCATATTATTATAATATAAAACCAGAATCTCTAATTTATTTAAAACATTGAGTTTTTAGTTTGGTTTCAAACTCAATTGATAACTTGACTTGAAGAAAATTTTCACCCCTACAATATTTTTTCTTATCATCAATTAATGCCATATAGTCTTTGATTTCACAGGACTTCCTTAGTGTCCTTTATTAATGTTTTATTGATATTTACTTATTGTCCTTGAACCTTTCTTGTTAGAATTATTTCCAGTTTCTTTACATTTTTCTTGCTGTTGTAAATCAGCACATTGTTAATTTCATATTTCTTTTTATTATAGCTAGAAACAATAGACATTTTTGATAGTCTTTTAAAAAGTATTTAATTAATTTGTTAACAAAATACATGCAAAAATTATATCCCACTCTGGTACAACTTTTTAAATAATTTTATATGGAGGGCCTTGAGATGTATTGGTTATATAAAACATGTTAAAATAAATAAAAAAGTTTTTTTAAATTTACAGGCAAACCAGTACTTTAAACAAGAAATTTTATAAAGTTTGTTAATCAATGCAAAAAATAATTTATTTCACTGACTTAAGGTATGTTCACTTTTTCTGATTTTGTGGATTTTTTTTTGCTTTGTTGGAGATTTTCTATTTACCAGATCTCATCTTCCTTTGATTCTCTGGATTGTTCAGAGTATCTGCTTGATTTTTCCTATTGCCTCTCTGCACCACTCTGATACCTATCTTTATCACTTCCAGAGCCTGATGTTTTCTGTTCTTTTCTTTTCACTTTGATTGAGATCACCATATTTATTTTCCAAATCTTGGTGCATTTTTTTGTCACTCATTACTCTATTGTAATTACTTCACTCAGAAGGAACACCTCTGTCTGAAATGCATTTTCTTATGAGATCTCTCCAATTTGGATCTCTTCAATTTTTATCTCTGATTTTTCTGACCTTCTTTCTCTTTCAGTCTTTGTTTCTTGCTGCCTTTGCTCCAATCTTTCTTCCTATTTCCTATCATTTGTTTGTTGTTTCCTGGTCAGTTTATGTACTTCTTTACTTCTGGAGTTCCCTTGTCCCTTCTTTCTTACATCTTTAGGTGAGGTAGAGATCTGACTGCTGACAAATGAAGAATCACTGTCTTGCCCTGAAAAACTCTGAACTGCTTTCACTGCTTTCCAAAGAAACCAGAAGCAGAGGAATCAGACTCTACAGAAGAGGACATGGGAGAGGAAGAGGTGGGGGAGGATTTATTTGGCTCAATTTCTGGTTTCTGTGCCACAGTGACTTTCACTTTATTTTTGAGATGCTCATGCAATTCAATTGTTAAACCTCCAAGAACTATAGAAGTAAAAAGTTGATTGCAAACTGTTTCTGTGATTATCTCATGTTAATAACCTTTCATAGATTGGCTGTAGAGTTTCATCCTTTAATCTTGCATTAAGTTTAGGAAGACACATGTATTCACACAGTTCTGGGAAAAGTGTTTTAACAAAAATTATACTGGAGGACATAGTGGTTTCTTTATTCAGTATTATACATTCATGAACACTTCACTGAAGTGTATCTGTATGTAAAAGATAAGTAAACATCTTAGCAACATTTCTAATTTGTTTGTTTCCAAGTGGTGGCTGGTATCATATTGTCCTTTGAATATACTTTCAAAGGATTCCATGTATTCTTTCTAGCATGCAAAATTGCCCAGTTACTAAGCCAAAAAAATTCTCGTGTGTCCTTTGTTGAGCACAGCAATGAAGTATCATGTCTCAGAGTCCTTTTGCTTGGCTTTCAGAAAACTCCATTTTCAGCAATTTGTGAACACATTTTTCAAAATCTAAACTTGACTACATAGTAAGATAAATTTTACAACAAAATAAGACTAGACTGTTTTCCATCTTGTTACAAATAGTCAGCTGTTGTCCTTCATCTTTTTCTTCCCCTTTGTCTTTTTCTTCCTCCTCTTCACTTTACCCAGCATTTCGGTCTGTGTTTGAGTCACTCTATTCCTTCATCAAGAATTTCCTTATCAATAGCTTTGTACTTCTTTTCATTGTCCATAAAATTATACCCATATAGAAAGATCTATTATAAATTATACCCATTAAGATCTATTGATTAGTCATCTTCCAGAGAGAGCACATGGGTGAATTGATCATCTTCTTCCACTAAGTAAAGTCCTTCTAGGATAACAGGTGGTTCTTGAATACAACTTTCCTTACATTAAACATCACTTCAATTATATGCTGAACTCTTTTGTTCACTTTAAACTCATGGAGAATGTTTGGAAGTCATTCAAATATATCATTGATTCCTCTTGATCATGCTTGTGTTAATTTGAATCCATTTTCCTTTAGAAAACCAGTATCTACATCAACACTATCATCTATTGATCTTTCCAGGAGCAAAGTGAGCATCTCTAAGCAAACAATTTCATGTGCCACATTTTGGTTAATAAGATTTGCCACAAATTTTGAAGTAGTCAGACAAAGGTGCTTATTTCTTCAATAGTCTTTTTGAAAATAAAATTTTTTATTGTTTTTCAAGTACAATTGTCTCCATTTTCACCCACCATGGCCCCTTGCCCCACCCTTGAACCTACTCCCTTTGGCTTTGTACATTTGCCTTTTGTACATGTTCCTTGACAACTGTTCCCCTATTTTTCCCCCATTATCCCCTTCTATCTCCCTTCTGGTTACTGTCAGTTTGTTCATCATTTCAATGTCTCTGGTTACATTTTTCTTGCTTATTTGTTTTATTGATTAGGTTTCACTTATAGGTGAAATCGTGTGGTGTTTCTCTTTCACCACCTGGCTCAGTTCACTTAGCATCATGTCCTCCAGTTCCATCCATGCTGTTGTGAAGGGTAGGAACCCCTTCCCTTTTTTCAGCTGTGTAGTATTCCATTGTGTAAATGTGCCATATTTTTTATCCACTCATTTACTGGTGGGCACTTAATAAATGTGAATTATATTTTACTTAGTAAAAACAAATTATAGTTTTCCCTTCTGTCATGACCTGCAGAACACTTTATCTGTGCCACACTACTTTTCATTTCTCTTGCCAGTTGATCCTATCAATCAGACTCTTTAAGTTAGTGCAGATTACAAGTACCAAATGGTATGAGTTCTTTGACAGTTTACTTTTTCTGGCTGCAATGGTCACCAGGAGCTCCACTGAGCAGCCATTATACCAGATGTACCATGATGGTCACGAACAAACTTATTTTTATTTCAATTTTCATTTTTAGAATTTGATAATTGGTAATCTTGGATATACAGAATCGAAGTTTTTTTTTGTTTATGTCTTTATGATACTTACAATACTGCATAATACATATATATTTTCTTTTGTTTTATGTATTAAAATAGTTCTGGTAAAACAAAGATTACTGGTGTCAGTAATAGACATTCTTGTTTTTTAATCTAAAAATGTTATTGGAATGTCTTCTAAATAAACTATTTACTGTTTACTTCTGGAAGTTAAATGTTACGTAATTATATCAGTTTTATTCTATTACTCCGAGGATTACCTTGAAGGGGTAATAAATTTAATTTCCATTTTCAACATGACCAACAAATGTTTGTGAAGTGTTTACTCTGTGTTAACCATAGTAGCAGAGCTTTTCTCAAATGTAATGGATTGCAGTGATAAATTGTCTAATGTTTAACTTTCTGCATTACTACAATAAAAATATTAAATTTTATTATATTTTAAAAACACTAATTATGTGAGTTTTTTCCATTTTGGGGGTGAGGGATAAGCCTGTAATGCTATGAATGTTCCTGTTAGGATTACTTTTGCAGTGTCCCAAACGGTGGGGCAGAGTAATTGATGCCAGCAGGGTTATTGCTTACCCTCAGGTTGTTGTTATTCACAGAGGAGTGCTCTGCCTGAGAAAGATGGCTTCTTCAGTATGGGGTATAACACAGCACAGGGATCTTGGAGGCTGTTCCTTCAGTTCCCTTCCCAGAGCCACCAACCCCAGACTCTTATCAAGCATCTCTAGCCCATTCTGCCCTCCCTCTGCCAGTGCACAAGGTAAGTGGCTGCAAACAAAATTTTTTGTGTTGGCTTTTTAAGAGCTTCTTGCATCTCCAGCTATCTCTCCCTGGCAGACAAAAACCCTACTGCTTTTCACAGCTAGATGTTATCTGGGTTCCTATCCAACTCTGGTGCTGTAGGCTGGGGAGTCCATTTTGGAGTTTAGACCCCACATTCTCAGTGGGAAACCAATGACCACTGAAATATTCATCTGGAACTTTAGCTGCTGCCCATGGGAGCCCAGCCAGCCTTCTTGTGTCTCCACACTCTCTACCAGTCACATTGTAGTGAAGTGGTTTCTTCTGCATGTCTGTGGTTATAAAGCTTCTCTCCAGCTAGTGTTCAACTGATTATTTAGAATGATTTCTTTGCAATATGGAATAAATTACAATCTGGAATTTAGTTGTAATTCCAGATTGATCCTGGGAGGAGTTTAGCATAGCTTCCACTTACTCTTCTGCCAATGAGATAACATCTAGTAACTGTCAGAATGGCTATCATCAATAAATCAACATACAACAAGTGCTGGTGAGGATGTGGACAAAAGGGAACACTTTTGCTTTGTGGTGGGAATGCAGATTGGTGCACCTACTTTGGAAAGCAGTATGGAGATACCTCAAGAAATTGAAAATGGAGCTGCATTTTGACCCAGTGACCCCACATTTGGAAATATATATGATAATACCCAAACACCAATTTGAAAGAACATAAGCACCCCTATGTGCATTGCAGTGTTATTTACAATCACCAAGATATAGAAGTAGCCCAAGTGTCCATCTGTAGATAAATGGATAAAGCAGCTATAGAACATTACACAATGGAATACTACTCACCTGCAAAAAATAAGAGAGTTTTACTATTTGCTACAGCATGTGTAGATTTGAAAAACATTATGCTGGCTGGGATGGGAATAAAAGATAGAAAATTGTACTTGAACAATAATTAAAATAAAAAAGAAAAAAACAAAAAAACATTATGCTAAGTGAAATAAGACAGTCAGACAAACACATATACCATATGATTTCACTCATCTATGGAATCTAATGAACAAACTGAATTAACAAAGTGAAATACAGACAGACTCATAGATAGAGAGCAAGTTGACGGCTATGGGGTTATGGTTACAGTGTGAAGGGATTGAGCAAAAAGGAAAAAAGACACATGGACATGGACAACACAACCCATGGATGTGATTGCAAGGGGGATATAAGGGGGGCAATTAAATAGTAATGGAAAAAGTATAATAAAGATTACATCAAAAATCAAAAATAAGTAAAAGTAAAAACACCAATTATGGCAGCATTTAATATTTTACATGTATATTTATAAGTGTGATAGAATAATCTGTTCTTATTGTATTTTGTAAATGTTTTGAATATTAGTGTTTATCCATAATTTAAATTGAATATATATATTCTTATAATTTGGGAAAATGTGAAATATAAATATTATATTAAAGTATATGGCTTTTATTCAGTTTTTTAAAATTATCTTTGATGAGTAAAATTCCCTCATTTCAATCATTTTTATTTTCTCATTTGTAATTCCTTATGTGTTCTTTGCTTATTCTAAATTGAGAATATATCACTTTTATTTTTCACCTAGACACCTCATAATTTTAGCTGTTAATTTTCAGTTGGTTATTTATCTCCAAATAAATTTGCGGGCAGTGTGGATCATGGTTCGTTCTTTCAGATAATTATCCAATTATTCCAACAACTTTTGTTAAATAAAATGCCCTTTCTTAATTAAACTCTTTTATCATGCTCAAAAATCAGTTGGCTATCACTCAAAAAAGGTAAACTTAAGAAGTGGAGATGTATCAATTAATTTGATGAGAGAATTCTTTCACAGTGTATGCATATATCAAATCAAATAATCATATTGTACACTTTAAGTAAATATCTTACAATTTTATTTACCTATAATACTCAATAAAGTTGAAAATAAAACATTCTTTTACTAAATATGTACAAGTATATTTCTTAACTTTCCATTCCAGTCCATTGATCTCCCAGTATAACATATAGCAAAACTATTTTTGGTATGCAAATTTAAGCATTTATTTAACTAGCATGGAATATATAGATCAGTTTAGGGAAAATTGACATCTTAACAAAAGTAAATATGCCCATTCATGAGTATGTTATCTCTTCACATTTAATTTGGTTTTACTTAATTTGTCTCAGTAATATTTTAGAATTTTTAGAACACAGATTTTACAAAAGATTTGTTAAATTTATTCCAGAGTGTTTTATGGTTTAACTTAACATAGTACATTGTCAACATAGTAACATGTTCAAATGTTGCAAATGGAATTTGTATCCTGCCACATTCCTGAAATAACTTTTTAGTTCTAATAGTATTTATTTTTTCTTTCCTCTAAATCTTTTGGGATTTTTTTCACATACAGATTCACACAACATGTCATTTAGGAAAATTGTACTTCTTGCTTTCAAATTTTTGTGTATTTTGTAGTGCCTTATTGTAATGAAATAGAAGTACATGTTCAATAGAAAGGGGAAGAGAACATGTCCTGGCCATATTACCATCCTAGAGAGAAAAGTTTAATATTTCAAGAATTTGAATGATGCTAACTTCAGGATTTGGTGTTTTATTTTATTTTATATTAAAGATTTTATGTATTTACTTTTAGAGAGGGGGGAAGGGAAGGAGAAAGAGAGGGAGAGAAAGATCAGTGTGTGAGAGTTACATGGATTGGTTGCCTCTCACATGCCCCAGCTGGGGACCTGACCCATAACACAGGCATGTGCCCTGACTGGGAATTGAACCAGTGACATTTCAGTTCATAAGCCAACACTTAGTCCACTGAGCCACACCAGACAGGGCTGGTGTTTTATTTTTATTTTTGATGCCTTATAATAGTTTGAAGAAGTTTGCCACCATTTCTACCATTCTTAGTTTTTTGAAAATTTTTATTAGACTAGATATTGAATTAGTAATTTTTCTGTATGTGCTCAAATACACATTTAATATATTTTTACCATCCTAAATTGTCTTTCACATCTGACTCAGCCTTTTAAAATATCAAGCTATTTGATTCAGCCTTTTAAAAGTTCAGTTATTAAGCCCTGGTAGCTTAGTTAGTTATAGCGTTGTCCTGATACTCCAAAATTTCAGGTTTAATCTCCAGTCAGGGCACATATGAAAATCAACCTATGACTGCATAAATAGGTAGAAAAACAAATTAATGTTCCTCTCTCTCTCTCTGTCTTTTGTCTTTTTCTAAAATCAATAAATACAAAACAAAAATAAAATAAAAAAGGAGCACTTTGACTTAAATATTCAAAAAATAAAAGTTCAGTTATTACAAATAATTGATCATTCTACTTAGGCAAAACGTCACTACAGTGTTGTTTGTAGGAGGACACTGGGGGATGGTTTTAGAGATGGGAAATGGAGATGCTTGTTTTGAATTCTAAGACTTTTGGTCAGTTGGACCAGGAATATCAGTAATAGGTTTTTTGCCGTCAACTACACTCAGCCCTAGGATCTCCAAGTCCTTTCAAATTTCTCACTTTCATAATAAGTTTCCAAGGCTAAAAGGTAACACTACAGGAAACTTTGTCAATAATTTTATGTATTTATAAGTGATTTATATAAGTGACTAGATACATAAATAGACAGACACAGATTGGCATACAGAGATGATAGATAATAAATAGGTAGATAAAAGTTTCAGAAACACATACTCATGCCATTCTCCCCCAAATAATCTATATAATTTTAATAGATAAATAAGTGCATTTTTAGGAATATATCTTAACAACAGAGAGATGCTTTTAGTTTTAGACTGAATATTCAACCTGTTTTTGTTTGGAGAAAAATTGGGGGGGTGTATCATTATATAGTATCAGTTTCCTCCACATTACTACCCACTTGAACTACTTGCTTCTCTTAACCAACAATAATAAACTGTAATCTTTCCACAGAAATTTTGCATACATTTATATATGCAAGCACATCACCATTTGTGTGTGTGTGTGAATTTTCCAGCCAGTAAAGCACAAATCGATATTAGAAAATCCTTGATCTCCAATTTTCACTTTTCTGTTCATCTGGCTTCATTAACTTTCTCATCTTGGTTACACTTTTTTATCTTCCAATAAGAAATATTATTATTGAAATTATAACATATAAGTACACAGAAGATGAAAATAGACATTATATAAATTTGTGACTGTGATAAAGTTTTATGGAAAAGAAACTTTAACAGCAATATTCTCTTGAAAAGAAAGTCTACTCAATTATAATTTTAGAAAATGCTACTTTATGCTAACTTTCCTTTTAAACTGGTTTTTTATCCAACTTCAGCCAACACTGTCAGTATCCACCCAGCAGCTTTTGTCTTTGAGACTCTGAGTACCTTAGCCCAGTTTCCAGATGCCAGCAATTCCTTTTCTTTGTTTGAGGGCTTTCTCTAAGGTCCATGTTGAAGCCTGAAGTAGCGAGGAATTAATGTCCCTCAAAAACGACCTTTAAAAAAGACTAGTGGTAATTGAAATATGCATTCTTTTTTTATCCTCTACACTTTTTTCAGATTATTTTTGTTGTATTTTTTCATTCCTGTTTAGTCCCTTTTACTCCCGCCTTGCTGCTATCTCCCAGCTGTTGTTCATGTCCATGAATCCTATTTCTTTTTTGCTCAACCCCTCCTTCACTAACCTCCCCCACCCCCTTAGCTGTCATCCTGCTCTGTCTCGATGAGTTTGTCTTTCTTTTGCTTGTTAGTTCAGTTTGTTCACTAGATTCCACATATGAGTGAAATCATATGGTATTTGTCTTTCTCTGACTACCTTATTTTATTTAGCATAATGCTCTCCAGGTCCATTTATACTGTCTCAAAGGGCAAATTTTTCTTATTTTATTATGGCTTAGTAGTATTCCATTGTATAAATGTCCCATAGTTGTTCTATCCACTCATCTACTGTTGGACACTTAGGCTGCTTGTAAATGATACTGCAGTCTTTAGCTCCCTTGCACCTCCAATGGAATACCTCTGAGATGCAGGTTTACTCTACCATGTAAGGGTTCTCCAGTAGGATAAAGTTCCTGTTGCCTTCAATCACAAAGTGCCTGAGACCAAATTTTTACACTGCCTTTTCCCTACCATCTTATTTTTTCACTTCCCTACTATATGTGTCTTGGAATCACTTTCAAAATAAACTATTTGCACTGGAATGAATCCCTGTCTCAGATTCTGCTTTAGGGTCAATTTGTCTAAGAAAGTTGATGCCATAAAAAGCTATAGGAAGTCAATCCTTAGTATGAGATTCAAAAATTAGGCCGCTTATCCAGGGATGTCAACAGCGACCCCTTTTGCTGGTTTTAAGAGAAAGTTGTTATCTCACCAGCATACTTAAATAAGAGAGCTAATAAAAACACCAAAATGGAAAATGAGAAGGGCTTGGCTACACTATGTGATACCTTTAGGTTTGAAGGCCTATGGCACAACGGCATTTTTAAGGGCTATAAAGTACTTTGGTGTCAGTTAAGTACAATGAAGTCACTAAAGGAATATATTACAGATTCAATCTACTTATCACCTTAGGGCACCAGGTAAAAATCAGGTTTCCCTGACAACATTTAATTCGACCTTTATATCTTGTCATTAAAGGACAGATTGTGACAGAGAAAGAGTCCCAGGGCTTTTCTGTGAGAGTAGAGTAACAGAGTTAAAAAGAGGAGTCTGAATTGAGAAGGCCAACAATCCTACATTCTAAGAAGGACTCTAGGACATTGAGGAGAGGCATAAAGGCAGATGTGCCTGAAGACCTTGAACCCCCGAGATTCCCATGAACTTTCCGATTGAGAAGTGGTCCACTACTACATGTTAAAGAATAGAAATTTCCTTTGCATGGAGAACTTGTAAATGCCCCAGGAGATAGTATTTTATATTCTCAACATCTACTTACATGTCATCTTATTGCTTCTACACCAATAACTAGTGTGAAGTAACAGCAAGGCCCAAGAGGGAAGTAATATCACACTTTCAGGCAGAAAGGTATTTTTACCCCAAAGAATGTCAGACCTAAATAATCACACATATTGTCAGTAGATTTTTAGGGTTCAGAGTGAACAGGTAAAGAATTTCATGCTGAGAGGAGAGTGTGCAGTTGTTGGTTTTCTCTTACCGCTTATCTTTAATAACCTGATGAGAACACCTGAAAATGATGATAATATGCTATAGAAATTGTTCCTTGGAGCTTGAAAGAGAGAGAGAAAGAGAGAGAGAGATGATCAAATTGTCTTGAAAGATGATGGGAGGAATAAAAAAATGCAAGAAGCAGTGGCTTAGTTATTTTGACCTGCTACGACAAAATATAAACTGGATTGTGTATAAACCAAAGAGATTTATTTCTCACAGTCCTTGAAGCTCGAAGTCTGAGATCAAGGTGACATCATAGCCAAACGCTGGTGAGAACCCTCTTCTAGGTTGCAGACAGCTAACTTACAGTATCCTTACACAGCTAAGAACAAAGAAATAAAGCCAACTTTCTCATGACTCTTATAAAAACACTAATTCCATTCTAGAGGGCTTCACCCTCATGACCTTATCTAACTCTAATCACTTCCCAAAGACCCCACCTCCTAATACCTTTACATTAGGGGTTAGGATTTTAACATGAATGTTTATAGTAGGTAGGCATCATAGAATGGCTTAATTAAGTAAAATATGGAACCCACTACATAGAAAGGTATATAGAACAATCCCTTTACTGAAACAATAAGGAATGGGGAGTGAGGAGGACACTGGCACAATTCAGAAGCTCAGTGGTGTTTCTTTTTTATTGTCTAGGCTAAAAAATAAAAGATGCCATTGTGGAACTGAGTTTTCCAGCATTGAATATGATGTTAGACCCAGTGCATGCACATAGCTATCAAAGACAAAGTTGGCATAACGCTCAAATGAGCAACAGGCCAGAATGACAAAGGGACCCCTGGCACATGGTAATCTATGGTGTTGCTTAATGGATCATGGATGGGGAAACTAGAAGGAAGGTAAATAGACAAACATAATGTTGCTTGATTTATGTAACCCTCCACCCCCAAAAAAGCAGGTGAGCTGATGGCTGTCACCCACCTCGATGTAAAACTTTCTAATTCTTCAACCAGTTTCTAGGCATGTAATAATTCTCAGACTGGAGGCCCATAAATAGAAGTAGGAAGCAGTTCTTTTAAGTCTTGCCACAGTGTGAAAAGTATGCACGAGAGTAATTACTCCATTTCTTTCTTCAGCTATTTATCAGAGAAAGTACACTATAGAGAGAGAACTCTCTAGATTATTGAATATGATTCTGAGGTAACATTGACAGTTCTGTTGTGGGGTTGGTTAGAGTGATGAATATGGAAGTCAGGTAATAAATGTAGCTGTAGCCACATCCATATTGAGTTGTCCACAGAGTCTCTAGAACACACCCCATAAGATGTAATCTTGAGACCTAATTGATGATTACAATGAATATACTTATTACCTGAGAAAGTCATCACTCATATTAGATTCTCTACCTGTGAGATTAATGTGACAGGAAAGGCTAAATTGAAGCCCCTGAGGCTAGACTCTTCCCCAGTTCCATCCTTGACCAAGACAGTAACTCAGAATCAATGCTGAGACCTGGATTCAAAGATAGAGAAAAATAGCCCCTTAAAGACTTACAAGGCTCAGAGGTGGTAGTCCCCCTCACATCCTTATTTAATTTACTGGTCTGGCCCTCATGCCACAGGTAGATGATAGCAATGAGCAATTGTAAATTGAGCAAAGTTGTAGCCAAGGTAGCAAATATCAGTGGGATGTGTTCTCTTTACTTGCCTGGATTAACACACCCTCGGGCATTAGTCTGTAGCTATTGATCTTGTAAATGTGTTCTTTCTTTTCTTTTATATGCAAGGAAATTTTTAAAGCATTTTATTTATTTTTTAACTGAATTATTCAGGTGACATTGGTTAATAAAATTATATAGGTTTAAGGTGTACAATACTGTAATACATAAATCTCTATATAGTATTGTGTGTTCGCCACCTCAATCATGTCACTTTCCATCATCATTTGTCTCCCCTTTACCCTTAGCTGATTCTCCCAACCCATTTCCCTTTGATAATCACCATGCTGTTGCTTGTCTATGAGTTTTTTTATATTCCTTCACTTTATTTACCTATCCCCTCTATCCCTACTTTTGACAGCTAAGACACTGTATCTATTTTGTTGGTTAGTTTATTTTATATATTAGATTCCAAATATAAGTGAAAGCATATGGTACTTATCTTTCTCCGAGTGGCTGATTTCACTTAGCATAATGTACTCAAGGTCCGTTCATGCTGTGGCAGAAGGTACAATTTCCCTCTTTTTTCTTTTTTAGTAATTTAAAAAAAAATTAATGCTATTCAAGTACAGTTGTCTCCATTTTCCCTGCACCACTCCCACCCTCCCTATCCATCCTCACCTCCCACCCACAATCCTACCCACTCTTTGGCTTTGTCCATGTGTCCTTTATACATGTTCCTTGACAACCTTTCCCCTATTTTCCCCCATTATCTACCTCCCCCCTTCCCTCTCATAACTGTCATTTTTTTTATTTCAGTGTCTCTGGTTGTATTTTGTTGTTTGTCTCATTTATAAGTGAGATCATATGGCATTTGTCTTTCATCACCTGGCTTATTTCACTTAGCATAATGCTTTCCACATCCATCCATGCTGTCGTGAAGGGTAGGAGTTCCTTCTTTCTTTCTGTTACCTAGTATTCCATTGTGTAAGTGTACCATTGTTTTTTAATCCACTCGTGTACGAATAGGCACTTAGGTTGCTTCCAGCACTTGGCTATTGTAAATTGTGCTGCTCTGAGCATTGAGATGTATAGATTCTTTTGAATTGGTGTATCGGTATTCTTAGGGTATAATCCCAGCAGTGGAATTGCTGGGTCAAAAAGTAGCCCAATTTTTAGTTTTCTGGGGAAATTCCATACTGTTTTCCACAGTGGCTGCACCAGTCTGCATTCCCACCAACAGTGAACTAAGGTACCCTTTCCTCTACAAACTCACAAGCACTTGTTGCTTATTAATTTGGTTATGATGGCCATTCTGACCAGTATGGAGTGGCATCTCACTGTGGTTTTACTTTTCATCTCTTTGATGGCTAGTGATGCTGAGCATCCGTTCATATGTCTCTGGAACCCTCTGTATGTCCTCCTTGGAGAAGTGTCTGTTCAAATCCTTTGCCCATTTTTTAATTGGGCTGTTTGTCTTCCTGGAGTGGAGTCATGTGAGGTCTTTATATATTTTGTAGATCAAACCCTTGTGTGAGGTATCATTTGCAAATATATTTTTCCATATGTTTGTTCCCTTTTCATTTTGCTGTTTTCTTGAGCTGTGAAAAAGCTTTTTATTTTTATGAAACTCCATTGATTTATTATTTCCTTCATGTCCCCTGCTCTAGGGAATATACTGGTGAAAATACTTCTACGTGGAATATCTGCGATTATTCTGCCTATGTTATCCTCAAAGATTTTTATGGTCTCATGACATACACTTAAATCTTTTATCCATCTTGAGTTTATTTTTATGTATGGTGTAAGTTGGTTATCAATTTTCATTTTTTCGCATGTAGTTGTCCAGATCTCCTAACACTATTTATTGAAGTGACTATTTTTATTCCATGTTATGCTCTGCCCACTTTGTTGAATATTAATTGACTGTAAGGTCATGGGTTTATTTCTGGGCTCTCTATTCTGTTCCATTGACCTATGGGTCTGTTATTGTGGCAGAACCAGACAGCTTTGATTACAGAGGCTGTGTAATACAGTTTGATATCAGGTATTGTGATCCCTACTACTTTGTTTTTCTTTCTCAAAATTGCTGCAACTATTCAGGATCATTTATGGTTCCATATGAATTTTTGAAATGTTTGCTATATATCTGTGAAATATGACACAGGTATTTTAATAGAGATTGCATTGAATCTGTAAATTGCTTTGGGTAATATGAACATTTTGATTCTTCCAATTTATGAACACGGTATATGCTTCCATTTATTTGAATCTTCCTTAATTTCTTTCTTCAGTGTTGTGTAGTTTTCTGAATACAGGTCTTTTACCTCCTTGGTTAGGTTTATTCAGAGATAATTTATTTTTCTTGTTGCTATAGCAAATGGGACCTTTTTCTTGTTTTCTAATTCTGATCTTATGTTGTCGGTATACAAAAATGCCTTCGATTTCTGAATATTGACCTTGTATCCTGATGTTTTTCCAGATTCACTTATTAGGTCAAGTAGTTTTTGGTGGAGTCTATAGGGTTTTCTATGTAGGGTTACATGTTATCTGCAAACAATGACAGTTTTGCTTCCTCCTTGGCAATTTGGTTGCCTTTTATTTCTTTTTCTTGTCTGATCACTGTGACTAGGACTTCCTATACTGTATTGAATAGAAATGGTGAAAGCAGACATCCTTGTCTTGTTCCTGATCCTAGTGGGGACACTTTAGTTTTTGCCTGTTGAGTATGATGTTGCCTGTAGATTTCTCATCTATGGCCTTTATTATGTTGAGGTATGCTCTCTCTACTGCCACTTTGTTGAGTGTTTTTTACCATAAATGGGTACTGTGCCTTATCAAATATGTTTTCTGCATCTATCCATATGATCATTTGATTTTTGTCTTCCTTTACTTTATGTGATGTGTTACATTTATTGATTTGTGAATATTGTACCATCCTTGCATCCCTGGGATGAATCCCACTTAGTCATGGTGTATGATCTTTCTAATGTATTGCTGGATGCGGTTCACCAATATTTTGTTGAGGATTTTAGTATCTCTTCATCAGCAATACTGGCCTATAGTTTTCTTTCTTTGCTGGGTCTTTATGAAGTTTTGGGTAAGGATGATGCTGGCCTCATAAAGAGAATTTGCAAGTCTACCTTCTTCTTGGATTTTTTGGAATAGTCTTAGAAAGATATGGGTTAGGTCTTCCTCAAAAGTTTTGTAAAATTGTCCTGTGAAACTGTCTGGACCAGGGCTTTTGCGTGCTGGGAGTTTTTGATTGTTGCTGTGATTTCACCAGCTGTTATCAGTCTGTTCATGCTTTCTGTTTCTTCTTTACTGAATTTTGGAAGATTACATTTTTCTAGAAATTTGTCCATTTCACCTAGGTTTTCAAATGTCTTGGCATATAGTTGTTTATAGTAATTTCTTACAATCCTTTGTATCTCTGTGGTATCAGTTGTAATCTGCCCTCTTTCATTTCTGATTATATTTAGTTGGGTCCTCTCCCTTTTTTTCTTGATGAGTATGATTAAAGACTTTTAAATTTTGTTTATCTTTTCAAAGAACCAGCTCCTGGATTTATTGATCCTTTGTATTGTTCTTTTAGTTTCTATGTCATTTAATTCTGCTCTGATCTTAGTCATTTGTTTCCTTCTACTCACTCTGGGCTTTGTGTGCTGTTGTTCTTACAGTTCTTATAAATGTAGGGTTAAGATTGTTATTTGAATGTTTCTATCTATTTTAGGTAGGCCTGTATCACTATAAACTTCCTTCTCAGGACTGCCTTAACTGTGCCCCACAATTTTGAACCGTTGTGAGTTCATCTTCATTTGTGTCCAGAAAGTTTTTTATTTCTTCCTTGATCTCATTCTTAACCCAGTCATTGTTTAATAGCATACTATTCAACTTCCATGAATTTGAGTGTTTTTGAGTTTTTTCCTTGAGGTTGGTTTCTAGTTTCAGTTCCTTGTGGTCAGAGAAAATGCTTGATAGGATTTTAGTTTCTTGAATTTGGTGAGGCTTGTTTTGTGTCCTATCATGTGGTCTATCTTTGAAAATGGTCCATTTGCATTTGAAAAGAATGTGTATTTTGCTTCTTTGGGATGAAAGGTTCTATATATCTCAGTTAAGTACATTTGATCTACTGTATTGTTCAATGCCATAATACCCTTTTTGATATTTTGTTTGGAAGATCTATCCTTTTTTACAGTGGGGTGTTAAAATCCCCTAGTATAATTGTGTTGCTGTCTATATCTTTCTCGAAGTCCTCCAAGATTTTCCTTGATTTTGGTGCTCCTATGTTGGGTGCATATGTTTATAATGTTTATGTCTTCTTGATGGATTCTTCCCTTGAGTAATATGAAGTGTTCTTCTGGGTCTCTTTTTATGGCCTATATTTTGAAGTCTATTTTGTCTGATGTAAGTATTGCTACCCCAGCTTTTTTTCCTGTCCACTTGTTTGGAATATTTTTCTCCAACCTTAGTTCTCCTGTAGGCAGCATATGTGGGGGGTCATGTTTTTTTATCTAATCAGCTACACTATGCCATTTGATTGGAACATTTATTTCATTTACACTTAAGGTCATTACTGATATGTACTTGTTCATTTTTTTCTCCTTTTTACCTGTGTTATTCTCTATCTTACTCCCTTTTTCCTCTTTGTAAAGCAGTGTCTTTAGCATCTCTTGGAGTGCATACCTTCAGTCTACTTTTGTTTGGGAAAGTCCTGGTTTTGCCTACCATTTTAAATGAGAGCCTTGCTGGGTAGAGTAGTCTTGGTCTCAGGCTTTTACTTTTCATTACTTGGAATATTTCTTGCCATTGTCTTCTGACTTGTAGTGTTTCTGTTGAGAAATCAGCTGCTACCCTTATCAGAGTTCCCTTATATGTTACTTCTTGTTTCTCCCTTGCTGCTTTTAAGATTCTCTCTTTTTCCTTTAAAGTTGACATTTTAATTATGATGTGTCTTAGAGTAGGCATCTTTGGGTTCCTCTTGATTGTGACCCTCTGTGCTTCCTGAACTTGTATGACTTTTTCCCTAGTCAGGTTCAGGAAGTTTTCTGTCATTATTTTTCCAAACAGGTTTCTATTCCTTGCTCCTTTTTGTCTGCTTCTGGTAGTCTTATGATTTGAATGTTGTTGGATTTCATGTTGTCTTTCAATTCCCTTAATCTGACTTTATATTTTTTTAGTCATTTTTTGTGCAGCTGCTCTATCTGGGTATTTCTTTCTACCTTGTCTTCTAGCTCACTTATTCAGTCCTCTGCTTCATCCAGACCACTTGTAATTTCTTCTAGTGTATTTTTTATATCAGAAATTGGAATTTTTCATTTCTTCCTGGTTCTTGTTTATATTTTCTATTTCCTTTTTCATATTGTTGTAGTTCCCACTCAAGTCCTTGTAGTTGTCTATGAATTCCTTGAGCATCCTTATAACTGTTCTTTTTCTGATAGTTCTATAAAATAGAACTATCCTATAGTTCTATTAGAATTCTATATTTAATAGAATTTTATTTCTGATAGTTTGCTTGCCTCCATTTCATTTAGCTCTTTTACTTGGGTGTCTTTCGTTCCTTTTGATTCCAGGTTCTTTCTTTATCTCCCCATTTTAAGGGACTCTGTTTGTTTCTGTGATTCGTGATGCTCTGCTTTGGTAGCTATCTTTGAAGGGTAAACTTCTGTGGTAATATTTCTGTGAGACTCAGTGGTGCAGTCTCTTTGATCTCCTTTTCTGGATGCTCTAGTGTTTCCATTTCTTCCATTTTTGTGGCCTTTCTTTTTGTACTTGGGCTTTATCTGTTGGTGGATCCTTTATTGGTGGGTTCTCCCCTCCAGCAGGTTTACTGGTACTCACATCCCACCTTGCCTTATATGTGATAAAGGGCAGGGTGAAGGTGAAATGGAGTAAGACAAAAGGACATTATTCTATGGGATTTAAAGTGCTAACAAGTAGAGAACAAATAGGAGATCCTTTGGAGAAATACAGCAATAACCATGATATATCACCCAACTAGCCACTTTTTATAAAAGGTGAAAAAGAGATAAGACTCTTATTAGAATGGAAAAAGAATGCAAGCTAACTAGAAAACAGCCATTTATGCAAGGTTAGATGGTGAGACATAGAGTAAGAAATAGAAACTTGGTATAGTGTGTGAGAGAATAAAGTTAACCACAACAGTAATAATGCTAAGGAAGTGGTGAAAGGGATTAAGTCCTGGGATGGGTGCTGTGTGGGATTTGGAATAACAATTACATGATAAGAAGTATATAATCTGAATGAAAAGAATAAAAATAAAGACCAAGAATAGCATTATTGGAATGTGAATGATATGAAAGAAGAAAAATTAAAATGCAATATGAAAGGGAGAGTAAGAAAACCAATCAAATAAAGAAATCACACAAACAAAAAAAACTAAACAGAAACAAGAGAAATAGTAAAAAAAAATAAAAATAAAAAAATGTAAGTTCTGAAGGATAGCAAAGTGAAATTTGTCTCAGCTGTTGCTGTTTGCCTTCTGACTTCTTTCTGGATCTGTTTTTGGTTTTCTCACAACTCCAGGTCTTACTGAAAAACTAAAAAAGCCTCCTGCTGACTTTAAACCTGCCAAGTGGGTTTTGCTGGTCTTCCTGGATTCTGCCAGGCAGAGGGAGGCTGGGCTCTGATTTTTCCTTTCCTGTGGTTCTGGGCTGGTCTGGGCTACAATATTCACAGGTGCCTAGTTTCCAGGCCAGGACCTTACAGCGCTGTGCAACCCACACTCTCCACTCTGCGGATATGCACCAGGACAGCACCTATGGTCTACCTCCTTGTTCAACCCTTTGATTAGTCCCTGAGGTGCACTGAGTGGGATCAAATTGCACCCCTCCTCCTCCTTCTTTGTTGGCCTGGGCCTGAGCACATGTGTGGGAAGTCCCTTCAGGGCAGTTAAGTTCCCATATTGAATTAAGTCTCTCTGGGCACTGCTATTTCTCTGAGCTCCTACTGTCCCCCTTTAGTCAATCCCTGAAGCACCCTGAGGGGGAGCAAATCATGACCCCCACTCCTTCCTTTTCACTGGTCAGGCCACTGCACACAAGATGTCCTTGCACAGCAACTGAGAGCCTTTTTGAGTGATTTCCCTTTGGTTGTGGATAGCCATTTCTAACAAACACCTGGCTTTCCACACAGACCAACTCTCTGACCAGTCCACAGAATATCAGGATCGCAACTAGTCATGGCCCATTTCTTCCCCCATCTCCAGGTGTCACCCAGCTCCCCAATTTCTCTGGTACTGTCTCAGCCAGCCACCAGAGTCCCAGCCAGGGTATGCAGCTGGCTGTGTGTTTCTTACTGCATCTCTATCCTCCCAGCACTTTAAGCATCCAGGTCTCTCCTGGCTCAGGTCTGTGACTTTGCTGCTCTGTTTGGGGAGGGAGCTGCTCTAAGTTATAATCACTGACCCAGCTCTCCTCCAATGCTCCTGTGGAAGCCTAGTCTCCAGCGCAGGACCTGGAGACCTTGTCAGCCTACAGAATCTCATTACCATACATTTTTAAAGGGCCTCTGCAATGGTTGGATTCCAAACTTCATATCAGCTGGGATTCTGTTGGCTGTTCACTCTGTTCTTTGGAAGATTGGCTAGGTGTCCCAGTTAGGTGCATGAGCAAGTGAGTTCAGCTCCTTCACCACCATCTTTTATCCTGAGATTTCCTTCTTTTTAATGGCTGTGTAGTATCTATTGTGTAAATATACCACTTCTTTTTTATCCACTCATCTACTGATGGGCATTTAGGCTGCTTCCAAATCTTGACTCTTATAAATAACTCTACAATGAACATAAGGGTACATATATCCTTTCAAATTATTATGTCAGGTTTCTTCAGATAAATTCTCAGAAGTGGAATTGTTGGGTCTTAAGGCATTTCTATTTTTAATTTTTGAGGTAATTCCATACTGCTTTCCACAGTGGCTGCAACATTTTCTAGGGTAGACCATATATTAGAACAAAAAATATGCTTCAATAAATTAAAGAAGATTGAAATCACATCACACATCTTCTCTAACCATAATGGTATGACACTAGAAATCAATCATAAGAAAAACATGCAAAATCATGGAGGCTAAATAAACATGTCAGTAAGCAATGAATGGGTCAACAATGAGATTAAGGAAGAAATCAAAAGATTCCTTGAAACAAATGAAAATGAGAACACAACAACCCAAAATATATGGGACACAGCAAAAGCACTTTTCAGAAGGAAGCTTATAGCATTATGAGCCTGCCTCAAGAAAAAAGAAAAATCTCAAATAAAAAAAATACAACTTTACACTTAAGGGAACTAGAAAAAGAATAAAATCCAAGGTGGGTAGAAGGAAAGAAATAATAAAGATTAGAGCAAAAATAAACAAATTAGAGTCTGAAAACCAATACAAAAAATCAAAGAAACCAAGAGTTAGAAATGTATCTTTCTAATCTCTATCAGGCGGGAGAATAAGGAGCAGTTTCCATTCACTTGGAACAGAAAACACTGTACATTCATGTTCTCAGTTTCACAGGAACAACCACAAGAGACCTGGACCAGGTGAAGTACTGGATACAGATCGGGCTTCTAGTGGGGGACAGCAGGGGAGAGAGATGATGAATATCAACTATCAGCAACTATAACAGAGACTGTAGTTTGTGTCACTAATCTTCCTCTTATAAAGATTTTTTTTTTGTTTTATCTTGTTTTTTGTTGTTCAAGTCTAACAACACTTTAAGGAATAGGTGACAAGTTGGAGAAAATGCAACAAGAGGAATGCATGTTTGGAATAGAACAGGTAGAGGGAAATAACTATAAAATACATGTTTTACTCTTTGTTACACTGACTTCTAAATTTCGTAACAGGATTAAAGGCTCTTGTTACCCCATGGGATAAAAGGTTTGCTTAAAACAAATAAATTTTTGGCTTCTTTACCTTCCCAACTTCACTACTGGTGTTTCCTGGGATACCTCTGAGATCAACTTTTTTTTAAATTGTATTTTTCCCATTATTGTTCTGTCCCCTTGTACTCTCCTCCCACCTGCAATCACCACACTGTTGTCCATGTCCATGAGTCCTTTTTTCTTTTCTTTTTAAAATCCTTATCTTGGGGTATGCTTTTGATAAAACCCCAAATAAGAAATCAACAATTAGTAAAGAAGAGTAAGAAACTGAAAAGGGAGAATGTACCTTGTGAATCTTGAAACATCATGTTCAGGGAAAAATATATTGACCATGTGTTCTGATGCCTGCTTTCAACCCTGGTGGAGCAATTATTATTCTCTATGATGGTTGCCTGCTTACTAGCTTGAATTTATGATTAGATCAAGCAAGCTGTTTGAATACTTACCCTGCTTTCTATAAATATTGATTAATTTATTACATAATCAAAAATCTCTTAAAATACTTTTAAAAGCTATAAAGCTTCAGAAAATGTGAAGAATAAAAGAAAATAGGAGAAAGTATAGAAACATGTCCTCCTCTTGTTTATAGAAATCAATAGTGGAGTTGTTGATATGTCTATATGACTCCTAGTTTATGAAAAATTATATTTATATTATTGACAAATATCCCTCTTTTATTACTCATATGTTTGGATTTCCTAGTTTTGCTACTGAAGTTTTTACATGGATTTATTTTCTTCCAGGACCTTAAAACATAACTAAAGCAGATTTAAATAATAAAGAATAGAAACATGAAATGGCTATACTTGTAACATAATTCTGGACAATATTTTAATCACTCCTATAAACTTGGAAGCAAGTTACCATCCAAGACAAGTGATTTTCTTGCTCTGTAACCTCATTCTGATTTTCATGTTAGTCACCTTCATCCTCCTACAGTTACCAAGAGAACTAAGTGAGATCACTGGATGCTGTTCTATAGACCACAGACAAATTCAACTTATTTTCTGCTTCCCTTTAATTATGCTAAATATTTGTGATAAGTTCACAGCATCTTATTTTGAATACTCAATTATAGCTCCCAATTTCTAAGGGAGACTTTATTTAAACTACTACAACAAAAACAATATTAGAGTCTTGATTTAAATATGAATTGACTTTGTGGGGAGATATTTCAGTTTTGATCTATAATATCTATAGGAAAATTACTTGCCAAGCTAACATGTGCAAATAAACTCACTCTCCTATTTACATCATAAAACAGTATCTTTTTTTTAGAGTTTTATCATTCATCCCATATAATCTTAAAGCCATTACCCTTTACATCTCATATGCTAGCCCTATGCTTTGGCATAAAGCCATAAAGTGTGAAAAAGTAATACATTTCATGATGAGTATCCTGATGGTGATATTTCATTCTGTGTAACCATAGAGAACCAAACACTATAGAAAAACATATTTTGCTGCCGTTATTTCAATTAAATAAGCATAATTTTAACATTCACCATTAAAAATACTTTGGTTCTAGGAAACTGAGTATTAGAAATATGACCAACATATTGGACTAAGTTCAACACTGAACATCAGGAGTAATTAAGGGAATGGAGAAACTGATTTATAAGAAAAGATTAAAAGAGCTCAATCTGTTTACCTTGGCTGCCAGACAACTAAGTAGGGGATATGGTAACTGTTTACAAGTACTTACAGGATGTAAATATCAAGGCTAGAACAGAAATGTTCAGACTGAAATCAGAAAGCCTGAATACTCCAAGTTATTAAAGTGAAAATTTAGATTGACTGCTATCCAAAATTGATAATAGTTAAGGCCTTTTAACAGGAATTATCTCTAAGGGAAAATATGAAAACAAACTCTTTGAGATATTTAAATGTGAGATAACCTTTGTGTATATGTGGCTGCTGCACATTTATCATCAGCAATATTTAAGAAGTATTGAAATAGCATCATTGTGTGCATGAGCTGGCTTTCTAGGCTCTTTATATGAATCACTATACTTTAGAAAGGTATTTTCTGGGTTGGAAATGGGAGGGAGGAGGGGAGGAATGGGTGGGTGGGCTGGAATGGGAATAAAGGATAGAAACTGTACTGAATAAACTATAATAAAATTTTTTTTAAAAAGGGCAAAAAAAAGAAAGGTATTTTCTAAAGATAAAATTCCAATGACTATAAGTGAACTTAATACATTTACAGAAACATTATTATTAAAAAAACACTTTCTACTTTTGTTTTTAAAAACTTTTTTAACCCAAATAACTTATGATTAGTATGGCAATGATAAATAGCAAATAACTTCTCACAAATTCTAATTAAAATATAATAATGTATATTACCTTTGTTCATAAAACATGTAATTCATAAACACATCCATATAAGATTATTAGTGTTATTAATGTACCACTTAGTAGAAATTTTTATGAAATATTTAGAGAACATTTATTGTTGTTCAGTTATAGTTGTCCTCATTTTCCCCCAATTACTCCCCCTTGCACTGCCCACCCCTCGCTTCCCACATTCAGTTTTCTCTACCCCGTTGTCTTTGTCCATGAGTCTTTTATATGTGTTCCTTGACTGAACCCTAAAATTTTGTAGAATTAAGAAAGCTACAGGAACTCATTATATACATTTAAAGGTAGATTTGTAGAAAAAAAAATCAGTAAGAGCATTGTGCTACTGAAATAGCTCATAAACTGGCCTTGCACTGTGTGGCTCTGCCCTGACAGGAAGAGTTTGTCTGTGGTTCATGTGGGAGGTGGAGTGACTGATGACCCCTGAAATGCAACCATTAGGTTTGCAGCCTTCCCAGACACTCGCTGGTGCTGAGGACCAACTCAGTCTGCACCTATCCTAGTCAGGGCACAACTCCCACTCTGCAAGGAAATACTCACCTGGGGGAAGAAGCTTCTGTGCTCCTTCCCCCTCCCCTTCAAGAAACCAAGACCCCTAAGTCTGGAACTTGCTCCCCCTTCTCGTGCTCAGTCTCTACATCAATCCCCCTCCTCATGAGGCAGCCAGTGAGTATTTGGGCAAAGGTCCACTAACAGTCAAAAATGCTCACAAATACATATTTTGTGATTATGTGATATGAATAAAAAACTAATCATAATAATTATTTAAAATAACAATAAACATTAATCATATAACATTTTAGAGGTTTTTATGTTTACACATATACACATCATATATATCATACCTATTGTCTATTTCTATCCCCCACCTTACTCCAGGTAGAATACATAATTTTATACTTCTTTATATTTCTCTATGAAACAAGCATAATGGCCCAAATATTTTTTTTTAATTTCTCATGGTCTCCTCTTTTAAGTTTTATAGGAAATAAATGAATTTGAGGCATCTTTTTCTTTTTTTTTGTTTTTTATTTTATTTTATTTTTTTTTAATTTTATTTATTTACCTTCAGAGGGGAAGGGAAGGAGAGAGGGAGAGAAATATCAATGTATGGTTGCTTCCTGTGCATTCCCTGCTGGGAACTGGCCTGCAACCCAGGCATGTGCCCTGACTGGGAATCGAACCGTGATCTCTTGGTTCACAGGCCCGCGCTTAATCCACTAAACTACACCAGCCAGGGCTGAGGCATCTTTTTCATTGTTCACAATTTTATTACTATGTAGAAAAATTACAATTAAATATGTGTGCAATATTGGAAAAATAGCTGAAGTAAAATACAAATTCTACTTTTAGTTGTACATTGACTTTTAAATAAATGATTTCATATTATTACAAATATTTACTTTATATTTATAAACAAGTGTATTTAATAATATATGTGCTTTTGATAACATACATTTGACTCTACCTAGAAGCTTTTAATTTGAATTAGATAACATATTGCACATATATCCATTACCTAATATTTCTTTACCTCTGAATCCACATATGTGCTGCTTATTTATTATTTGCTCAGGGAAATTAAAGGAACTGAGGTAAACACACGCAAACACACAGAATAGTCTAAATCCTTGTTACAACCATGCAGCATGGGACTCAGTCACTTGTCACCCTTAATCCACAAGACCCAAACGTTTGCATTGAAGGAAACAGGTTTTATTAACAGGGTTCCAATTTTGAGGCATCTGAGAGCACTCCTTCTCTGAGCTCTTCTCTTCCCTGAGACCCAGAACTTCCTTGCTCCCCAAAAGACTTCAAGACAAAACCATGGCCAGAAGTTTCCCAATCCCATATCTGTTTTTAAGTCTGTCATGGAAATAGATCTCCATCCTCTCTGGAATGTGCACTCATAGGTTTCAGACTCACCATCTTTTTACAGCACCTATTTCTTTCAGGACTTAAGGTGCACTACTCTCAATCTCCATGTAGCAGTCCCAAGATCCATGTGCCATGATACATTGGATCATAGTGTCCCAGGGGACGCAGACTACTGAGGAATGCATCCCAGCTTGGGACTCTGTTTCCAGGATTTGGCTTCCAACCATGTGGGTCCTAAGGCCCTGGTGGGCCTAGCATCTACTTGGTCCCATAAGTGCTCCCTCCATTCAGGGAGCAAGGACCAGAGACCCAGAGAGTCCAAGTGCCAAAGCAAGAGAGCCCCAAACACAGAGCGTGGCTACTTGATGTCTTTACTTTAAAATGGGCTATCCCCAAATCCCATGCATAAAAGAAGCCAGCGGGAGTGTTCACCTTTCCAACTAATGGCCATGTTTGTCTTTGCCCAAACATGCTTTTTATGAGAATGGGAATGGGCAAAATATATAGTCACCCTGGTCAGGGTATCCAGGCCCCACAGCTCACACAGGCACTGTGTAGCCTGTATCACAAGCTAGTAACGTAAAGGCATGTGCTATTAAGCTCCAGCTCTGGTTTCAATAATGAGAGTTCTCTGCCCCTCTTCCTGTCAACTATATTGTGTTTATTGTAGCATACTATGTCAGGCAACACACTTTTTTTAGGCAGCACATCACTTTGCAGCATTGGTATACAGCCTGGTTCTTTCTGCATACACCCAGATCCAGCTGAGGAATCTTCAAGCTATAGATTGCTGATAGTCGCAAACAGGTTGCTCAGGTACAGTCACAGGCAGAATCTGACATAAGTTTACACCAGAGTCTTTGCAGATCTACCTAATATGTAGAAACAAATACAAAGAAATAGACAAAATTGGAAGACAATAATACAGACACCAAATGAAAGACCAAGAGAATTCTCCAGAAGAAGAACTAGATGAAATAGATGCAAACAATAATTAGATAGAGAGCTTAGAGTAATGATTTTAGGATACTCAACAGCATAAAAAAGAGGCATAGAAACAATTTTAAAAAGATGAGTCAGAAATAAAGAGTGCAATATCTGAAAAAAGTAACAAACTGGAAGAAAGAAGCAGTAGGTTAGACGAGGCAGAGTATCAAATCAGTGATTTGGAATCCTAGTTAGAAAACCCCCCAAAAGCAGCAAAAATAAAAGAGAATTTTTTAAAAAGGATAGGTTAAGAAGATTTTGCGATGATGTGAAGTGTAACAACATCTGTCTCATGGAAATATCAGAGGGATAAGAAAGTGAGCAAGAGGTGGACATTGAAAAACCCGAGGGTAAGGAAACTATGAGGATCAGCTTGGGGACCAGGGGGATAGCATCTCCAGGCCTGACACACCGGGGTCGGCCATGGGACTTCCAGGAGAGAGCTGGGTCAACCGCTCCCTCCTTGGCCAAACAAGGACTGAGCAGCATCAGGGGAGGCCAGTTTACCTGAAGGCAGAGAGACAGGAGTGAGAAACGAGTGAGGACAAAAAGGCACCCACACAGGGGCTGTAAGCACCTATACAAAGCCCTGGTGAAAGTGTGCACCCCACCCCCTGCATCCAAAGGCACCAGCCTCTATGGCCGTGTCCCTAACCTGGAGAGAACAAGGTTTGGTGAAAGTCTCGGAAAACACAGCGTTGAAAAAGGAAAAGGCCAGGGCACTCCCCGGGACCTATGATGCACAGGCTGTGAATTTGGGGGAAGTGGGTGCCCCACGGGATCCAGAGAGTTCGCATCCCTGAACCCGGAAAAAGGGCGGGCGCTCCACGGGAAATTGGAAAACACATCAGTGAACTCCCAAGGACGGGCCACACAGCCCAGACACACAGGTCCCTTCCGAGAGGCACCAGACAGGCTCCAGGGAGAATGCACGCCTACACTATGAACAGTATGCCAGAGGCTGACTGAGTCCTGAACAGGAACAGAGAAAAACTGTCTCCAGTCGCCCCTCAGTGTGCTGAAGCCAGCTAGAAAAACTGGTTTGGCCAGTCTGAAACCAACAATACGTGTTTTTTATTTTGTTTTGTTTTCTTTTCTTTTCTTTTGTTTTTTTGTGTGTTTGTTTTTGTTTTCTTTTAATTATTTTTAACTAACTTTTCATCTTTTAATTCATATCATTTTTTGATCTATCAATTCTTTATGCTTCACTTTCTGTCACCGTAGTCTTGACCCTTCTCCCTTGCTCTCCAAATTTATCTCTTCTTCTTCCTTCCATCTTCTGCTTGCTTCCTTCCTTTTCTTTTGAACCTGCAAGTAATTGCATAATTGTATTATCATTATTTCATTATTTGTACACCTTTTATTTTTATATTATTTTGGTATTCCTCTTCTTTTTGTATGGACTTCTTTTCTTGGCTGATTATATTGTATCATTTGATAGGTAACCCCCGTTATCTCATTCACAGTGTACTGCTAATATACTGTCCTTCATTTGTGTTCCATTAGTACAATACTCTCTATTCTTGAGTA
>CM052548.1:51980502-52044505 GCA_028533065.1 Trachops cirrhosus | reverse complement strand
GAAATAAGCCAGGCATTGAAAGAGAAATACCATATGATCTCGCCTTTAACAAGAACCTAAACAAGAAAACAAAGAAACAAGTAAAATATAACAAAAGACACTGAAGTAGAGGCCAGGTTGTCAGGGCCCAGAGGGGGCAGGGGAGGGAATTTCAGGGAAGAAGGGAAGGGTTTATAGGAACAAATATAGAGGACACATGGACAAAACTAGGGGGGATGCAAAGGGGAGGTAGGAGGGAAGGAATGGGTGGGTGGGCTGGAATGGGAATAAAGGATAGAAACTGTACTGAATAATCTAAAATAAAAAAATAAAAAAATAAACATTTTAAAAAAGAACAACTGTAATAGCATAATCAATAAAATAAAAAATTAATGTAAAAAATTTAATCACATAAAAATAAAAGATTCATGGACCTGCAAAAAAAAGTGAAAAAGAGATTTAGAAACTATTTAAAGAAATAATGACCAGAAATTTCACTAAGCTGGTGAAGGAAAAAGAAACATAAGACCAGGGAGCTTATGTTGGATCCAAAGAGGCCTACACCAAGAGGCATCATAATTAAAATGACAAGGCTTAAGAGCAAGGAAAGAATCCTAAAAGCTGCAAAAGAAAAGCAGGTAGTTACATGCAAGGGAGCACCAATTAAACTGCCATCTGATTTCTCAACAGAAACATTTCAGGACAGAAGGGAGTGGCTTGAAATATTCAACATGATAAAAATCAAAAACCTGCATCCAAGGCCACTTTAGCCAGCAAGGCTATCATTTAAAATCAAAGGAGAAATAAGGAAATTTCCAGAAAGGAAAAAGCTAAAGGAGTTCGTTAATACCAAATGAGTACTGCAACACATGTTAAAGACTTGCTTTAAAAAGGAGAAGAAGAAGAGAAGGAAAAATGTCAAAAAAAAAAAACAGTCTAACAACAAAATAGCCCTAAATACATATCTATCATTAAATGCCTTAAATGTAAATGGCTTAAATGATCCTATTTAAAGTCACAGGGTAGCTGAATGGATTAGGAAACAAATCCATATATGTGCTGCTTCCAAGAGACCTACTTCAGATCAAAAGATACACACAAACTAAAAGTAAAGGGATGGAAAATATATTTCATGCAAATGGACAGGAAAAAGAAAAGCTGGGATATCAAAATGCACTTTAAAACCCAGAATGTAGTAAGAAAAAATAAACAAGACACTACATAATGATAAAGGGAATAATCCAACAAGAAGATATAAACCTAGCAAACATTTATGCACCCAACATAGGAGCATCTAAATATGTGAAGCAAATCTTGATGGACATAAAGGGAGAGATCAACAGAAATACAGTCATAGTCAGGAATTTTAACACCCTGTTGACTTCAATGGATAGATCTTCCAGACAAAAAATCAATAAGGAGACAGTAGCCTTAAACAACACACTAGAACAAATGAATTTAATTGATATCTTCAGAGCATTTTGTCCCAAAGCAGCAGAGTATACATACTTTTCAAGTGCACATGGAACATGTTCTAGGTTAGATAATATGTTAGGACATAAAACAAGTCTCAATAAATTTAAGAATGAAATCATGTCAAGTATCTTCTCTGACAATGGAAATCAATCACAGCATGAGCGCTGAAAAACACACAAAGGCATGGAATCTAATTAACATGCTACTAAACAATTAATGGATCAACAACAAAATCAGTACAGAAATAAAAGTATACCTGAAACAAATGAAAATGAGAAGACAATTCAAAATCTGTGGGATTCTAGGACAGCAATCCTAACAGGGAAATTCATAGCATTACAGGCCTATCTCAAAAAACAAGAAAAAATTCAAATAAACAATCTAACTTTATACTTAAAGGAACTTGTAAAAAGATAACAAACAAAGCCCAATGTGAGTACAAGGAAGGAAACAATAAAATCATAACAAAAATAAACAAAATAGAGTCTAAAAATGATACAAAAGTTCAATGAATACAAGAGATGATTTTTTGAAAAAAATAAACAAGATTGACACATCATTAACCAGATTTATCAAGAAAAAAAGAGAGACGACCAACATAGATAAAATCGGAAATAAAAGAGTGGAAATCATAACTGACACCAAATAATACAAAGAATTCAACTGTAAGAAAATATTATGAACATTATATGCCAACAAACTGGACAACCTGGATGAAATGGATAAATTCCTAGAAACACACAATCTTCCAAAACTAAATCAGGAAGAATCAGAGAATCTGAATAGACAGATTACACCAGGTGAAGTTGAAGCAGTACTCAAAAAACTCCCAACAAACAAAAGGCCTTAGAACTAACACCTCTCCTTCTTAACCGATTTCAAAAAATTTCAAGAGGGAGAATGGCTTCCCAGTTCATTTTAAAAGGCTAGCACTATCGTAATTCCAACACCAGATAAAGACACTACAAAAAAATAGAAAGAAAAATAGTATGGGCCAATATCTCTGATGAACATAAATGCTAAATCATCAACAAAATTTTAGCAAACTGAATAAAGCAATGGATCAAAAAAATCTCACACCATGATCAAGTGGGATTTATTCCAGGAATGGAAGGCTGGTATGACATTCACAAATCAATAAATGTTATTTACCACATAAAAAATAAACTGTAAAAACTACATGATCATATCAATAGATTCAGTAAAGGCACATGATAAAACCTGGCACCCATTTATGATAAAAACTCTCAACAAAGTGGAAATACAATGAACATACCAAAACATAATAAAGACCATATATGACCAAACAAATGCTAACATCATACTCAATGGGCAAAAACTGTAAGTGTTCCTCTTAAGATTGGGAACAAGACAAGGATGTCTACTTTCACCACTCTCATTCAACATCATATTGGAAGTCCTAGCCATAGCAATCAAACAAGAAGAAAAAATAATAAGCATCCAAATTGGAATGGAAGAAGTATAACTGTCTTCATTTACAAATGACATGATACTGTACACAGAAATCCCCAAAGATTCCACCAAGAAACTACTAGAACTGATAAATGAATTCCACAAAGTAGCAGGATACAAAATTAATATCCAGAAATCAGCTGCATTTTTATATGCCAATAACTTACTAACAGGGAACTTAAGAATACAATCCTATTCACAATTGCTCAAAATGAATAAAATATCTAGGAATAAACCTAACAAAATATGTAAAACATGGGTCCCCACAGAGGTAACTGATTTGTGGCCTGTTAGGAACTAGGCCGCATAGCAGGAGGTGAGCAGCAGGTAAGCTGGCAAAGCTTCCTCTGCATTTACATTACTTGCATTACGTCCTGAGCTTCACCTCCTGTCAATGCAGTGATGACATTAGATTCTCATAGGAATGTAAACCCTATTGTGAACTGCACATGTAAGGATTCTGGGTTGTGAACACCTTATGAGACTCTAATGCCTAATGATGTGAGTTGAAGCTGAGGTGGTGATTCTAGTGATGGGGAGTAGCTGCAAATACAGATTATCATTAGCAGAGAGGTTTGACTCCGAAGAGGCCATAATAAATCAATTGCTTGCAGACTCATATCAAAACCCTATCAGTGAGCTGCAAGTGACAATTAAGTGCTTTGGGTAGCAGGCTACAAAGCTATCCTATCCCCCACCCCATCCATGGAAAATTGTCTTTCATGAAACTTGGCCCTGGTGCCAAAAAGAATGGAGACCACTGATGTAAATGACCTGTACTCAGAAAATTATAAGATACTAGAGAAATAAATTGAAGAACATCCATGTAACTGGAAGCAAATATTGTGTTCATCCTAAAGCAATCTATAGATTCAACAGAATTCCTCTCAAAGATTCCAATGATGTATTTCACAGAACTACAACAAATATTTCAAAAATTAATATGGAACCACAAAAGGTCCTACATACCAACAGCAACCCTGAGAAAGAAGAACAAAACTGGTAGAATCATGCTACCTAATATGAAACTATGCTATAAGGCCATAGTAATCAAAACAGCATAATAGTGACATAAAAATAGACACATAGATGAATGGAACCAAATAGAGAACCCAGAAATGAACCCATACATTTATAGTCAATTAATATTAGACAGAGGAAGCAAGTACATACAATGGGTTAAATACAGTTTATTCAAAATAAATGGTGTTGGGAAAATTGGACAGATACATGCAGAAAAATGAAACTAGACCACCTTCTTATACAACAACAAGAATAAATTTAAAATGGATTAATGACTGAAATGTTAGACCTGAAACCATAATAATCATAGAAGAAAACATATGCAGCAAAATCTCAGACATTGCTTGCAGCAGTATTTTATTGGTTATATCTTCCCAGGAAAGGGAAACAAAAGAAAAAATAAATGGAACTACATCAAACTAAAAATGTTTTTGCACAGCAAAGGAAAGCATCAACAAAATAAAAAGACAACCCACAGAAAGGGAGACCATATTTGCAGATACCTCATCAGGGGTTAATATCCAAGATTTATGAAGAACTTACAAAACTCAACATCAAAAAAATCAACCCAATTACAAAACGGGCAAAGGACCTGAACAAACATTTCTTCAAAGAGAACATATGATGGCCAGTAGACATGAAAAGATGCTCAATGTCAGAGAAATGCAATTTAAAACCACAATGAAATATCATCTCATATCTGTTAGAATGGCTATCCTCAATATCAACAAATAGAAAGTGCTGGAGAAGATGTGGAACCTCTCCAAATTTTTTTTGCATTGTTGGTGGGAATGCAGATTGGTGCAGCCACTATGGAAAGCAGCATGGAGATACCTCATAAAATTAAAAATGAATCTGCCTTTTGACCCAGTGATCCCACTTCTGGGAATATATCCAAAGGAATCCAAAACACTAATTCAAAAGAACATAAGCACCCCTTTGGTCATTACAGCTTTATTTACAATTGCCAAGATGTCCATCAGTAGATTAGTGGATAAAAACAACACAATGGAATACTACTCAACAATAAAAAAAGAAGACAATTTTATACTTCATGACAGTTTAGATGGACCTGAAGAGCATTATGCTAAGTGAAATAAAACAGTTAGAGAAAGACAAATACCATATGATTTAACTCATATGTAGAATCTAATGAACAAACTGAACTAACAAGCAAAATAGAGATATATAGAGCAGGATGACAGCTAAGGAAGGAGAAGTTAAGAGATAGAGGGATTGAGCAAAAATAAAAAATATTCATGGACATTGATAACAATGTGGTGATTGCAGGTGGGAAGGGCCATAAGGGGATTAAATGACAATGGGAAATAACTCAATAAAATAAATAAATTAGTGAATTAATGAAATTTACCATAAATAAAATAGAAATATATTGCTTTTCAAAACAGAGAATGTGTGCATATAGTTTATAAAAATTTAAAGTAAATATGGTATTTTCGTATTGCACAAAATCATCCCTGTATGAAAACTGCATGTATTAAAAATTGTTAAAATTTTATATAAAATAAGTTATAATTTATACCTTAAGTTTTATGTTGACATAGAAAACATATTACTGATCTTTGAAGTACTCATGATGCTTATAGTAAATATGAATGTGCTTATTGAATTATAAAATTATACATATTGTTTTCTTGTAGATGAACATATAAGTTGAACAGCATAATGCAAAGGAGTATATATGACTCCAAAATGAAAACTGATGAATACATTTAACATATACCATCATTATATTAAAATAAGAAAGGACAAAGAAGTAGCAGAATTTGTAAATGTAAATGAATATCTATAGAAATTCATTTTTTCTCATAAGCTGTAATAGACATTTAGCTAATTTGGATGCTTTAAGAAAGGTATTTAACATGTTATATTCATAACATTACCAGGCCATCTTATCTCACTTCTTACGTGTCCCTGGGCACCTCTTCCAACAATATTACACAAAAATCGTCTCTCTACAATTTAAGAATGTAGTTTTGAAGTATCATCATTACTCTATACCAGTTAATCTTACCATAATGTCCAATCAAAACTTGATTTATGTTACATTCTGTGTCCAGCATTATCTTTCCTCAAAGACTCTGGAATCCTTTGGGATTAATTTATCTTCATGTGTATAAAAAAAAATGTCCCTTTTACTACAAACAATGAAGATTGTAATTCTAAATCTTAATAAAATTGATATTAATGTAAAATTAATTACTGTCTAATTTCTATCAATTGCTCCCAAGAATCTAAAAATTTGAATAAACATGGAATTATTCAATCCTAGAACAGGGTTAAGCCCTGTGTGTTGAATAAAGCCTAATACTATTACATTGAAGGCAAATCTTCTAGGACACTACACTGACTTAGACCATTGCTAGGTTATGATGACAGATGTAGGATTGTCTAAAAATCACTCTGGGTTACCGGGAGCATGATCTAACAGGAACTAGGGGTTTCAATCTTGAGTACCAATATCCAAAGCCAACTTTCTGTAATATATTTTCTCTAATCCTTTGCCAGGGGGCTGTCTCCATGAGCTCTATGTTTCCCAGGCATTGGAAGCCAGCTTTCTGAGATAATAATGTAAACAAGAGCCATACAAACCCAGGACTCCAGCTGGCCTACTAGTCGTTTCAAATTCTGAATGGCAGGTTGCTCCTATATTCATCTTGTAAATATGAGAGCAAAAAGGGTGACATGTCCAGCAGTGTGTCACAGCCTGGGTATTCCTTTCTATGAATAAAATGAGAGATGGGGGGGGTTTCTTATGGCTTCTCTTCTCTTGCTGACTCTAATCCTGTAAGTTTTCTTAATGAAGCTTGTTTCTTGAGCCATACCCTGTGACATTGAAGAATTTTTTGGCAGATATATTGCTGATGACCTAAAGAAGGCCTCATTACAATGACAAAAATAGAGATCTTAAAGGTGTATGTGTAAGGGGTGTGATTGGGAAAACCAATTGGAAAAGTTCTTCTAAGAGAATATTTTATAAATTGGACTGTGAACTTAATATTCAGAGGAATGATGAATGTTGCCAACAGATGTGCAGTTGGTCTTTTATGACTTGACTACAAAAAAACACTCCTATCTCCTCTATATTCCTTTTCAAGTTAGAGTGACATCTATTATTTCTCAAAGAGGAAAATGTAGAATGTACCCTGCAGGTGCAGTTTAGTCCAACTATTTGCAAGACTAGAACTGGGTTGCAAGGCCAAACCTACCAACACAGGAGTCTGAGAAACATATCGTTGATGTATTATCATCTATTGTGAGAGGAAGCAAGTGATAAGAGATGTAGACATAACTGTTTTGTAACCAGTCATCAATATTCACTTTTTGTTACTGATATTTTAACTGAGTTTCTAGAGAAAATTAAGATAAGCTCATATGTTTATTCTAACATGTGTAACCTAGGTCATGAGTCTAAATACTTCTGAGATATCTCATCACTACCTTTTACAGTTGGGACATAAGGATACTAAATGCCATTCCAGTAGAAGTTGAAATTATATATCATCACATGAAACAGCATCTCTCTGCCAAGCAATATTGTGAAAAGTTTAGGTAAAAGGTGATCTGATTTCTCCACAGTTGTGAATGTTCTAGAATACTTTCACTCCACACTGGACCAATGTCAGAGATATCTTAGATGCCCATGACCTGAAGTAACATGATCCTTTCCACATCCTTAAGTGAGTGTCTAACATCTATCCTTACTTTGGTCTCTAGATTAGTGAGAACCCTGAAGGTCCCATGTTTAGGACCCATCCTCACCTGGTGCACCAGAGAGTCATTCTGTCTGAAGCTTATCAATTTATCTACCAGTGGTTCTTCCACTGGATTGAAAGTGGGTTATTGCACAGGAACCCTCTGAGCCATGATATATTCCTCGCTCCATAAAAGTGTTTTCTTATCAACTCTGGTTTTACTTTGAATGCTTTAATTTTTAAAACTAGAAAATATGACCCGCTCCTTCTATTTGCTTTCATTAGAAAATCACATTGTTCATAGGGTTACTCCACTGCATTTCTTTAGACTAACTTAGTTGTATCATCTTACTCTAAAATGGCTTCTCCTGGGTGTGACCCATGGCTAATCACTAACAGTGATCTCTCCTCTTCTTTCTCTTCTCTTCAACTTTTTTGACATATAATTGAGAAATATAAACTATATATATTGAAAATGTAAAGCATGATTTTTGATGTACTTACACATTTTGAAATATTTACAACTATTTAATTAAGACATCCACCACCTCCCATACTGGCTTTTGTTGTGTATGTGTGTAGAAGAACAATTAATTTCTATCTTCTTAGCAAAATTCAAGTATATTATGCAGTATTGTTAACTGTAGCTACCATACTGTAAACTGGATCTCCAGAATTTATTCATGATGCATAACTAAAACTGTACCCTTTGACCAACATTTCCTCATCTCCCTACTTACTCCTTTTCAGTCCCTGGTAACCACAATTCTACTCTCTGCTAACATTGATTACTCAGTACCTTATGCCACATGGATTCAATATGTGCTTTTAGAATATTCTTGAAATTGCTTGATTATTTACCTATGAGGAATTAGAACAATGATTGTCACACAAAACTATTAGGACACACAAAAATCACATGCCATTTTATCTCAATAGTACAGAAAACATAAGAGCAAATCAGAGAAAAATAAGAAGCAAGTAAAAAAAGGTGAGTAATGCATGTGTCTTATCCTATTGCACAAATTCTAAACTACACTAAGTCACTCAGGAAGAGAGATGTGAAAATGTCATGGAAATTGGAACTGGAGTTTTTTGGTCATCCTTACACAGCCATCACATGTAACATTGGATATATTATTCCAGTTTCCTGAGCCTCCTATTTTACAGAGCTTTTCTGGGATTTGAGCTAATGCACCCCAAAGAGATCGGTAAACCATGTTTTATACATCTGTAAGACATTATAAGACACTTCTGACTTATTACAGCCCACAAAGATGTTGTATCTTCTTATCCTACTTTTCCTCAAGAATTAATGGAAAATCATTTATCTCCTTTCCCCAAGTTCCAAGAAAAGAAGATTATAACAGATAGAAAAAGTCAAGAAAGAAAAATGTTAAAAATAGAAATTGGACATCTGTAGGGAAAAAAAAGCCAAAATGCAAGAAAGATAAAACACTTTGGATTATTGCTTCTGTTATTAGAGGGTGAGAATAAGGTCAAAAATTTTAAAATCTTGGCCAAGGCCTGCTTAGAGACTAATCGTCCAGGCAGACTTTCACATCTGGTTAAACTCAATGGCTTTCATGGCTGTGGTATACTGACAAGTTTTCAAAACTACCAAATACGAATGAATTCATTTTAGTTAAGTCTGGATAATAGCCTGTGGATTATCACTTTGCTGATTATACTTTGTTGACATCAACAGTGTCGTAGTTTACACTAGTCCAGTGGCAGCTAGTGAGGGGAGAAAAAAACTTTTAAGTGTATTAATTACTTTCTCTTGGCAAAGAAGGTGTGAAATATCGAGTACACTAAGCCAGAATTATTCCATTTCAGGTAGAATCACCAAATTTGTTGAGAAGAAAATGAGAATTCAAGAACATGGAATGTGCTGTGTGGAAGGAAGTTACCGATAGGATGACACAAACTACAGATTTGGCATTCAAATCTATAAAATAGGATATATGAATCAAGTTTTAGTAACTGCTTTAATATTAATTAACTGGATATTCTCCTATACAAAGTAAAGATGTCATTTGATCTAGTTACTAAAACATAGAGCTTTCATCAAGTGGGATTCTAATTCAATGTGTGTGGTCTTACCAAGTCTGTGAAAATATACCATCAGAAAAAAGGAAAAAAAGGTTAACCAAGAAAGTAGTTCTCACTTGTCATGAGAAAGCTAATAGTAGCAGCAATAAACAATTTTCAGGGGCATATACAAATAATGACCAGGTATAAATTGAATAAGCGACTGTCATCATCTACACAAGACAGTACAATCAATTCTAGGAAGAAAATGATATTCATTGGTGGTCAGTTTTGCTGTCTAGCATTAATTTGCTTTCTTTCCTGTTAAGAGCCTTCTAGGTTTCCATATTCATATTTAAAGTAAAGTGATTTTCCAGAGGTGGGCCCCATCAACAACTCAAGCCCTGACTAAAATCAAGTCAATCCACAAGGCTCATCCTTATGGCCAGGATGATTTGTTTGTGGAGCAGCATGCAGTCACAGTCAATGAAGTATCTTAGGATACTTAGCAGTAGCTGAATGTTAATCTTACTCTTTTTTCTATAGGAGCTCTCAAAGGAGACATTCACTCTTACACTGGACATTATGACTCGAGAACTTTCCACATAAATTTTTGAAGTGTTTGTTCTATGTGTGAAATATGTCATTGATACTTTAATATGTATCACATTGAATCTGTAAATTGCTTTGGATACTATGAACATTTTGATGATGTTAATTCTTCTAACCCATGAACATGTTATATGTTTCCATTTGTTTGTGTCTTCCTTGATTTCTTTCTTCAGTGTTGCATAGTTTTCTGAATACAGGTCTTTTACTTCTTTGGCTAGGTTTATTCCTAGGTATTTTATTTTTCTTTTTGCTATATCTAGTGGGATCACAAACGACCTCAAATAGCTGCTGCAATTTTGAGAAAGAAGAGCAAAGTAGGAGGAATCACAATACCTGATATCAGACTGTATTACAAGGCCACTGTAATCAAAACAGCCTGGTACTGGCACAAAAACAGGCACATGGATCAATGGAACAGAACAGAGAGCCCAGAAATAAACCCAAGTCTCTATGGTCAATTAATAGTCAACAAATGGGGCAGCAACATAAAATCCAGCAAAAATATCCTCTTCAACAAATGGTGTTGGGAGAACTGGACAGCTACATGCAAATATATGAAACTTGAGCACCAACTTACACCATAAACAAAAATAAATTCAAGGTGGATAATGATTTAAATATAAGCTGTGACACCATTAAAGTCTTAGAGGAGAACATAGGCAGGAAAATCTCAGATATTTCATGCAGCAACATTTTTACTGACATGTCCCCTAGATCAAGGGACATAAAGGAAAGAATAAATAAATGGGATCTCATCAAAATTAAAAGCTTCTGCATGGCTAAAGAAAACAGTATTAAAATAAAAAGAGAACCAACTGTATGGGAAAACATATTTGCCAATGATACCTCAGACGAGGCTTTAATCTTCAAAATATATAAAGAACTTACATGACTCCACTCTAAGAAGACAAGCAACCCAATTAAAAAATGGGCAAGAGACTTGAACAAACCCTTCTCCTAAGAGGACACACAGAGGATCCAGAGACACATGAAAAGATGCTCAGTATCTCTAGCTACTAGAGAGATGTAAATTAAAACCACGGGTCAGAATGGCCATCATAAGCAAAGCAACAAGCCACAAGTGTTGGAGAGGTTGTGGAGAAAAGGGAACCCTAGCGCACTGTTGGTGGGAATGCAGACTGGTACGACCACTGTGGAAAACAGTATGGAATTTTGTCAGGAAACTAAAAATGCATTTACCTTCTGTCCCAGAAATTCCACTGCTAGGATTATATCCTAAGATCTTTGAAACGCCAATCCAAAAGAACCTTTGCACCCCAATGTTCATAGTAGCACAATTTACAATAGTCAAGTGTTGGAAGCAACCTAGGTGCCCATCAGTAAATGAATGGATCAAAAAACTATGGTACATTTACACAATGAAATTCTGTGCAGCAGAAGACAGAAGGAGTTCCTACCCTTTGCAACAGCATGGATGGAACTGAGAAGCATTATGCTACGTGAAATAAGCCAGGCATTGAAAAAAAAATACCATATGATCTCACCTTTAACTGGAGCCTAAATAACAAAGCAAACAAACAAGCAAAATATAACCAAAGACACTGAAATAGAGAACAGGCTGACAGTGACCAGAGGGGAAAGGGGAGGGAGTTTCAGGGGAAAAGGGGTAGGTTTACAGGGACAAGTATAAAGGACACATGGACAAAAACTAAAGGGGGATGGAAATGGGAGGGAGGTGGGGAGGGCTCAGGGGTGGGCTGGGATGGGAGTAAAAGACAGAAAACTGTACTTGAACAACAACTAAAAAAAAAGACTTGAGAACCTGAGATAAGGTATATTCACACAATGTTTCTACTTTGAGGAAAACAACCTGAAGATAATGCTGAACCAGAGAAAAGCAAACAAATTGAGGGGAAGAGAAATTTTTTAAAAAAGTAGTTTAAAACCAAATGATAAAATGGCAAGTTTTGAAACAAAACACATTTAAAACTGATTCTCTCCATAAACTATTCAAATAAAAGGAAAAGTAAAAATCTTTTTTTCATTTCTAGTTTTATTTTTTCTCACCAGCATCATAAAAATTTTGATGTTGTCACTTAGAAATACAAGTATAATAAAAATGTTCAGTTGACTCTGTTTATGGAAATTAGGCTATATTGCCAACACTATCATTATCTTGCTGTGATGCTGAAAATTATTTCACTTCTCTTGTCATAGTTTTCTGCTTCTCTATTTCTTTCTTTGTTCTTTCTTTCTTTTTCTTTTTTTTTAAGAATTATTTTTGATGCAAGTACAAAAGGGTATGGACTGAGACTTCAAGTATAAAAAGAAAACACTTTCAGATCTTGAAAGACTTACAGAAGAATAGAAGTGACAGCCAAATAAATAAACAATTTGATAGAGCAATGTTACCAGTACTATAAAGTGTTTAGTCTTGTTAAGTGATAAGGAAGCTCTGAAAAGTCATTATATTATCCTGTCAGTAGAAGTCAGAGAATCTCTAGTGGACTGTGATAATTCAAATTATTCCACTTCCTTTCCTCTTCTTGAAACAAATGTCTTTTTGTAGGATGTTCAGTCCCCACTCATTTAGTTCCAGTGGGATTGACCACATCTCCTCATTCCCAGCCCATGGTGGGCACATAATCTAGGCCCAGACAATCCTCAACTCCATCTTATTCTAAATGTTGTTTAAGAACGTACACTTAGTCAACAGAACCTAACCTTTAACATTTGCCATTAGTGTAAGGAAATAGTAAAAGATTTTTTTCTATATAATTTATAAAGAAAATTGATATGTAAAGTTGCTACCTAACAGGGAAAAGCCGTATTGAAAGACTAGTTAAAAGAAAAAGAAAAGCAACACAAAGGAGGGAAAGATAGACACCCAATCATGCCACATTAATGCTTTGATAAAACTGTGCTATAAATTGTCTTAAACTAAGCAGTCATATGATGCTTCTGTAAGTGGGGCTTTTTGCCAGTAAGCCATAAAATAATTTTAAAAATAAAGATAGGTTTACATTAAATAATGTTTCAAATAAATTATAAACTATAAATGGGATTCCCTCTTTTTTCTGGTAATACAATAAAATATATAGACTGAAATTGTTGTGCATCTAACATAAGAGATACTGGTTGAGGATAACATGCTGAAGGAAGAAAGGGAAATTCACAGCGACAAAAGGGAAAGTATCTTAGACTGAAAAACAAAGTTGTTCATGTAGGAGTAGATCCTGTGGTTTCCTCAGGTGTGTGTGTGCACATGCTTATGTGTGTGTGTGTTTGGTCAAGATGAGGGGAAGTCTCAGCAATATAAACCCTTAAATTTTAACAACAATGAATAGACAGAATCTAAGATCTTGAAGGTATGTGAGATTGTGAGTTGAAGAAATCTCCAACTAAATGTCAGTCCTTAAAGATTACACATTTCTATAAATAATAAGACAGAGAAAATTATCTCAATGTAAGGAAAGAAACAAGGACTAACCAGTATTGATTGAAGGTGAGGTGGGAAAATCTTCTATGATAATTTTAAATTTGGGTTCTGTCATCTGTTTGTTTTGGAGTTCTGTTTATACTAGCAGCATGGGTCAAGAACTCTCAAACTAGGTATGGAAGCTAGAAATTAGCAAAGTCAATCTCAAGGAAGACATCCTTAATTCAGTCCACGTAGAGTTTATAAAGCCATAATGTAGAGAAAGTCACATACAAATAAATCTACTTTGAAAAAATTGAACAGATACAGTAAACATAAACATAAGGATGATAATTAAGTTCTTCAGGTAATAGAAAATATAAAAGAAACTGTAAAATGAGTATGTTAAAAATTAAGCCAGTCAGAGAAAGACAGATACTGCATGATATCACCCATGTGTGGAATCTGATGCAGATCCTGGCTTGTGGGGTCCGCGACATTGTGGATGGGGTAGAGACCGCCACATGGACTACTGAGTCCTGTGGAGGAAAAGGGTGGGTGGATTCGCTTTCAAGGGTAGCAAAAGCTGCCTTCGCCATGACAGGCCTTTATTTATTTTTCTGAGCACATTACATGATGGTTCTCATTTACTATGCACAGGTTGGCTTTAGGTGGTTACTTTTTTCAGAAAACAAAGGAGCCCATACCTCTAATCATATCACAGAAGAGGGATATTTGCAAATGAAAAGGGAAAAGTATTTGAACCAGTTACACTCATCCTTAGAAAGTTTAGCATGGATTTTAGGAAGTTATAGTTAGCACTTGCTGTCTCAATTCAGGGTGAGGGAGTTTTAGTAAAAGCAAGTCTCAAAGTGGCCTAGGTATATTGCAGGCCTGATTCCCCATGGGAAAACCTATCCATGGGCGTGGGTCCTGTGCATCTCCGAGTGGGAGCTGGGCCCATGCAGAACGGTCTCCTACAGGAATCTAATGAACAAACTATTAAATTAACAAGCAAAATAGACACAGGTTCATAAGTAGAGAGCAAGATGACAGCTATGGGGGGACAGAGTTTAGGTGGTAGAAGGATCAAGTAAAAAGGTAAAAGGATTCATGGACATGGACAACAGGGTGGTGGAAAGGGGTATAAGGGGGCTAAATGACAATGAAAAAAATGTAAAAAATAAAGCCCAAGGCTAGGTGCAGTCAGCCCTCCCCAGAGAGAGTTGTTTGAGTCCATCTATGCTGCTTGGTCTCCTGTGACACCTGCAAATAATAATAATAATAATATACTCACTTTATTATTCTTAAAATAGTTATTAATTTAAAAAATAGAATCGAATATATAAGTACTGAAAAGATGCTATAAAACAAGAATATGTGAAAAAACAACTGACAACCAGAATGTATAAAAATAAAAAATAGAGGCAATTAGAAAATTCAAAATATTATATTAAAAAAGTCATCTGAAGGGCCAAGAAAAGCACAGACAACTCTAAAAGGAAAAAAAAACAAGAGTAAGTTAAAAAAGATGCTGAGCATTGTATGTCATTAATATATTGCAGATTAAAATGAGGTATCACTACACACCTACTTCAATGGCCCAAATCTAAAACACTGACGACACCAAATGTTGGTAAGATTGTGGAGCAACATTGCTGGTGGGAATGCAAAATGGTACCTCTGTTTTAGAAGATGTTTTGGTGGTTTCTTACAAAATGAAACATCATCTTACTGTATCATCCAACAGTCTCTCTTCAATTGAATTGAGAAAATCCAGAAAACAATGCCTGCACATAAATGTTTATGGCAGCTTTATTTTTTATTGCCTATTTTGGAAGCAACCAAAGTATACTTCTGGTACACCCAAACAATAAAATATTATTTATCTCTATAACAAATTGAACTATCGAGCCATGAAAAGACATGGAGGAAACTTAAATGCATATTGCTGAGTGAAAGAAGCCAATTATGAAAAGGTTATATGCTTTATGATTCCAATTATGTGAAATTTGGTAAAAGAAAAAACTATGGAGATTGTTGAAAGATCAATGGTTTCCAGATGGTTAGGGGGAGAAGGAGAAAATTGTCAGAGCACACAGGATTTTTAGGGCAGTGAAATATTCTCATGTAGGATGCATGTATGTATTCATTTGACAAAACTCATAGAATGCACAAAACCATGAGTGAACTGTAATGTAAACTACGGACCTTGGGCGACAGTCAACATAGGTTCATTGATTGCAATGAAATGTATCATTCTAAAGCGAGATGTTGATAGTGGGGGAAGCCGTGCATGTATCTGGTCAAGGGGTATATGGGAAATCTCTGTACTTTAAACTCATTTTTGCTGCTCACCCCAAACTTCTTTTAAAATAGTATTTAAAGCAAAGAAATATGAATAGAGGACTCATAGGCATGAATGATGGGGGGATTGACTGTGGGAGTGTGGGGGACAGGGTAGGGGTGAGCAATAAGAAAAAGGAGGGACAAATGTAGCTGAACAATAAATCAAATAAAATAAAAATAGTATTAATTTTTAAAGGAGAAGGAAAGAGAAGAAGATGGGGAAAATTATTCTGAGTTATTAGGGGTATTAAAAAATAAGTAAATAACATTTTACAGTATTAGTGAAGGAAAAACTAATAGGTGAGTGGATCAAAGTAGGGAGTCATGAAACAAACAAGCAAATTTGTATGTATTTTAACTCTCTAGATTCTTCCTCATATTAAATATAAATTCCATATATATTGATTAAATATTTGAATAACAAATCTATAATATTTAGAAGAAAAGATCATAAATATCTTTATGATTTAAAATTTGAAGGATTTCTTAGACAAAACTCAAACATACACAAATGAACAACATAAAAAGAAAAACTACCCACATTGATTTCAGTTTAGAGACCAAGGAAGCTAAATGCCAAATGGACCTTTGCAAATATTTTAACCTCACTGGGAGGTCACTATGATCAATAAATAACAAAGCCAATATTTCTATCACAGGTGATAGGAATAATCAGGTGAATTTCTTACTTAACCATACTATCATTTTGGTAGGACATATGTATATAAATTAATTCAATCACATTAGAAAACAGTTTGGTAGTATTGAGTAGAAAATCCCACTTCTATGTGTCTACCCTAGGGAATCCATACTTGTCAACAAAGGAAGATTTTCACGTTAATGATCAGTGCATCAGCCTTTATAATAGCAAACATATGTAGAAATCTCTTAACTAATTCTAATAGATTTGAGGTAAATGGCTTCTGTTTCATTAATGCTGTGGAATATTCCAGAGGAGGTAAGTTAAAAAGCACTGTGAGTCCACATGCATAAGATATAAAGACAACAATTTTGAGTAAAAAATAAAATTATGAACTAGTGTATTTTATAACAACAGAAATAAATATTATAATATGCATAGTTTATAAATAATAATTAACAACTTGGGTGTTCATCTCGGAGACTGGTGAAGATAGATATTGGAGTCTATAATGTTTCATTTCTCTAAGAAATAGAGAAACTCAAAACATATATAGCATGATGTTAACATCTGTTGAGTCTTGGGGGTTGGAGTACTAGTGTCTGTTATTTTCTGTATCTTTCCATATGTTCAAAGTGGTTTGTAATTAAAATAAAATATGGATGAGTAGGAATTAGTCTGGTAGAAAAAGAGTGAGAATGCATTGAAGGCAGAATGAATTGGGAAGCTCTAAAAGCACAAGACGGCTTCAGAGAACCACAAAAAATCTTGATCTGGCTTTAGTCTAAAGTTCTGGTAAAGAGTTAGAAGATAGGGATAAATAAAGTTGATCATAATTTGTAATGAGAGGGTGTAGGGTATTATTCTATCAAATTTGAACTTCATCCTATGGGCCATTATGGTGGTCAGAGTAATTATCACCCATACTTTTCCACATCCTAATCAAAAAATCAAAAGACATGGAGGAAAGGTAGATGCATATTACTAAGTGAAATAAGCCTGTATGAAAGGTTGTATACCATATGATTCCAATTATATGAAATTCTGTAAAAGACTAAAGTATAGAGATCGTTAAGAGTATATGACTATGGGACATTATAAGGCAAAAAGGACTTTGCAGACATGATTAAGTTAAGAATATTTTAATGAGAAAATCTTCTTGGATTTTCTGGTTTGGGCCAATGTAATCACAAGGGTCCTTATAAGAGGAAGCAGGTGAGTCAGGTCAGGGAAGGAGATGCCATGATGGAAGCATAGTTCAGAGTGATGTGGGACCTTGAGCCAAGGAGTATGGGCTGCCTCCAGAAGCTGGAGAAGGTAAGGGAATGCATTCTCTCCTAGAGCCCCCTGAAAGCAGACCTGCCAACCCATTTTAAACTTCGTACCCCAGAATAGTAAGATAAATATGTGGTAACTTTTTACAGCAGCAATAGAAGACAAGTACAACAGTGATGATGATGCCTTGTCCCACAGAGGAACAAGGAGAGGGTCCTACATTGTGTGTGTATGCTGGCATTGGGGGGTGAGGGGAAGCTACCACAGCTGTAGTGTTGCAGTTTATACCTGTAACAGAGTGATAACATGCAGTGTTTTAAATAGATTAAAGACAAATCAGAGAATGATATTGTCAGGACTTGTTTATGTTGTGGCAGGAGGACAAAACATTATATGAAAAATCTAAAGTGCTAAAACAAATAAACATAAACATAGAGTAGAATGATAGCTGTTAGAAGCTCAAGGGAAAGGAAAATAGGGAGTTGTTCAAGGCATATAAAGTTTTTTATCGATGATGATTAAGTTCTAGAGATCTGCTATACAATACCATGCCTATATACAACAATATTATATTGTACACTTAAACAATGGTTAAGATGGTAGGTCTCCTGTTAATTGTTCTTACAACAGTGATAGATGATAGATGATAGAAAGATAGATAAATAGACAGATGGATAGATGATAGGTAAATAGATCAATAGATAATAGATAAAGGTAATCAGGAGTAAAAACAAATAAATAAATAAACCAAAATTAAATCTCTAACTCATTGTTTGGGTATAAAAAGAATATGTACAAAATGTACCAGAAAAAATGTGGCAGTTACTTTGAATTATTAAGGGAACATTAGAGAAAAAGTCATGGCTATGGGAAATAGTTATAAACAAAAGTAAATAAAAAGAAAAGAAAAGAAAATTGTACATGTTCTATTGTGTATCAATTCATACTGAATTTACCAAAAGTATAGAACTTACTCATTTTTACATTTTTCTATAAAGAGTTAAAATTTACACCTGTTTAAGTCATAAATGCAAATTTATATTATTTATTTATTTTAATTCTGAGCAAATGTCAAAGCCAAACAGTAATTTCTCACAGAATCCCCAAAACCTTGAAACCTTTGAAACATGGATGGCATTTGGGGAATTATATTTTAATTGCTAAAATTTTAATTATTTAATCTTGAAATATCATATAGCCCTAAATATTAAAAAGGTATTATGAATACCAGTTTTCCCACTAATTCCTATGATCTAATTATTTTGTTTAAATTTGTATGATTTTCCACAGCAAAACCACCAAAATGAAACTATTTTTTCTTTATATTGATTTTAGAGTGAGAGAAAGTAGGGGGAGAAAAAGAAATAGAAACATTGATTTGTTGTTCCATTTATTCCTGCTTTTTTTGTTTGCCTCTTTCATGTGTCCAGCCCAGGGATTGAATCCTGATGACCCAGGCATATTGGAATAATGCTTTAACAGAGCTACTGTGCAGGAAAAATGCATGTTTTTATAAATAGAATGGTAATAGCGGAAAGGCAGCAAATAAAATGCATATATATAGATATATAGATATATTCATATTACAGCTACTATATTTTTCTTATGAGGAAAATTTTTAAATTGAAGTAAAGTCTCACCATTGTTAAAACATCCCTTTTAAATTTATATCCAATTTGAACCTTAAAATTGCTGGCAAATGAAGGGAATATATACAAAACTCTTGCATTAAATTTGACAAACTCCACAAACTTCCAAACAAAATTAAAAAATCAAATATGTAACAATCAAAATTTTAGCTTTTATAAATAGTAAAATAAAAACTAAATCAGTTGATTTAAAATCAAACTAAGGATTAGAAAGGAGAGTTTTAGCTGATTTCTAAGTAAGCCATCTAATATCTAATTTAAATGAGGTTTACATCCTTGCTGTTGTAAGGATTAAATAAGATGTTCTGATGTGAAATTACTAAATTGTAAAACAGATCATAATTTTAATAATCATAGCCTATTGATTATGATAAACTAAGTAATAAGTAGTAGTAAAGAAAACTAAAAATTGATTTGCAAATAATCTTTCAAATATTACAGAGAGCAGAATGCATGCCATACTTTTAAAACTACATATTTAACACTTTAAAAATTTTTGTTGTCATTCATTCTTATTGGCAAGCTGGGCAAGACATCTTGTAGAAAAATAATGCCAGTATCTGTAAGACTATCTTAACCTGAGGCAGTGTGGTAGAATTTAAAGGTCAGATCTGACTGATGAGGGATTTTCTAAATCTTTTTTTTAGCATTGAAGTTTCAGCTTCATCAGAATTCATACAAAATGGTTCCCCTAGACCTAATTTCTCTAACTAAGGTTCAATCCCTCAAAATTTTAGTTTTATTTGCATGTATAAGTTGCAATTTTTCACACTAAAATGTTTTCCTAAAAAGCTAGGTTTAGGGAGATTTAATGAACAGTGAATTTATAAGTTCTGTGTAAGATTCATCAGCATATACTCAAAAGTTCAAAAGTAAACATTACTCAAAAGTAAACATTCATACAAATTTTGAGATTCTTTTCTTGTTTTATCCCATTATTCAATATTCATTAGCTTAAAATATAGAATATCATCATCAACAACAACAACAAAAAAAACAGTGAAAAAGAAAAGATTGAAATATATTTCTTTGGCACCTGGAAAAATGTTTATGTGTTTATAATGTTTTCAGAGGCATCTTCAAAAATTCTATTTTTAAAAAATAAACTCATATAGTGGGATAATTATAGATATACAGATAAGTTGCAAAGAGCACAGTTTTCAAAAATCCTTCACCTAGTGTTCCCTAATGTTAATATCTTAAATAATCATTGTGCATTTGTCCCAACTATGAAATTAATTTTGGTACACTCCTATTGTACTAAATATTATAATATTATTAATTGTACTATTAACTCTACTCCAGACTTTATTCAGAAATCACAAGTTTTTCCACTATTGAGGTTTTCTGTTTATTTGTTTGTTTCAGGATTCAGTCTAGGATACCACACTGCAATGTTTCAAAACTACAGAAAACCTTAAAGTCCTGCCTTTGACATATTTCCCAAAATGCCCATAACCAAGGGTAGTTCTGATCCATGCTGCGCAGTCCTACCTTCTTCTTCCAAAATGCAAGCATTCCAGACTCAATGCATTGCTGTATAGCCCACTGCATCAATAAATTAAAGCTACGTGTTAAGTTTAAACCTGGCAGATGTTCCTTATGTCTGCACAAACGGCCAGCCTTTAAAAAATATGAAGTGTGCATTTGGCATGTTTAATACTTTCTCCCTTTAAATATTTGTTCTATGCTACAAATGCTTTGAAGCAAACACTATTCCATTACACCATTTGATACAAAGCTTCCCCTTCATTGTTCAAAGTTTTCCCTGGCCTTCTTCAACTGACCCCATATTTTATACCTATGTTTTCTGTTTACCATATTAAAATTCTTTTGGCCTATTTTTCTCTCCCTTGGGACCCCTCTATCTGTTTACCAAATAAGTTAATATATAAAAAATAGTAGATAAAACATCAAGTTCCCCTTAATGTAAAAGTTTCACTTCATTCTCTTACGATCACATCTTCTGCCATTTCTCAAAGACACAGATATTGCTTCGGGAAACCAAGAACTGACTAGTTCCCTGAAAAGTCCTCCTTATGCAGTGAAATCAAAAGAACAAATCCCACATGCCCAATACAGAATATAATATTATGTAGATACCTCTATCAATGATAACAGCACAAGTAATAGTAAACATAGGTGATAGTTATATACTGTTCTAAATACTTTGATGTATCTGTTATTGTATCAGTTTAGCAAATAAGAAAACAGAGGCTGAAAGTGAGTAACACTCAATCTTTAAGTTCATGTAAACAATTTTTCATTGTAGTGGAAAATTTCCATTGTAGTGGAAAATTGCCCTTATGCTTTTACCAAAGGGCAGCAATTCCTATTAGCTGAATTGTTTATCAGACTCAAAGCTTGGCATAACTGTTGCAGGGGTCTCACATAATTTGAACCTGTCTCTTTAGTGATAATTCATTTCATCTCACATTGAGTGGTATGCTTTTCCTAAAAGACAAGGATGATCTTGTGTCCTGTCCCCAGTGGAGTTAGATCATGTTATCTCTGGAAAGGCTGATGAAAGATTACAGCCAGCCCTGGGAATCTGAAAATATTGTCCCTCTTCCTCGATGGTCTAATATGAGCTATTAGTTCTTCCTTTTCATTTTTCTATGTCAATTCAATGTTCTTCTCAATTCACATGTTTTCCTTTCATCAGTTTTTAAAACTGGTTTCACATTTGTATCTTTTCTCCAGCTGTTATCAGTCCCATTGGGAATGATTCCACTTTACTGGGTCGAGCTACTGGATTTCTGCCCTTTCATGTATTAGTATCACAAAGAACCAATTTACAACTTGTGTGCACGGCATTTCTTCTCACTAAGACAAACAGTAAATACTTGTAAGCTAAAACTCTTTTTCCTAGACTGAGTTCATACATTTGTCCCAAGCAGAAAAGAAATATGGCTTTTTACAGGATCTCTTTGATCCTACCTAGAGGACTAATTTGCAAGATAGTTGACATAAATTTGATAACCTATCTGGGGAAAAATAGAATTAGGATATATCAAAGTTTATTTATTCATTCACTTAGTGAAGTGTTGGGGGGCTCCACCTGCAGGGCCTCCCCCACCCACTGGCTGCCATGGATGAGAATAAGTCTACCAAGACACAATCTGTTCGGGGAGGAAAGGTGGCCGATCTCTCAAAGAAGGGCCAAGAGCCTTTTCCTCAATGGGCTTTTATTTGGTTCATTTTGCACAAGAATGTAGGTAAAGCTCATTAATCATTGTCAGGCAGTAAGGTTCAAACAATAGATAACAAAGATCTCTGAGGGCCTATTTTGAGTCAGGGTCAGATAGCTAAAAAGCCATAAAACTTTGAGAAACAAATTCACTTCTGGCTTGGATCCTTATCATTTAATTGAGAGCATTCTAAACAAAGCAGGTTTCACAGGATTTTACATATTCTTTCTCAGGCCTAATCACCTGGGGAACCTGCCCTTTCCAGCACAGGGCTGTACCGCCCTCTGTCATTGTTTCAGGCTTAAGTCAGGCAGGGAAGTAAGGCAGCCAAGAGATTAGGAGACTTCTCACAGACAGAATTAGGACTCTGGCTTTGTCAAAGCCGAGGGGCGAGGGTCTATCACTCCCTTTCTCGATAGCCCCCCAAGTCCTTCCCTGAGGGCCTCTATGTGATTGTGCCTATCTTAGGTCTTTTCCCCGTTGGGGAATCTTACCCACCATTAGCTAACCAATCAAGCATCAGGGGCCAGGTAGGGTGAAAGGAAAGGAGCAGAAGTGGTGCCCCTGCCAGGGAGATAAACTTTGTCTCAGTGGCTTCTGGTCTAAAGGTCACCCATTCAGCCTTAGCCACGGGGCCTGGGGGTTACAGCTTCTGAAACCAGGCAGGGCGGTTCCCAGCACTGAAGCACATCTTGGTTGCTTCCAATTTTTGGAAATTATGAGTAAAACTGCTATAAACATTTGTGTACAGGTTTTTATGTAGACACATATTATCAGTCCCTCTGGTAAATATAAAAGTGTGTGATTGCTGTATTGTATGTTAGAAGTTTGTTTAGTTTTGTAAGAAATCATCCAACCATTTTCTAAAGTAGCTATACCATTTTGTATTCCTACTAGCAAAGAATAAGAGTTCTAAAGCCCAACATGTTAACACACAACAAAGCAGTGCCACAACTGATCCTGGAAAATTAAAACTGGTTTCTCTCAAAGCAAGGAACTGAATGTCTAAGAAATTGGGTTAAAAGGGAAACTTGACAATATTTATATTCTGATATCTCCTACATATAACACTATGTGAATTTCCAATATGTTTCTTATAAACCCTATGAAGATTAATTAGCAACATGGGAAAATAACATCCAAATTAAATGCAAGAAAACTATTTTAAGAATAATATAGAAATCATGTAAAATATTCTAAGGGAACACAAAAATGATAAATTTTCTTTCAGAGGCAGGTGATTATATGTAATTTTGTATGTAATGCATTTCTATTTTATGTATGTATATATGTATGTATTATGTGTTTTTCCCCTCTATCTTATTTCAAACAAATGTTAAAGTTAAAATAATAGCTAGATATGTTTTTCTGATAAAATACTAGAAAGAATTCTACCAATGTCACAGCAAAATTGAGGATTGATTTTATGTTCTGAATATGCCTCACCCTGAAGATTGTTATAAACTAGTATCAACTGGCAGAGGTAGAAAGCAGTTGGGATTCTTGGAAGCTATACAAACAATCTGTGGAAATCATGGGGGCCTACATAAATCCTGGTCTGAAGGACCTAACAGTTGGTTCCCAGTAGCCTATAATTAAAAATTAGGTGACCTCATTGAACTGGAAGGACTCCTCATTCATAGTAGTTTGTCACCATTTCAAAATAACTTTCATCTTTGTGTAACTGTCATGGGGAGTTGCCTATACAATTATCCTGTTGACATCTTCCTGAAACACCACCCAGCAAAGCCTTAATTATGATATTAAATTTTACCTTGGTTTTGTATTTAACAACTTAAAAATGTTAATGATTGGAATTCTGGAACTAGAACTGAAATGTCATTACAAGGGATATTTTTCTTCCTCACTAAGGGGTAATGTGTCCACATCAAGGTTTGACTTTAAGCCATGGTTGCATCAGCAGTGACCAGAGTGTACCCTCAGGGAGCTAACATGTCACAGTTGGTATATTTGAACAGAAGGGTTGGCTTCAGCTTTCTGCTCAACTAAGTTTCTGGATACTCTCAGAGGTACATTTTTGGAAAGGCCATGGGCTAGGGCTACAACTTGTGAAAAAAAATTATCAGGCTAAATTAATTATATTTCTGGAAATCATGAAAGAAAAGGGAAAAATCAAGAAATTCTGAGAGCTGGGAGAGTAATTTACTTTTGAATTATTGCTTGGGAATTCTTAGGTGATACTAGAGCACTAAAAAAAGGAAGTATTTTCACTGATAACTCCTAAAGATGACCTACTGAAGTAGAGCTGTGACCTAATACCAAATTCAGGACTGCAAAGAATATAGATGACTTATATGGCATGATTCCTATCTCGAGATTTATAACCATTGAGAAAATTACTCCACATAACTGGTTTCAGGGAAAATAGGACATGAACTGTATCTTTTTTATATTATTTTAGTAGGCAACCTAGAGGTGGGACAGTGATGTAAGCTAAAGTCATACATTTTAGAGTCATTGCTCTTTCTGAATGTTAGGGGCCCACCAGAGGTGAGAAAGAGGTCATTCTCAATAGCTGTGCAAAGTCTAGGTTATTATCCTACTCTCAAGCTACCTTATCTAAACATAGGTAAGGTATACTACCTATGTTTACCTTACACACTTTTAGAGGTGCTGGCAGAAAGTACAGGGAACTTGGGCAATCTCCAATTGATCCAAAACCATGTGGTCCCTTCTCATGGCCCACCAGCAAGAGTCCGTTCACCCCTTTTCTTCCTGGCAAAGTCTCTCCTGCTTCCTAAGCCATGAGGCAAAAATGGTACACCCTAAAGCTGCATGATCCCAACTTTCACCAAAGCCACGAGGCCCCCAAAATCCCCAGCATGGCTGCCATGCATGGGTTTAAATCCCAGTGCCAATCTTCCTCTGAAGCCCCATTTCCGACTCCTCCCACAATCAGTTACACCTGCCAGCATTCCTGTGTTCTTCCAGCTTTACTAGGCTGCCATAGTAAGTCAGGGCAGGTGTGGTCCCATGGTATGGAGCCAATCATCTCCAAGCTCTCACGCAGGTGCTGTGACCAGGGGGAGCTGACCCCCAGTTGCATCACCAGTTGAAGTCACTCCCATTCTGGCTCAAAGTATGGCCACAGGTATTTAACATATCTATGAAACCAGTTAAATGTTATAGATATGTTAAATGACCATACTAGAGGTCATCTGCCAAACTGTTGCTATTCAAAACAACTCTCAATGGCCCTGCTCCATGTGTCCCATCCCCCAGCTCAGACTTGTGGGGCTGAGGACATCCTATATATATATTTTTTTCTAATATATTCTGGACACCCGGAGTTTGGGACCCCATTACAAATTCCCATTTGTGCCCCCCCTTAGCTGCACCCTGTTACAAATTCCCAGCCCCAATCTTCCTCTGCCAGATGCACTGGTGACATTAACTAATTTTACCAATCTCATCATAAAATTATCTAAGAATTAAGTAGTGTCAGACTTACAGTGGTGGATACAAATTTACTAAATTTCTAATTTTCATTTGAAAGATCATTAGAAAAAATACTACTAGAAGTTTCTCTTATAGTGGCAACTTCAATTTTTTGGTTATCAAGAAAATATCTACCAAAATACTCAGCTCTGAATAAACATAGCTTTCTTTCTAGCTTTCTTTCATGTACAAATGGTGCTTCATAAAAAAAGAAAATGTTAGTTTGGCTTGCCCCTCAGATACTTCCTCAAACCATCATACTCTGTTATGCAACAGCAGTGCTTCAAGAGCACTTCCATTCCATCACTCAGTAAATTAAAACAGCATTACAAGAGAGTTAACAGTTAATAAAAGTAAAAATCTCCATGTTTTATCTAGCATATTCTTAAACATTTTTGTTTTGCCTTCCTTACAAATTCCTTCCTGTGAAGAATATAATGGCTACTAGTAGTTTGGTGGCACTCCCTTTATTTGTAGTAAGAAACCAGCAGTTTCACCCAAGTTGCTTTTGCAATGTTAGTGCATATGCCAACACCATAAGAAAGATGAATAACATCTAAGTCATTATGAAAACAGTTTGAGAATTATAACGAATTCTCAAGGCATCCATAGGAGTCTGAAAACTATATTTTAAGAACTGTTATTTGAGAAAATGAAGTCAAGCTTGAGGCTTCTTCTTCAACTAGTAATCTAGCTTTTGTTCATTGTTTTTATATTTGCTTTAAGTTCTGCTCTCATCCTCTTGATAGCAATGGCCTGACCACACCACAGGGAAAGGAGGGGGCACAGGAAGAGACTTCCAACCAGGAGGCATTGGGTGAAGCTGATCTGCCCCTGTGCAAGTGTCCGGCTCCTTCTAGATCCCCCACCCCAGGGGAGATTTGGTAGCCGGAGGAAGCATTTCACTGAGCATGTGCAAGGCTTGTGAAATAATTAGATGGGGGAAAAGCCCTCCTAGCCCCTTCTTGTCCCTGATTAGATGTGGGACCAGGGTATGTCAGGCACATGCGCCATAATAAGTTAAAATGGTTGCAGGGGGAGGTGTTGTACCAGAGAAACCTGTCAGTCTAACCTAAGGAAAAGAAAGGATTGGTTGAGGTGCCTGGAACTTCCCTGAGTGTGAAGAGGGTTAAGATGAGAAAAGCACTGGTTCAGCCCACAGGGGAAACTGGTATAAACCCAGGGTAAAGAATGGATGGGACTTTTTGCCCACCACATGAATTACTGCCCTGTACTTTGCAGGATTTTCTGGCCCTTGCAACCATGTGACTAACAGCTGTGTTGGCAACAGAGACAGAGTCCAGGAGGGAAACTGGAGGCAGACAGCTGCCTTTTTAGCTACTTCAGGCTCCAAAGAACCGAACTTTAAAGATGGAATGGGAATTCTGGGTACTGCCTTTAGTTTTGGTTTTGCTGGGGGTGGCTGGTTTTGCCTATGTTTTGCAGAAGATATGAGCCTGATGAGCCTGGAGACAGGGAGTCCTTTGTTCTCCCAGGTCATTAAGCATTTGAATAAAGACCTCTTTTCTTTATCACCAACCTCTGCCTCTGGAATTTAGCTATTGGTAGTGACCAGCAGCCACGCCTCACTTTGGTTTAGTAACTATTTGAGGGAAATTCTACAAGTTACCATGCAGAGCCTTACAAAAATACCTCATTTTCTTATTGCAGAATATTTTAAAAAATTCTTTGTCTTTTTTCACTAGTTTTGTAAAAATATTTTATTGTTTATGCTATTATAATTGTCCCAATTTTTCCTCCATTGGCCCCTTTCATCCAGCCCACCCACCCCAACTTCCATATGCAGTCCCTTCACTGTTGTCCATGTTCATGGGTCCTTCACATAGGTTCTTTCACCAATCCCTTCACCTTCTTTCTGTAAGTCCCCATCTCCACCACCCCTCTTAACAAGTGTCAGTCTGTCCATGATTCTATGCCTCTGGTTCTATTTCATTCATTAGTTTATTGTGTTTATTAGGTAACTCTTGTAGGTGAAATCATATGATATTTGTCTTTCACCAAATGGCTCATTTCACTTAGCATAATAATCTCCAGTTCCATTCACGCTGTCGCAAAAGGTAGCAATCACTTCTTTCTTTCTGCTGCATAGTATTCCATTGTGTAAATGCACCACAGTTTTTTGTCACTCATCTATGGATAGGCACTGAGGCTGTTTCCAAATCTTGGCTATTGTAAAGAGCACTGCTATGAACAAGAGGGTGTGCATATTCTTTTGTTTTGGGTTTTTAGGATTCTTCAGGTATATTCCCATTAGTAGAATTACTGGTCCAAAAGGCAGTTTCATTTTTAGTTTTTTGAAGAAATTTCATACTGTTTTTCATAATGTCTGCACCAGTCCACATTCCCACCAATAGTGTACTAGGGTTTTCTTTTCTCCACATCCTTGTCAGAGCTTGTTTTTTGTTGATATTTTAATGAGAGCCATTCTGACATATGTGAGGTGATATCTCATCGTGGCTTTAATTTGCATCTTTCTGATGGCTAGTGATGTTGAGCATCTTTTCAAATGTCTATGTGCCACTTGTATGTTCTCCTTGGAGAACTGTCTATTCAGGTCCTTTGCCCATTTTTTAAATTTGAGTACTTCTCTTCCTAGTGTTGAATAACATATGCTTTTTCTATGTTTTGGAGATTAAACTCTGTCCAATGTATTGTTTGTAAATATGTTCCCCCCTACAGTCAGTTCCCTTTTCATTTTGATGATTTTTTATCTGTGCAGATGCTTTTTAATTTGTTGTAGTCCAATTTGTTTATTTTTTCTTCCCTAACCATAGGACATATATCTGCAAAAATATTGCTATGTGAGATATCCAAAATTTTACTGTTTTCCTCTGATTTTCTAGTATCATGACTTATGTTAGTCTTTTACCCATTTTGAGTTTATTCTAGTATATGGTGTAACATGGTTTTCTAGTTTCATTTTTTTACACGTGCCAGTCCAGTTCTCTGAACACTATTTATTGAAGAGAGTGTCTTTACTCCATTGTATGTTCTTGCCTTCTTTGTCAAATATTAATTAACCATAAAGACCACATTTATTTTGGGGCTATCTCTGTTCCATTTATTTATGTATCTGTCCTTATGCCAGTATCAGACTGTTTGATTACAGTGGCTTTGTAATATAATTTGATATCATGTATTATGATGCTTCCAACTTTGTTCTTCTTTCTCAAGATGGCTGAAGCTATTCAAGGTCATTTCTGGTTCCATATAAATTTTTAGAATATTTGCTCTAGATCTGTGAGATATGCCATTGGTATCTTAATAGGAATTGCATTTAATTCTATAGATTGCTTTGGGTAGTATGTACATTTTAACAATATTAACTCTTCTAATCTGTGAACACAGTGTATGCTTCAATTTACTTGAATCTTCCCCAATTTCTTTCTTCAGTTTCCTATAGTTTCCTGAGTATAAGTCTTTTACCTCCTTGGTTAAATTTATTCCTAGTTACTTTATTTTTGTTGTTGTTGTTGCAGCAGTAAATGTTTCCTTAGTTTCTCTTTCTGACAGTTCATATTGGTGTATAAAAATGCCATAGATTTCTGAATATTGACTATGTATCCCACTACTTTACTAAATTCATTTACTAAATCAAGTGCGATTTTGGTGGAGACTATAGGGTTTTCTATGCATAATATAATATCATATGCTAACACTGACAGCTTTACTTCTTATTTTCCAATTTAGATGCCTTTTAGTTTTTCTTCTTGTCTGAATGATCTGGCTATGACTTTCAGTACTATGTTAAATAGTTATGGTTTACTTTATATTAGTAGAGTAAGTTTTTCTTATTATCAAGACTTTATTTTTAAAGCAGTTTTAGTTTCACAGCAAAACTGAAGCAAAGGTACAGAGGTTCCCCCAACAAATGGAAAAGACAACTCCACACATTCTCAATATTCCATACCAGATGGTACATTTGTTACAATGAATGACTGAACCAATATTGAGGCAACATAATTACCCAACGTCCACAGCTTACATTATTGCTCTATCTTGAGGGTCCAAGAGACTATCACTCCCTTTATTCACCTGTCTGTCTCTCTGACTTTGTGGGCCACGGTTTGTTTTGTTTCTCCCCCCTTTCTTTATGGATTCAAGAAAGTGGTTGATTTTTCAGACTGTTGAGTTTTGTTAAGATAGAGTGTGACTTTCAGTCTCCTTAAAGGGTAAGTGAAACTTCTCTGCTTTAAAGAAAAATATTCTAAAAATCTCTGTCTGATTATGCTAAAAAAAACAGTTTCCAAGATTATACAAGTAACTATCTTTTTCATGTTTAATAATCTATTTTTTAAAATTTTGGAAATTTTACCCCATCACAGAATGTAATCTTATATATGCCAAAATATTAAGAAGGAACAAAAGGACCAATCAACAAGGCCAGGATAAATCTCATTATGATCTACTATGAGGACTTGACAGCTAATTGACACTTTTTTTTAGCATAAACTCATCCAATTGGAAAGGCATGTATTATACCTATTAGTTGGATTTACATATAACATTTTTACATAGTTAGAAAAATATCATGACATTTAGAAATACAACAAATATAATGTATTAAATTAGAACATAAAAAATGAGGTAAACTTTGGCCAGTTGGTTGGGTAGTTGGAGCGTCAACCCATACACCAAATTGTGGGTTTAATACCCCATCAGGGCACAAACCTAGGTTTCCAGTTCAATACCCATTCAGGTTGTGTCTAGGAGGCAACCAATTGAAGTTTCTCTCTCATATAGATGTTCTTGTTTTTACTCTTTCTCTCCCCCCCTCACTCTTTAACATCAATAATTAATTTAAAAAATATTTCATCACATGAGGATTTAAAAATTGAGATAAGAAAAAAAGCAAACTGTATTAAATATTTCTGGTTTTCTGCAGAATCTATCACAACCTTAATGTTTACCACAAAAGAGATCATTTCTTTATACCTTAAGCAATTAATAATATAACAGTTATTGGGAATTTTACAAGTCTCTGAGAATTAGATTAACATATTTTATAATAACGTATTCATAATAAATATCATTTGTGTAACGTTAGGTAGCTCACTGATTACTAAAAACAATCAAAAGTGTAACAGTCAATACAGCTTATCGTCTTTCTACAATAGTAGATAGTATTTGCAGCCTTTTTTAAAATTCATTTTTCTTTATTTTCTTTATTTTTTATTGTTGTTCTTGTACAGTTGTCTCCATTTTCACCCCACCTTAGCCCCCCACCTGACCCATCCCTGCCTCCCACGTTCAAACCTGTGCCCTTTGGCTTGGTCATGTGACCTTTATACATGTTCCTTGATGGACCTTCCCATGTTGTCCGCATTATCCCTCTTCTCTCTCCCCTCTGGTTACTGTTAGTTTGCTCTTTATTTCAATGTCTCTGGTTATATTTTGCCTGCTTGTTTTGTTGATTATGTTCCACTTATAGATGAGATCATATGCTATCTGTCTTTTACTACCTGGCTTATTTGACTTAGCATAATGCTCTCCAGATCTACCCATGCTGTCATGAAGGGTAGGAACTCCTTTTTTCCTTTTGCTGCATAATATTCCACTGAGTAAATGTACTATAGGATTTTTATACACTCATTTACTGCTGGTCATTTAGGTTGCTTATCCAGCACTTGGCTATCGTAAATTTTGCTGCTCTGATCATTGGGGTGCATAGGTTCTTTTAAAGTGGGGTTTAAGGATTCTTAGGGTATAATTACAGCAGTGGTATTGCTGGGTCAAAAGGCAGTTCCATTTTTAGTTTTCTGAGGAAATTCCATATTGTTTTTCAAAGTGGCTGCACCAGTCTGCATTCCCACCAACAGTGCACTAGGGTTCCCTTTTTTCCACAACCTTGCCAGCACTTGTTTGTTGATTTGTTTATGATGGCCATTCTAACCTGTGTGAAGTGGTATCTCATTGTGGTTTTAATTTGCATCTCTCTGATGGCTAGTGATGCTGAGCAACTTTCCATATGTCTCTGGGTCCTCTGTATGTCCTTCTTGGAGAAGTATCCGTTTAAGTCCTTTGCCCATTTTTTAATTGGTTTGTTTGTCTTCCTAGAGTGGAATTATGTGAGTTCTTTACATATTTTGGAGATCAAACCCTTATCTTTCAACACTTCTATTCAACACACTATTGGAAAACCTAGCCAAGCAATCAGACAAGAAAAAGAAATAAAAGGCATCCAAATTGCCAAGGAGGAAGCAAAACGGTCATTGTTTGCAGATGATAGTGTACATAAAAAATCCTATATAGTCTACCAAAAAACTACTTAACCTAATAAGCGAATTTGGAAAAACAGCAGGATACAAAGTCAATATGCAGAAACTGAAGGCATTTTTATACACCAACAATGAAATATCAGAAACAGAAATCAGGAAAAAATCCCATTTGACATAACAATAGGAAAAGTAAAATACCTAGGAATAAACCTAACCAAGGAGATAAAAGACCTGTACTCAGAAAACTATGCAACACTGAAGAAAGAAATTAAGGAAGATAAAAACAAATGGGAGAATATATACCATGTTTACTGATTGGAAGAATTACCATCATCAAAATGTCCATGAGTGCGGGCTGCAAACCAAAGCATCGCAGGTTCGATTCCCAGTCAGGGCACATGCCTGGGTTGTGGGCCAGGTCCCCAGTGGGGACCACATGAGAGGCAACCACACATTGATGTTTCTCTCTCTCTCCTTCTCCCTCCCTTCCCCTCTCTAAAAATAAATTTAAAAAAAAAATGTCCATACTACCCAAAGCAATTTATAGATTCAATGCAATCCCCATTAAAGTACCAATTATATATTTCACAGATATAGAACAATCATTTAAAAAATTTTATGGAACCATAAACGACACCAAATAGCTGCAGCAATTTTAAGAAAGAAAAACAAAGTAGGAGGGATCACAATACCTGATACTAAACTATATTACAAGGCCACTGTAATCAAAACAGTCTGGTACTGGCATAAGAACAGACACACAGAGCAATGGAACAGAACAGAGAGCCCAGAAACAAACCCAATTCTCTATGGTCAATTAATATTTGACAAAGGTGGAAAAAGCATAAAATGGAGTAAAAATTGCCTCTTCAACAAATGGTGTTGGGAGACCTGGACAGCTACGTGCAAAAAAATGAAACTTGAGCACCAACTTACACCATACACAAAAATAAACTGAAGATGGATAAATGACTTAGAGGTAAGTTGTGACACCATAAAAGTCCTTGAGGAGAATGTAGGCAGGAAAACATCAGGTATTCCACACAGCAATGTTTTTACCAATATGTTCCCTAGAGAAAGGGATATACAGGAAAGAATAAACAAATGGGACTTCATCAAAATAAAAAGCTTCTGCATGACTAAAGAAAACATCAGCAAAATGAAAAGGGAACCGGCCATATGATGAAATATATTTGTAGCATTTTTCAGTTGATTTTTTCACTTTCTTAGTTCCATGTTATCTTGTGTTCTTGACCATAAAGCATAATAAATACATTTCCCTGAAAAGGGAAACTCAAAGAACTGTGTATGAACAAGTAGCCAAATAATTGACTTTGACTTCCACAACTGGTTTTTAAAATTTAAAACAAAGTAACAAAATCAAACAAGCAAGCAAAATATAACCAGAGACATTGAAATTAAGACCAATCTGACACTAATCAGATTGAAAGTGGGAGGGGATAAAGGGGAGAAGAGTTTTCAGGAACAACTATAAAGGACACATGGACAAAACCAAGGGGCAGGTGGAAGCAGGTGAGGGAGGTGGGGATGGCTGGGGTGGGGTGAAGTGGTGGGGGGTAAATGCAGACAACTATACTTGAACAACAATAAAATATTTTTTAAAGTAACATTTTGAGTATACATTTTTAAAATTGAGTTTATTGGGGTGACATTGCTGAACAAAATTATGTAGGTTTCAGGCATGCAATTCCCTGACACATCATCTGTGTATTGTATTGTGTGTTCACCGCCCCAAGCAAAGTCTTCTTCTATTACTGTTTATTCTCCCTTTACCCTCTTTTACTTCCCCATCCCCCTTTTTCCCTTGTAATCACCATATTGTCATCTGCGCCTATGAGTTTTTTCTTAATCCTTTCACCTTTTTCACTCAACGCCCAGTCCCCTTCCCATGTGACAGCTGTCAGTCTGTTCTCTATCTATGAGTCTGTTTGTACTTTGTATGATAGTTTATTTAGTTCATTAGATTTCACATATGAGTAAAATCATATGGTACTTGTCTTTCTCTGACTGACTTATTTCATTTAGCATAATACTCTCCCTTTGTTGTCTATCCATGTGTAGGAAACCATTGAGCATGGCATGGGCCCAGCTCCCACTTGGAGGTGCACAGGACTCACACCCATGGATAGGTGATCCTGTGAGGAATCAGGCCTGCTATGTATCTAGGACACTTCGAGACTTGCTTTTGCTAAAACTCTCTCACCCTGAATTGAGGCAGCAAATATTTACTGCAAAGTAACTTCCTAAAATCCATGCTAAACCTTCCAAGGGTGAGTGTAACTGGTGCAACCACTTTTCCCTTTGCGTTTGCAAATATCCGTCTTCTGTGTTGTGATTAGCGGCATTGTTTCCTTTGTTTTCTGTAAAAGGTAACCACCTAAAGCCAACCTGTGCATAGTAAATGAGGACCATCATGTAATGTATCCAGAAAAGAATAAAGACCTGACACAGCAAGGGCCTTGACTTTTGCTCTGCTTGAGAGAAAAGCCATGCTTGCCCTTTTCTTCCACAGGACTCAGTAGTCCATGTGAACGTCTCATGCTTCATCCACAATGTGGCGGACCCCACGAGCCGGGGTCCACATCAGCCATGCTGTACAAAAGGTGAGATTTCCTTCTTTCTTATAGCTGTGTAATATTCATTTGTGTATAATGTACAACAGCTTTTTAGTCCACTCATCTACTAATGAGTACTTAGACTATTTTCAAATCTTGGCTATTGTAAATAATGCTGCAATGTACATAGGGGTGCATATATCCTTTCAAATTAGTGTTTCATGTTTCTTTGGATATATTCCCAGAAGTGGAATCACTGTGTCATAAAGCAGTTCCATTTTTAATATTTTGAGATAACTCCCTACTGCTTTCCATAGTGACTGCACCAATCTGCATTCATACCAACAGTGTCCAAGGGTTCCCTTTTCTTTACATCCTCATCAACACTCACTGTTGCTGATTTATTGATGATAGCCATTCTGACACGTGTGAGGTAATATCTAAATGTGGTTTTAATTTGCATTTGTTTTGTGTTTACTGATGTTGAAAATAAAAGTCACTACAAAAACTGAAAATTATAGGCCCTTTTCCTCGATGAACACATATGCTAAAATCCTTAACAAAATATTAGCAAAATGGATCCAGAAATGTATTAAAAAGGTCATACACCATGATCAAGTGTGATTTATTCCAGGGATGCAAGTTTAGCACAATATCCACAAATTAATAAGCATGATATAGCACATAAACAAAATAAAATATGAAAACCACATGATTATATCAACAGATGTTAAAATATCATTTGATAAAATCTAACACCCATTTTTTGAGAATAGAGGGAGCATACCTCAGCATAATAAAGACCATATATGAAAAAAATAAAGCCAATGTCACCCTCAATGGGCAAAAACTACAAGTGCTTTCTTTATGATCAGGAACAAGAGAGGGATATGTGCTTTCACCACCCTTATACAACATAGTATTCAAAGATTCATAGTATTCATAGTATATAGACACAACAATCAGACAAAAAGGAAAAAATAAAAGACATTCAAATTGAAAAATAAGTAGCAAAACTGTTATTATTTGCAGATGACATGTTACTGTATATAAAAAACCCCTAAAGATTCACCAGAAATATTAAAGCTGATAAATAAATTTAGTAAAGTAGCAGGATACAAAATAAATCCAGAAATCAGTTGCATTTGTATCAGTGGTATTTGTATAGTTACCTATCAGAAAGGGAAACTAAGAAAGCAATCCCATTTATAATTGCTGCAGAAAAAAACCTAGGAATAAATTTAACCAAGGATGTAAAAGATCTATACTTGAAAAATTATGACACTGAAGAAAGAAACTGAAGATACAAATAAGTTGTAGCACATACTGTGTTCATGGATTGGAAGAATTAACATCTTTAAAATATCCACACTACCCAAAGCAATCTATAGATTCAGTGAAATTCCTTTCAAGGTACCAAAGGTGTATTTCACAAAACTAGAAAAAATAGTTCAAAAATGTATATGGAACCAGAAAAGACCCAGAATGACCACAAAAAATTTGAGGAAGATAAAAGTTGAAAGAATCATATTATCTGATACAAAACTATAATACAAGGCCATAGTAATCAGAACAGCATGGTACTGCCATAAAAACAGACAGATAGCTTAATGGAACAAAATAGAAATAAACTCATGTCTTTATAGTCGATATTTGACAAAAGAGGCAAAAACATTAAAAGTGGTAAAATTAGTCTATTCAATAAATGGTGTTGGGAAAATCAGGCAGATTCATGCTTATACATATACAAGAATAACTCAAAATAGATTAAAGACTTAAGAGTTAGACTTAAAATCATAAAATTTTAGGAGAAAACATAGGCAGTAAAATCTCAGTTATTTCTCATAGGAATGTTTTTTTCTGTTATATCTCCTCAGGAAAGGGAAACAAAAGAAAAAATAAACAAATGACACTACATCAAAAACTAAAACTAAAAACTAAAAGCTAAAAGCTAAAAAGTTTTGCACAGTAAAGGAAACCATCAAGAAAATGAAAAACAACCCACTGAATGGGAGATCTTATTCACCGATACATCTAATAAGAGCTTAATTTTCAAAATTTATAAGGAATTTATAAAGCTCAATACCAAAAAATAGATCCAATTCATAAATGGGCAAATGACCAGATGACACTGGAGAAGGAGCCTCACAACCCATCCCTCAGCTCTATCTAGTGATAAAGAGTGAGATTACATGTAATTTTAAGGTAAATATGAGAGTAGAGCAGAAGTCTTCTATATTCTCCATGTGTAGCCCATGAATATTTAAATTTCCACATTAAGAGAAACTCCACAGTAACCTATAAGTGGAACATAATCAACAAAACAAACAAGTGAGCAAAATAGAACCAGACACATGGAAATAAAGAACAAACTGACAGTGACCAGAGGGGCAGGAGAATGGGGATAATGAGGAAAAGAAAGTGCAGGGTCGTCGAGGAACATGTATAAAGGATCCCTGGACAAAGACAATGTGGGAAGGGGAAGAGAGTAATGGGGGGAAATGGGGACAACTGTAATTGAACAAAAATAATTACAGAATTAATAAGCAATCTTATTAAGTTAAAAGAAAAAGAGAGAGAGAGAGAAGCTTCATGTTAAGTATGGTGCCAAACCAGTAAAATAGATAGTGTATGGGCTTGAAGGCAGCTTCAAAAAATTCTCTGTGAATTTGACGGTCCTGCCATCAAAAGATAGAGTTGGTATTTCTTCTTGAATCTGAGGTCTTACAAACATTAAAAATGACATTATATGATTCCAATGCTAAGTAATAAAAGAGAAACAACTTCTGCCTATTTCTTTTGGACTTTTTTCCCTCTTGGAATCCAGCCTTTCATATGTCTTCCACAAAACCACTTTTAACAGAAATTATTTCTGCTTCCACTTTTTATACTTTAGTTTAATTATAGTAAAACAAAAAGAACAACATTTACCATCTTATTTTAAATACACAATTCATTAGTTTCTGCTTCTACTTTGAATGATTTATTCTGTACTTTCACTCTCTCTGGAAAATTGATATTAATTTTTTAAAGAGAAGTCTTGGGGAAATAGCATTAATTATTTGTTCATAAATTACACATGCTCAGTCTAAGTTTCTGCTAGTGATAATTGATTCATATCCATTTAACCAGACTGCTCTATTGAATATTATTTTAGACTTGTGTTAAAATTTGTAAGATAAATGGCTTGATTGGGCCAATGGATTGATCTGTGGCCCCAATCCAAAACAGAGTTAATTGGCCTGACTGGGAGCGAAGTTCATGTAATGTGTGCCAATAACCTCAACATATCTGATACAATTGAATAATAAAATACTATCAGAGGAACCATATTGATTAAAATTCATAAATTGTCAATATGGTATAATCAAAAATGTTGATTCTATCAAAAACCCAATTTGCATCCATATTTTAATTATTTGACATTAGTTTAATTCATTATACACCCATGGAATTTGTATGTTCACTTTTAAGATAAAAAGGAAAGATGTCAGTTAATTATTTTATTTAAAATCCGCAATTTTAGGCAAAGATCTGAGGTTTCCTTCCCCATTCTCATGCAAATACAAAGGGTGTTACATTTATGTTCTCTCTTATTGCCTCTCTAACTCTTAGCTCACTAAGTTTGATTCTTTCCCCAAAGCCTCATCTCTATTCCCTTTCAGGAATTTTGGGCTTCAGTTCCACAGTACCAGCATTTCTCAAACTGAAGTGGTGCTACTGATGAAAGAAAACTGAGTGGGAGATTTAAGACATGATAGTGCACAAAAACATTAGCTATGAGGAGCACTAAAGAACTTGAACCTTTGGAAAAATTATACAAATTTTGAGCAAATATATTGTAGTATTCATTAACCAGTAGACAATACTATGAAAGATGAGTTCAGAGGCTTCTCATACAAATAAAAGATTTAAAACCAGGCATTCAAGTAGTTAGTACCTACCTTTGCTATTTTGTGATAACTATATTATTAATGATTGCTTGGTTCAGTTCTTAGACAATAAAAGGAAGAGGAAAATATAGCAGTTTATATTTTAGTTTCCTATCTAAACTTGAGAAGAGAGTTTGGGCAAACTATGACACTAATTGTACTTACAGTTTATTCCTTTTAAGTCCAGTGGGAGAAGTAAACATATATGAAGCATTCTTAATATTTCCTTTTAATGATTTTTTGAGTCATGGATCTCTTTGGAAACCTAAAATCACAAATCTTTAATGTTTTTAAATGTATAAAATAATATACATATGATTACAAAAGAAAAGAATTTACTGAAATGTGGTTAACATATTGACAATTACCTCCATAATTTCAAAGTAATGGTGAGTATAGTGTTTTTTTAATATCTTCAATAACATGAATATAATTTGAAAGCTTCTGATTTCTATTGGTGATAGAGTCACCTATAATTGCTTGTACTATTGTGGTTTAATGACCACATTTAACATCAAAAGAAATGTTAAATTTCAGTTACAGGACAGTAAAAATAAAGATGTATGTTTTTTATTCAAGTTCATGAAACCGCAAGAGTCTATTTGAAAATTCTGTAGGGTTCATGACAGTCCCGTTTATGGGACCCTGAGTAAAGATTAGGCTACAGCGTTATCGATGGAATTAATTGATTTGTGTTTCTTACTAATGTCAACAAGAACTGTTGTTCATAAAATTCTAACTAAACTAAAAAAAACCAACAAAAAATCTCATAGTACTCAGCAGTAATAAACTTGCAAACATAGCCTGGCCTAGTCAAGAGATGCAAGGCTTATATGCATTAGATTTCAAAAAGAGTATAGGGAAAAATGCCATTTTAAACTTAGGTTACTTCCATGTTTGATTTGAGTTGAAAACAATGAAGGAAATTTATGGACATATGTGAACCAGGTAATATCTGTGCTTAACCATATATTCTTCCCCTACTGATCTTTTCAGTGACAGAAGTTCTTTTGGTAATTTTCTGTGTAAGTTTATGCCAGTTACATAGAAAAGGTCAGGTTAATTAAACACTCAGTGCCTCAGTTTTCTCCTGTGTAAAATAAATGGGTTAAGTTAAATGATCCCTTAGGTGGACTGCAGTAGAAAAAGAATTAATTTTGAAGTTAATTATAAGTTACAATGCCCATTGGAATGCTATTAAATAAAATATAATTTTAAAAAGTTGGGACTTTTTATGTAATGAAGTATCATTACAGTTGTCTCTTTTTATCTGTTGGTTTGCATTCTGCAGTTACAGTTTCCTGTGGTTAACTATGGTCTGAAAATATTAAGTGTAAAATTTTAGAAACAAACAATTGGTAAGTTCTAAATCATAGGCTTTTCTGAGATGCATGATGTGATTTCTCACCACCCCACTCTGCCCCACTCAGGACATGAATCTGCTCTTTGTCCAGAGTATCTAGGCTCTAAACACTATTGCCCATTAGTCACTTAGTAGCCATCTAAATTATCAGACCCACTGTCCAGGTATCATAGTGCTTGTGTTCAAGGAACGCTTGTTTTATTAAAAAGTGACCCCAAAGCCATTCACATAACTTAATTATAGTATATTATTATAATTGTTTTATTGATTCATGAGTTGCTATTAATCTCTTATGGTGCCTAATTTCTAAATTAAACTTTATCCTAGGTGTATATGCATAGGAAAAGCAATATATATACTACTAATTTTACAAAATCGATACTATCCACAATTTCAGGCATCTACTGTGAGTCTTGGAATATATCCCCAGTGGAGGAAATTGTATAGAGTTGTTATCAGGATCAAATAAGATAAAATAATGTTTCCATAAGGCATCCAGTAAGCACTAAGTAAAGTGACTTCATACCCAGACTTTAATATACTTAAACCAAAAATGCCTACTCCATGTGTATGAAATCCCGATTATTATTTTCAAATAAATGCTTTTTATGAACATTGTGCTACAAAATACATGTATATTTTGGAAAATAAAACTTCTGTCCTGGCCTGGTGGTTCAGTTGGTTGGAGCATTATCCTGTGCACTAAAAAGTTGCTGGTTTGACTTCTGATCAGGGCACATATCTGGGTTTCAGGTTCCATCCCAGCTGGGGTGCGTTCAGGAGGCAGCCCCTTCTTGTTTCTCTTTCACATCCACGTCTGTTTATCTGTCTCTCTCTTTTTCTCCTGCTCCCTCTAAAAATCAAGGAACATATCCTTGGGTAAGGGTTGAAAAAAAAAAGTAAGACTACCAAAATTTCTCTTAATTTCTTAGAAACGTGAGTGTGGAATAACAAGGCTGCACACAAGAAATGTGTAGAAAATGCAGGAAAGGAACAAATCATGAAAGACTTTTTATAACATGTTATGACATATGGATAATAAAAACTTTAAAATGTGAGGCAGAGAACTAAGAATGTAATGCACCACTGTGATAACATGTTTAGATTGTTAGTTCAAATGAGCGTTTCCAATATTTTTATAGTGCGGAAACATGCAGAAAATGATAAGGTGTGTTCGGTGTGCTGGCATGAAAAGCCCGGGCTTCTTGGGGTGGGCACCAGCTCAAGGGGCAGGGCAGCTACTGCCATTGCTCCCCACATCCATCCCCAGTTCCACTGGTGGTAACTCTCACCTCAGCATACCTGTAAGCCACCTGTGGAGTCCCTTCCAGAGCACAGCAGTTGGGCACCCTTTCTGATATATACAAAATAATTTGATAATGGTGAATTTTTAAACTAATAAACTAGAACACATCATATTCAGCTTTTTAAAATAGGTTCTACCAGTTAAAGCTATTATTTGAGAACATTCACAATGATATCTTTATTGAGAGAATTTCCCTAAATTCCAACTTATTTCAATAGTAAGGCAATAGCAATAAAAAATGGTGACACACAAGGGACATTCTAGGCCAACTGCTAAAATTTAGTGTGTTTAGATATGAAAGGACATTTTTGCAGGAATATAACTCAATATAATTTGCACATGCTATTATCTTCTATTCATGTGTGGTAGAAAGAATAGTGGTCCTCCCAAAGCATATAATCACTATTCCCTGGAACCTGTAAATATGTTACCTTACATGACAAAAATGATGTTGCAAATGTCATTAAATTAGAGGTGGATCTTGAGATAGGAAATTATTTTGGATTATGCAAAAAGATCCAATGAAATAATAAGGGTCCTTATAAGACAGAGGCCAAGACTGAGACTTCTAAAAGGACCTGTGATGAAGGAATCAGAGGTATGTCTGTTTGTATGAGAGAGACAGAGAGACAGAGAAAGAGAGAGAGTGTATGTTTTGAAGATATTATGCTACTGCTTTTGTAGATGGATAAGAAGCGGAGACAAGGAATCCAGGTGGCCTACAGAATCTTGGAAAGAAAGAATTTTGACCCAAGACCACAAAAGAATAAAATGTGTTGATTTAGCCTACTATATTTCTCAAAAAATTGTAAGGTAACAATAGGAAACGAAAATACCATGTGTCTATGTACACACAATTTTTGCACATTTCCCCCTTTGCTTAACATGGACCACAGTATTGAAGTGAACAAAAATACATATTGAATTACCATATGTGAGGTACAGAGGTACACTTCAAACACAGAACTCCAAAACCTCATCTAAAATAAGAGTCATAGTAACATAATGACTTGTAATCTTTCCAATACTTTATTAATGACTTGCATTAAAATTTTGTGAAACATCAGGAGTACCTTAAAAATCAATAAACAGCACATGTTTCAATTTCTTCCCACATGATGGTAATGCTTTGCTTTTGATAAAATGCACCATTTTTCACAATTGCATTGGCATATTAATGATCTGTTAATGGTTGGTATTGGAAACTACCCTGCCTGGTTTCAGAAGCTATAACCCCCCATGGCTAAGGCTAAGTAAAAAGACCTTAGGACCATAGCCACTAAGGAGACAAAAATTATCCTTCTGTCAGGGGCACAGCCTCTGTCCCCTTTACTTCACCCTGCTTGGCCCCTGGAGAATGGCTGGATAGTCAATGATGGGTAAGATTCCTCAAGGGAGGAACAACCTTAGACTGGCACAATCTGAAGGGACCACCAGGGAAGGACTTAGAGAGCTATAGAAAAGGGGTATGGGCCTTTACCCCTCAGCTTTGTTATAGCCTGAGTCCTCATTCTATCTGTAAGATCTCCTAATCTCTTGGCTGCCTTACTTCCTCTGCCTGACTTAAGTCTAAAGTTTTCCCAAAGTTTTATGGCCCTTTGATGTCACTCTATCTGACCCTGACTCAGAATAAGCCTTCATAGTTCTTTGAATGTTATCTATTGTTTGAGCATTACTGCCTGACAATTATTGATGAGCTTTATGTATATTCCCTGTATTCCTATGCAAACTAAACTAATAAAAGCCCATTGAGAAAGAGGCTTAAGTCCTTTCTCTTCTGAGAGATTGGCCACCTTTCCTTCCCAGGCAGATTGTGTCTTAGTGGACTTACTCTCATCTGTGGTGGAGCACCCCCATAAGTTGGTAACTGATCCTTTCTTGTTAACACTATACCTATGTTTTAAAATGTCACAATAAAAATAAACATTTAAAAAGAGAGAGTTTGGCAGATAACATGATACTGTATGTAGAAAACCTGAAAGATTCTACTAAAAAACTACCAGAACTGATAATTCAATAAAGAAGCAGAATAAAAAATAATCACCCAGAAGCCAGTTTCATTTTTTATATTCCAATAATTAATGATCAGAAAGGGAAACTAAGAAAACAATCCCATTTACAATTGCATCAAAAATAATAAAATACCTAGGAATAAATTTAACCAAGAATGCTAAAAGACCTGTACTCAAAAACTTATGACACTGATGAAAGAAATTGAAAAAGATACAAATAATTGGAAGCATATACTATGTTCAGGAATAGGAAGAATTAGCATCATTAAAATGCCCATACTACCCAAAGCAATTTATAGGTTGAATGCAATTCCTATCAAGATACCAATTGCATATTTCATAGAATAGAACAAATATTCCAAAAATGTATATGGAATGACAAAAAACTTAACTAGTCACAGTAAATTTGTGAAAGAAGAACAAACTTGAGAAATTACCTAACTGACATCAAGCTGTCCCACAAAGACATGATAATCAAAACAGCATAATACTAGCTTAAAAACAGACATAAAGATCAATGGAACAAAATAGCCCAAAAGTAAACCCACACTTTTATGGTCAATTATTATTTGACAAAGGAGTTAAAAATATACAATGGGATAAAGACAGTTTTTTAAATAAATGCTCTTGGGGAAATGAGACAGACATGTGCAAAAAACTTGAAACTACACTACTTTTTCATATCATGCACAAGAATAAATTTGAAATGTATTAAAAACTCAAATGTGTAACTCAAAATTATATAAATCCTAGAGGAAAACATAGGAAGTAAAATCTTGAACTTTTTCATAATATTTTTTATGATATATCACCTTGGGCAAGGAAAACAAAAAAATAAAGATAAACAAATGAGACTACATGAAACTAAAAAGGTTTTGTATGACAAATGAAACCATCAACAAAATGAAAAGAGAATCCACTGATTAAGAGAACATATTTGCCAAAGATACATCTGATAAGGGCTTAATATCCAAAATTTATAAAGAACTTATACAACTCAACACCAAAAAAACAAACAACTCAATTAAAAAAAATGGACAATGGGCCTGAATGGAGACTTTAAAAAAATGTATAAGTAACTAATATACATATGAAAAGATGACAATGTTACTAATCATCAGAGAAATGTAAATTAAAACCATAATAATATAGCAACTCACACCTGTCAGAATGGCCATTATCAATAAATCAAACAACAAGTGTCAGCGATGATATGGAGAATAGGGAGGGAGCCTTAGTGCACTGTTGGTGAAAATGCAGACTGGTGAAGCCACTGTGGAAAGCAGTATGGAGTTTCTTCAAAAATTTAGAAATGAAACTGCCTTTTAACCCAGGGATTCCACTTCTAGAAATATATCTAAAGAGTCCAAAATGCTGTTAGGAAAGAATATATGAAAGAGTCCCCCACCAATAATAGAATTATCTTCTTGAGGGTGACCCCTTGTAGTATAGGCTTCCTTGACTACATTGAGGGGCTTTCTAGAACCCCATCTGCATCTGTGTACTAGCTGGCGTTATGTGACAGGTTGCATTCAGCTTCAGTTAATTTTTTTGAAGATTCTTTCAATGTGTTTGTGAATTTCATCATGGGTGATTTATGAGTGTACCTGCCCACACAGTGCTGAGTGTTCAGCAGTTTTGACCAAAAAATGGGCATGACCTCTATGCCCCACCCTGCCAATTCACCTGATCTCACCCCTAGTGACTTTTTATGTATCCCTGAATGAAAAAAGTCCTCAAAGGAAAGATTTCACAATGTGGAAGTGGTGAAACAAAAAAACAGCAGAAGCACTAAAAGGCATCAATATCGATGAGTTCAAAAACTGTTTTGAGCAGTAAAAAAAAGTCTTGATAGGTATATTGCATTAAGAGAGTAACTTGAAGGTGACTGAGGTTAACATGTAAGAATAAATGCACAATTTCTTAATAAATAAATTCCTCTTTTGTTCCCCCTTTGGTATGCATCCTTATGTCCCTAACAGGATTATTTACCAATAGCCAATATTAGGAAGTAGCCCAAGTGCCCATCAATAGATGAGTGGATAAGAAAGTTGTGGTACATTACACAGTGGGATAGTACTTGGTCCAAAAAAGCAGGGGGCTGTGCATTAATCATACCTTTTGTGACAGAATGGATGGCTCTGGAGGGTATTACCCTAAGTGAATAAGCCAGTCAGAATGAGCCAAATATAATATGGTTTACAATATGTGGAATCTAATGAACAAAATAAACAAATAGAAAATATTGATAGACAAAGAAGGGACTGGCAGTTCTCAAAGGGAAGAGGAGTTGCAGGGATGGGTGAAAATGGTGAATACTTAAACAAAAAAAAATTATAGACACAAACAACAGTATGGTGATCACCAGATGGCAAGGGTGTGGGAGTATGAAGAATAAGGTAAAAGGGGAAATAAATGGTGACAGAAGGAGACTTGACTTTGGGTGATGAACACACACTATAATATACACATGATGCATTATAGAATTGTATATGTGAAACCTATATAATTTTATTAACCAATATCATCCCAGTATATTCAATAATTGTTAATAAAAATATAAATAGTTTGGCAATAGGTATGATTGTGTGTGTGTGTGTGTGTGTGAAAAAGATATCACCCTATGTCAAGTTCTTTCTCTGTATTACTTGCTAATTCTGGAAACATGAAAATTAGCTTTATTGTACCTCAATTTTCTCAAAATTAGGAATACTGATACTGCCTCATAAGATTAGTGAAAATAATCATAAGAAAAAGTGTATGTAACATGCCAAGAACAGTATTTGGTATATAGTAAATACTATGAAAACATTAGCTATGACTGTTATTATTTTAATACCACTATTATTCCCACCAAACTAAGTAAATATCCAAGAAATCTAATAGCTCTTTCCTTACATCAGTGATTGTTGAAACACTGCATTGGCCATCAGTGTCCAATCACTGATGCTCTCACTGATGGCCTGTATGACTTCTGCAACTGACCATAACCACCCTGGTGATCTCACTCTTGCTACACACTGTCCACTATCACAAATTGTTCTTCCATTTCAATAGTTTGGTTTCAATGATGCAAAATCTTTGAAAATATTTTTCCTGAAAAGTAGTTGTTTGGATGCTTTTGGTATTTACATTTTTATAGCTAAATGAAGATCAAGTTTGTCTTCATAGTTAGATAGTCAGAATCTTGAAACAACAAATGGATGAGGCCTTTTAAATCTGATGGCATGGGATGGCTGGGGTGGGGGGGAAAGGTGGTGGAAAATGGAGACAACTGTACCTGAACAATAATAAAAAAATTAATAAAACATAAAATAAATCTGATGGCATAAATTGACATATATGATATCTAAAAAGAAATGCACTTAACTGAACCAAGAATTGATCATGTTATAACAATGTTGAGTAGATATTTCCCCCCTTAGACACAAAAGTCTCAGTATCCTGCTAACTTTGTGATTTCTGAATTGTGTTGATAAATAGCCAGTAATCAGGGCACTAGACACAGATTACTAAAATAAGAATATGGCCCTGACTGGTGTGACTCAGTTGATTTAGTGTCATCCCATGAATTGAAAGTTTATTGGTTTGATGACTGGTAAGGTCACATGCCTTGGTTGCAAGTTCATCCTTGGTCAGGGCATGTTTGAGAGGCAACTAATCAATGTTTCTCACACTGATGTTTCTCTCCTTCTCTTTCTTCCTCCTTTCTTCTCTAAAAATAAATAAAGTATTAAAATAAATAAACAAACAAATAAATAAAATAAGAATATGGAGTGCTCATAAAACTGCACAATACTGAAGAAAGAAATTAAGGAAGACACAAACAAATGGAACACACTCTGAAGATACAAACAAATACACTGTGTTCATGGATTGGAAGAATTATCATCAAAATGTCCATACTACCTAAAGCAATTTATAGATTCAATGCAATTCCTATTAAAGTGCCAGTGACATATTTCACAGATATAGAACAATCATTTCAAAAAATTTTATGGAAGCATAAATGACCCTGAATAGCTGCAGCAATTTTAAAAAAGAAAAACAAAGTAGTAGGGATCACAATACCTGATATCAAACTCTATTACAAGGCCATTATAATCAAAACAGCCTGGTACTGGCATAAAAACAGACACTTGGAGCAATGGAACAGTATAGAGAGCCCAGAAATAAACCCAAGTCTCTATGGTCAATTAATATTTGACAAAGGCAGAACAAGCATAAAATGGAGTAAAAATTGCCTCTTCAACAAATGGTGTTGGGAGAACTGAACAGCTACATGCAAAAAAATGAAGCTTGAGCACCAACTTACACCATACACAAAACTAAATTCAAGGTGGATAAAAGATTTAAATATAAACCGTCACACCATTAAAGTCCTAGAGGAGAATATAGGCAGGAAAATCTCAGCTATTCCAAACAGCAATATTTTCACTGATATGTCCCTTAGAGCAAGGGATATAAAAGAAAAAATAAACAGATGGGATCTCATCAAAATTAAAAACTTCTGCATGGCTAAAGAAAACAGCATTACAATGAAAAGAAAACCAACCATATGGGAAAACATATTTGCCAATGATACTTCAGACAAGGGTTTGATCTCCAAAATATATAAAGAACTTGCACAACTCCACTCTAAAAAGATAAGCAACCCAATTACAAAATGGGCAAAGGACTTGAACAGACACTTCTCCAAGAAGGATATACAGAGGGTCCAGTGACATAAGAAAAGATGCTCAGTATCACTAGCCATGAGAGGGATGCAAATTATCTCCACAATGAGATACCACTTCACACCAGTCAGAATGGCCATCATAACCAAATCAATAAGCAACAAGTGCCGGTGAGTTTGTAGAGGAAAGGGTACCTTAGTTCACTGTTGGTGGGAATGCAGACTGGTGCAAACACTATGGAAAGCCATATGGAATTTCCTCAGAAAACTAAAAATGTATTTACCTTTTGACCCAGCCATCCCAGTGTTAGGATTTCTCCTAAGATCTCTGAAACACCAATCCAAAAGAACCTATGAGCATTGGCTCATAGCAGCATAATTTATAATAGCCAAGTGCTAGAAGCAACCTAAGTGTCCACCAGTAAATGAATGGATCAAAACACTATGGTACATTTACACAATGGAATTCTATGCAGCAAAAAGAAAGAAGGAGCTCCTACCCTTTGCAACAACAGAATGGATGGAACTAGAGTGTATTATGCTAAGTGAAATAAGCCAGGCTGTGAAAGACAACTACCATATGATCCCACCATTAACAGGAACCTAATCAACAAAATGAGCAAGCAAGCAGAGCATAGCCAAAGACATTGAAATTGAGAACAGGCTGGTAGTGACCAGAGCGGGTGGGGGGGATAATGGGGGAAAGGGGTGAAGGGTTTACAGGAACAATTATAAAGGGCATATGGACAATAACAAGGAGGGGTGGAAACAGGAGAGAGAGGTGGGGAGGGCTGGGGTGGTGGAGAGGAATAGGGGGGAAGGCAGAAAACTGTATTTGAACAACAATAAAAAAAAAGAATATGGAGTGCTTGTTAAGAAGCCACTTCCAGTTTTTCAGAAATGGCAACTGACAGCTTCTTGCATTATTGTTCTAGATTCCTTCAGTATTGACATGGGACTAATATGATATCACCTGGTAAATTATAATGCATGCTGCAAATATATAATTAACTAGATAATTTAGTAGCCATATATAATCCACTCAAGACTTGCTCTTTTGAAGCCATTGAACACAACTGCAGACCATATAATTTATCATTTTTCCAGGTTCATAGCATTAATTAAATACATATTCTCTTTTGAATATTAATTATTCTGCTATCTAATGATATTTTTTAACTTTTTTTTTCAAATTTTTGTAATTTGTTTTCCAACTAGAGTGTACAGTTAATAGGGCTCATCATATTTTATTTTATTTTTATAATCCTCTCCTGAGGACATTCCTAATGATTTTAGAGATAGAGGAAGGGAGGCAGGGAGGGAGAGAGAAACATCAATGTGAGAGAGAAACTTGTATGCACTCCGACCTCGGATTGAACCTGCAATCTAGGTGTGTGCCCCGACCCAGAGAGAACCTGCAACCTTTTGATGTACAGGATTACACTCAACCAACTGAGCCATTCAGCCAGGGCAGGGCTCATCCATTTTTAAAAATACTCTGCATATATTAGGTATTAGCTCACCAGACATTTGTTTTTTATCACATTGCTTTAATGCATTATTGAGTTTAGGTTAGCTGGCTTAGTTTTAATATGTTCTGGTTAATTTCCTACCTATATAGGTCAGAATACTACTAATTGGTTCTATCACAGGCAGAGGAGAGACAAGATACAGCTTGGCAATGAAACTAATATCTATTCCTCAATAATTGTATCCTGAATCTTTGGTTTTATTGTCAAACAGATTTAAACATCATTTTCACATAGGTACAGATTATTTGGTTGGCATAATTTCTTTACTTATTTAATAACTATTTATAGAATACCTCAAAACTCTGGCACTATTTACTTATTGTCAATATAAATAACTATTCTATATGTCATATTTTATAGAGGGGGAAATTAAAAGGTGCTTTTTAACATGAACACAATTCTCTTTAGTGGTTTGTTACTGCATTGGCACAGAGTCTGTCCTAAGTGGGGCATTAAGAAATGATTCAATTGTTTTCCTACTTTTGACACTCCTTATAAAGTTTTTACTTTAAATCTTTGCATTTGTAATTAGGTAAAAACTAAAGATAGGGCTTTTATATATACTACTCAGATTCAGGGGCTACATGAACATCTGGCAAAGAACTTTCTGAGGTAGGGTAATCAATAATAAGGGGAAGAGCTACTCCTTGGCACAGTGTGGCTGTGATATACAGCAGACTCACTCGTGGAATGTGTGTGATACAAGTCTCATGATTTTAGTTGCCACCTGCCTTTTCTGATTATTCTTGGTACCAGATGGTTGGACCGCAATTGTCAACTGTGACCTTTAATAATACTGTGAAGTTTTATTTAAACTAGATCTCCATCTTTTTTGAATATTAAAGTTTTCCTTGAGAATGAAAGAAGATATTAGACCCACATGCAGTTTATTAAATGATTAACTGAATCAGAAACATTTTCACTTTAACATACAAGTAACATGAAATGATTCTAATTGGTCTTCAATCCTTCTCACATGAAAATTGATGCAATTCTTATCATATCATAACCACATTTTATCCAATCATCTCCTCACCAAAAGCTACTTAGGTTTATCTTCTGATACTCTTAATTTACATTGTCCATGTAAGTTGTTAGTTTTGGAAAACTTAATATGAATTCAAACTAGGGGATTCTTTTTTTAAAATATATTTTATAGATTATCTTATTACAGTTGTCCCATTTCCCCCTTCATTCCCCTCCACCCTGCACACAGCCTCCCACCCACATTCACCCCCTTTAGTTCATGTCCATGAGTTATACATATAAGTTCTTTCGCTTCTACATTTCCTATACTATTCTTAAACTCCCCCTGTCTATTTTCTACCTACCATTTATGTTTCTTATTCTCTGTACCTTTTCTCACTCTCCTTCTCCCCTTCCCCACTGATAACTCTCCATGTGATCTCTATTTCTGTGATTCTGTTTCTGTACTAGTTGTTTGCTTAGGGTTTTTTTTTGTTTGTTTGTTTGTTTTAGGTTCAATTGTTAATAGCTATGAGTTTGTTGTCATTTTACTGTTCATATTTTTATCTTCTTTTTCTTAGATAAGTACCTTTAACATTTCCCATAATAAAGGATGGGTGATGATGAACTCCATTAACTTGACCTTATCTGAGGAGCACTTTATCTGCCCTTCCATTCTAAACAATAGCTTTATTGGGTAAAGTAATCTTGGATGTAGGTCCTTGCCTTTCATGACTTTGAATACTTCTTTCCAGCCTCTTCTTGTCTGCAAGGGTTTTTTTTGAGAAATCAGCTGACAGTCTAATGGGAATTCCTTCATAGGCACCATGTTTTTTGGATGATAAGATACACCCCCCAAATTTGGGAGGAAAGTGGGGTGTGTCTTGTAGTCCAAAAGTAGCTTAACACACTTGTTGTGGGGAAAGGAGCAGCAGTGGAATGGGGCCACAGATTATTAAATATTTTACCATATTTTTTGCTTAAAATTTTTTTCCTATTTTCCTCCTCTGAAACCTAAGATTGTCTTTTGATCCAGCATGTCTTACAGTCCTAAAAATATGGTACCTGTCTCCTTTTTCTCTTGCTGTTTTTAAGATTTTCTCATCTTTAATCTTGGGTAATGTAATTATGATATGCCTTGGTGTGTTCCTCCTTAGGTCCAGCTTCTTTGGGACTCTCTGAGCTTACTGAACTTTCTGGAAGTCTATTTCCTTTGCCAGATTAGGGAAGTTCTCCTTCATTATGTTTTCAAATAAGTTTTCAATTTGTTGCTCTTCCTCTTCTCCTTCTGGCATCCCTATTATTTGGATGTTGGAATGTTTAAAGTTGTTCTGGAGGTTCCTAAGCCACTCTTCATTTTTTGAATTTCTTGTTTCTTCATTCTATTCTGGTTAAATGTTTCTTTCCATCTTCTGCTCTAAATCGTTGATTTGAGTTCCAGTTTCCTTCCTGTCATTGTTGGTTCCCTATACATTTTCCTTCATTTCACTTTTTGTAGTCTTTAGTTTTTCCTCTATTTTGTGACCATATTCAACCACTTCTGTAAGCTTCCTGATTACCAGTGTTTTGAACTGTGTTTCTGATAGGTTGGCTATCTCTGTCACTTAGTTGTATTTTTTCGGAAGCTTTCATCTGTTCTTTCATTTGGGGCTTTTTTTTTTGTCTCAGTTAGCCTGTTACATAGTAAGGGGTGGAGCCTTAGGTGTTCACCAGGGCAGGGCAACCCTTGTCACTGTGTTGTGAAGCTGTAAGTGAGGGAATGGAACAATGCCTCTTGTTCTGTTCTGCTGGTTTTCAGTCACTTCCCCCGCTGCCCACAATCAAATTGGGCCCTTCTGGTGCTGATTCCTGGGTGTGTGGTTTTGTGTACATTCTAGGATCCTGTGGGTCTCTCCAGTGAACTCTCCTGGGAGGATGGGAGTTTCTCCCACTACCGTCTCAACCCCCACAGGTGTTTTCATTCAGAGGCTTTGAGGCTTTAGTTCCTGGTGCTGGGACAGTGGGATGCAAGGTCTATCTCACTCCCCTGTTGTTCCTCTCAGTTTATCTGCATGCAAATGTGGGACCACCCAGCCTGCAAGCCACTGCCTCACCTGATCTGCTAGCTGCCACCTTGCTATGAGTCCTCTACACTTGGCTGCCCCTCTCTGCCCCTCCTACAGGTCTAGATGAATGTTTCTTAAGTTCTTGGTTGTTGGACTTCCATACAGTTTGATTTTCTATCAGTTCTGGTTTTTTGTTTTTAAATTTGTTGTTGTTCTTCCTCTGGTTGTACAAGGAAACACAGTATGTCTACCTATGCCTCCATCTTGGCCAGAAGTCTCAAACTAGAGGATTCTTGATTTATTTCACATACTAATGTTCAAAGTTCAAGAAAAATGAACTTTTCAAGTTTATTTCAAGGCCATATTTATCAGTTATTTATTTATTTAATGTTAGCAAATCCTGTCACTACTAGCTACTTATTGATCTATGTGACACAATAATATTATAGGAGCATATATTCTCCTTCAATAAGCTTTCTACAGAATTCATGGCACAAGTGACAGTTTCCTTAACTGGGAAGTGTGCCATCATCATAGTTCACTAAGTTTTCTTTCCTCATTTGAAATCTGATTTGTGATGAGGCATCAAGAAAAACTTCATAGTTTTTTGTTTTTTTTTAATTTTGAATCTGAAGAAAACTATTGCCAGGGTGGTATATTCTGATCAAATCTCCCTTAGTATCTTTATCTCTAGGATACTTTCTGGATTCCAGTAGCAAATATCTCTCCTGTCTATTTCAGTCCAAGAGTCCAGGAGATTTATTTTTACTCTTTCATTCTCAAGACTTTTTCATACTTAACATTAAGCATTATTTACAATTATATCTTCACTAAGCTGTTTTGAATAGAAATTTGTTAAATAAGTATGATATTTCAGGAAGATAAAGCAATAAGTCTTATTACTATACAAAAATATATACATTTCCTCTTTTTTATTAAAAGAAAACTTATTACAGAGAAGGATATAGAGAAAATGCAAATAATTCATTTTAACTTCCCCTTCAACCTAGTTCATTGTATTGATTTGTGAATAGAATAAAAAATTATATAGGAATAAAACAGTACTTTTCAGTAAAAACATGGCATCTTCCCTTTATTGATGCTTAAACAAAATCTGAACAACAGATTCTACTAAAGCAAATTGACACAAATTCTTTTATGGCATTAATTTAATTTTAATTAAGCACAATGGTGCTAAGCCTGTGTTATGCCAATCATTCATTCACTGTCATAGGAAAACTTTTTATCTTATGTAGGATTTACTCAAAATAGAATGATAGATTCTACTTGAGAAAAACTATGCAATATATTATCCACCAGGATTAGCTGATAAACTTTATTGAAGATGCTAAACTAATCCTTAGTGATGTAAGTATAAATTTCAGGCTAACAACATTTTTTCAGTAAAAGTATTTGAATATTTTATGGTTGATTAATAATAATTTAAAAAAGATTAATTTTGTTTCTACTTTTATAAAATTCATTCAGGAACATTATGGAAGATGTCACCTTACTCTAAGGGTTGTATTTTCATATGTTTATTGTCTTGAGAGATTTCACTAACTCTAGTTAAATGCTGTATATTTTATAAATTGCCTTTTATTTCTCAAAAATGTTTTTCCTGAACAGACTAAAAAGACTACTTCTCTTCTAATGTATCAAGCTAAAGTCTAGTGGACAATAGTGAATAGGTCAGAAAGAGCTCCAGCAGCAGTATACTTCAATTAATTAGACAGGACAAATATTTGAGGAGATTTAAAGGTTCATTTCTCATAAAGCTTTAGATAAACATCATATTTTATGTAATTATCATTTGAAAATCCCTTCAAATTAGATGTAGATATATTTTATTTGACATGTCCTCCCAATACAACAATTACTTTGGTGAATTTAATGGTCTTCCTCCTAACTAATATAACTGTACAATGTTCTCCATTTTGCTATTAAAGTATTCTAATCAAATCAGTTGCCCTGGTTCCATATATTATATACTGATCTCACATGGAGAAGCTGCTGGAATCTCTCCAGGGCAGTGAAGGTACTCAGTTCATTTCATGGATCACTGGATGTCACAAGCAGGAGGACCTTGTTCTTGGCTTGAAATTGTAACTGAAGCTCTGGGTTTATAATAAACCACAATGAATATTATGGGGATTAAATAAACTATCATAATACTCTCAGAATGCTTGCAGAGCAAAAACAATTGTGGACCATGTCACTGTCTAGCTATCTACTCTTCCTGATGGTTTGGGTGAGAGGAATGAGGAGAATCCCTGGACATTCTCCACAGTTCTAAGTATTAGGGAATAGTCTCAGGAACTTAGGTCTTTGGGAGCATCATGAACTGCTTAGTTCACTATCTAAAGCAGGAGGGACCTGAACAGGACACCAGAAGTCAGTGATGAAGCTAATTTCTTAAGTGCAGATGATCTATATTCTCTCCAGCATCATGGCACCTTCGATTAGTGCTTTCCAACATATTTACTTGTTTTTAAAATTTTATTTCTTGGCTGACAAAATGCAGGTTTCCACAAGTGATAAATGAGAAAACTGCATTTAATCCACACTTGCCATTGCTATTTTTAGCTCTAGTTGATTTGTAGAATGATAGAAGTCTTTTACAAAAAAAAAATCTTATTTTTATTATCATGATTTCATAGTTAGTTAGGTTAGTCTACCTGATAATGCTGTTCCATGAAATGCAGGGCTATGCACTATTATTTCTGAGGATGCATTATTACAGAGTTGACTATTCTGTTTATATCTAAGATCCCTTTGGGAAGTAAGAAGGCCATAATTTTAAACAAATAAAACAGCTGAACATATAACATATCTACATGTATATATACAAATAGGTATATACTTTTTATTCTCCTTATTCTATTCTTTTTTAATATTTCACATATTAAAGTTTTGACTTTTCAAATCAAAGTTATTCATGCATATAAACAATCAGTTCTAACAGATATAAAAATAAAATCTGGCCCTTTTAAGATAAAAACATTTAGCTCTTTTTCCTGATTCATTGAATATTCATCCCTATTTACATAAATCTCAGGTTTATTAGTATTTATTATACTTCTGCTATGGATGTTTTCTACATTTTTTCTCTTATTGCTTTACTCCACATACATAAACCATTCTCATCTACCCTTCCTCCTGACAAGGCCATGCCCCATGTTGGGTGTGATCAATACTTGGTGTTAGTGCTTGTATTATTCTACATACTATCCAAAGCTCATTTCAAGTTTACTTGGTCCATTCATTTTCCTACACCCTTCAGACTACCATTTCAAATCTTCCTTCTTTTCAAACCTGTAACATCTTGTCTCTGGTTCTTACTCACAAGTGATATTGCTTTCTATTTTCCTAAAAGAATTGATGTAAGTAGAAGAGATAACTTTCACAAGCTTTGAGATATGATGCATCTACCCATATCCATCATGCCTTTACACTGTATCTTGTAAAGACAGATGAGATGTGTTCCTAACTATTATTCCATGCAAGAATGAAGATCCAAAGGTAAAATTAGGAAAATTTAGAGAAAAAAACATGAGTGAGCAGAGGTAAAGTATCTAAAAAATATTACAGTGAAAAAGAGCATTCATATTCCTTTTATAGAACAGTGGAATCTCAGTGAGGATTTCTTTCTAAGTAAACATTTTATATTAGAAATCTTTCATATGTCTGACTATCACCTGAAGCTTTTAATGAGCTAAGGAGTCTGTTAAAATGTGTTTTGATACAGTAACACATATATATGTATGTGTATATTAACTTCTGTATACATGTGCTGGTAAGACGATGGTGACCTAGTAGAGAAACTAGAGGTTTTGTTGCCTATTCCTAACCACACGCATCATTGTACTAAAAAACAAAATAATTGAATTTTCTATAGCCATACTAAGTCATTCTTTAGCATATACACAGTGCTAACTAAACAGACATTTAAATAATTAAAAATTATTGCTCAGTGTAGTGTGTAAACTCAAACCATGAATTTATACTTCAGTGATTATTTAAGATTAGTAATATTTCTTCCGGAAAAATAATAAAAATGACACATTCCAAATGTGCATGAATGAAACCATAATTTGAAATTTAGAAAAAATCCCCATCATTGCTTAAGAGTTTACCAGAATACAACATTACTTTTCTAACACTAAATTACAAGATCTCCATCCTGAAAGTCATTCAGTTAGGCAATCATTTAATAATAATTCTTATTTTCACCAAATTTCCAAGGTTTGTGCTAAGGGTAGTGCAAGATATGAATAAGGCATAGGTTTATACTCATGTTTATTATTTGAGTAATATCTATATGACCAATATGAACAAATCAAAGAACATTTAACTAGAAGAGTGTCTTAGAATAAAAGTAATAATCACTTTCTGAGGTGGGAGGGCAAGTGGGAAAGTTGACTCAGATTTCAAGGAATGAATAGGAACTAAAAGTAGAGACATGGGCCAGAAATGAAAAGAATCTTTCTATATCAAATTAATGGAATAACCTCATAACATTTTGCTTAAGAACATAGTTGATATTTAAAAATGTATTGCTGACTAAAGATATGTTGAAATGAGAATGCAGTTTTGAGAGAGCTCAAAGACATGTCTGATTGCAACAAATATCATGTGCTGCTAATCAGTAAGAAGAGGCTCCTTCTTCAGGCAAGTTTGCAAATAAGACCCCTAGTCTTGGTCAATATCTTGTTTGCACACTCATGATAGATACTAGAGCATATGACCCAGCTAAACTGTATCTAGATTCCTGACCAATTAAAAATATGAAATATTAAATATGTCTCATTTAATGCCACAAATTTTATGTTATTTGTTCCACAGCAATTAAGAACTAATATAAGCATTGTTTTTGTGAACTGGTAGTCAATGGATGGTACTATTGGTGTTCAGCAGAGGAAAATATTGTACACGCAATGTTGAGCTGGTGTGCAGGTGTATTAGAGAACAATAAAAAAATTGCAGAGGGAAGTCATACATTTAGAATCGGGTAGAATTATTTAGACATGAAATATTAATCTCTAACTTTATTAGAATCCATGGAAATTGAAATATTGTACTTTTGTTTCTGTTACTACAACTCAAATATTAAAAACTTTTTTCAGTTCTAGACACACTTTTAAGAACCTTATGTGTATTGACTGAGTTAAAATGAATAATTCCCTTAAAAGTTATTTTATTTTTCCATAAGTGCTGAATAATAAATGGACAAAACTAGTGGATGTTAGGTCCAAGCACATGATCTGTCATCCTGAAACCCATGTTCTTGAGATAAGGTGCTTTTATAGCATAGCAACTAAGGATTCAGAGAATATGTGCAGAGGCACTTCACCTTGAGAGCAGTGAGAAGTTCCAGGTTTTAATGGTAAAAAATAATGCTCACTACTAATACAGACAAAATATGTGGTAGTATATACATAAATCTGATTCTAAAAACATAAGGATATTTTAGTGAATTTGGTCATAAAACAGTTTAGTTACTATTTCATTTATAACAATAACAAAATTATTTTTCAGAATTTCTTTTTTAGATTGAAATTTATATAGAAATATGCAGAAGATGCTCTGACTAGAATTTATGTTGCTTATAACTTACATATGAAATAATACGTGTTTCACAAATTGTGTTTTGTGACTAGAATAGATTCCCAAGTGGTTTTATGGTTTGAGGTAGCAAAAGCTAGGAGGGACAAAGAATAAATTAGTATCATCATGGTTGCATTATTGCAACATAACTTTTATCCATGGTGAGTGTACCATAACAATAATAAAAGTTTCAGAGCTGATGGGACATTTATACTGTCAATGAGCCATTAGTAGTTATATATATCATATTGCTGGAAGAGGATACAATCCTATGTTTCATCATGAACAAAGCACTGGGATGTGTTGCAGACTTTGAAGACTTTTAGTTTATTGGACTGCACTATTCCTTTTCCTATTAACTTCAAAATAATTGTTAAGAACCTACTGTTTATAATAAGATTTTTAGAACAAGTACATGAATAGAACTAGATCATCCAGAAGCAAACCAGCCTGTGTTTGTGGGTTGGCTTGGATTTGGAAAATTTTGGTATAACTCTATGTCCAGGGACTAAAATGTATTTCATATTACATCATTTATGGCTCAAGAAATTACTGACTGTAGATAAGTGAGGTATGGATAATTTTCTTACCTTAAGGAAATGGTGGTGGCTTATATAAATAAGATAGGCAAAAAGAAGATAGAGTTGGTTGCATGAAACTAAAATCTCATAAAGACTATACCCAAGTTTAATGGTAAAAAAAAAAAAAAATAGCAAATATGCCATTAAGGAAAAAGGCAGTAAGTACACTTGATTCTTTTAAATCTTATATCTAGTTAGAAGAGGAAAAAAATTTATCTGAAAATCATATTTACAAATCACCCACATATGATTTTTAGGTATAAATTTGCATTACTTATTCCTTCCAAAAGTCCTCGAGAAAAGTTTTTAATGTAGAATGGCCTCAGATTGATATTATTGTCAGGCATTTTCAAAAGTAAAATGCAATCCTTTTCTAAAAGCAAATAAACAAACAAACAAACAGACCTCAACCTAGGCCTAAAAGAACTTTTACAGATAAAATGGGAAGAGACTAGACTCACAGTGAAAGATTACAGAATGCCCAGGACAGCATGATATCATGAGTCAGAGGTGAGACACAGGAGAAGGCAGGATCAGACCAAGGAAGATTTTGGAGTTTTCAGCCACAAAATATAGAATAAGCATGTTTAATGTGTTTTGAAGAAAGCAATTATTAAAATATAATCAATATTTAAAAATAATCCAGCAGGCTTTAAAAATAATAAAAATGATATATAGAAGTGAAAAATATAATTGAAAAAATAAAAGTCATTAATTTAGATCAAGAGAGATCCCCCAAATGATCAGAATACAGTTCAAAGAGAGAAAGCCGATATAGAACTATGAAAGAAATGCTAAAAATCATATAGGAAATAGAAATGTTCTAATATATGTTTAATTAATTTTCAACAATGAAAAAGGAAACATTTTTAAAGGCAGTATTCAAATAAGTAATGTCTAAAAGTGTTATAGCTAAAAAATAGTACACTTCAGATCCAGGAAGTATAAAACATACAAGTGAGAAGAAATCCAAATGTAGACATATCATGTTGAAATAAAAGAATCTCAAAGACGAAGAAATTATAAAGTTCATGGAGAAAAAACAGATTACTTACAAAGAATAATTAGACTGACAGCTGACTGACAGCATCAGCAATAACCAGAAAGCAGTAAATAATAAAGTGAATGTTCTAAGAGAAAATAGCCATCAAGTTAAAATTCAAAATTTCAGTCATGAAATAAATTTTAAAATCATTGTAATCTAAATGTGTCTATCACCGACATACTTTAAAAGCTATTATAAAAGACACCTTTCAGGAACAAGGAAAGGGATTTCAGAATGTTGACATAGTACAGAAAACACTGGTTAAGATTTGGATTTAACTATATGAATATATATATATATATAAATGACTTTTGGTTCTTTTTAGCAATAGTATATTAAGTTTAGTTTGAGAAGTCATAATAAAGCAGTGGAGCACAGATTGGAGATAGAGACTCAAGGCCAAATGGTATGGTATTATTTCTCAATTAAACTAGAGGCATACACAAGTCATAGGAATGAGGGGATGCAAGGCAGCGTAGATGTTAGAGGGACAGGAGTTAAAGAATGTGTTTGGACATTAAAGTCCTAGGGAAGAAGAAGCAATCCCTGAGGGCTAACTCTGCCATAAGGAATATAAATTTCTGGCCAAGCAAAATAAACAAGCAAGTTAAAGTGCCTTTACATTGGAGGTTCTTATGGTCTTTTACATGTTACAACAATACATAGAGATTAACAAGTGAAGGAAGCTCTCTACACACTCAGAAAGAAAAAAGTTCTTTACATTCTGAAGCTGCCAGGGCTGCTCTGCACTCTCTTCTCATTAACATATCATTCCTACTCTTTTATTGGTCTCATTAAATGTTAAAAAAAGAAAACAACCTGTAAGACTTGTACTACAATTCAGGGTTTTATATCTGAGTGTATTTATTTAAAGTCAGAAGGGAGGAGGTTATTATTACTCAGCTTAATTTCACTTTGAAAGGAAAGCTCAAGCATCAGATGCTAATGTGTTCAGTTTCCTAAACAAGTCTCCTTTGAACAGTAAAAGCATTTCTTTGTCAGACTTTTTTTTTTCTTTCTCCATCAAAGGACTAGGAAAACAATGTTGACTTTCTTTTGATTTTTATTTCATACTATATTAATTAGTTATAAAAGCATTTTAGAGATAATTTTTATTTTCCCAGATATGTTCAAAATATAACCATTATGTGGTTAATTTATATTCTAAAAAGATGAATCTGAAATGTATATTCATAATAAGGCAGAAAGCCAAGAATAAGAGAGTTGGTCATCTTATTTACAACTATTTGAATTTTTTCCAAATTTTTGCATTAAATCCTGTTCCTAGTAGCCTTTAGCCATAGGGACTGTAGAAAAAGCCATTTGTACTTGTTTAATTCCTTATAGCTTTTTAAACCTCACCTTGTGACACCACTACCATAATTTACTTTGTGGCCCTGACCCTTGTGGTTCTGTAAGTTGTATCCTCAGGTTAAGAGCCCTTTCATCTTGCATATCAATTCAGCATTCTCTGTTAGATAACAGTTCCCATTCTTAAAGAGCATCATCATATACTGATTTTGCTGCCCTTTATCCTTATCTACACTAGAAGAAATAATCCTACTTTTTCCCCTTATCTACATCATTTTCTAACTCAAACTTTCTGCCTCTGAACCTTGTGTATCCCCATAACATGGTTCTTGGTCATCTGCTTGTCTCCAAAACCCTTTCCCTCCCTCCATATGCTTGTCTTATGTTAAACTATCTTCTCTATAATTTCCAAGGTGTATTATAGGTATCTCTGAAAATTCTCAAAAAAGTAAACTTTAACATTCAATTAGGTCTAAACTTAAGCAGATCATCTGGACTCTTTCTTTGAACATCTGAAATAGAAGTTAAATTATAGTCATTCAAACTTGAACATATAATTATAAGAGTAAGCTAACATAGTTAATGCTCTAGAATAAAGTGATACGCTAAGATATTAGACCTTATTTATACATATGTTCTATACTTAATTAAGAGTTTAAAAATAATACAGACATATAACACCATACCGCCTTACTCATCAGTGATCTTTTCCTCTTGTTCCTTCATAATTTTTGACATTACTGAATCATATAGGAGAGGACCTCATAATTCTCTCCATTCCTGACTTCCCTAAATGTTAATGCAATGATCCTAAGAGCAGGTTTAAGAAGAATAAATTTTAGTTTGGCCTTTTCATATAGTGATCAAAGTCCTTTTATGATAATGTCTGTAAGACTTTTTTATTTTTATATTTTTTATTTAGTTTTTATAATTTTATAACATCACAAATGAAAAACAATGGCAATACTTTTATTGTCAAAAGTAAAATAAAAACCCACTTCACTCAACTTTTCATTCTACTTTGCCACAGATTGATGTCTTCCTTGATTCACTTACCACAGACCCTGGAAAATTTCTAGCTTCCCTCCCCTGACAAATTTTGTTAAATAGATTCCCATCATTAGTATCCTGAGCTCCTACCTTGTGAGAAAATTAATTAGATACTTCCCATTTTATAAATTCAGAAACTGATGTACAGTCATATATATTTCCTCACACCAGAGTCCTTGCTTTGTAAAATTAAGCCACTAAACAGCCTGAAATAATCACTAACTTATTCACTTAATTATTCATGAATTTATGTATTTGAGAAAAAAGTATTAGGCTTATTACAAGAACCTAGAATTAAGTTAGATGATGGCTATACCCCTTTTACATATAAAAATAAACATATTCAATATTTTAGAGCATTCTAATTCATTTTTTGTCTACTGATTTTCTTTTTTTATTATTTTTTGTTGAGGTAAAATTAACACACTAGTTTCACATATCCAAAATAATGATTTGATATTTCTATATATTACAAATTGATGATCTCAGTAAGTCTATTAAACATCCATTACCTCATTTTGTTGTTTTTTTCTACCACTCCCATCCTCCCCAGTCATCCCCACCTCACTCCCTCTATCTTAGCCCCCTTTGGCTTTGTCCATGTGCCCTTTATACATGTTCCTTGATGACACTTACCCCTTTACCCCCCATTATCCCCTCCTACCTCCCCTCTGGTTACTGTCAGTTTGTTCTTTACCTCAATGTCTCTGGTTATATTTTTCTTGCTTGTTTGTTTTGTTGATTAGGTTCTACTAATAGGCGAGATCATGTGGCATTTCTCTTTCATTGCCTGGTTCATTTCACTTAGCATAACACTCTCCAGATCCATCAATGCTGTCATGAAGGGTAAGAGCTCCTCCTTTCTTTTTGCTACCTAGTATTCCATTGTGTAAATGTACCATTGTTTTTTAATCCACTCGTATACTGATAGGCACTTATGTTGCTTCCAACACTTGGTTATTGTAAATTGTGCTACTAAGAGCATTGGGGTGCATAGGTTCTTTTGAATTGGTGTTTCAGGATTCTTAGGGTATGATACCAGCAGTGGATTTGCGTGGTCAAAAGGCAATTCCATTTTTAGTTTGTTGAGGAAATTTATACTGTTTTCCACAGTGGCTACACCAGTCTGCATTCCCACCAACCGTGTACTAGGGTTCCCTTTTCTCCACAACCTTGCCAGCACTTGTTTGTTGAATTGTTTATGATGACCATTCTGACCAGTGTGAAGTGGTCTCTCATTGTGGTTGTAATTTGCATCTCTCTAATGGCTATTAATACTGAACACCTTTTCATGTGTTTCTGGGCCCTCTGTATGTCCTCCTTAGAGAAGTCTCTGTTCAGGTCCTTTACCCATTTTTTTTCATTGGATTGTTTGTCTTTCTGAAGTGGAGTCATGTGAGTTCTTTATATATTTTGGAGATCAAGCCCTTGTCCAAGGTATCATTTGCAAATATATTTTCCCGTATGGTGTGTTCCCTATTCTATTTGCTAATGTTTTCTTTAGCTAT
>CM052548.1:51960299-51980002 GCA_028533065.1 Trachops cirrhosus | reverse complement strand
AGGCAATGAAAGACAAATACCATATGATCTCACTTTAACAGGAACCTAAACAACAAAGCAAAGAAACAAGTAAATTATAACAAAGGGCACTGAAATGGAGGACGGGATGTCAGTGACCAGAGGGGAGAGGGGAGGGAATTTCAGGGGAGAAGGGAAGGGTTTACAGGAACAAATATAGAGGACACATGGACAAAACTACGGGCCTTGGAAATGGAAGGGAGGTGGGGAGGGATGGGTGGGTGGGCTGGAATGGGAATAAAAGATTGAAACTGTACTGAATAATCTAAAATAAAAAAAATATTTTAATATAAAAAAATGGATCAAAGGCCAAGGTCTAAAAAAAAAGTCAAGTCTATATCCTTTCTTCGTCTTTTAAAAATGAGTATATGAATATTTTATCAAACTTGGATTAACTTTATGTATACAATTTTATATCTTGTTTCTTTTCACCTAACATTATATCATACTTTTCAATGTAATTAAATATTGCTTCAAAACATGATAAAAAAAAAGAAAAGAAAATAGTTCTGTGTGAAATGTCTGAGATTTTCCCAACCTATGTTTTCCTATAGGACTTTTATGATGTCATGACTTATATTTAACTCCTATATCCATCTTGCATTTATTTTGGTATGTGGTGTAAGTTGGTTGTTGAGTTTCATTTTTTGGTGTAGTTGTCCAGATCTCCTAACATCATTTATTGAAGAGAGTGTCTTTACTCAATTGTATGTTCTTGCCTTCTTTGTCAAATATTAATTAACCATAAAGACCTGTATTTATTTTCAGGCTCTCTATTCTGTTCCATTGACCTATGTGTCTGTTCTTATGCAAGTACCAGACTGTTTAGATTAATGAGGCTTTGTAGTATGTTTTGATGTCAGGTATTTTCATCCCTCCTACTTTGTTCTTCTTTCTCAAAATGGCTGCAGCTATTGAGGGTCATTTTTGGTTCCATATACACTTTTGAAATGTTTCTTCTATATCTGTGAAATATGTCATTGGCATTTTAATAGAGATTGCATTGAATCTATTAATTGCTTTGGGTAGTTTGAGCATTTTGATTATGTAAATTCTTCCAATTCATGAACATGGTATATGCTTCCATTTATTTGTATCTTCCTTAACTTCTTTCTTCAGTGTTGTGTAGTTTTATGAGTACAGGTCTTTTCCTGCCATGATAAGTTTGTTCCTAGGTATTTTATTTTTCTTCTTGCTATAGAAAATTAGATTTTTCTCCTACTTTCTGTTTCTGATAGTTCCTTGTTAGTTTAAAAAAGAAGTCTTTGATGTCAGAATAATGACTTTGTATCCCATTGTTTTGCCAAATTCACTTATTAGGTCTAGGGGTTTTTCATGGAGACCATAGGGTTTTCTATATACACTGTCATGTCATGTGCAAACAATGACAGTATTACTTCCTCCTTTCCAATTTGGATGCCTTTTATTTCTCTTTCTTGTCTGATCACTGTGGCTAGGACTTCCAATACTATGTTGAATAGAGGTGGTGAACACAGTCATCCTTGTCTTGTCCCTAATCTTAGTGGGAAAGCTTTTACCATATTTTTCAGACTATAAGACACACACCCCCAATTTGGGAGGAAAATGCAGCGGTGACCCTGCTACTGCCTCCTGTAACCCTGCTCTACTGCCGCACCCCCCCACCCACAGCAAGCCAGTTGGGCTACATTTGGATGATAAGACACATACCCCTTTTCCTCCCAAATTTGGGGGGGGAGGGAAGTGTGTCTTATAGTTTGAAAAATACGGTTATTTTTGCCCTTTGAATATGATGTTGTCTGTATGTTTGTCATATATGACCTTTATTCTACTGAGGCATGCTACCTCTACTCCCACTTTGCTGAGTGTTTTTATCATTAATGGGTGCTGTACCTTATCAAAGGCTTTTTCCACATCTATTGATATGATCATGTGATTTTTGTCTTTCCTTTTGTTTATGTATATAATGATTATTGATTTGAAAATATTATACTATCCTTGTATCCCTGGGAGGAATCCCACTTGATCATGGTGTGTGATCTTTTTAATGTATTGCTGGATGTGGTTTGTCAATATTTTGTTGAGAATTTTAGCATCTGTGCCCATCAGCAATATTGGCTTATAGTTCTCTTTCTTCATAGTGTCTTTATCTGGTTTTGGGATTAGGATGATTTTGATTTCATAAAAAGAGTTTGGGAGTCCTCTTCTTGGATTTTTTGGAATAATTTGTGAAGGATAGGGGTTAGCTCTTCCTTAAATGTTTTGTAAAATTCTCCTGAGAAACTGTCTGGTCCAGGAGTTTTGTGTGTTGGGAGTTTTTAGTTATTGCTTCCATTTTACCAGCTGTTATTGGTCTGTTCAGGCATTCTTCTTCTTCTTGATTCAGCTATAGATGATCATATTTTCTAGCAATTTGGCGATTTCACCTAGGTTTTCAAATTTCTTGGCATATAGTTGTTCATAGTAATTTCTTACAATCTTACGCATTTCTTTGCTATCAGATGTAATCTCTTTCATTTTTGAGTTTGCTTTTTGGGTCTTCTGTCTCTTTCCCTTGAGGACTCTGCTTAAAGGTTTGTTGATTTTTTTTTATCTTTTCAGAGAACCACCTCCTAGATGTATTGATCCTTAGGATTGTGTTTTTAGTCTCTATGTTATTTAATTCTGCTCTGATTTTGGTCATTTCCTTCCTTCTACTCACTCTGGGTTTTGTATGTTGTTGTTCTACAGTTGTTATAGATGTAGTGTTAGGTCATTTATTTGAAATGTTTCTATCTTTTTTAGGTAGGCTTGTATTGCTATAAACTTCCCTCTCAGGACTGCCTTCACTGTGTCCCATGGGTTTTGGACTGTTATGAATTCACTTGCATTTGTGTCCAGAAACTTTTTGATTTCTTCCTTGATCTTATTTTTGACCCATTCATTATTTTATAGCATGCTATTCAATCACCATGAATTTGAATGTTTTTGAGTTTTTCCTTGAGTTTTGTTTCTAGTCTCAGGCCCCTGTGGCCTGAGAACATGCTTGATATGATTTCAGTTTTCTTGAATTTGTTGAGGCTTGTTTTGTATCCTATCATGTGGTCTATGAAAATGTTCCATGTGCATTTGAAAAAATGTGTATTTTGCTTCTTTGGGATGTAAGGTTTTATATATATATATATATATATAATCAGTTCAGCCCATTTCATCTAGGGTATTGTTCAATGTCACAATATCCTTGTTGATATTTTGTTTGGAAGATCTATTCATTTTTGCCAGTAGGGTGTTAAAATTTCCTAGTATAATTGTGTTGCTGTCTATGTCTTTCTTGTAATCCTCCAAGACTTTTCTTATATATTTGGGTGCTTCTATGTTGGCTGTATATATGTTTATAATGCTTACGTCTTCTTGATGGATTCTTCCCTTGTGTATTATGAAGTGTCCTTCTGTGTCTCTTTTTAGAGCTTTTTTTCTTTGTTTTGAAGTTTCTTTTGTCTGATATAAGTATCACTATGCCAGCCCTTTTTTACCTGCCCATTTGCTTGGAATATTTGTTTCTAGTCCTTCACTTTCAGTCTATGTAGGTATTTTGTTCTGAGGTGGTCGTTGCTGTTCTTCTCTCTCTCACTCTTTCTCTTCTTTTTCTTAAAGCAGTCCCTTTAGCATATCCTGTAGTGCTGGTTTTGGTGGAGGTGTATTTTTTTCAGTCTTCTTTTGTCTGTGAACTCCTTATTTCACCCTCCATCTTAATTGAGGACCTCATTTGGTAGAGTAGTCTAGGTTGTAGGACTGCTTTTCATTACTTGGAATATTTCTTGTCATTCTGTTCTGGCTTGTAGTGTTTTCATAAAGAAGTCAGCTGCTAACCTCATTGGGGCTTCCTTGTATGTTACTGTTTTTCCCTTGCTGCCTTTAATTCTGTCTTTGTCTTTGAATTTTGCCATTTTAATTATGATGTGTCTTGGAGTGGGCCTCCTCGGGTTCCTCCTGATTGGGACCCTCTCTGTTTTCTGGACTTGTGTAACATATTCTGTCATCAAATTAGGGAGGTTTTCCATCATAACATTTTCAGACAAGTTTTCTATTCCTTGCTCTTCTTCTTCTCCTTATCACATCCCTATTATACTGATATTATTATATTTCATATTGTCTTGCCTTTCCATTAACTCCGCTTTGTTCTTTTTGTATCTTTTTTTCCTTTTCTTACCTTTTCTGGGAGTTATTTTTTACCTTCCTTGAGCACACTGATTCAATCTTATGCTTCATCTATGCTGCTTTATTTCTACTGTATTTTTCATTTCAGAAAATGTATTCTTTATTTCCTCTTTGCTCTCATTGATTGTTTCTATGTCCTTTTGCATGATGGTGTAATTCATAGTAACTTCCTTGTAGGTCTTCATAATTCTCAGTGAGCTCATTGAGCTCCTTATAACTATTGTTTTGAGCTCAGTATCTGATAGTTGACTTGCTTCTATTCCATTTAGCATTCTTCCTGAGGATTCCTCCTTTCTTTTAGATTGGGTGTTCTTCCTTTGTTTTCCCATTATTTGTCAGACTCTTCTTGTTTGCCTCTGCTTCTTAAATTGATCTGTTTTAACTCCCTGAGTTTGTGGTGTGAACTTTTATCATAGGAAACCTGTGAGACTCAATGATACAGTCTCCTTGTTCTCCTGAACTTGATGGTCTTGGGATGCCCTGCATGCTATTTATGTTGGTTCTCTGGATGTCATTTGGTTTTGATATTTATAGGGTCATTCTTTGGTGGGTCCTTTCCTCCAGCTGGTTGATGTAGGGTCACTCCACCCACCATGCCTTGTATGCTGTTGTGCAGATGTTGCCAGAACAAAATCACAAAGCCCAGGAAACAAACCTACATCAGCAAGAGTATCTTGCCCCCACTCCACAATCCCACTACAAACAGTAAGTGATACAATATTAATAAGTGTATAAAGATATTAAGACTATTTTAAGGGAGAGAAATAAACTACAGTATAAAATCTAGTAACAATATGCATAAACTTAATGGACAAGAAGTGAATGTTAAAAAGCTATGGAGGAAATAAAATATCACTAATAATGGAGATGACCACAGTGGATATCATTTTGGTAGACTCCAGTATTTACCACTGTTTTTCTTTTCTGGATCTGCCTCTGGTGATGTCAGATGTTGACCCTGTCTGACCTTAGGCACTCTGCTCCTAGACTACCAGGCATCTACTGTCTGTGGCTATCTCCTTCAGTTGTTAATCTAGTCACTCTGCACTCAGTAGTCAGGTTTAAGCACCACAGAGCCGGGGCAGAGTCTTTCTTGGGGGTGGGGCTATTGTTTCCCCTCAGGCTGCTGTGACTCCTAGGAGAGTGGCCTGCCTGAGCAGGATGGCTATTGAGATATGGGGGATGACTTGGCATTGGGATCCCAGCAGTTACTCTCTCAGCTCTCTCCCCAAAGCTTCTGTCCCCAGTCTCTCCTCCGGTGTTTCCAGCCCACTCTGCCTCTTCCTTTGCCAGAGCCCTGGGTAAGTGAATACAAATGAAAATTTGTGTGTTGGCCCTTTAAACAGCCCTTTGTGTCTCCAGCCAGTCATCTGTCTCTGGCAGAGAGCAACCCCACCACTTTTCATTGTTGGTTGTTATCTGTGTACCTTTTCAGCTCTGGTGCTCTAGGCTGCGGATCCCAGTTTAGAGTTTAGACCCAAGACTTCTCAGGGGAATTCAACCGGTTGCTTAATTACCCCGCCAGTTCTATCACCTGTGGGAACCCAGCCAGTCCTCTCAAGTCTCTGCCATACTCCTTACAAGTCAGTTAGTGCTGAAGATGATTCTTCTGTCTGTCTGATGTTATAAGCTTCTCTCTTGCTATTGTTCAGTTGTTTGTTCCAGTTGATTTCTCCACAATTTAGTTTTAATTCCTGATTGGTCCTGAGAAGAGGTTAGTGTGGCTTCCATTTACTCCTCCACCATCATGCCTGCCTAGAGCATTCTAATTCAAGTAACACATACTTAATGACCTATTTTGCATGCAATATTTTGTTAAATCATTTGAGTTACCACATCCATCACATAAAGTCAGTCCTGGAAAGCCTGTGGCTACTACCAAAAAAGTTTACATTTTAGAATCTCAGAGAATGTTTTCTGATTACTGTAGGTACACCTTTCACTTTAAAACATGGAGGTATCTGCAATCTAATGTTCAAATAAATTATTATTAATTTTTGACTTATTAAGAGCATTTATGAGAAAAAATGATATCTAGCAGTTTCTACCTAACACACCCAAATGTTCTTCTTTATGAATATTTATTCTCAGATGCCTCCATGAAATTTTACATGACTAGGATAACTATTTTGCTCCTTAAGTATTTAGAGAAAAAATATCCATTGCTAAAGAAAAAAAGTAATATATCTTAGAATTAAGAGACAAATAGAAAAAAGAGAAAATAATAATATAGCATTTCTCTTTTTACTTCAGTCTTCAAGATTATTCAGAAGTTTGAGCATTTAATATCCAATTTAATGTGATAGTTATATAAATATTATTCATTTTATGAAAATAGTTATTTCTGGACAAGTTACATTTCTTAGGATAACTTTTTCATGAATCTGTGCATGTAGAGTTATGAAATTCTTGAAGACTATCTAAACCAATCAATTAGAAATTGCAAACTGGCCATTTCTTACATCAGAAGCACTACTATAAAGTTCTACTCTTACTGATAAAAATGTAGCCTATCACTCAAAGGTTTTGGGACAGAAGAGTGGTTGGAACTTATTGATTTAGTAACATGAGGTACTTCAAGTAATCAAACAGATGTAACCTCAAACTTGCTCATGCTTGCAGTTTTTATATAAGCTCCACATTGAAATCTCAAACTCTATGTGCCAGTTTCATTGTTTATATTGCCTGTAAAGAATTTCACATTTTTAAAGAAAACATTCCATATCACTAATCTACATTCTTAAACAAATTCCATTGTTGAAACAAATTCTTTTGCAAAACAACCATCAAACAAAAAATACTTGAAAAAACTAGTAAGTCCATTATAACAGAAAATATATTTAGAAATAATGAGATTCATAATATATGTTGACTGACTAATGATTATAGAATATGGAATATAAAAACAATAGAATCAAATAAGGAGGAAATTTAGAAATTATAGATACAAAATATATTAAAGTCTGAGATTCTACAGTGAAGATGGAGTTGGTTTGCCCTCCATACAATTTGGGGCTGACATCTCTGAGACACTTCTGTGGAGCCATGAGAGTTTAGGGAAGAATTTTACAGAAAAGAAAACTCAATTAAAGAAAAATACTATTTAGTCCAACCTTGGATTTATGAGTAGGTAGTACTTGAACCTAGGTCTTATGACAATAGCACCAGGGTTTCAGTATACCTTTTATCACTGGGTCATTACTATTTAATAATGTTGCACTTTAAATAATTTATTTAATTATTTCATCTTCAAGTGGGATACTGGGAAAAGCAATAGAAAACACGAGAACAGTAAACAAGTGTCTCATCACTGAGAACTTGGTAGGTATGATTTGTTACGATTGTGAAAAGGAGAAAAAAGTAAAATTACCATATATAGTTTCTTTAATGATATTTGTTTATAACCCAGAAAAATACTTTCCTAGTACTTAAAACCTTAATCAGTATACTAAATATGCAATACCAACAGCCATTTCTCTCATCATGACCAGTAACAACAAAATAAATACCTCTCTACATGAAGTATAAGGAAAATTCCTCTATATTCAGAGAAAATAGTGTTAAAATGGCTGTGCATTTAGCTGAGAAAAACATAATAGTAACTTTCTATGTATTACTGCAAATATCTTTGAGTTTCAGTAGTTTTGGTTTACAAAATTTGATATGAGACAACTAAATAAATGAAGATAGTAAGATTTTGTAAAGAACCTCATTTAGGATGAATATTCAGATTATAAATACTGAACACACGAATGTTTATCAGCAAAATACACACAGATAGCCTACTTCATGTGTCAAAAATAGCAGTTCATTAATAGATAACATGATATCCTAAAATTTTTGTTATGAGGAAACTGCTTGGTTCCTAATGGTCTTCACTAGGAGCATTGGGCTATATTATTTTTTAAATATGTGTGAAATTCTCCATAAAAATTTAGTTAAAATGTCAGAAATGAAGTTTTCTTGCTATTTTTCTAATGAAGCATCTTAGTGATATATATTTATATGAGAATCCATTTTAATAGCTATCATAAAAGTTCCAAAAGGTTGCTTTTACCATAAGTTTTATGTGTACTATAAGCAATTGAACTACAAGGATAAAAAAATTATATTAATGTACAATAAAGCTAACACTACCAGTTGAAATAATTGTAAAAATATAAAGAGAGTCATTCAAATTATCTTGTGCTAAGTGCAAAGGTAATTTCAATTCAATTCCTAACAGTTTAATGTAATAGTTTGTTTCATTGATTTTTGCCCTAAAATTAGATTTTAAGTCCTCCAATCTTCTTTTTAATAGGCTATATCTTTTTTAAAAGATTCTATTTATTTATTTTTAGACAGAGGGGAAAGGAGGGAGAAAGAGAGGCAGAGAAACAATAATGTGTGGTTGCCTCTCATGTGCCCCATACTGGGGACCTGGCCCAAAACCCAGGCATGTGCCTTGACTGGGAATCAAACCAGCAAACCTTTGGTTCACAGGTTGGTGCTCAATCCACTGAGCCATGCCACACAGGGCTCATAGGCCATATCTTTAAAGGCTACTGGCAAAGGATGTAGCAAAAATTTGACTGTGATATATCCTGATTGCAGTGAGAAGATATAATAATCATTTATTCATTTATTAATTCAACAAATATTTATTAAATGTCTACTATTGCCAAGCAATGTTTCTTGCCAAAAATTCTTTCCTTCTATGCACTTTATTAGCTAGTGGAGAAGCAGATAATAAAAAATAGGTAAAACAGCATGTTAAATAATGAAATGTACTAGAAAGTTAAAAACAAACATGATGTTAGTGACACTGGAAATGCCTGAGCAGGGAAAGCCTGGGAAAGCCCCTCAGAGAGGGGGCATTTTGAGTTGAGATGGGAGGTAAACAAGTTAGTCATACATATATTATCAGGAGAAATATCCTGCAGCTGGGGTAAGGATCTGCATTGATAATTTCAAGAATCAGCCCAGGAATCTATGGGACTGGACCAAAAAGAACAAAGAAATGAATAGATGTTAGAACATTAATGTGAAACCAGTATGTCTACAGTCCTAAACAGTACAATAGGTATTTGGGGTCTTACTATGAATAAGATCAGAGCCACTGAAGGGTTTTGAGCAGAGAAATAAATTATTTGACTTCAATATTAGCAAGAACTCTCTGCCTGCTCTGTTAAGGAAACTCTGTAGGAAACAAGGTCAGAGGCAGGCTTATTCAAGGACATGGTAGAATTGTTTTCTGTTTCCTATACCAGAAGAAAATTGACTTTTGTGATTGGTAATATATCCTTAAAAATTCTACATTACAAATTCTTATTTGTCATATATAACAATATGTTTATTTTAGACATTCAAAAATATTTAAAATATTATATAAAAATTACCCATGCACCTAGCACTTAGTTTAAATAATAAAAAATAGCCAATATATTGTAGTTAAAATTGCCAGTAAAGATTGCCCTGCCTATCCTAATTCTTTTTTCCTTATCCCAGAGATCAACACTACAATAAATGTAATGTTAATGATTCTATGAGTGCTGCATACCTCGCCATTTTTAAGACATATCTAAGGAGTTTATTATTTTTCTTTTTTTTTGACTTATTTTTTTATTGTTGTTCAAGTATATTGCCTCCATTTTCAACCCACCTCCCACCCTCAAACTCACCCCCTTTGGCTTTCTCCATTGTCCTTCATACATGTTCCTTCATGGCTTTCCCCTATTATCCCTCTCCCTGCTCCTCTCTGGTTACTGTAGATTGTTCTTTATTTCAGTGTCTCTCATTGTATTTTGCTTACTTGTTTGTTTGTTGATTAGGTTCTACTTATAGGTGAGATCATGTAGTATTTCTCTTTCACTGCCTGGCTTGTTTTACTTAGTATAATGCTTTCCAGTTCCATCCATGCTGTCACATAGGGTAGGAGCTCCTTCTTTCTTTCTGCTGAGTAGTATATCATTGTGTAACTGTACCACAGTTTTTTTATCTACTTGTGCACTTAGATTGCCTCCAGCACTTGGCTATTGTGAATTGTGCTGCTATGAACATTGGGGTGCATATGTTCTTTTGGATTTGTGTTTCAGGATTCTTAGGATATAAACCCAACAGTGGCATTGCTGGGTCAAAAGGCAGTTCCATTTTTAGTTTTCTGAGGGAAGTCCATACTGTTTTTCCACAGTGGCTGCACCAATACGCATTCCTACAAACCGTGCACTAGGGTTCCCTTTTCTCCACAACCTCTCTAACTCTTGTTGTTGATTTGTTTATGATGGTCATTCTGACTCATATGAAGTGGTCTCTCATTGTGGTTTTAATTTGCATCTCTCTGATGGTAGACATGAAACATTTGCATATTTTCATATGTCTCTGGGCCCTCTGTGTGACCTCCTTGGAGAAGTGTCTGTTCAAGTCCTTTGTCCTTTTTTAAATTAGGTTATTTTTCTTCCCTGAGTGGAGTCATGTGAGTTCTTTATAGATTTTGGAGATCAAACCCTTGTTTGAGATATCTTTTGCAAATATGTTTTCTAATGCAGTTGGTTCTCTTTTCATTTTAATGTTTCCTTTAGCTATGCAGAAGCTTTTTATTTGATGGGATCTTGTTTGTTTATTCTTTCCTTTATGTCTCTTGCTGTAGGGGATATATGGTGAAAATATTATTGCATGGAATATCTGTGATTTTCCTGCGTATGTTCTCCTCTAGGATTTTTATGGTATCATGACTTGTATTTAAGTCTTTTATCCCCCTTGAGTTTATTTTTGTGTATGGTGTAAGTTGGTAGTTGAGTTTCATTTTTTATCAATTCAATGCAATCCCTATTAAAATATCAATAACATATTTCACAGATATAGAACAGATATTTCAAAAATTTATATGGAACCATAAATGACCCTGAATAGCTGCAGCAATTTTGAGAAAGAAGAACAAAGTCGGAGGGATCACAATACCTGATATCAAACTATTTTAGAAGGCCACTATAATCAAACTAGTATGGTACTGGCACAAGAACACACACATACACCAATGGAACAGAATAGCAAGCTCAGAAATAAACCCAAATCTCTATGGTCAATTAATATTTGACAAAGTGGGCAGAAGCATTAAATGGAGTAAAAATAGCCTCATCAACCAACAGTGTTGGGAGATGTGGAGAACTACACACAAAAACTGAAACTTGACCACCAACATTATTTTTCCTTTTCATCAGTTAATGTTATGTCAGGAAAACAGAAATACTCTAAGTATTTCAAACAGTGGGGTAGAAATACAGTAAATTATGTACAAAAATTTAGAAAGATAAAATAAAAACAAACAAAATTTTAACCCAGAGCCCACAAAAGCTTTAATGCTTTAATATTCTCGTTGCATTAAATGAGAAGTTACTGCCATGATTTTGTTAGAACGACTGATGTGCAAGGCCTGGAGCATGTATTTCTGCCTATGCCTTAGTTGAGGCCCAGGAGATTGCAGTCTCCTGATGCTGATGTTTCCCTCATATAAGTGTAGGCCAAGGATAGGTGCTGTTGTGATAGCACTAAATTTTGGCTACTGCCATTCAAGGAACACCACAATGAGAAAATTGACACTAACTGGTAATAAAGCCTAAGAAATATAGTTTTCAGACTTCTAGTTCTCTGCCATAATGAGAAAAAGCACAGAAATTTAGAATATAGTAGGGAAAATTTTTCACAAATATCCAGCATACTTCAATATAATCTTCGCAATCATTAAAGATTTCTTTTTCCCTATATGTAATTTTCTCAATTACCTGGAATTAACATCTGTCTTTGGTTTAGATATTCAGTTTTAGTTTTTCTGAATATAGTACTAATAGTTGTTTTTGATATTGGTATTGGCTCACTAGTGACTAATGCCAACTTTATCATATTTCATGCTTTCTCATATGTGAAGCTTTATTTCAGGACCGTTTTCATTACATAACTAAATATGTTCAATTGTCTCTGTGCCAGGAACTATAATGTATAAGCCTTAATGGTGAAAAAATTTCCCTGCATCTTCTTTAATATAGTCTTAAATTTCTCGGCAAATTCCTCTTTCAAATATGATTTAAGATTTTCATGTCCTCTAATAAATTCTGTAAGAAATTATTGATATCACATTAAAGTAATAAGTAATTTGGGGGAAAATATATTTTTATGTTAGTGAGATTTACCTATGAATCTGATATAATATCTTGAATAATATCTTTACTCTTAATGAAGTTTTATGTACTTCCTTATACAAAAAGCTTTATCATTTTCTATATTTATTTCTGATCATGTTTGTAGTTGTTGCTAGTATATTATCTTTGTTTCAATTAATTTTTAAGAATTTGTGATTAACATAAGAAATACAATTGACTTTTTAAATATTTATCTTATGTTTAGCTATTTATTTACTAGTAATTTGTAGGTACTTTGGGTTTAAGCAATAATAATTTATATCTTTTTCATGTTCTAATTTCACACAATAAAATTCTAAATTTTTCCAACAATATACATTTATATAAGCCAGGCAAGCTTATGTGCTCTATGTTTCAACAAATGAATCTACTCTATGCCAGATACTCTTCTAGACTCTTGAAACTTATCAGTAAACAAAGTCAACAAGGCAGTTCTCTAATTTAACTCTGCTAAGTTAAAAATATTTTACATTATTTTCTGTTTTCTTTCTCAAGCTGTTTTCAAAAATAGGTATTTTTTCCATATAACACTTTTTTATTGTTGTTAAAGTACAGTTGTCTCCATTTCCCCCCACCACTGAATTTTATCAAATATATGTAATATCATGTTAAGAATTGAAAAATTTGCCCTGACTAATGTGGATCAGTTGGTTGGGCATCATCAATGGAGGAAATGTTCTCTAGCTAGATTCCCAGTCAGGGCATAGTCCTGGTTTGTGGGATCCATCCTGGTCCATGAAAGACAGCTAATGGATGTTTTTTCTTACATCAATGTTTCTTTCCTTCCCTTTCCCTTTTTCTAAAAATAAAATAAAATCTTTAAAAAATTGAAAAATTTATCTTACCTTCCTCTGAAACTTAAAGTCAATGAAGAACAATATCTTCCTCAGTGAAAATTATTAAACAAACATGCAGTACTTGGAAAAATGTGGCCAAAAACAGATTATGCATCAAATGCAAATGAATATGTGCATATCTAGAAAGGTCTTATTTTGGAGAATTTCCTTAAAGAAGTACTAGCTATACTAATTAATAATAAATTTATAATAAGATCATTCTTACAATTTTTTTGTTGAAATGTGTATTTCCTAGCTATGGAAACCCAGGGAAAATAATTAAATATTTGTTCTAGGTGTCTACTTTTCACTGACACCTCATTAGGGCAAGTATAAATCCTTCTAAAAGGACAGTATTTGTAAATTAGGACTTCAGTATTTTCATGCAAAGAAATGAGTTACCATGAGTGAGGTTTAGCAACAATAAAGCCCTCTAATTCAGAAAGCTGAATAATGCATATTGTAATAATCAGATAACATGAAAAAAACTATCTATGAAATGTTTAATGAAATATTGTTGATATTTTCCTAGTCCCTCTTCTCTATCCTTTCTCAGTCCCCAAAGGAAGGAAAGGCATTAAAGATTAAAAAAAGTAAAGCAGAAATCTCATCAGAGATAGGAAAAAAAGTTTTAGAAATGAAAAAAATAAAATTATTTTAAATTTAAAATTCAACAGATATAGTAAACGGTAGGTTGTACGATCATAAAGACACAAGTAGTGACAGGGAAATTGCACAGAGCAAAGCAAAATATATGGTAAAAAATAAAGATGAAAGAGTGATCAAAAGACACTGGATATGAAATATGAGACTCCTGAGATGTATGGGTAGGACCATATTTCTGCAGCAGAGAGTTGCATTTGTCTCTGCCATGCCCCCAGGAACTATCAACTTGGGATAATGTTATTCAAATTTCAACTCCAGCATTGCCTGTATTATGGCTACAACATAAATGATACAAATACAAATCCTGAACCTATGTGACAAAAATTTAATCACTACAAATTTTCTGTGAAGAGATCTTTCTCCTACTGATATCCTCAGTTGATAAAAAATTTCATTTTAATGGAAAATCCATTTTCTTCTACTGCTTCTTTCTACTAAGGCTATAGTTCCACAAGTGTTCCAGATTTTGGTGGGGATTCAGTTGTGTTTCTTGCCTCCTACACTAATATTAACATTGGAGCTTGAGGTTAGCACAAGTGGCATATACACTAAGAGCAAGTGTCTCCAGCAACTGTTTAGAATGCTGGTGTCCTACTCCCTGTTACATTTTAGTCTCTCTGGTCTCCCTCATTCTCTTGAAAGCTCAGCAAAAAATTTATAGGGACATGCTAGAGATTTTCATAATACAATTCTTAGGACATCTAGTATGCCATAGTGTAGACACATATCTAAATATATGATCTATGCTTTGATGATGATCTATAAAAAACAGGATATAAGCATATTCTGATTATATGGATAATCAAAAGCTATCTCAAAAACCTCATATTGTCCATCATTGCAATACAATGTTATGTTTACTGTTATTGGCTAATAAGACATGATAATATTGACAACATATGAATGACTAATTTACATCAAAGGAAGACTAAATTTTATGTTTTGCACAGTAGGTCAAATGAAGAAAGACAGTGGATGAATTGAGACATTACATAGCACACAGTAAGTGAGGTAAACATATTTCATTCCAAGGACACTGCATTATAATATTCAAGAGCACATTTGCACCACAAATGTCAACTTAAAGTAATGACCATATTAGTCTCCTGGAAGATGGAGCAGATTCCACTTCCCCCTACACATGGGAGAAAAACCTAGCCAATCTATGGAGGAACAGAGCAAACAGCCAACAGTACCCCAGCATATATGAAAATAGGAGACAAAAATTGTAGCAGACATTGAAAAACCAGACAGTAAGGAGAGTGCTTCAGGACAATAAGGTCCCAGGGACCAGCACAGGAACCAGGGTGGCTGCAGCCCCAGGTCTGGCACCTGCTGTGTCTGACACTGGGTTCTTAGGAGAGAGCTGGGTCAACTGTTGTTCCCTTCCCCACCAAACAAGATTTCAGCAGCACCAGAAGACACCTGATTGCTTGAAGTAGCAGAGAGGGGAATAAGGACTAAGTGGCAAATACACAGGGACCGTGAGCACCAACAGAGTCTGTGGACATCAGCTTGGGAGAGTTGAGAGTCCACCATTACAGGTCCTGACCCCAATAGTCCCCATGCTGGCTAGAGAATTGGGCTGTGCGAGAGTCCAGGACACTGTATGGAGTGGCAGGCTTAAGTAGGAGAAAATTCTCAAAAAGAAAAAGTGAGAAAAGAGACACTGTTTGGAGAATTCTCCTGCAGAAATCACTCCAGCCTCCTCCCCACCCAGCTGGGAAGCACTTCAGAGGTGGTGTGGGGAGCCCTGTTTGCCCCCATAGCACTGGGAAGGGTGAGCGCCCCAACCCTTGGGGCTGGAGATGGCCTAACTGAATGAGCATGCCAGCAACCCAGGGAGAGTACATGCTGCAGAAGGCCCCAGCCCACAGTGGTACGGCTGGGCAAAGTGCGTTTGGAGGAAGTCCTGGATCCCATTCCCAAGACACCTAGCAGAGGCTCCAGACTAGCCATGGGGAGAGTGTGCTCAAGGCCAGCTGAGTGCTGATTGGGAAGGGAGAAAAGGCCCTCAGCCAGCTGCAGCCGGCAAGACCAGAAAAAACGGTGTAGCCAGTTTGAAACTACCAAGAAGCTTTATTTTTTAAGTAATTTTTTTACTCTTTAATTTTTATTATTTTTTATCTCTCAATTCCTTTTCCCCCCTCTCCTTTCTTCTTTTGTTACTTCTGCCTTTCTTTCCAATTTTATCTCTTCTTCCTTCCATCTTCTGCTTCTCTCTCTCTCTTTTATTTATTTTTTCAAATACCCACAAGTGAGACAAAAAAAACCTGGAACTGTGAAAAGGCCAGAGTTGGACCCATAGAGGGGGCATCCCAACAGCTGAGACAGTGAGACAAATTTCACTTTGCTATTACAGAGAATCTGTAAGTTATTGCATATTTGTATTATTATTTTTTCATTATTCTTACACCTTTATTTTAATAGTATTTTTGTATTCCTCTTCTTTTGGTTTAGTCTTCTTTGCCTTCCTGGTTATACTGTATCATTTGACAGGGGGTTTCTTCTGTTCTCTCTTTCATACTGTATTGCTAATTTACTGTCCATCACACCACTTATGTTCCATTAGCACACTACTCAATGTCCTATACTCCTTATTCTTGTTAACTAGATTTCATAGATTCTGTCATATGATTGTTGCTCTAATATTATTGTGAATAATAGCTGTTCCATACAATTGAAAATACTACACAAAACCCATCTCAGATCTTAGCCTAATTCACAGTTCCTGAACTCTAGTACTGTAGTGGTTAATTCTATTCTCTCACACACTACATTTATTTACTATCCTTTACTCTCATCTTACCTCAGAATCTGACTTCCCACAACCTCACTTCCTTCTGGATCCAACTCATAACACTTACCTCCCCATCAAGAGTCTTATCTTCTCTCCATCCTTTCTAAAAAGTGGCTAGGTGGATAGAATATAATAGTTAACACTATACATAGTCAAAGAATCTCCTATCTTTTCTCTACTGACTGCTACTGTAAATATCATAGAATACTCTCTTGCTGTCTTAAATCATATTCCCTTCCCTCTCCAACTGATCACAAAAAAGAGTAGGTGGAAGCTGTGAACACCAGGGTACCAGTTGGAAGAGGAAACCCAACAACAAAGGAACCACCAACAGAGAACAACAGAAGAAGGTGAAGGAGGGAGTGGAAGCCACATTAAACTCAATCCAGTACCTATCTGGAAATACAACTAAATAGTGGAGAAATTACCCAGAACAAACAACTAAACAAGAGTAAGAGAGAATGCTCAAAACCTTGTATGTACAAAAGAAACAACTTCAACACAACCTGCCCTCACCAGCACAACAAAATACAAGAGGTGGTAGACAGAGGGACCCTCAGTTAAACAGCTAGTGGGAAGGACCAACCAAAGAAAGACCCAACAGCAATCAAAACCCAAGAACAAACACAGACTCAACTTAAATGCAGACCAAGACCAGTGAGCTTGGAAGATCAACAAGACTGCACCACTGAATCTCATAGGTATTCTACCACATATTCACACTATAAACTCAGGGAGTGAGAACAGATCAATTTAAGAAGCTGAGGCTAACAAGAAGAGTCTCGTTAACAATGGAAAGACAAATAAATAATCCCCAAATGAAAGGAAAGGAGGAAGCCTCAGAAAGAATGCTAAATGAAATAGAGGCAAGTCAACTATCAGATATTGAGTTCAAAGCAATGGTAATCAGGAAGCCCAGTGAGCTCACAATGAGCTACTAGAAACTAAAAACTAAAACTACAATGAGTTCACTGCAAGCTACATCCACATGAAAAATGAAATAGAAACTATCAACAAGGGCCAAGAAGAAATTAAGAATACAATTTCTGAACTGAAGAACACAGTAGAAGGAATCAAAAGCAGGATCAATGAAGCAGAAGATCAAATCAGCGAGCTGGAGGACAAAGTAGAAAAAAACACCCAGAATGAGCAAGAAAAGGAAAAGAGACTCAGAAAGAATGAAGAGGGATTAAGAGAAATAAAAGACAATATGAAATGTAATAATATCCGTATAATAGGGATACCAGAACGATAAGAAGAAGAGCAAGGGACAGAAACCTATTTGAAAAAGTAATGATGGAAAACTTCATTAATTTGATGAGAATAAAAGTCGCACAAATCCAGGAAACATAGAGTCCCAATCAAGAGGAACCCAAAGAGGCCCACATCAAGACACATCATCATTAAAACGGCAAAATTCCAAGACAAAGAGAGAATCTTAAAGGAAGCAAGGGAGAAACAGGAGGTTACATAAAAGGGAGCCCCAATCAGGTTAGCAGCAGACATTTCAATGGAAATACTCTAAGACAGAAGAGAATGGTAAAAAATATTCCAAGTAACGAGAACTAGAGGCCTGCAACCAAGGCTACTTTACCCAGCAAAGCTCTCAACCAAGATAGAAGGCTAAATAAGGAGCTTCCCAAACAAAAGAAGTCTAAAAGAATACACCTCCTCCAAATCAGCTCTTCAAGAGATGCTAAAGGGACTGTTTTAAGAAAAGGAAGGAAAAGAGAGAGAGGATCACAGGTACGTAAATGGCAATGAATAAGTACCTATCAATAATAACCTTAAACATAAATGGATTAAATGCCCCAATCAAAAGACATAGAATAACTGAAAGGATAAGAAAGCATGACCTACAAATATGCTGCCCACAAGAGACCCACCTCAGGACATAAGGCCTACACAGAATGAAAGTCAACGGCTAGAAACAAGTTTCCCAAGCAAACAGACAGAAAAAAAAAGCCGGAGTAGCAATTCCCATATCAGACAAAATAGACTTCAAAATAAGGACCACAAAGAGAGACCCAGAAGGTCACTTCATAATACCCAAGAGAAGAATCCACCAAGAAGACATAAACATAGTAAGTATATAAGCACCCAACATAGGTGCACCCAAATAGGTAAATAAAATTTTAGAGGATGTCGCTAAAAGTACTGACAGCAACAAAATTATAGTAGGGGATTGTAACACCCCACTGTCAGAAATGGACAGATCTTCCACACAAAATATCAACAAAGATGTTGTGGTATGAACAGTGCCCTATATGAAATAAACTTAACTGATATATATATAGAGCCCTCCCAAAGAAGCTAAATACACATTCTTTTCAAATGCACTTGGAACAGTTTCAAAGATGGACTACATGATAGGACACAAAACAAGCCTCAACAAATTCAAGAAAATTGAAATCATACCAAGCATTTTCTCTGAACACAAGGGACTAAAAATAGCAACCAACCCCAAGGATAATAACACAAAATACTCAGTCATGGAGATTGAATAGCATTCTATTAAACAATGAATGGGTAAAGAATGAAATTAGTGAAGAAATAAAAAAGTTTCTGGAAACAAATTAAAATGAACTCACAAAAAACCAAAACTTATGGGACACACAGTGAAAGCTGTTCTGAGAGGGAAGTTCAAAGCGATACAGGCTTACCTAAAAAAGTTAGAAAGATTTCAAACAAACAACCTATCCCTTCACATAAAAGAACTCAAGGAACAACAATAAATACAGCCCAGAGCAAGCAGAAGGAAGGAAATAACCAAGATCAGAGCAGAATTAAATGACATAGAGACTAAAAGCACAATTCTAACGATCAATAAATCCAGGAGCTGATTCTTTGAAAAGATAAACAAAATAAACAAGCCTTTAAGTGGACTCAACAAGAAAAAAAGAGAGAAGACCCAAATAAACACAATCCGAAATGAAGAGGAGAGATTACAACTGATACCACAGAAATACAAAGGATTGTAAGAAAGTACTATGAAGAACTATATGCCAAGAAATTTGAAAACCTGGGTGAAATTGA
>CM052548.1:51938268-51959799 GCA_028533065.1 Trachops cirrhosus | reverse complement strand
ATGCAAGGATGGTTCAATATTTGCAAATCAGTAAATGTAATACATCACATAAACAAAAGCAAAGACAAAAATCACATGATCATATCAATGGATGTAGAAAAAGCCTTTGATAAGGTACAGCACCCATTTATGATTAAAACCCTCAGCAAAGTGGGAATATTATGTTCCTCAACATAAAAAAGGCCATATATGAGAGACCTACAGCCAACATCATACTCAACGGGCAAAAATTAAAATCTTTTCCACTAAGAACAGGAACAAGTCAAAGTTGTCCACTTTCACCACTTCTATTCAGTATAGCTTTGGAAGTTTTAGCCACAGAGATCAGAGAAAAATAGTAAATAAAAGGCATCGAAATTGGAATGGAGGAAACAAAACTGTCATTGCTTGCAAATGACATGATAGCATACATAGAAAATCCTATAGACCCAGGCAAAAAACTGTTCAACCTAATACATGAATTTGACAAAACAGCAGGATACAAAGTCATTATCCACAAATCAAAGGCATTTTTGTATACCAAAAACAAAACCGGAGGAGCAAAAATCAAGAAAAAAAATCCCATTTGATATAGCAAAAATAAAAATAAAATAACTAGGAATAAACCTAACCAAAGCGGTAAATGACCTGCATTCAGAAAACTACACAACACTGAAGAAAGAAATCAAGGAAGACACAAACAAATGGAAACATATACCATGTTCTTGGATCGGAAAAATTAACATCATCAAAATGTTCATACTACCCAAAGCAATTTATAGATTCAATTCAATACCTATTAAGATACCAATGGCATATTTCACAGACATAGAACAAACACTTCAAAAATGTATATGGAAGCATAAACAACCTGGAATAGCTGCTGCAATTTTGAGAAAGAAGAGCAAAGTAGGAGGGATCAAAATACCTGATACCAAACTGTATTATAATGTCACAGAAATCAAATCAGCCTGGTATTTGCATCACAACAGGCACACGGACCAATTGAACAGAATTGAGAGCCCAGAAATAAACCCAAGTCTCTATGGTCAATTAATATTTGACAAAGGGGGCAGCAACATAAAATGGAGTAAAAATAGCCTCTTCAACAAATGGTGTTAGGAGAACTGGACAGCTACAGGCAAAAAAAAGTGAAATTCAAGCACCAGCTTACACCATGCACAAAAATAAATTCAAGGTGGATAAAAGATTTAAATATGGGTTGTGACACCATTAAAGTCCTAGAAGAGAACATAGGCAGGAAAATCTCAGATATTGTACATAGAAACGTTTTTACTGACATGTCCCCTAGAATAAGGGACATCAGGGAAAGAATAAACAAGTGGGATCTCATCAAAATAAAAAGCTTCTGCACACCTAAAGAAAACAGTATTAAAATGAAAAGAAAACCAACCATACGGCAAAACATATTTGCCAATGATACTTCAGACAAAGTTTTAATCTACAAAATATATAAAGAACTTACATAACTCCACTCTCAGAAGACAAGCAACCCAATTTAAAATGGGCAAAGAACTTGAACAGACACTTCTCCAAGGAGGACATAGAGAGGACCCAGAGACACAGGAATAGATGCTCACTATCACTAGCTATCAGAGAGATGCAAATTAAAACCACAATGAGATATCACTTCATACCGGTCAGAATGGTCATCATAAGCAAAGCAATGAACAACAAGTGTTGGAGAGGTTGTGGAGAAAAGGGAACCCTATTGCACTGTTGGTGGGATTGCAGACTGGTACAACCACTATGAAAAACAGTTTGGAATTTTGTCAGAAAACTAAAAATAGATCTGCCTTTTGACCCTGCAATTCCACTGCTGGGACTATATCTCAAGAACCCTGAAACACCAATCCAAAAGAACCTATGCACCCCAATGTTCATAGCAGCACAATTTACAATAGCCAAGTGTTGGAAGGAATCTAGGTGCCCATCAGTAATTGAATGGATCACAAAACTATGCTACATTTACACAATGAATTTCTATGCAGCAGAAAGACAGAAGGAGCTCCTACCCTTTGCAACAGCATGGATGGAACTGGAAAGCATTATGCTGAGTGAAATAAGCCAGGGGGTAGAAGACAAGTACCATATGATCTCACCTGAAACAGGAACCTAAACAACAAAACAAGCAAACAAGCCAAATATAACCAAAGACACTGAAATAGAGAACCAGCTGACGGTGACCAGAAGGGAGAGGAGAGGGATTTTCAAAGGAAAAGGGGAAGGGTTTACAGGAACAAGTATAAAGGACACATGGACAAAAACTAGAGGGTGGTGGAAATGGAAGGAAGGTGGGGAGGGTTGAAGGGGTTGGCTGAGATGGGAGTAAAATACAGAAAACTGTACTTTAACAACAATAAAATAAAAATATTTTCAAAAAAATAATCAACATATTAAATTGATATCATTATGCAAAACTTACTATTTGTTATTTACTGATAATTAAATAGTATTTTAATAGATATTCTATATGATTTACAAGTGGAAATAGCTTTTACATGTTTTGTACTCTATTGTATTCTGGTAATATTAAAAATAATTTATAAAAATGTCCTTAAGCAATTGCCCACCCATTCATCCAGTGTTCCAGTGTACCAAATTCCTCTGTGTGATAGTAGTAAAATGTTGAATAAAAACAACTTGAAATTCAGAACCACCTAATTGTTTTAAAAGCCTTAATTTTTAAAAAATAATTATATAATAAATGCATATAATTATATAATAAAATAATTCTTTAAAAATTAGCTCAACCCTTAGTTGGATGAAAATCTGAATGGTGTATTGGATAAAAGCTGAATGTAATAGAGTACAAGGTTGGAGGGTCCATCCTAGTAGCTGATAAGTTCCCTTGTTTTAGCTTTACTCAAATGGACAAATCTGAGAAGCTCAATAATTAATTATATTTTCAAGTTGTGTATAAGATGGACATAATTGGACCACAATGTTTAGAGACATAATAACAAATATAAATGTAATTTGTGAAAGTTTTATATGTCTGGGAATTATGACTAAATCTTATACAATGCATGCTTTAATTCTTTAAGTATTCACAAACCTCACATAAGGAAACTGAGTTTCAGGGAAATAATATGACACACTCATTATCCCACTTCTACCAAGTTCTAGCTGCTTGATGTTTACAGTATATGCTCTTAATCTTGATTTCTCCCAGACATAGGTCTACCAAAAAAGGATATGTGTTTCTGAAGAGAAAATACTGTGTCTAGAGCTCAGTTCTGCCACCTACCAGAGCAAATTATTTAATTTTTCTATGTTTTCACCTTATTGTTTATAAAATAGATAATATATCTCCTTGGTAAGGATGTTAAAGAAAGGTTGGCCAACCTGTGGCCCAGGGGCCACATGAGGCCCAGAATAGCTATGAAGGCAGCCCAACACAAAATTGTAAATTTACTTAAAACTTTTTTTGCTCATCAGTTTTTGTTAGTGTTTGTGTATTTAATGTGTGGCCCAAGACAACTCTTCTTCTTCCATTGTGGCCCAGAGATACCAAAGTTTGGACACCCCTGCATAGTTTTAGCAATGTATAACACATGTCTGTCACATAATTCTTTCTTTAATGAAAATGTCTCAATCATCCTCATTCCTGTATTCCTTATTGTTTTCTTCAAATATCCACACTCTTCTACTTTTTTGCCTTCTTTCCACAACTCTATTCATACTGCATGAACACAGTCTTTCTACAAAGGGAGACATCAAACTACTTCAGCATGAAAGCTGAAATATATTACAATATTTATTTTCCTTTTTTCTTATTCATTATCCAAATTATTACTATATTCAATAGTATAGAATGTCAAAGAATTTGATGAGATAAGAAACCTTGCTAGGGCTGTTCAAATAAAGAAAACCTCTGTAACCTGAGTAGATCATGAAGATGAGGCATTTGTAAAGAGATCCTTTTAAGCTTAATCAAAATGTACTATAATGAAGTCAGGGGATGCTCTGTTTTATTATTTAACATCTGTTAATATCAATTCTCTTATTTTATACAAATATTATTTCTGATGAACAAAAAGTTTTTTAGAGAACATGTTGCAATTACATTAATCCTTTGTTCTCATGGTGATGAATAATAAACAAATGATTAAAATATAGGTACATAGTTTAGTGATTTAAAAATGTAAAATAAGATTTATATTATGTGTGAATTTTTCTCTAATATTCTACTTTTATGTTTGTCAATTAAACATTTTAAAGAATTTTTTCTTTTGTTATCTGAGATTATTTACTCTGAACCAATTAGACTTCCAGAATAATCTCAGTTAAGTGAAGCTGATTTGAGGAAGAGTTTTATAAATATTTAAGAACCAAACCTTTTCATTCTAAAGCCTAGAAAGTGACTCTACATTAATCCTGTCTGACAGTGACTTAATTAGAGTAATTTGCATACTAATGAGACTGAAGGAGATAAGCAATAGCATGCTTGTAATAAATAATTAATTTGTATTTCAAAATAATCTGTGGCTATTAAACAACACCTCAAATGACACAAGGAATTAAAAAAGTTGTTCAAGTTCCTTCTCAACAATAAACTCCCATTTCAGATTTTCAATTTTGCTTAAACTTCAAACCAATAAACATATCCCATGAATTTATTTATATTCACAAATTGACTCCTCATTAAGTGCTTAATTCTTAAATTCATCTTCAAAATAATATCTTTTTGCCATGAAATTCAGAATGATTTATGTATAATTAATTAAAAGATTTTATTTTTATGTAGCAATGTGCATCTGAATAGTACAATGCACTTTTCAATAATCTTACATCATCCCACAGGATCATGACTCCCATGTTTTAGTTGTTGAAATTGGAGCACTTAGAGGTAATAAGGTTTGGGAACAAAAAGTGAATTAAAATGAGCTAGGCTGCTAGGGCAACTGTCTACAATCTGCATTTTACCTCCTAACATGAAATAAAGACAGAACCTTAAATAAACTGACCAAGACAACTTGTTTGACATGTTCAATATACTGTCTCTTATTGATCATTGAAAGTATAAAAATTATAGAATGATTCACCAATCCCTGCAACTGGAAGTGGATAAGTGAGTTGGGGTGATTTTATAGAACGCCTTCTTTCTCTCACCCATTAACATTAATCTTACTTTTATATAAGTTTCAAGCTGTAACTATGGTTTATTTTCATAAACATAAGTCACTCTACAGTGTAGCTGTTCTGTTATCAATTATTCTATGCCTGGCAGGCCTGAAAAAAAAAGCACTGATGAAATAATTATGGGTGAATTATGAAAATAATTCAGACTTTTTTTCAAGAAAAAGGTCAAATTTTCACATGAAAAAAGATTCTTCATTGACCCAAGAGGGTATATCCAATACAGACACTCAGTCATGTTATTTATGTAGCCTCTGACAAGAAGATTAAGAATAACCATTGTTGGAATTTCAGGTAAGTAGAGAACTAACAGGTCAGCAAAATGTGGGAGGGGTGGAAGAAAGTGTTACACATGTTACAGATACTTGGTTTGTTGTCAGTCACATAATCCTGAAAATTCAGAATAACCTTAAAGGCTCCAAATCCTTTCTCTTTTATAATATAAAAAAATATTTCACTGCAGTTGGAGATTGGCAGTTGTTTATATGTCATTCTAAAAACCAGTGGAAATATAGACCCTAAAGCTAGAAGAAACCACAGGAGACTTTTTGTGATGCTATATTCGTGTTTTAACCTACAAAAATTAGATATTTTATCTTATTTTTCATTTGTATGTGGGGTAACCACTAAAGCCTAAAAAAATAGTGGCAATCTTAGTGGCAATCCCTAAGTGGCAATCTTAGGGTTACAGACAATAAGCAGTGTATTGCAAAGTAATCTAAACTTAAACATAATAGGATGCTAAATTTGACACCTGTGTTTTCTTTCTTGTAGATTCACTTAATAAATGGCAGAATGAGTCACTTCTATGGATTATATTTTTAGGTGCAGTATATGGATCATAGTCTGTTTACTCCTCCATATCTTGTAAAGAAGCACTTCTGGAATCCATATTTTTCCTGACTATGATTTTGAAGTTCAAAAATAACACTCTGTCTGAGCTGGTACATTCTAATCTTTTATTGCAAAATTTTGTTTGAATTCTTGCAAATTTATTGCAAAAATTTGTTTGAATTTGTTTGAATTCATAAAAACTTTGCCCATAAGACTGAATTTAAAACAAATAAGCTGAAACAAAATCATTTTACCAATTTGGCAAAAGCTTGTTTACTAATATTTCAACACCTGCAAATATAATCATCATGCTAAAATACTCCATGTATTTCCAAACCCAAAAATAATCTAAGTTTCTGGCACAGAGAGAGCTGAACCTGTACTATGAAGTGATCAATCACTTCCTCAAATTGACATCAGTATTTCCAATGTTCCTATGTTCAGGTGTTGGAATCCCAAATTATATCATGCCTGGTGTAGAATGTATACACCCTGTTTCATTGACACATTGACAAATACACATATGCACACACACTTAGCTAGCTTTAGTAAGCATTTACTATTTAAAATAATAGAATTGTCAAGTTGTAAGTGAAAAATAGTGCTGTGTGGTCTATCATTGAGGAAATATTGTCTTAGCCATTAAGTCTCTTTTGGATGCTGAAGATTGTTTCTTATTTTGGACACTGCAAAGTCCTGCTCTAAAAGTCACCTTGGTGTATGTGATAGCAACTAGCAACACATCACTGAAATGACATTTTCTTAAAAAAAAGTCATACTTTCTGTGCATTTCAGATAAAAATAGCAGAGGCCTCCAGCACTGTTCTACATTTTATGGTCTCATGGACAAGCACAAGAAATTTCATTTAAAAACAACAGAACCCATTGAGTGTTTATTTAATTTTATAGAATGTCAGTGTTATCCCCTTCATTTCAAATTAGATCTGCATAATGGACTTATAAATGCATTTTGCTGTGGCATTCATGAAGCTGAGCAGCTATAGTCCATACTGAAGCAATTACTGATGGCCTAGCATGCCCCTGCCCCTTGGAACCTTTTTGTAACCTGAGGTATTAAACCCAAATGACTCTATAAAAAAACCAAAATACAATGATGGAAGTTCTTTGTTATTCCTGAAACGTAAAAAGCAGGATAGATCTTACAGTGATAGCCTCAAATATTTAACCAAATTAAACCATTCATGTCAAGTGCCACCTTTGTTTTCTAGGCTCCTGTTGAAGACCATAACATAATAACATAAGCATGCTCTGCTTCCTACCACCATCATAGTTTTTTATATGTTTTGGTTATTTCCTTGCTCCATTTTATTGTAATTATATTTCCTTTCTTATTTGTCAAACTTTATCAACTATAAGTTGTCAAAAGAGAGTTCTTGTTTTCTTGTTATGTTTTTATTCACCACTTTACTGACAGAAACTAGACCATTAAGCCCTCAGTGAGTCTTTCAAACTTACCTACAGCTCACTTACATCTGTAAAAAGAGAGAGAGAGAGGGAGGAAGGAAGGGAGGGAGGAAGGGAGGGAAAGAAAGAAAGAGAGAGAGAGAGAGAGAGAAGAAAGAAAAGAAAGGAAAGAAAGAAAAAGAAGGAAGGAAAGAAAGAAGGAAAGAAGGAAGGAAAGAAAGAAGGAAGGAAGGAAGGAAAGAAGGAAGGAAGGAAGGAAGGAAGGAAGGAAGGAAGGAAGGAAGGAAGGAAGGAAGGAAGGAAGGAAGGAAGGAAGGAAGGAAGGAAAGGAGAGAGATGTAATAAGAAAAGCAAGAGGTCAAGTGGTCTGTTGGGGTTATTTTTTCTCTTCCAAAGCAGTCCTTGCAAATCAGTTAATAAAGTGTTATCAAGTCCAGCATTTCACTGGACACAATGCAGTTTGTTTATTTTATTTACAATGTTAGTAAAAGTTATGTTGGAAAAACATTTTTCTTCAAATCACCCAAGTTTAGAGAAAGTTTTCAACACCTCAGAGATAATAACCATCACAAATATACCTTCTAAGGTTGCTTAGCCATTTCACCTCCCTAGTCCTGTGAGTATCCAATCTGAGCTAACAGATCTAGGGAAGCCATACTGAGGGCATACCCAGATCAGAATGCTTCTTAAGACAAATAGTAAGGAAAAAAAAAAACAGCTAAGGGGTTAGCTGCAGGGCAGAAATGAAGACAAAATTGTCTCCTGGAATTATTTCCCTCACATTGGGTTTCATGAGTTTCAGTTAAGTAAGTAAATTTAGATTATCCATTTAGATAAGTAAACTTGTCCCTAAGAGAAACATCTGTAGAGCATATACCCTGCAATGGATTATTGACTATTGGTGGATTTCATCAAACTTATAGCCAATTCTGATCATCAAAACCTCAAAGATGGTTAATTCCAGTGCTGTGAATATGGATGAAAAAACACCATAAACGGGAAAAGACATTTTCAGACACACAGCCAGATGTGGGACCTTCGGTGTCAGGATATATCACATCAGAATAGTCAGGAAATGAAGCAAAAGGGAGGATGATTTTTCTTGCAAGCTAACTGACAAAGCACTAGCTAGCCTTGCTAGATAGTTTGGAGGTTGTTTGCACCTGCTCCTTAAACATGGATGCATTCCAATAAACTTTATTTTTGTGTTATTTCCTTTAATGAGAAAAGTTTTTGTTTCATTTCATTTGAATGAATACAAGATAAAAGAAATTGAGTACATATAGACATAAAGGGAAAAAACAAATGTGAAAAGATGATTGTGAAAAGAAACCTATTAACTCTAGTTCCTCTAATTACTATATTATATTAGGAATTTCTTAATTTCTCTAAGCTTCTGTTTCCTTATGAGAAAAAATGGATATTATATTGAGTAGTGACCTTGTGAGACTTTTGTGATAAATAAACCAGAATGTAGGTAAGTTGCTTTGCATAATGTCAGAGCAATAAATTCTTTAAACATGTTAGTTTTTCTTTTTTTATTATTTTATTGATTATGCTATTACAGTTGTCCTATTATCCCCTTTCATTCCCCTCCACCCTGAACACCCTCTCCCACCCACAATCCCCCCTTTAGTTCATGTCCATGTGTCATAAGTTCTTTAGCTTATACATTTCCCCTCCTATTCTTGACCTCCCCCTGTCTATTTTCTACCTACCATCTATGCTACTTATTCTTCGTACATTTCCCCCGCTCTCTCCTCCTCCCACTAGTTTTTCTTAACAGAGGCCTCAATGTAGGTCCAGTCACTACTTTGTGTAGGTCAGTTTGTTCCACACTCATTTGTCTCCATAAGATCCATTCTCTACTGGGATCTCACTTAGCTATCTTTGGGAATCATTCTTTCTCACACACACATAGTTAATACACAATGAGGTCAATGGTAATTATAATCACACACATTCATATAGTTAATACACAATGAGAACAATAATTTGGATTAATAATTTCCATCATTTACATTCAGTTTTGTAAAAAAAATATAAAGTAGAAGAAACCTCTTACAGTGATTGTTTTTACATTTTAAATGTTTTTTCAGATGTGATCTTAATGAATACTATTTGGAGAAGAAGTTATTTTGCACACAGATAATAACATTGGCTTTTGATATAAAAAAACAAAGTTTTTTTTCTTTCTGTATTCTTTATTGTCATAGTGCTTGAAATTTATGAGTGTTCCTCACATTTACTTATCATCCAGCTTTCCTAAAATTTCATCCCAGACTGTTGAGTGTTGAGGGAACTTTTTACTTTCCACATTTGAGAAAGGATTAAAACTAAGCCAACAATTAAATTGTTCAAAATTTCCTTGGCTGAAATTTGTATCTGATATTTTATTTAAAACTAAAAAAGAAGAAAGAGGCAATATGGAGGAAAATATCAGACAAATATGTATTCATTTATGTATAATATCATTATTGATTATTACAAACACAGATAATATACATAAGAACATAATAGGATTATACTAATATTAGTGCACTAATATTAAAATGTTATATTTACCCAAATAGTCCCATGATTTTTCGTTCTCTTGTTGTTCATACCCTACATTACCCTCCCCTTCAAGATGTAAGGACCATGTGACTTTTTTCAGCTAGTAGAATATGGCAAATGTGAAAGCTTAAGTAATTAACTAAAGTAAGGTTAATATTTCCATTGCACTTTTGCAATTAGCTATGTCCAGTTTTGTGGGGAGACTTTGAGTTTCACTGGGATTGGGAACATGAGTTAGGTCAGGGCCCTCTGTGGGAGGACCTACTCTTTTTCAGCCAGGAGTGTTGAGAAAGCAATAGTGAACAACCTGTCCCCTAGTGTGGAAGAGACACGTGCAGTTTCAGAATGCGTGTGGTGGAAAGAAAGGGTTCAGTGTTCTATCCAATGGAAAGCAGGGAGCTAGTTCAGTGAATGCTGCTCAAGGAAATAAAATAAAAGACTGTTTTCAGCTCAGTCTTATGTCACTGTAAATGGCCTCTATTCCTCAGAATCCATCACTCTAGCTCTGGTCTGGCAAAGTGAACATCTGCTTCAGACAACTCACATCTTTCATTGCATATTGAGCAATTCCTATTGAAACAAACATCTCAGACCATGATGTTATCAAATAGGTAATGTAAACAGCAAACATAATTTAAGAATTGGAATACCTCAAGGATAACTGAAATCTAGCTGGAATTCAGAGTACCACTATTCCCAAACTTCTATTTATTGTTATTACAAAAAAAGTGCTTGGTATTACATTATTTTTGAAGTTCTTAATACTATAAACCAAATATCAGAAAGCATAATAAAGACATCACATTTTTTATTCAGAAACTGAGACTTAAATACCCTAAAAAAACACTAAATACAGAAAAAAAAGATTGCCTTTGATGTTCTAAAATAATTTAAATAGCTTGTATCAATAATCCATTTTAGAGGTTTGTAAAACTCAGAAAGAAAAAAAATGAATATTTTGGTTAGTTTGTTTTTGATAGTTTTGAAAGACTGGGTACACGCCAATGATAATAATAATACACAATATCTTAAATCATGAGATGCTATATAACAATAAATACAAATATTACTGAGGATTGTGTGTGATCATTACTAGATGATTTTACTTGTGATAATGACATTTAATATTTTTCTAATGATTAAAATAATAATCATATGTGATTCAATGAATATCTACCAATCAGTTAAGAAGATATTCATTGAATACAGGTTTTTATTCAAAACAATCTAGAATACATTTTTAAAAGTAGTGCATGAAACCTAAAATATTTAAAAATAAAATTTAATTTTAGTTTTGAAAATAACAATACTAGTAATACTTAGAAAATATAACCAAATTATGTCACTTGAGAAACAAAGCCTGGTTTTTTGAGATTGGTTGGAAAACTGAAAACAGAGTTGAAAATAGGTAAGAATCACCATAGACATTTGCAGAGACAAAAGGTCGGATAAAATTCAAGTTTTCAGATAAATATAGGGAGTTCAGTCCAGAACAATAAAAGTATATTTTGGAAGTATATTGGGAAATTTTGGAAAATAAAATGATAGTAGATTCTGGACAATGTTATAATTGTAGGTAAGAAAATCTTTCAGCTGATGAGTAAAAAATAATAAAATTTGAGTTTATTTCAATTGAAACAGGGCGCTAACAAAGCCACTAGTTATACATGAAGGAGTGCCATCAGCTTAGTTTTATGTGAGCATGGCCTTTGTTCCTCAGAATCCTACCCTCCAGATCTGTTCTGGCAAAGTGACCCTCTGCTTCAGACAGGTGCATGCTGAGCACCTTGTATTGATGAAACAAATGTAAACTAATTATATGTCACAAGCCATATTATTGAAGGCCTTAGCTCACTAATTTTCAAAACCACATCAACAAAATGGACCAACACTTAAAAGAAACCTTATGTGAAGAACCAAATGGAACTCTAATTATAGTTGACTAGAGTGCCCTCACCCTCCTCAGCAACTCCGCCTGGTAAGGATCCCAGAACCAATGTGCTGGCCACCTCAACCATCCAGAATAAAGGACTATTTGAAAAGTGTGATGAAAACTGGCAATTTGTGGAATCTGCACACCTACTATAAAGCCCCAATGGAGTTACCCTTGTATATCTATTATGATTTCAACTTACACACCTAATGTATTGTGAACATATCACAGTTTGACAATGCAATTTTGAGGTGAATTGAAATATAATTAAAATAAATTTTCAGTTTTGGTAATTATTACCAAGTAATGAATGTCATATATATCTTTACTTCATAGTTGAGAGGTTGAATGCCCACATGTCACCCCATCAGTGATCTCAGGATCATGCCCAATCCCATTCCAGAGGAACACAACTTCTCATAAAGATGAAGGAAAGGGTAAAGTGGAGAGTCAAGGGATTCTGTATTGTTAAATTTTGGCACACAAATTTGGCCCTGCTCTATCAAAAGTTTGACCACAAAAGTCAACAATCTGGGGCTCACTCCTGTTTGTTAATTTCTTTTTATTGCATTTTTAAGTAGTTGAAATATCCAGAGAAGAATATTTTTGTCATTTTAAAATCATATAAAATTCAAATCCCATTGTCTATAAATTAAACTGTATTGGTATATAGCCACATATATTTGTTTGTATTTTGTCTGTGGCTGCTTTATCACTATGACACTGTTGACCAATTTGAAGGAGACCTTATGGATCTCAAAGTAAAAAATATTTATTCTTTGACACTTTGCACAATATGTTTGTACACTCATGAGAAATATCAAATTAGTGTCATCAAAATCCCTTGCTTCAGGAATATCTTCATACCCTATCTTTTAAGGCATCTTTCTTTATGAAATCTTCATTTCTTATAATGACTTAAAAGAAAAATCGTGGTACCACAGTTGTACACATTTTCTACACAGTGTTCTATTCCAACTTCTAGTTTAGCTATGAACTTTATAGTTATTTACAAAATTAAAAAAATATTATGTATCATCTGTATGTTCCATGTTTTAAGTAAAACAGATGCTTTGTATTAACTGTGGATTTACAGGTTCTTAAAAAGCAGCTAAGAAACATCTTGTCTTATATATAGACGTAATAGATAATTATTACTTCAATTTGCTTGAATAAATAAGGAATGTTAAAAATACTACATGTTGCTTAACTTTTGAATATTAAAAATTAAATGGGTTAATGTTAATATTTATAAAAGAAGCATGATTTGATAACTAATATGAAGCAGATACAGGTATTATAAACTTAATTATAGAAATATGGGCCAAACTTAATGCCAATTAATTCTACTAAAATAAAGATTTATAAATTATATGCACCCACTTTCAAAAAAAGAAAATTACTAAATTAACCTTTGCCCATAACAATGTCCTTGTTTATATACTATCTCTATCCCCTGCCCCCACAAAATTAAGCTCAATCAAAACAAGATAATTACCTAATTATTACACTGATGATTATATGAACATATTATATTTACTTAAAAACAGAAATTTTATTGAATTTTGTGAAACCCTATGAATCAACATAACTCTTTTTTACCTTGAATAAGGTCACCTCTTATTATACATAAATGGTTAAAAATATTAAGCTACATTTACAAACACAATCACCTTATAATAAACAGATAAATGTAAAGGCTAAAATAATATGGCAAATTATTATATGCATGCATTAATACTGTCTTTTAATGGAAATGTTCTATAGGAACATTTATGATATTTGTAGAACCAATTAGACTAAAGTTAATTTGAAATATTATATATGTATACTAAAATATTAATTTTAAAAGTTAATTCCTGATGATTTTCCCTTATTTGAACTGTCTTGTATTGAAATACAATAACATAAATAAGGGTTATCTCATTTGATAATGGATAGAACATTTTATAATTGTGAATGTAAATTTTTATTTGTATATAATAACCTCATAATGCAAAGAAAAGGTGGATGGGTGGAATATTTCTGTCCAATAAATATTTAGTCCTTAGGTTATTCATATAGGTTGGAAAAAAATTAAATTGACTTGGAGTCTCTTTGCTACTGATATTTTTTGAATAAAGATTGTTCATTTCAACCTGACATGATTTATCTTTTCTCAGAAGCAAATGTCTAAGCAATATATGTTTTATTCGCTCATATGATTAACATTGTTTTCGATCCTATATAATTTGTACTAATGAGTACTCAGTAAAAGCTAATTTACTTTCTTGAATAAAGGAATGGGCATCTAAAGCAGTCCATTAAATCAATGACTTTAAAAATAGAATTTATGCTGAAAACATAATAATGCCCCCTCACTTAAGGATAATGACAAAGAAAATATAATTTTCTTGTGTACTGAATTTGTTTTACAAGAAAATTCAGAAGAAGGAAACTTTTCCTTTAAATTACTGAGAAAGGAGCTGTATCTTTTCTGCCTAGATATTGTAAAATGTCTGTTTCAATCTTTTTTATATACTTCTAGTAATATAAAATTTTTGGAGGAAACTGTCTTTTAAATAAAGAAAGTTTTAACATATTTTAACTTGTTTGGATTCTAAGAAGCAATATTCTATTTAGCCATTTTGTTACCATCTCACTGGTGGACCACTTCATTGGGTTTTTCATTGGGAATTAAACAATATAATATAGGATAATTCTCAGAATTATTTCCAAATCACATTTATGGGAAAGGGTGCAGTAAACGTATAGACAAGAGTGACGTTTGTAATACTCTAAAACAGTCATTCTGCCATGAAGTTTTCTCTGTAAATCTATGCATATAGTCATTTAAAAGTTGTGCCTTAGTCTAGACATGCGATTTCTTTGCCACCAAAGAAATGTAGCCCATTGCAATTCCATTGCTATAAAAAGTCTCTCTGGGAACAGATAAGTGTGTGGCTTATGTGCTTTCGATACCAAGAGATGAAAGATTTCTATAATATACTATATTTTGGACATTTAGATGTCAAATGCTATGCATGCATTTCAGGCAGTAAATATTTTTTAATGCATGATTCTGCCATATATTTAATGCACTGTAACTACTAGTAAAAATGCCATAACAAATCAGAAACACTGTTTATTTTTAATAATTATATAATCAAATTAAGGAGGCTGGACTTTAATCTGGCAATAGTCACAGTGGAAATGAGAAGTGAACAGAAGGCAAGGATAATATATTGAACAATGTCTTTAATAAATGGAGCCTGATAAACAAGTGGGAAATTAAACTATTATGGTTCCCAATAATCTATATCTGTATATATGAATCAATAATATAATCAATTGTAATTACTTTCACTTCTGATTTTATTTTTTTAGGTCCTCTCTCTTTTTTTCTTAATGAATCTGATTAAAGGTTTGTTGATTTGTTTACCTTTTCAAAGAAATAACACCTGGGCTTATTGATCCTTTGAATTGTTCTTTTAGTGTCTATGTCATTTAATTCTGCTCTGACCGTGGTTATTTCCTTCCTTCTCCTCGCTCTGGGCTTTGTCTGTTGTTCCTCCTGTTTTTGCAGATATAGGGTTAGTGTGTTTATTTGAAATGTTTCTATCTATTTTAGGTAGGCCTGTATTGCTATAAATTTCCCTCTCAGGACTGCCTTCTCTGTGCCCTATAGGTTTTCAGCTGTTGTGTGTTCATTCTGATTTGTTTCCAGAACTTGTTTAATTACACGTACATTATTTAATAACATGCTATTCAGTATCCATGAATTTGAATGTTTTAGAGTTTTGTCCTAGAGATTGGTTTCTAGTTTCAAGCCATTATAAACTGAGAAAATGTTTGATATGGTTTCAATTTTCTTGAATTTGTTGAGGCTTGTTCTATGTCCTACCACATGGTCTATCTTTGAGAATGTTCTGTGTGCATTTGAAAAGAATGTATATTTTGCCTCTTTGGGGTGAAAGTTTCTGTATATATCAATTAACTACATTTGATCTAGAGTGTCATTTAGTGCCACAATGTCCTGGTTGATTCTTTGTTTAAAAGATTTATCCATTGTTGACAGTTTGGTGTTAAAATGCCCTAGTATAAGTGTAGTGTTGTCTATATCATTCTTGAAGTCCTCCAGACTTTTCTTATGTATCTGGGTGCTCCTTCCTATATTGGGTTCATATATGTTTACAATGGTTTTATCTTCTTAATGAATTTTTCCCTTAAGTTTTATGAAGTGCCCTTCTCTGTCTCTTTTTATGCCTTTGTTTGTAAGAAATTACTATGAACAACTATATGCCAAGAAATTTGACACCTGGGAGAAATGGACAAATTTCTAGAAACATATAATCTTTCAAAACTGAATCAAGAAGAAGCTAAAAGCTTGAATAAACATATAACAACAAATGAAATTGATGCTGTAATAAAAAAAACTCCCAGCACACAAAAACCCTGGACCAGACAGCTTCATAGGTAAATTTTACCAAACATTTAGGGGATATCTAACTCCTATCCTTCTCAAACATTTGCAAAAAATTCAAGAAGAGGGAATACTCCCAAATTCTTTTAATGAAGCAATTATTATGCTAACTCTAAATCCTGGTATATACACAACAAAGAAAGAAAACTATAGGCCAATATCACTAATTGACATAGATGCTAAAATCCTCAACAAAATATTGGCAATCTGGACCCAGCAATACATTAAAAAGATCATGTACCATGATCAAGTGTGATTCATCCCAGGGATTGATTCATGGATAGTACAAAACTCACAATTCAATAAATGTGATACATCACATAAACAAAAAGAAAGACAAAAATCACATGATCATATCAATAGATGCTGAAAAAGCATTAGATAAAGTATAAAGCCATTGATGATAAAAGGCAAGGTGGGAGTAGAGAGGGAGCTTACCTCAACATAATAAAGGCTATATAAGAGAAGCCTATAGCCAACAATATACTCAACAGGCAAAAATTAAAAGCTTTCCCACTTTGAGATCAGGAACAAGACAAAGGTGTCTGTTTTCACTCTTATTTATCATAGTATTGGCAGTTCTAGCCATACTGATCATTCAAGAAAAAGAAGTAATAGGCATCCAAATTGGAAAGGAGGAAGTAATACTGTCACTGTTTGCAAATGACATGACAGTGTACATAGAAAATCCCATAGTCTCCACCAAAAAACCACTAGACCTAAGTGAATTTGCCAAAACAGCAGGATACAATCAATAATCAGAAATCAAAGGCATTTTTTAACCAACAATGAGATATCAGAAACAGAAAGTAGGAGAAAAATTCCATCTACTATTGCAACAAGAAAAATAAAGTACCTAGGAAGAAACAAACATGGCAGCAAAAGACCTGTACTCAGAAAACTACACGACACTGAAGAAAGAAGTTAAGGAAGATACAAATAAATGGAAGCACATACCATGTTCATGGATTGGAAGTATTAGCATCATCAAAATGTCCATACTACTCAAAGCAATTTATAGATTCAATGCAACCCCTATTAAAATACCAATGACATATTTCACAGATATAGAAGAAACATTTCAAAAATGTATATGGAACCAAAAATGACCCCCAATAGCTACAGCCATTTTGAGAAAGAAGAACAAAGTAGGAGGGATGAAAATACCTGACATCAAAACATACTACAAGGCCTCATTAATCTAAACAGTCTGGTACTTGCATAAGAACAGACATATAGGTCAATGGAACAGAATAGCCCCAAAATAAATGCAGGTCTTTATGGTTAATTAATATTTGACAAAGAAGGCAAGAACATACAATGGAGTAAAGACACTTGCTTCAATAAATGGTATTGGGAGATCTGGACAGCTACGTGCATAAAAATGAAACTCAAAAACCAACTTACACCATATACCAAAATCAACTCAAGGAGGAGAAAAGACAAATGTAAGTCGTGACACCATAAAAGCCTTAGAGAACATAGGCAGGAAAGTGTCATATATTCCATGCAGCAATATTTTTACTAATATATCCCCTAGAGAAGGGGACATAAAGGAAAGAACAAACAAATGGGATTATATTAAATTAAAAAGCTACTGCACGTCTAAAGAAAACATCAGCAAAATGAAATGAGAACCAAATATATGGAAAAATATATTTACCAAAGATACCTTGGACAAGGATTTGATCTCCAAAATATGTAAATAACTCATGGCACTCAACATCAGGAAGACAAATAATCAAATTAAAAATGGGTTAAAGACCTTTACAGATATTTCTCCAAGGAGGACATACAAAGGGCCCATAGACATATGGAAGAATGCCCAACATCATTAGCTGTCAGAGAGATGCAAATCAAAACCATAATAAGATACCATTTCACACAGGTCAGAATGGTCATCATTAACAAATCAACAAACAACCAGTGCTGGTGAGTTTGTACAGAAAAGGGAACCTTAGTGCCTGTTGGTGGGAATGCAGACTGGTGTAGCCACTGTGGATAACAGTATGGAAGTTCCTTAAAAATCTAAAAATGAAGCTGCCTTTTGATTCAATGTTTCCATTGCTGGGATTATACCCTAAATGTCCTGAAATACCAATTCAAAAGGGCCTATTTGCCCCAATATTCATAGCAATGTTATTTACATTAGCCAAGTGCTGGAAACAGCCTAAGTGCCCCTCAGTAAATGTGTGAGTCAAAAAATTGTTGTGCTTATATGCAATGGAATACTATGCAACAGAAAGAAAGAAGGAACTCCTACTCTCTGCGACAGCATGAATGAAACTGGAGAAGGGTCGACAGTCAATTCCCAGTCAGGGCACATGCCTGGGTTCTGGGCCAAATCCCCAGTAGGGGGCATGACAGAGGCAACCACACATGATGTCTCTCTCCCTCTCTTTCTCCTTCCCTTCCCCTCTCTCTCAAAATAAATCAATATAATTATTTTAAAAATGGGGATGTGGGGCAGTGGGGAATGGAGCATGGTGGGGTGAAAATGGAGACAACTATACTTGAACAACAATAAAAAATATAGCTTATTGGAGTAAAATATAATTCCAAATTCTCACTCCAGAATTTTTAAGAAAATAAAGCATTTTAAAATAAACAAAATATGTATTGATAATTAACAAATGAAGACTAAATATGCTATTTTGAGTTTTAACTATAATGTAAATAACATTTGAATATTTGTTTATTTTAAACAAATGAATGCCACTTCCTCATAAAGAATAAAATTAGAGAAAGAATTAAAATCAGAGATTTTTCTGTCTCTAGTAAGGGTGATATCAATTGTCCTTAAATTGTTCTGTTTAACACCAAGTAAGCATCACAAATAAATAGACTGGAAATGGCAAGGAAACACTAGATTCAGGATAGAATGGTCTAAAAAGTTCTAAGTAAAATCTATTATTTGATTGAATTGCAATGATTTCTTTGCAATTAGGATTCATCTACTAAAACTACAGATTTGAGAAAAATGCATCCATAATATAAATTTTAGAAAATATAATCTTTGATGACTAAAAATATTCATTTATAAATTAGTTTAAACTACAAATGCACATTTTTTTTAAATTAGTGATTTCTGAGATTTTGCTTTCTAAAGTAAATCATCATTTATACTAGGGAAGTTTTGTGATTTCAAATGAGTTCAGAATATTAGGAGCTAGAATCTCATAGACACAGCTTACGTTCATTCACAAAGTTTTAAATAGATGGACAATTGTCTTAATGCGGATCAAGACATAAATTGATCCACAGAACTGAGATCATTTAAGCTGAAAAAGAATATAACTGAATTACCTAATATATAGAAACAAATGTTTTATTTAGTTGTTTTAGTCAAACATTCTTGTTATTTAATTTGCTTTTATACATAATAAAAGTTTTCACAATCAAAGATTAAATAAGTTATATGTAAAGCCCTATATAATCTCTACTAGACCTACCAGAAAACATAACCATTAGGTAAAAAAATAATAACATACTCTACAAGAAATTTTTGAAGGTTGGACAAATAACTGATAGTAAGGAAAGGGAGATGACTCAATTCAAGTGCCTTCAGGCTTTATTAAAATAATTTTGTTTACTCGGTTATTTAAAATATAGCATAAAGTACTGAATATTGATTAAATCTAAAATGAATACAAAATGTGTTACACAAATCAATGACAGATGATTTGATGTAAATTAAAGCCATCACTGTCCTATTTAGTTTGTAGGAAATGCATATATTTGAAGATACATTAGTTCCAAACTATGTCAAAACAATCATATATTAAGAAAAATCACCTGGTTTTTTAGTACATTCACGTATTGTCTACTAGATAATATAAAATTCAAGAATAGAATAAAAAGACCTGTACTACATAAGAATATTTTTAAATATTATAGACCTTTTTAATGCATAGTAAAATTGTGTGGAATATACAGGATCATTTTCTAAAAGCAACTCAAAAGAATTTTATAGTCAAAAAGATGAGGTGAATGTACCTGACTCTTCTAGTAAATAATGAAGAGACAAAATGAAAACCACTTGGTGTCATTGGCCTTCAGCTGCTTATCTGTAATGCTGAAGTTAGAAAGTAGTGTTATTTCTGAGTGTTTTTTAAAAATGTTATATGCTCTTGTAATCTTTGTTATTTAAATGTCTGTAATTACTTACTTTGGTGCAGCTACAAGGGTTGGACTGATTTGAGGGCCCAGCTGACAGTATAACAACAAATAATTAGCAAACCTGAGGACATTGTTGGCTGGCACCCATACTAAAAGTGGATTCTACTTGAGTAACCAGAAATGTTCCTTTCTCTAAAATAGATATAGTGGTTGTACATTTAAAATTGAGTGATAAAGGAAAAAATGAAAAAAATGTGAGTGAAAAGGGTCATATACTTAAGGACAATAATTTCTTTCTAGACAGGGCACTCTCCTCGAAGTTATAGGAAGGCTGGTAATGTGTTCACATGGGTTTATGTTTTTGTAAAATTTGCAAAATTAAAATATTTTAATTATGATATGTAAAATCTACCATCTCTTTCTGCTGTGATTTTCCCTCCATTATACACACCTTATTTTACTTGACCATTTAGAAACTACTGTGAATTTTAAGGTTCAACTAAAGGTTGTTGGTTTGTAAATTCTTTTGATATAGATTTGTTAATTTGGGTTTATTTTATGCATTGTCATCTCTTCAATCATGTTTTTGTGGGTCAACCCGTGATAAAGAAAAAGGCTTTTTGGGAAAAAACAAAAACAAAAAACAAAAAACTATTGTTTTCTGTGCTGACCTCTCTACTCTCATTGTGTCAGGAACAGGTAGGTACTACAGTCTTTTTTTTTTTAATTTTTTATTTTAGTTTATTCAGTACAGTTTCTATCCTTTATTCTCTTCCAGCCCACCCCCCCATTCCTCCCCTCCTCCCTCCCCTTTCCAACACCCCTAGTTTTGTCCATGTGTCCTCTATATTTGTTCCTGTAAACCCTTCCCTTCTCCCCTGAAATTCTCTCCCCTCTCCCCTCTGGTCACTGACAACTCTATTTCAGTGTCTTTTGTTATATTTTACTTGTTTCTTTGTTTTGTTGTTTAGGTTCCTGTTAAAGGTGAGATCATATGGTATTTGTCTTTCACTGCCTGGCTTATTTTGCTTAGCATAATGCTCTCCAGATCCATCCATGC
>CM052548.1:51826956-51937768 GCA_028533065.1 Trachops cirrhosus | reverse complement strand
GCTACAATTTGCGATCTCCTATTTTCATTTATGATGTGATAATGTTGGCTCTTTGCTCTGTTCCTACCTAAAATGACTAGGATTTTTTTTTCTGGTTGTGGGAGAGTAGAATCTGCTGTGTCCTACCACGCCGCCATCTTGGACTCCCATTTCGGTACTACAGTCTTTACATCAAAGCGTCACATCAGTTCTGTCATGAGAGTGTAGCAGCCATAAAAGCCATGAAATAGGTGAGAACCAATTATCCAATGTGAAATTGTGAGCAGAATATTCAGTTTTAATTGACATTTACTCAAAGTAGAAATTGAGCTCCCCCTGCTAGGATGTGTGTATGTATATATGTATGTATATATCATATGCAATTGTAAAAGGACCATACAGTTTATTTCTTTTTTGAGAGGAATTGCTCAAAATGAAATTGATGAGAATACCTGTGTTTACATGGCACAATTTAATAGCAGAACTGCAAAAGCCATTTGTGTCTGCGTGTGCAATTGCATGTTTTATATATGCAAACTACCAAATCATCTCTTAGCATATCTAACACATTCTGTCCTGATGCAATCTGACACTTCTCAGAAAAAAACAGCTAACAAAATTACTACCAACTCAGCAAAGAAAGTAAGGAAACAAGTTCTATATTAACAAAACACCTATACATATTATTAATAGAGTAGCCCCTTCCTATCTGCATTTTTTTTATTTCATAGTTTCAATTACTTGTGGTCAATTTGGGTCTGAAAACATTAAATGCAGAAATAAATAGTTTATAACTTTTAAATTGTGAGCCATTCTGAGTAGCATAATTAAATCTCACATCATCCTGCTCCACATCACCTAGGATACAAATCATCCCTTTGTTCGGTATAACCAATTCTGGATATGCAATCCACCTGTTAGTCAAAATAACCTTCAACTATTGAGAATTTCCAACTGTCAACATCATTTGCTTCTGACATTCAACCATCAACATTGTTATGATCCTTATTCTGACATGATCCTTATTCTGACATATAGTCAGAAGGTCAATAGTAGCCTAATACTGTGTCACTACGCCCACCTACATCATTTACTGGAATTCATGCTACCATCTCACATCATCACAAGAAAAAAGATGTTTTTGTTTGTCTTGTTTGGTCATTTGCTGTTTTCAGTCTTATATCCCATATATGAGTAAAATGATATGGTTCTTGATTTTTTCTACCTTACTTTGATTAACATGATATTCTCAAGATCCACCTATGTTGTTGTAAATGGCAGTATTTTATCTTTCTGATGACTGAGTAGTATTACATTGTATATATGTACCACACTTCTTTATCCAATCATATTTTAAAGGACACTTTGGTTGTTTCCATGTCTTGGCCACCATGAATAATGCTCCATTTGTGGGTATATGTATCTTTACGGATAAATGTTTTCAAATTTTTTCATGTAGATACCCAGAAAAGGTATTGCTAGATCATATGATATCTCTATTTAATTTTTTGAGCAACCTCCATACTGTTTTTCATAGTGATTCAGTTTACAATCTTACCAGCAGTGAATGAGGATTTCTTTTTCTCTGCAACCTCTCTGACACTTGTGACTACATATATTGTTGATAATATCCATTGTAACAGGTGTGAGGAGGCATGTCACTATAGTTTCACTTTGCATTTTCCTAATAGCTAGTGAAGTTCAGCACCTTTTCATATATATCTGTTGGCCATTTGTATATGTTCTTGAGAGAAGTGTCATTTCAGGTCCTCTGCATTTTTTAACTGGATTGTTTGTTTTTTGTTAAGTTATATGAGTTCTTTATATATTTTGGACATTAACCCCTTATTGGAGGTCCTGTTTGCAAATACCTTCTCCCATTTTTCTGATTTCCTTTTTGTTGACAGTTTCTTTTGCTGTGCAGAAGCTCTTTGGTTTGACATAGTCCCATTCATTTATTTTTGCTTTTACTTCCTTTTTTTGAGATTAAATTCATAAAATCCTCTCTAAGATCAAGGTCCATATTTTAGTACCTATGTTCACTTCAATTAATTTATTGTTTTGGATCTCACATCTGTTATATTTTATTAGTTATTGTTATTAATCTCTTACAGTGACTAATTTATAAATTAAACTTTATCATTGGCATATATGTTTAAACAATAGTATAGACAAGGTTTGATATGATCCACAGCTTTATGTATCCACTGGGGGTTCTGAAATATATCCCCCATGACTAACATGGTAAGACAAGAGTAAATTAATTACAAAACAGTGTAGCTCAGTGTACACAGCATCAATTTAATATGTTTGACTTGCTTTTGTGTATGCCTTAATTTCAGAGTACTTTAGTATATTTTGTCAAATAGTAATAAAATCAGTATTTAAAAAATGTAGACTTGTCTCAGGCAATTAATTAATCAACATATTTTTCTTTATAGACTTTGTTATGTTTGTGATATTGGCCACATTTTTCTTTATTTTCTTTTTTTTGCCTTATTTTGATTTATAATTTTTACTCATTTCTGTCTTTATAAATTATAAAAAAGAAAATTATAAGAGTTTTAGCTCTCACAAATCTGGATCTCTCCCTGACTTTTGTATATGTCAATATTGATAGAACAGCTAGAGACTGAAAACTCTGGGAGTTTTAATGGTCTATCTTGTCTAATATAAGTGGATTCTTTAAAATGTATATATAATCACATTTCCATTATATATTCACTACCATCATTTTACAAGGCTCAGTTGGGCCCATGCAACTTTTTTTTTAGTTCTTTTTCTTTCTATTCTCAATGAAAAAGAATTTTTCCTGACTTAAATATTGAATGTTTTAGAGTACCTACAAAAATCTATTGACCTTTATCACTAATCAAGCAAGTAGGGTACTCTGTCCTTTTATATTTCTACAAAAAAAGCTTGACCAATCAAAACTTTTTCTTGGCAATAAACACTAAAAGTTTTAAAAGTTTAGTTGGAACTCCCTCTTCTCTGTGAATAAAGATTATAATTCCCAAACCACTTTAGTATGAAGCCATCAAGGATTGTTCTATTTATATGTGTATATGCCTATAAAACATTATTTTACTTCCTTGTTAAGTGATTTATGTTGATATTCATCAGTATAACTATTTATTTTATATAATTCTATTAATTAGGTTATTTTTCAGATAAAACAGAAGCTCATTAATGAAAGTATTTTCTGGCATATATAATTTTAAATCTAGGAGTGACCTCCAGTCATTATACAATTGTATTTCATGCACTATTTCCTGAATTCCTTTAGATCTGCTCTCAGGCTGGTTTCCCTAAGAAGACAAGTTGGCTTCCAGTGGCAGTATGTACATTAACACGAGCAGTAATAAAGTCTTAGGTGTGTAATATGTAAATATGGTAGGATAAGGTACAACTATTGTTTAACACTAACAAAAAGTAGAAAAATAAAATAAGCCTCTGCCATGTGCTAGAGTATGACAGTCATTTGTACAAGTTTTCTCACTATTGTGCCAACCTTTTTAGGTAAATAATATTTTTTCTTATTTCATGAATGTTGAGTCTGAAGATCAGTGAGGCTAAACAATTTGTCTCTAGCATTTTTCAAAAAGGTAGAAAATCTTAATCCAGGTCCATGTGATTTCCAAGCCCTCACATTTTTGATATTCATGACATGCAGATTTGAAATTCCTTCCCACGCATAGAATTTTCAGTCAGACTTATATACATAGATAGCTATGCTCTAAGTGTTCTTGCTACAGGAACCCTTGAATTTTCTGGTAATATTTGTTTCAAATGCACATTTTCATTTTTCTGCTGAGGCCAGTGATGTGTGTTAAATTTATTTCTCAAATAATTTTTAATATTCTAATCTATTTAAAACCTTCTCTTATATAGTCTAAGAAATAGCCTTTATCTAATTAACATAGAACTCTAACAATTATAATCTACACACCTTTCTAGATGTAATGGTTATATTTACATGACATCAAAACACTAGACAAATTTATCTCCTAAATGTTTGATTTTCTCAACAGCAATCAATTTGACACTTAACTGGTTGGATTTTTTGATAGTGCATAAACACAGACCATATTTATTTTCATCTTTGGACACTGTTTACAGAAATAGAGCAAGTGGTATTTGAGATGTTTAAGAGTACAGGCAATAAAGTATTGCACAAATGGTAGCTAAATGTACTATTCACAATGTAAACCAATTGCCTGCCTTGTGGTTTCTGATATTGGTAGTATTTTGCACATTTGCAGGTATGGCAGAAGAAATACAAGCAGCCCCCTGACATAACAAAGCCTAACTGTGGCTGAGTATATTGAGAAGTACTTTCTAATGATTTTAATGATTCATTTTTCACATCTGGAATAATATATGTATATAAATAATATTAATATTATATATATATATTCCAAATTCATCAAACCTGGGTCCTAATCAATTTTCTAAGCATAGTTTACAAAATAGCCTTTGAGTTATGATACACTTCTTTGGCCCACTGTGTTTAAAAACCAATGTATTAAGACATTTTATACAAACTTTATAGTATCTATCTCTTTTCCTTGTCCATTTAAGAATTTACATTAGTATAAATTTTAGAATACACACATTTTAGTATACAAACTTGTTCTAAATTCTTTCCAATTGTGTTTATCCAGCTGAATGCTTATTAACTTTTTTATATCCAACCCAATGTAAATTTCCACCCAAGCTCACCTCTTAAGTTTTATAACCTTGTATTTAAGGGTTTCCTATTTTAGTATATACAATCATTACCTAGTTAATTTTTCAAAGAACAAATATAGAAGTGATCCAAGATGCTCCGCACTCCATCTTTCCATCATATATCATCATAACTAGTCAGACACTAAAACTTCTCAGTTTTTTCTTGTCAAATGTCTCTGGACTCTAAACATATCTGTTCATTTCTCATTACTCCCTGGTGTATGCTCTCAAAGTGTGCTGTACTTATTTTACATGTAGTTTGTAATTATATAACCTGTAGTGGGATTATTTATAAATAGCAATTTCTTCCACCAGGTTCCAAACTTTATGTGCCCAGTGACAATATGTATTTTAGTCCCTGTTTTATCCCCAGAAATTAACACACAGCTTGATAACTATTTGAAAGAAAACTGAATGTGGAAACTTCAAGCTATTTACCCTTTTATTAAAATAATAGTTATTAATATAATTGTATATACATTTTGACTATACTTTAGATTCTTCTTTAAGATTGTTTCATCCAAATAAAAATATTGATTCAAGCACAAGAAAATGCCAGAAAGTCTTATCAAGAAATGCTTCGTCATATTGTATTTTTCTTTCACCCCCTGGCTTATTTCACTTAGCGTAATGCTCTCCAGATCCATCCATGCTCTTGCAAAGGGTAGGAGCTCCTTCTTTCTTTCTGCTGCATAGAATTCCATTGTGTAAATGTATCATAGTTTTTGAAAGACAGATACCATATGATTTCATCTATAAGTGGAACCTAATCAATAAAACAAGCAAACAAGCAAAATATGACCAGAGACATTGAAATAAAGAACAAACTGACAGTAACCAGAGGAGAGGGGCAGGGGAATATGGGGGCAGAAAGGGAAAGGGTCATCAAGAAACATGTTTAAAGGACCCAAGGACAAAGCCAAGGAGGGTAGGATTGAGGGTGGGAGGTGAGGATGGATGGGGTGGGGGAATGGAGACAACTATATTTGAACAGCAATCAAAAAATGTAACAACTAAAAAAATTACTTCAACAAATGAAGAGCTTAATAATCTATTCATAGACAAAATTAATGTCTCATAGCCATCTCCTCAACCACTGAAAACATTCTACTCTTTCAGAATTGAATAAAAAGTAACACGTCAAAAAATGAAATATCTGATCATTTTACATTCACCCCAAATAGAATATATGAAATAATCACCTCTGCTATGCCTCCTCAATCATTGACTACTCTACAGGTCAATCTTTTTAAATTTAGAAAGAAATGAGATTTTTTTTGGTCATTTCTTTGTATTTCAAGGATTTGTTTTTTGTGTGGTTCAACTTTTATAATTATTGGAAATTTATATTATTTCTGTAACTTGTCTTTTAGAGCATATTCTAGTTGTATTAATATAGCAATATTTTCATCTGATAATAGAAGCTATTATTTATTAAGATAAAAATTTTCTGGAGTTTAGGGTCTTTTCAATTGTATTTGTGATATTTTGACATGCCAAATATTTCACATTGTATATACCCCAAGCTGACCTTTGTTTCTGTCTATAATTTTATCATAAGGAAGCTTTTTGCCAATCCTAAAATTTAGATATATTTTTTATTATATCTATTGGTGCTGAATTTCAATTTTTTACAAATAATTCTTAAATTCATCATGTTTGTAGTTTACTTTTACAAAAAATAATGCATGAAACTTTGTCTTATAAAATAATTATTACAGATTTAAGTTCTCTTTGAATTTCACTTCTAAATCCATTATGTAGGCATTGAATTAGTGGAATGATATATCCAATTGTGTATGATGAGGGAATAACAACAGAAATATTTTATAGATTTAAAATGAAGTAATCCAATAAACTGACATGAGTATAAAGACATGTGGTACCTTATCTAGCAAAAACAGAATATCAAAGAATTTAACAGAGCTAACAAAATTTTACATTCCCAGGCCACAACATGAAGAAAGCCAGCAACACAGTGGCAGTTTAGCCAAGCTGAGCTGAGCTCTCACTAAAAGTGGAAATGCATGTTTTCCAGCAACCAAACCACACCTTATGGTAATAGAAATAGCCCCATAGTGAGGAAAAATAGATTGACCCAGATAAACAGTATTTAAAGGTGGTACTTACTCTATTGTGGCAGGTATTTGAGGAGACATTTTTAAAGTGTTGGGTTATTTTAACCATGGAAAAAGAATCAAGTCATAAGTGTCATTTTAAAATGCAGTCCTCAAGAGGCTTTAGGCATGCTTTTGGACCTGCAGAGTGCTAATATATTTTTCTTCCTACTGAAATTTCATCAACTTGGTACAAATAATAAAGCAGTTGCACAGTCTCTCTGTCACCTTTTTGACAGGTTTGGCACCATTGTCTGGAAGGACCCTTGCACTGGTAATGAAGCAGAGCCCCCCACTTGAGTACCTGTGGAATTTGGTCTAGTTCAGCAACAATCGGAGCACTCTGCCACTGGACATTTTTATAATTTTAAAATTATGTTAGTTATGTCCTTTGTATGCCCCTAATGTTATTCCCTGCCCCTATTTGTTATTACACTTGTGGTAGTTCCTACTTTATTACACTTTTTAATGAACAATACAAGCTTTATTATTCAGTACTGATTGGTTGGTGATAGATTTTGTAATTTCTACTGTATTTCTTATTTTTTCTTATTTTGCTTGATTTTGGTTTTTAGTTTTCTTTTTGTTCTTGTTTTCTTGTCTAGCTTCCTGAGCAGAAAACTTTCATTTATTTAAAAGCTTTCATATTTACACTAAATGAATTAAAAACATAACTTCTTTTTAAGTGCTGCTTTATATATATTTGCATATTCAGTGTTGTGATTTCATTCAGATTATTTTAAAAGTTTTAATTTGCTTCTTGTTCTCTCCCCTCAATTGTACAGAAATAGTTTCTTTCTCTAGATGATACTTGTTACTTTAAAATTTCATTGAACTGTGGTCTATAATTACATTCTTAATAATATAAAATGTGAGAAATTTGTTAAAATTTCCCTTATGATTTTATGCATGACTATTTGTATAATAGTTAATTGAGTTCATTGACTTTTTAAAAATATATATATGCCTATATATACTTGAGCACTGAGATCAAGATGGTTAATTGTGTTATGTAGTTCTTTCTGAGTGTTATTTATTTTCTGTCTGATAAATGTTCTGTTTCTTAGCAGGGTATATTAAAAGTGTCTAAATGTTTTTAGGCAGTTGTCAATTCTCCTGATAACTTTTAGTTTTTCCTTACATATCTGAAAGTCCTTAATCTCTTGAAAATAAATAAATAACATTATTTGCTTTTCAAAAATTTAAACTTTTGTAATAATTTTACTTAAATTTCATTGTGTGTCATAGTAAGATTGCTACATAGTGTTTTTAATTAATATTTTCAGTTATATGTATATACCAACACTTACTTTGAATTGTTTTATTTCAAACATTTCAGCTCATTTTTAGGCAGGTTAATGTTTTTAAATCTATCCTGATATACTTGTTAAATTTTTAATTCTAAATTTAATCCTACCATCTTACCCTGTTTTTTTATTAACTTGTGTCTTTTTAAGTAAATGTCTATTTCAACAACTTTATTAAAATGTATTTATATATATATTTTATTGATTATGCTATTACAGTTGTTCCACTTTTTTCTCCCCTTTATTCCCCTCCAGCCTGCACGCCTCTCTCCCACCATCATTCCCCACCTTAGTTCATGTCCGTGGGTCATACATATAAGATCTTTGGTTTCTACATTTCCCATGCTATTTTTAACCTCTCCCTGTCTATTTTGTATCTAGCATTTATGCTTCTTATTCCCTGTAACTTTTCGCTCATTCTTCCCCCTCCCCCTCCCCACTGGTAACCCTCCATGTGATCTCCATTTCTCTGATTCTGTTCCTGTTCTAGTTGTTTGCTTAGTTTGTTTATATTTTCATTTTTTAGGTTCACTTATTGATAGTTGTGAGTTTGTTGTCATTTTTCTGTTTGTATTTTTGATCTTCTTCTTTGTCTTAGATAAGTCCCTTTAACATTTCATATAATAAGGGCTTGATGGAGATGAACTCCTTTAACATAACCTTATCTTGGAAGCACTTTAGAGTAATCTTGGATGTAGGTCCTTGCCTTTCATAACTTGGAATACTTCTTTCTAGCCCCTTCTTGCCTGCAAGGTTTCTTTTGAAAACTCTACTGATAGTTTTAAGGGCACTCCTTTGTAGGTAACTGTCTCCTTTTCTCTTGCTGATTTTAGGATCCTCTCCTTATCTTTAATCTTGGGTAATGTGATTATGATGTGCCTTGGTGTGTGCTTCCTTAGGCCCAACTTCTTTGGGACTTTCTGACCTTTCTGGACTATTTCCTTTGTCAGACTGGGGAAGCTCGCCTTCATTATTTTTTCAAATAAGTTTTTAATTACTTGCTCTTCCTCTTCTCCTCTGGCACCCCAATGATTTGAATGTTGGAAGGCTGACATTTGTCCCAGAGATTCCTAAGTCTCTACCTATTTTTTTTTTTTACTTCTTGTGCCTTCATTCTATTCTGGTCGAATGTTTATTATTTCCTTCTCCTCTAAATTATTGATTTCAGTCCCAGTGTCCTTCCCATCATGGTTGGTTCCCTATATATTTTTCTTTATTTCACTTTTCATAGCCTTCACTTTTTCCTCTATTTTGCGACCACACTCAACCATTTCTGTGAGCATCCTGATTACCACTGTTTTGAATTCTGCATTTGATGCAATAATCCACCAGTATTTCTGGCCATCACTTGACCCTCCTGTCTCCAGAAGCCAATGCTCATCCTTCCTCTTGCCACACAACTCCTGAAAGTGTTTTCAGTCTCCCACATCCAGGGCAGAGAAGTAGAAGGAGGGTAGAGATGGGGCACCCTTATCTTTATATTTCAGCCTGGTGTTAAACTACATCAATTATGCCACAATCCTTAGGGAAATTGTTTTGCTTGCTCTGTGGCTATTGATACCTGGGAAGCTGGAATATGTGATCCCTAAATAGAAAATTACCTCCTTAGTTGCACCTTCATACTTTAATGATAAAATCTGAATTTGGTGAATATTCAGCAAACTCTGCCACACCAAGTTTTCTCTAAGGCAACTAATGCTGTTAAATAAATCAAATAGTTTCATATATGTTCTACATATATAAGATAAATATCATATATGTTTATTTAATTTTAATAGTTTATGTTTCTTACCAGTATCTTAATATCTTATTGTTTGTAAATTTATAATAATATTTTGATGTCTGATAGGAACTTATTATTATTCTTTTAAAAATAACCTTAGTTATTTATTCAGTTTTAAAAATATTCCTTTAAGAAAATTTAGTCTTGATCTCCTTCTTCTCCTACTTTCAGCAAACTTGAAAAAATTCCCACTCTCAAAATGTCCAATCTTTTTGACTTCACTAGATTCAGGCTTTTTTCTTCTGAGATCACATAAAATAAAATTCTTATTAGAGTTACCAATTAAATTCCTCCCACTCAACGCACTGATGAACGCACAATTCTCATCTTTGCCACATGACCATTTCTTTCTGCTGGAAATATTTATTGGCTCAAGGTTGAATTCTTGAGTGCTTATTACTCATATTTCCTCACTAGACACACATGGCTCTATTAATTATTAATTACAAGGTTTTATTTTTATAATGTTTTGCATATAAATATAAATCCTAAAGTTACTATTTGTGTGTCCCACTAAAAACTTCATGTAGTATTTCTGTATGTTGTGTTAGTACCATAGCCAAAATTTCCAGAATATTGTCATGAGCTAATCATTTAAGAATTCTTCAGGACTTATTTTATAAATTTGGATATTTAAAGTTTTTACTCTTTTGATAAAATAATTCACATTAATTATAAATAAATTAAGAAATATAATAACATGTAAAGAATGAAGTTACAAACATTACTTATGCTTGGGCCAGTGTGGATCAATTGGTTAGGTATCATCTAGCAAAGCACAAGCTTTCTGGTATGATTCCCAGTCAAGGCACATACCTGGGTCACAGCTTGGCCCTGGTCAGGGCGTGTATGGGAGTGTATATACGGCTACTAATGGATGGTTCTCTCTCACATCGATGTTTCTTTCTCTCCCTTTCTGCCTCCTTTTCCCTCTCTCTAAAAATAAATAATTAAATAAATAAATAAAGTTTAAAAATCATTCATTGTAACCATCTTTAATATATGTAAAAATCTCTATAAATATTTAATCATAAGTAGTGTGTGTGAGCAAAAGTTAAAGCTAGTCCACTTATGGGAACATATCCAAAGAAATCTGAAACACTAATTCAAAAGAATATATACATCCTTATGTTCATTTCAGAGTTATTTACAATAGCCAAGATTGAGAAGCAACCCATTTACCTATCAGTAGATGAGTGGATAAAGAATGTTGTGGTACATTTACACAATGGAATACTACTCATAGTAAAAAAGAAGGAAATCTTACCTTTTGCAATAATATAGATGGACCTGGAGACTATTATGCTAGGTGAAATCAGTCGGTAAAGAAAGACAACTATAATTTGATTTCACTCATATGTGGAATCTAATGAATAAAAAACTAAAAAACAAAATAGACAGACTCATAGAAACAGAAAATGGACTGATGGCTGTCAGAAGAGATGGAGGGAACTTTGTAAAAAAGGTGAAGGGATTCCCTCACTCATTGTCTTTGTCCATAGGTCCTTTATACATGTTCCTTGACTTGACCCTTCCCCTTCTTTCCCTTGTTATCCCTTCCCAAAGGAGAAGAAGTTAAACAAACTAAAAAACTCATAACCACAGGCAATAATATAAGTACCAGAAGGAAAGGAGGGTAGAGGTGGATTGAAAAAAGTAAAATGGGGATAAGTCATGATGGAAGAAGACTTCATTTAGTGTGGTGAACATACAATACAATATACAGATGATGTATTATAGAATTGTTCACCTGAACCCATATATTTATTAATCAATGTCACCCCAATAATTTCAATAAAAAATAATTCTGCCTACACGGAAAAAAGATGTTACCACAGTCTTTTCTCCTTCTGCATAATGATTTGGCTTTTGATTAACCTCCTAGTTGTGTTCCACTTCTCACATAAAATGAAATATACCAACTGTGATAGTAGGCAACATTACTTAGGGTGGAACTACAAATAAACTATGAATACCTCATGGGGTTGGGGGCTACCTCTTCCTTGAGTATAGTGAAGCATAACAATTAAGCATAATATTTGAGGAAACATTAGAAATTATGTTTCTGTTTTTCTTATTGGAATGACTGGATCATATGGGGCTCTATATAAAATTCTTCCAGAATCCTACTGCCTTTAGTATCTTAAGTCACCACTTCCCTTATACTTAAAAGTGATTTGTACTGTCTCCACTTTCTCAAGGTGTACTTGTACCATATCTTACAATTTGAATTGAAGCTTGATTACCCCATGTAAATTGTTGTCTCAAAAGAGGCCTGTTATTTCTCTCCTACCCACCATATTCTGTGCCTATTCTACTGGATATTTCTGAACCGATTCATACTATTTTTTATGTTTGAAATTTATCTTGTCTATCATCACCCCGTTCTATATGGATTCTGTTCTCATTCTGATCCATTCTTTTCAGCTCCTCTTTATTTTCTCTTCTGTTTTTCCCACTAAATACAGGCATCATCCAAAAACAGTACTGTATTTCCCCTTTTACTCAGCTCTATTGTTTCAATGATCACCTCAATTTTATGCCTGCCAAATCTCTCATGGAAAGATTCTAACCTTTTCTTTTCAACAGGTAGAGGGCATAGATATAAGCTCATAATTCCTCAAAAACCAGCAACTCTTCTGTTCATAGAACTTCCATTTTACTCCTCATTGGTGTTAAAAATATTAGTGATATGTGTGAGTCTTCCATTTCCTCTCATCTTCATCAAAATAAGTGGATCAGGAAAGTATCCATTACCTTTGAATTATACCATGAATCACATTTTCTATCCCAATTTATCATTACTACTATCACAAACTCATTATTTCTCATATACCCTATCTCAATAACCTAAAAATCATTCTATAAATGACCACTAATGGAATCCAGAAGTTGCTGCCACCATCCTACTGCTAACAAGATCTATAGCCTACTAAAATAAACCTTACTTCTTTAATCTGTTATTTAAAAGTAAAAATCAAGGGTCACAAATGCAAAATCTTTACTAGGGTGAGGAGGACTATGTAAAGCTGAAATGTGCCAGATGGAAAGTGCATGATCCATGTATGTAAAGGAAGCAGCTGCCACTTAGTTTTTGCATGATATTGCCATATGCAAATGTGGTTTGTTGATCCAAGATCTTCAATTTATCAAAAAATATTCAGAAATCCAAATTTGGGGAGTTCCATAAAACACTTTATTTGAAAAAGTTGATCTTTATTGTTTTAACTATGTGTGAGTCAAGCAATAAAGTGTTTGCCAGCCAGATCCTGTCCATGGTCAACAGTCTGTGGTCAATTTCTGCTTAACTGCCCCAGTCAGAACCTTTTCCCCCAGTTATCTTATGTAACATACATTCCACAGAAGTTAAATTACTACTTATGTAATTTGTACTATTCATTTTTTACTTTATTCATCTAAAATTCAGAAACATTTTTCCAACTATACCACCCTTTAGTCATTTCCAGTTTGTATAAAAACAATACTTGAATATTGCTCTATTCTTTTATTTCTACCTCTTATGAACTAACTTTCATTGATCTTTTCTACATAATCCAGAATAAAATTATTCATAATAAATTTTTATGTTAAATAGTTTCACCAACTAAGCAATCTATAAATTTTCCATGACTATGGATCTCAGGAGAGGTGACCTGACACTCTTTTCTAGGGGTCATTGTGGAAATTAGAAGAGATGATTTTTCTTGTCATAATAGCTTTGTTGGTTGGGATTTTCTGTGGTTTACTGCATGTAGTCAAGAAATACTGTATATTTTGTAATACATGTGATAATTCTGCCCATATAATTATCCTGTACTCCACCTTCCCAATTTTCTAAATCTTATTAGATATTTATGATGTTAGAAAACCTGTTTAAATAATGTGGGTCAAGGACCTAATACTGTTTCATGGAGAGACCAAAGTCTGGTTTGCATGATTTTAATAAACACTTTGTTTTTCAGGAACATAATACTACTCAAATTGAAATATTTTACTTTGCTTTATTTGGATTTTTTAGTAAGCCCTATCACCACCTTGGAGAATTGTACCATTAATGAAAAGCTGTTTATGGTGTTTGAGTTTCCTTTAAAATACATGTGTATAAGTCTGTATTTTAGCTGCCATGTTCACCTTGATTTTACATAGATTTGTAGACATCTAATTACTTTAGTATGTTATAGAACAGTTATAATTAAGCATGTTCATACCAAAATATATATTGTATTCAAAATTTCTTGACATAGTCTCTCTTTTATATGAAAGCATTATTGATTTTGTTTTATAAATGTTTTAAGGGAAAGTTATACCATCTATAAATTTTTGGTAGACAGTAAATAAACCATTACAAAATAATTTTAGTGATTTAAAATAACAGGGGTAGCTGGGACCCACTGTGTTGAAAAGCATACTTCTGTGGTACACATGGTCCTGGGTGAGCTCTGGCTTCCTCAGGGTACCTTTGTGATAGTAGAGACATTCAAGAATGGTGTGAAGATTAGATATGCAATTGAAAATAAAGTACCATTCCAGGTCAATTTTATCATGTTTAATGATGTGAGAAATGAAGGAAAAGAGAGGAATTTAGTTCCCCTGCTCCCTTGTACCCTGTGAAATGAAACTGTGTTAGAAGTCTGCCAGATATTTCCCATGGAACCCAAGACTTATTCTTGCTTTAGCAATTATTTATTAAATATTTCATGTTTTTGCAACTGTTGATTTATTTGTTTCCATTAAATTGCATGATTCTTGATCAGAGCGATGCTCTTACTTTCTTTTAACATACCCTTTACCTAGCATATACTAAATGATATCCTTTTAATTACAAGCAACAGAAATACATTCTAACATGAGAAAAAATGTGATTATGAACTTTAATATATGGGTTATGATGAGGTTCATATAATTTAAAGGATAGCTAAACAACTGAATCTCAAGAAAAGTAGAAATCAGTGTAGCATCGAACATGTTCAGTGTCTGTCTTTGGGGAAACAATTGAGTTTAGGTCCTGATTTCTGTCTTGGCAACAATCAGTCATGACTGTTGAAAAAGAAAAATAGCCCTGTTAGAATCCATGGAGAAATTGCTAGGAGTTGAATAGCCATTTCAATCTGTATCTACTGTAAGGTCTCAGTATTTGTTTAACAGAGGAATAAATAAAAGAGAAGAATGTGATAAAAAATATTTTCCATGAGCCATGGCTGGGTGGCTCAGTTAGTTGGAGCATCATACTGTACACCAAAAGATCTCAGGTTTGATTCCTGGTCTGGGCACAAACCTAGATTGTAGTTTCAATCCCCAGTCAGGGTGCATATAGGAGGCAACTGATTGATGTTTCTCTCCCACAGTAATGTGCTTCTCTGTCTCTGTCTCTGTTTCTCTCTCTCTCACTATCTCTCCCTTCCTCTCTCTCTAAAATCAATAAATACATATCATTGGGTGATGTTTTAAAAGTTTATTTCTCCATGAGCCAATATTTACAAACTTTTTGGAAATACAAAATATTTACAATTTTTCTCTAATCAAGCTTGAGAACAAAATTGTCATGCTAACATTGAACTAAACCATTTTATTGATACATTTTTGTTGATACTTTCATTAAAATGCATCCACCTTGATTGAAAAGTAGAAGAAAATATGTTGAAAATATAATGAACGTGTATTTCAGAACTTGAAATTTTCATTCTAAATTGATAGATGAAAATATTTCTCAATGAGCTACACAATTATTGTCCTCCAAATATCAATTTGCATTTCCACATTTCATGCTAAACACTTTTCAATAGTCTTAATAGGAAATAAGGTGGTTCACACTTACTATAGAATACTCTCAGAACAAATGCCAATCTATTTTTTTATTTAATAAGTTTTCAATACCTGATATATCATAGCAATGTAATTTATGTTAATTGGATACTTATATCAGTTGAAATATCTTATTTTATCAGGTAGATGTTATTTTAAAATGTGTTATATGGTATTATAATATGACATTGTTGAAATATTTGTGATTAAACAAAAGATACTCAAAACCTCAAATATTTAACAAATTTAAAACTTACATTAAAATGGAAAAGTATAAATTATGACAATTTTGAACAATTAATTCAAATTTTAATGTACATAGTTTCATTAAACTTTGTGCTCCACTGACTAAAACACAGAATAAAAATATTCCACAAAATAAAAAGCCATTGAATAAATTATTTATAACCAATGTCAAAGTAAATTATGTCAAAAATTGGTAAGAGGCTGATGTTTTGCACGGTTTGAAAGATAACAATTTAGCCTGCCATGTTTTCATGAATGTTGTGGAAGACATAAAGCCCCTGAGGCATGGCCAAATCATTGTTTATTACTCACAGTGAGCACTGTAGCCAAGAATCGTTATCTTTGCTCTACTACCCTGAGCTCAAGTTTCCATGCGGTGACATATAGAGGCCCAAGTGACACTTTCACACAGTGAGTTTTGAAAAAATAGAAGAATCCTGAGCTTAGGGAAACTAGATATTTTGTTATGGACAGTAAGGTTTGCCTGACTCTTAAAAGAAGACACAATCTCTGTCTTCCAGGGCTGTTGACCATATAAACACAATTGAAAACCTAATGTAGATACATCCATGCTATTGCAAAGGGCAGAAGCTCCTTCTTTCGTTCTGCTGCATAGAATTCCATTGTGTAAATGTATCATAGTTTTTTGATCCACTCATTTACTGATGGGCACTTAGGTTGCTTCCAGCACTTGACTATTGTGAATTGTGCTGCTATGAACATTGGGGTGCATAGGTTATTTTGAATTGGTGTTTCAGGAGTGTTATCCTAAGTGAAACAAGCCAAGTGGTGAAAGAGAAATACCATGATATCACCTATAAGTGGAACCTAATCAACAAAACAAACAAGCAAAATACAACCAGAGACATTGCAATAAAGAACAATCTGACAGTAACCAGAGAGGAGGAGAGAGAGGAATAATAGGGGATAATGGGGATACCATCAAGGAACATGTATAAAAGACACATGGACAAATTCAAAAGGGGTGGGTTTGAGGGTGGGAGGTGGGGATGGATGGAGTGGTGGGGCATGGTGGGGTGAAAATAGAAACAAAATTGTACTTGAACCACAATAAAATTGAAAAAAACAGCCCTGGCTGGTGTAGCTCAGTGGATTGAGCGCGGGCTGCGAACCAAAGCATCATAGGTTCGATTCCCAGTCAGGGCACATGCCTGGGTTGCAGGCCAGGTCCCCAGTGGGGACCACATGAGAGGCAACCACACATTAATGTTTCTCTCTCTCTCCTCCTCCCTCCCTTCCCCTCTCTAAAAATAAATTAAAAAAAAGAAAACCATTTAAAAAAATTCTGAAAAAAAAATTGAAAAAAACAATTGAAAGGAATTGAAAAAAAGAGAAAAGCTACTGTATTTCAGGATAGTCAGTGCCTCTGCTCATAATAAAGCAGAATTTCAAGATAGAGAGTTATTTCTCAGCAGGCTACTGAAACCTTCCCCAAAACTTTTGCCAGAGGCCACAAGTAAATGTGGCAAAGTCTGTCTTGGACCAGAAAATTTACATGATATAGTTTTGATTTAATAGTTTCCCTTTCTTGTCTTATAAATGTTGTAATGTTGTTTAATCCCTGGCACACAGTGTAGCTGTGAGTCAAATAATTATTGTTAAAAAAAGACTACACTCTACAGCCTACAAAAATTGGAGCATCCTGGTAGGAAGAGTTAATATATCACCAATAACATTATTTTTAATGTTTTATGCTTTTATTGATCTATTTTCAATATCGAAAGTCTGTGTTTTATATCACCTCAGTTAATGTTAGAATTACTTCCTGTCTTACTTTACTGAGATTTACTTGTGTGTTAATACCAAAAATGTTCTTTAGACTTATCTTTGTGCATGTTTCCTCTATTGATGTGAATACCTTAAATTTAAGCATGTTTCTCACATCCCAATTGGAGATTACTAGTTTGTATTAAAAAACTTCACATATGATGCTACCCAACTAAACTCAGGTGTGTATTGATTTATTTAGCCTGAAAATATAAATCTTGGAAACTTGTGTTGGCTAGTCCTCAGTGATGTTTCTCCTTCTGGTTTTAAAAATAAAATTCTGAAAGAGGTATACTAGATTAATCTCTCTGTCCAATATGGCAGCCATTAATTATATTTTTGAGAATTTTAAATATGGCTAATACAAATGAGCAACTGATTTTTTATTTTAACTTTAATAAAAATTAAATTTAAGTAATTAAATTTCAATACTAATGGTAAATTTAGTTATTTGAAAACTTGTATGTTTGGAATATCTGGTGTATATAAATCATCTTTTCCAACAATAAATTTAATAAAAGTTCAATACAGATCAAGTTTTATCATAAAAACTGAGTATCTGAAATAAGATGTGCTACAAGAGTGAAATTCAGAGCAGACTTTGAAAGATATTTTAAAATATCTTCAGATTTGTAATATATTGTACAGAGCTAGAAACTTTATGTTGTGTACATTCTTCAAACAGCTGATAACTCTGTATTTCCATGTCTTCTAATAGGATCTCTGTGTAACTGCGTTTAATTACAAGGAATTCGGCCACATATGTTAAATAATTTTGTTAAAGTAATCATATATACCTTTTCTGTTTTATTAAATATTTTACATACCTTGGATGCCATTTCACTGATAAGTGATTCATAATACAAGTGATTTAAACAAATCTTAATTGATTAACCTGTGTTTTGCCTGATTGAGAATGTTGTTAAAGCCTAACATTGTTCACCTTTTTTGTGATATTTAAAAGTCTACAAAAGGGATTGCTGGGTCATCCAGGGCAGGTAGATGTTCATATTTCTGCAATGGGAGCAGGGAATGGAAGGTGGAATTAAGAAAACCCTACATGTGGAACAGTAAACCACTTATGCCTATCATGGTTTCTGAACCCCAACTGCAGATTTCACACCCATGTAGATGTTTGGAAAAGCCTCATCTAAAAACATGGAAAGTTTCCAAAAACGAATTCATTGCTGCCAGTGTGATTATCCTGCAATTCTTAGGAAAGTAGAAGGGTCAGTGAGCTGCTGTTTTTCTCCAATTGTCACAATTACATGGCTTTTGATAACTCTTACCTTTTAAAAAATATATCAGTATGTTATTTTGATAAAAACAGGTAATATTAAAAATGACAAAGGTTAAATAATATGCAAACAATTCCATAGCAAAAAGGAGTGAGAGACAATACTTCTACTAACACCAGACAGTATCAATTGCAAAGCTATGAGTGTTCCTCCAGCACCTGAGACTGGAGTTTTAACTCCCTTTTCTATATAAGCATTCCCTAAGGACTAAATAGTAAAATTAGGCAGGGTTTCTTAAAAACTTATTACATGAAGAATGTAGCATTCAAAAGCACATTTGGCATTTCAAAAATAATTTGATTCACAACAAAAAATATGTAACAACCTAAACACTTGACATTTCAGGAAACTATTGCTGATTCATCACTGATCCTTACAGCAGGACAATCTTCACTTTTATTTATTGTGGAGATGACTAGATAAATATTATCTATTTCTACTACACTATAGCCACTATATCTCAGCCAAAATTAAAACAAGGCTAGGCTAAATGTTACAACACTAGTGCTTTTAAAATCTGTTTCTTTCTACATTTTTTTTTACTTTGATGAGACAAAGTTCATATGGCAATAAATTTTCAATTCAAAAACAGTGCTTATCTAAAATGTGTTGTATACTGGGTAAACTCATTTGGTGGTAAACAAATAGATACATAATCATAACTCAATGTACAATTAAGGGGACAGTTTACCTAGCAAAATTTGGGGAATTGGTCATTGCAGAGGTGGTGACATCAGAATGAAAATTTGAAAGATAGATTAATGCAAGTTCACCAGGAAGTTAAAGTATGAAAAGGCAATCAGGGTTATCTGTGTCATGACATGTAGGCATAAAAAGCCATGGCATTTTCAAAGACTGAAGTAATTCATTTTGAGTGAAACTTTCATGTTTTGGAAAAAAGTCAGATCATATAAGAAGGCAGGAGACATCATAAAGACCTTCAAGGGCAAGGTAAAAAATTTAAAATATAAAATAATTTTTAAGAGATGTATATAATATATTATCAATTATGAGGATAAATTAAAACTGGCAAACTGAAATGATGATGTCAAAAAGACAGGATAAATATGAAATCCCTTAGTCCAATAGGATGTGACTAAGGCAATAAAGAAAATAAAAATAGCTGTCATGTGACAATGCTCTTAGTGGCATTCTCTGAGTAAATAAATATTGGACATTACCGGTAAGTGAGGTTTTGTGTTTGGTGTGTTTGTCTGGGGAATATATTTATGAGTGATCTTTTAGATATTCATTAATCTGTTCAAACATATCTATTGTATGCATTCTGTAAACCAAGGTATATTTATATACATGGATGATTAGTTCCACTGTCTGCAAAATAGCTCAATAAAGGTGGGCAGAATTATACAGAATGAATTCCTGCCTGAAAAGAAGTATACAAATTTAAATTTTAATTTTATCATGTATAAATATATAACTATAGTAACACTTATAAATCATGTATAAATATGCTACCATATATAAATCATGAGGCTAGAATATGTTTTTCTTGCAGAACATGTACCAATTAAGGCAAGTGTATTTTAATTTAAAATTTTGTTGATAAAGAAAAATAAATACATATTGTTAAAAGTGTCAGAAATTTGAATGGGAAATTATAAAAGAGGGACATATTTAGTGAAAAATCTTTCAATCAATTTTAACAAAGGTATCATTAAAATTGCTTTAATAAAAGCACGTGAAATAAACACTAATCAATTTTAAACTTAAAATTCAGGCAGATTTTAAGAAATCTCACAAGAAAACTGTTATGTGAATGTTGGTTAGACTGAGCCTTACATGGAGGCCTGAGATTCATTAGAACGACAGTCCCCAAGGAAGATTGGGGTGAAGGAAAAGCGGAACTCAGGTGTGATGTGCTTCATTAAACCCATTGTGGAATCGGGGGATGGAGGGGTGCCAGAGGCAAAGCAGAGCTCAGTGGAGCTTCACTCCCCTGCTCTGGATGGAGAGGGTGGGGGAGACAGGAGGCAGAGCTCAGGCTACCTTTGCTTGTTTGCCATGTTCCTAATAAATTCCCATGTGAAATGAATCTCATATTTAGTTATCAAAAAATGGATGCTTATATTAATTTAACACTATAGCACTAGAAAAACCTTGTATAAATAAATGACAATCATATTACCTGAATATAAGAGGAGATGAATTTCTCACATTTTAAATGGTCTTATGATTTTAGTTTTTATCATAAGAACCAAAAATAAATAAATATAATAAGTCAAGTCTAGGAAGAAATTGCATGTGGTATTGACCTAGAAATTCAGGCATAGGGTAGGGCTATGTGGGCTGGTGGCATTAGCTAAGTACCTAAGATATGCTGAGTTTCACTGACATAAAAATTATTCCACTTTTCAATTTAGCTATTGGTAGGCTGTGGTAGGTACTGCGCACTGTCCTGTGCACACATTAACTGGCAAAGATTAAGATTTGCTTTGTGCACTGCATAGAATACTTTAGTGAATAGAGATTAATGAGCCTAGCAACACTTTTTTTTCTGGAAAACATCAGTTATTTTTTAAATGTTTGGAAATAGCAAATTCTTGATAACAGATCAAGAACATTCACCCTCCTAATGTTTAAACCCATGTATTTTGTAGTATGGAATTAATGTAGCATTTCTGATTCATTTAATCTTATCTCATTACAATGTTATAATAACAGTGCTATTGCAATTTTGGGGCCAAATTGTTGTTGAACTTTTTTAAAAAAATCCAAAAATAACATTTTAACTGGTTGTAAAAACAAATTGAAATCAATGTGGGCTAAACTAGCTGAAAGCACGTACTTCACAATTTCACAAGGGCACCATATCACACATTCCTCTATAACTACGGGACATAATCCTGATGACCAGTGCCATCAATCTTTGCCATAGTCTTCTTACATTTACAACTTGTATGATAGTTATGTACACTACAGTCTCATTGTACTATAAAAATTTGGCTGTTTAAATTGCAAATATTTAGCCTTTTTTTCCATAGATGAATTATTGTTTGAGATGTTAGATACTTTGAGACATCCATAAAATATTTCAGTGATTTGTGGTAAATTTAATAAAATAATTCACTCCAAATACACAACTACCTTAAAAAATGGCATACCTTAGTTATTGGTAGACAGTACTGTATATACAAGCAGTCTTAGGAAGTGATTCTATACAAAAAAAATTAAATGTCCGAAGTTGATTCTCTATTTTCCCGGTGATAAGTGAGTGAACTAGGGTACATATGAATATCATGAAAAAGTGTATTAATGAGGGGTAAAATATGAGGTAAAAAGAATAATTATGAGCTGATCCCAAATGATGTTGCCATCAATGTATGTAGATTAAAATATCTTCATAGTATTTATATAGATAAAGGAAAGGACATCGCAAGTAGTCAGAACTGTTTCTGATGTATTCATTTATTATCCATGCATTCATTTATTCATTCATTCAACACTGGGTAGTCAAAACACATTTATTGGTTATGAACAACATGTTTGTCAGTGTGCTTAATAACAAATACCAACAACATTCTCCTGGAGAGGACACACATATAAGCAATGGATTAAAACAGATTGTGATAGGATTGATGATAAACCTGTGAAGTTTTAAGGAAATAAATAACTAGAACTTACTGGATCATAAATAATAATAAAAGTGATATTTTTACCAAAACTTATGAAATTTGAGTAGATTACAGATTAGCATGTGTGCAAAGATAAATCCACAAAAGGACTAATACCTGCAAAGGTTTTGAAAATGATACATACTGGAAGAGTGAACATGCAAGCTCCTGATGAATTCATCAGTGGCTATGCCTATCGCTCAAACTTCCCTAGCTCTATTCCACCCTCTGTGCAATAGCTGATGTTCTAAATTAGAGAGGATATTTGTAATTTTATGTGTGTGCATATCTGCAAGGATAGACAGAGAGATGATAGATAGGCAGATGATAGATACTTAGGTGATAGATAGATGATAGATAATAGAGAGACAGACACATAGATGTGTGAGTGACTGTGTGTTTATGAGTGTTTACCCATATATATATATACCTACATATGTGGTTTGTATAGTAGATATTTTTAGTTTGGTAGGTCGTCCAAATAATTATTTTCCTTGTTTGTCTTTTTCTGATATGTATAAATTCATTGACACCCTTCCCCAGTTCAAGCTCACTCAGATTCTCTCAGTTCCTCAGAATTCCTATATTCTTTTTTTAGATATGTTAATATATTTAATCTTTTAGAGTTAAATCCTCTGGCCCTGGAGGCTTGCAGTCTCTTTAAATTGAATTTTCTTCTTAAGATGTTGATTTTATAGTTTAATCTCCAGGGTAGTTTATTTCCCTATTTTACTGGTGGTTGGGGGATTCTTCATGTCTAACTTATGTGCCAATTAGAGCATGATGGTATAAAAATGCATTGTTGGTGAGCGATTTCCTGGAATAACTAACAAGAAAGTACTAGGGGGATTGAAGAAGGGACTGGAATGGTAAATTAAGGACTTATTCAAAAGACTAAGATCTTTTGTCATACACATTTGGCACTAGTAGATTTTGGATTTGAACATGGCAATGTCCTCCTATTGGGCACATCATAAGAACAGTCACATTTATTATTTTGTCAAAGTTCAACATCCAAGGTTGCCTTGCATTTAGCCCTACAGAAATTTCTTATTTATCATGATATTTTTGTGGAGACAACGCTAAAAATCATTGCTTATGGTATATTATTGCAATATTTATTTGTGGAAAGAGCATACATTTTATTATTTTTATTGAATTTATTATGGTGACATTGGTTAATAAAATCATATGGGTTTCAGGTATACAATTCTATAATACATCTATATTATACAATACATCTGTATATTATATTGTGTGTTCACTACCTCAAGTCAAGTCTCTTTTCATCACCATTTATCCCCTCAGACCCTCTTCTACTGACCCCCAACCCCCTTTCCCTCTCATAATCACCCTAGTGTTGCCTGTATCTATGAAGTTTTTTTTCCCTAAATCCCTTCACTTTTTTCACCAACCCCCACAAACCCCCATCACTCTGACAGCTGTTGGTCTATGAGTCTCTTTCTATTTTGTTTATTAGTTTATTTGGTTAATTAGATTCCACATATGAGTAAATCCATATGGTATGTGTGACTTTTTGACTGGATTATTTCACTTAGCATAATGCTGTAGCAAAAGGTAAGATTCTTTATTTTTTCATAGCTAAGTGGTATTCCAGTGTGTAATTACCACCACTTTTTAATTCACATATATTGATGGACTCTTGGGTTGCTTCCAAATCTTGGCTATTGTATATAATGCTGCATTGAACATAAAGGTACATATATTCTTTTGAATTAGTGTTTCAGGTTTCTTTAGATAAACTTTTTTTAAGCAGTAGAGACATTGAACATTTCATAATAGAATGTACCTGCCTTGAAGACAGTATTTGGTAGGATAGAAATAACTGGATGATCAGTTAGAGAAGAATTTGTTTCATGTTGATTTTCAACATGTAGGTCAGACTATTAATTAATAATAATTTTCTTTAAATAAGCAATTTTAATTGCTTATTATTATTTAATTCTAATAATAATTTTCTTTAAATAATTATTTAAAGAGTAAGAATTTTCTCTTACTCTTTATTTAAAGAGTAAGAAAATTATTGAAATAATTTTCTTTCAATAAAAATTTATGGATGAGAAGTCACAAAATACAGAATTTGGTAGTTTTATAGAACACAAAACACAAATGTTAGTTTTTTTAGTTATAGATCAGATATATTTTTTATAGATTAAGAACAGGAATTCAGAGTAGTTCTGAACTTTGCAAACTATATATTCACATAAAAATAAGAAGGTAGCTTTAGGAGATTAGAGCTGAATCAACACATTTATTGTTATTTCTAATGTATGAAAACAAAGTTCGGAATCCAATCACTGAAGGAAAAATGTACTTCTTCATTGATATGATCAACCTGATAAGTAACTCTTAGAAAATCTGTAAATATCTGATAAAGTTTCACTAAATTTTACTTGAAAATGTATATGATGAATAGATGTAGAAGACCGAAATCTATTATCTTGAAAAATAAAGTGCTTGAGGTTGCAACATTTATTACCTGCCATTAGTATTCAACACTCACACCAATGCAAGAGCTGAGGAGAAACTGACACATACAGAATATTACTGTGAAGAGAGAAAAAAGGTATTTCTCCAAGTGCAGTTAAAATCATGAAAGTACTTCAGTAAAAATATGACTGTGAGGATTTGTATTTATTCTTTTTCAACTGCTTTTACAGTATGCTTCACATTTATGTGGGAAAAGGTGATTTCAATAACTGCCAGAACTACAGGCTCAATCTGGGACCTTAAAAACAAACCTGTTCTTTCTACTTCTCACACAGGGACTAATAATAAAGCTTCCTAGGAATTACTTCATCGATGATTTAGTTCATGATGTGCAAGGAAGTAGAGAAATCAACTCACTGTCCCGTAACTACATTGACTCTTTAGTTCTTCCAGCAGCAAGAACAACTTGTTCTTGTGTAAAGCAAACAGATATATAGCTCAAAGTAAAACCAGTAACACAGATATGTTGAGAACAAAAGTGCCAATTTTATATAATTTCTTTTCTTCATAACACTGCACTTAGAGTCCATCTGATACATTTTATTTTTCAGTGCCAGCCTTCTCGTGCTTCAGAAAATTGAGAAGCACTCAGCACTTTGAGAGCCATTTGGAAGAGCAATATCATTAATAAAAAGCACCAAAACGCCAAAAAGGTGGGGGGAGCATGCTAAATAGACCATGAAAAGGACACTTGTTTATAGTATGAGAGCTGAAACAAGAAGACAGAGTGTCCACACCTTGTTCAACCTCAGCTGGGTGTAGGCATTTCAGAAGATTCAAATTTTTCACCATTCCCTGCTATTTGTGAATGACCATGAAAGCATTCCAAGCATTGATTTGGGGGTTACAAAATATTTTAGTGAGTGGACAAATTCACAAGGGATCTACATATAATGAGGATTGAATCTGTATATACTACGTTATATAACACACTCGTAAAGTCATTACATACATAGTGGCATGTCAAGTACAGAGTGATGCAGGTATATTCTTTTTTATAAATAACTTTAATTGAGAAGTGGCATTGCAATATGAAACTCATCAATAATTGTGAATTAGTCTTGATTAGTTTTCTAACAAAAGAAGATGTGCTCTCAGTTATCACTTGCCACTATGAAGCTGCATAGAAATCACCATAATTCAGTGATTTTAACAATTAGCATTTATTTAGCATATCATGAATTAATTGTTAAGGCTGGACTTGCCTAAACAGCTCTTCTGGTGATGGTGAAGTTACTAACTGGGATTTGTGTCACTTGATCAAGGATGGACAGGAACAACTGAGACAACCAGACTTCATATTTCCTATATCTATCAACTAGAACAAGCCAAAGTGATAGAGCCTGAAATGTAACATGGTGAAGAGCACAGATACAAGAGTTTTTAGGGAGAAGGACTTAGATAATTTAAAGTAAATAAATTAATGCACTATCTGTATATGATAACTGAGTTAATGAACTACTATGTATTCAGAAGAAATGTAACATCAATGGTATTTTAAAGTATTTCAGAGTTTTTCAAATAATATTACATTTATAAAGAAGAAAATTAATAAAAACCATGATGTGTATTTTGATATAGACAAAACCATATTGAAAAGAAAGCAAATTTTCATCTAGTCTCCCAAACCCTTGCCCTTGACAACCACTAGTCTACTCTGTATGTCTACCAGTCTGTTTCAACTTTGTTTGTTTATCTTGTTTTTCAGATTCCACATATAAGTGAAATCATCTGGTATTGTCTTTCACTGACTGACTAATTCCATCTAGTATTATACCCTCCAGATCCATCCATACTGTAACAAATGGTAGGATTTCATTCCTTTCTATGCCAAGTAATATGCCATTGTATATATGTACTGAAACTTCTTTTATCCATTTGTCTATTGCTGGGTACTTGGGATGTTTCCATTTATTGGCTATTGTAAATAATGCTGCAGTGAACATAGGGGTGCATATATTCTTTTACATTAATGTTTTGGGTTTCCTTGGATATATTCCCAAAGTGGAGGTGAGGGGATTAAGAAGTATGAATTAGCAGTTACAAAATAGTGACAGGGATGTAAATTACAGTATAGAAACTTAGTCAACAATATTGTAATAACTATATATGATGCCAGAGGGTGGGCAGGAAAAAACATGTTGTAAATTATAACCACTATGCTGTACATCTGAAACTAGTACAAAATAACAGTTTACTAATACAAAATAAAAGTTACAGTCAATAATATTACCTATGAACTATAATTGAAACAACTTGTGGGATTATTAAATAAACAAAAGCAAATTTTATTTTCATCTTAAAACAACTAAAATAGTTGTAACTGGTCCTGAACAATTTGATGTGAGAACTAGTATTTAACTTTGCTATCCTGGTTAAAGGTGAAAACCCAACTGTTGTTTGAATATTTTATCAATTTTCTGAAGACATAAGAAGAAAGGACAAATGATTAAAATTTAAACATTTGGAAGTCAACTGGAATAGACAGTAGAGCATAAATGGTATGGAAATATTTTTGCACAGACCAAGCTAGCAGCCAAGATAACTTCTGCCTGGAAGAAAGGAGGTGGAGAATTTAGTATTGTCTGTCAAATGACATGTAACATGATTTCCAACTTGGGGTTTTTGGGTTTAGTTTGTCATGCTGGAATCCCATGACAATTGACCTCTGGAAGCACTGAGAACAAAAGAACATCTAGTTGCCTAAATTAAATGCATTGTGCTGGACTTTTAACTTTGGAGGTCTTTAGGTTTTCTATGTTTAGGTGGGTCTAGTACCTGCATCTGAACAGGGGTTTGAATTAATATTCCCTACATAATTCAACTGGTAAGTGTTGTTGAGGTTGACATTTAAACCCAGATGAAGCACAAGCCCAGTTTATTAACAACACTGTAATGAATCCCAATGTGTTTTGCACATCTTCTAATTTTTGAGATTTTGCAGGCTTTTATTAAGTTCTGTTTCTAATGTGACCATTTCAATCACTCTTCAAATGAGCATACTCTTGCATAGAAACATTGCAATACTTGAGGTTATTGACATAATTCTCAATATGAATAATCTTGAGATTTTCCAAAGTTTGATCAAATTGATTTTTAAGAAGTCTGTATCCTCTGTATTTTTATTTTCACCAGCAGGAGTATCAGGTTTCAGAACAATAAATAGTTTATATTTTTGCTAATTTAATAAGCACAAAACAACCATTTACATTTTCTAACTATAATGTGATCTGTTTTATAGACATCTATTTACTTGTTTTATTTCCTCTTAGGTAAAGTATATGTTACAGTCATGGCATGTATAGGAAACATTTTTTACGTATGTATTATTGATTATGCTATTATAGTTGTCCCAATTTTTTTCTCCACTTTATCACCCCTCCATCCTGCACCCCTTGCCCTCCAGCATTCCCTGACCCCTTAGTTCATCATCATGGGTTGTACATACAAGTTGTTTGGCTTCTCTATTTCCTGTGCTATTCTTAACCACCCCCATCTGTTTCATGCCTATCAATTATGCTTCTTATTCCCTGTGCCTTTCCTGCCCCATTCTTCCCTTCTGCCTCCCTATGGAAAACCCTCCATGTGATTTCCATTTCTCTAGTTCTGTTCCTGTTCTATTTGTTTGCTTAGTTTTTGTTTTTTAGGTTCAGTTGTTGATAGTTATCAGTTTGTTGTCATTTTATTGTTCATAGTTTTTGATATTCTATTTCTTAGATAAGTCCCTTTAACTTTTCATGTAACAAGGGCTGGATGATAATGAACTCTTTTAACTTGACCTTATCTGGGAAGCACTTTATCTGCCCTTCCATTCTAAATGATAGCTTTGCTGGATAGAATAATTTTCGATGTAGATCTTTGCCTTTCATGATTTGGAATACTTCTCCCTAGCCACTTCTTGCCTGCAAAGTATCTTTTGAGAAATTAGCTGATAGTGTTATGGTAACTCCTTTGTAGGTGACTGTCTCCTTTTCTCTTGCTGCTTTTAAGATTCTCTTCTTACCCTTAATCTTGGGTAATGTAATTATGATGTGCCTTGGTGTGTTCTTCCTCGGGTCCAACTTCTTTGGGACTCTCTGAGCTTCCTGGACTTCCTGGAAATCTATTCCCTTTGCCAGATTTGGGAAGTTTTTCTTCATTATTTGTTCAGATCAGTTTTTAATTTTTTGCTCTTGTTCTTCTCCTTCTGGCACCCCTATGATTTGGTTGTTAGTGTGTTTAAAGTTGTCCCAGAGGCTCCGGAGCCTCTCCTCATTTTTTTGAATTCTTGTTTCTTCATTCTGTTCCAATTGGATGTTTATTTCTTCCTTCTCTTCCAAATAATTGATTTGAGTCCCAGTTTCCTTCCCTTCACTGTTGGTTCCTGTATATTTTGCTTTATTTCACTTTGGGTGGCCTTCATTTTTTTGTTTTGTGACTGAGCTCAGTCAGTTCTGTGAGCATCCTGATAATCAGTGTTTTGAACTCTGCATCAGATAGGTTGACACTTAGCTCTTTTTTTTTTTTTTTGATTTTTGATCTGTCCTTTCATTTGGACCATATTTCTTTGTCTCAGCACACCTGTTATGTTGTAAGGAGTGGAGCCTTAGGTATTCACCAAGGAGGGGCAACCCTCTTTGCTGCATTTTGATGCTTTCTGTGGGGGAGGGATCAGAGAGGGAACAATGCCACTTGCTCACTCTGCTCTATCCGCACTTTCCAACAAACTCTCCTGTGAAACTGGGAGTTTCTCCTGCTGTCACAACCCTCACAGTATTTTACAGCTAGCTTTTGGTCTTTAGTTTCCCGTTCAGCTAGCCCTGCCTCACCCATGCTGTCTGCCACCTTGCTGTGCATCCTCTCAGCTTGGCTGCCCATCTCTGCCCTACCTACCAGTCCAGGTGAGTGTTTCTTTAACTCCTTGGTTGTTGGAGTTCCATGCAGCTTGATTTTCTTGTGCTTCTGGTTATTTATTGTTTTTAAATTGGTTGTTATCCTTCTTTCGGTTGTGTAAGGAAGCAAAAAGTTTCCACCTACACTTCCATCTTGGCTGGAATCTCCTCCCTCTCAGGAAACTTTTTAAATAAATATCATAAAACAGCATCTCTATAAATTAGGAAAAGTCTAATGTAATTGGGCTTGTACATTCAACTACCACTAAAAAAGAATTTGAAAAATATATATTTTACAGAAAAATAGTTATTATTATGATCAAAACATTCTAATATTATGTTATTGAAAACTAAATTGAAGAAAGTAATCAGTGGACTTTAGAAGGAAATCTCAGCAAAAGCCAATAAATGATAAAAGTTTTAAAGAAATGATGTTAGATAAAGCAGCAACATAATTAAACAGTTAATGTAACCAGGATACAGTTTAGTAGAAGAGAAATATTTTAAGTAAATACAATTGATAAAATGGAATTTTGTTTTTACTCCATATATAATTAAGTTATAGAGATGTCTTTTCTTGGAATAAGCATATAAGCATGCAAATACATGTATAAATTGTTTTAGTCTATATGTAAACCTTAAAGGTTACCCTTAGCCTAGTCAGTCTTCTGAAATATTAGCCATACTTCATGTTTAATTCATCATAAAAATTGCATGCATAAATGATGCAATTGTTCTAATAATTATTAAATGAAAGTATTTGTATTTGATTCATTTAGATAATTCAATGCAAGATATGAAAGATATTTTTGGTGGGAAATAAGTTATTTATAGGTATTTGACAGTGGACATTTGATGTTTATGAACTTTAGAGCAGATTTAATGGAACATTTTTGTTAATAGTTAACAATTCTCAGAAAATGCATCAGAATTAAATGTGATTAAGCTTGCTATAACAAAGAAAATCTTTATGTGCATGTGGAAACATTTCATTAGAGTTTTTTGCTATCTCAGCTCACAGGGAACAAAGCCCATTGGTTTTGCTCTTTGAACCAACCAAACAATCAATCAAAAGACTTACATAGCATCTGCAAACACCAGAGAATACAAACAGAGTGCAAGAAAATGCATTTCAAGAGCTCTGTTTGTATAGGCCTGGCCTCTCTGATGTCTAGTCAAGCTCAGTGCACTAGCTGAAGAGGCTTTGCTTGATGCACTGCTTAATGGCTTGGCTCTTCAATCCTGACACATCCCATTATGGCACATATGTTATGCTGCCTGTGTACAGACTATGAGACAGAATTGAAGCAACACATTCCCAACCCAAACAAACTCAAAATTAATGCTGTGAAGGGGAGAATAGCATTCTGAATTTCCATGAACCACTATCTGTGCTGAATTGAAGATATATCAAAGAAGCCATGAAGAAGTAATGTAGGAAGTATAAAAAGGTAAAAGGAAAAAGGCCCCTTTGGAGTTGAGTGCTTTTAATTGAGTGGGGTAAACATTCTATCCAAAAGTACACTCACAACAAGGTATGAGAGTCACAGGTAATTTAACATGTGCCCTTAATCACTGTTCAATCCTTTGCACTTTATATAATTGAACTTTATATAAAGTTGAACTTTATATAATTGAAATCTATTCTCTAGTCAAGGTGAAATATGAAGAGGTGTACAACACAACCTTGATTTTAGCAAGTTGGGACGCATTAGGGGAAACATTGTACATGCTTAGATTAATAAGTCAAGATAAAGATCACTATGTAAAAATTTTTAGAATAGAAAAATGAGCTTTATGAGTTAACATGTGGAAAATGAAAAATATATTTCAAACTGTTCTCTCTACTAACATGATAATGATTTGTTGCATAATTTGTAATTTGGCCTTTTTACCAAAAAAGAAAATAAAGCTAAAATTATGTATGCACCATCTTTTATAAAGTAAATTAAAATATAATTAAGAGACCTGGAAATGTAAATATCTCTAATAATTATGTGTACATGTTTAACCTGTATCTCTAATTACATAGTACAGATGTGTAAGTGCATAGAAAAGGGGGTCTTGCACATGCCATTGTCTGAGTTTTCAGTAAAAGATTCACCACTAGTGAGAAATGGATGGTACTAAGCAATTTTGTGCTGTCAAAGTGGGAATTTTACATGGTGTTCAGAACTTTTCACTGTTTTTCAACTTTAATTAAACTTTTCAATTCCATGGTTCACAAATGTCTAAGTACTGTCGTGTGATGTTATTCAATCCAAATGATTTATACAAAGTTTTTGTGTCCAAGATTCATGTGGAAAAATTTCTGTTTAGTAGTACTTGAGCAAGCTCTGAAGATACAAATAGTTTAATAAAAGTCAAAACTGTTTACTCTTTTTAAGGGTCTAGCTGAGGCATGGGACCAGTGTACTTGAAAATATTATTATCTTAGTTTCAAATCTGTTCAACGTTTAGTCCTTGAAAAAATCTGATGGGTATTATTAAAGATTAAGGTATGGAAAATTTTTGATTAAGGCAATTTCATGTATATTATTCATGAATTATATACGTTTAAATGTATGCACTTACTAGGTTTATTTAAGTTTAAATGCATGTACTTACTAGGTCTCCTTTCCTCTTTAACAATATAAACCTTTATTTAGCAGCATTGAAAACCTTAATATGATGCTTAGAGGTATTTAATATTACTTACAAGAATATATTTTTGCACTAATATGCCATTCTTTCTTTATAATTTATGCTTCCATGGTCATTTTAATTTAATAGAAAGGATAAATGAGCATCAATAATCATTTCATTTACTTACTGTACTTTCACTTAAGTTCAGGAAACAGAAATTTCTTAAGGCAGTAGGCAGATTTCCAAAATGTTTGTATGTAATTAGATAAAAATTAACAGGAAGCTTTATTATATCTTTCACTGTAAAAGATTAGTTAAGGTTTAATTAATTTACTGGTATTGAGCTTACAGAAATGTTTTCAGGAAAACAAAATTATTGAAACAATTTAACTAGGGTAGAGTCTCAGAGACAACAAGCAAGAGATGTAATGCCTGAAGAACATAGTAGTTTCCATCCAGAGGTATTTTAAATTAGAAGAGAAATAATACTGTCTCTTGTTTTCTTATTTCTCCTCAGATGGTATTATAAGTACTGCAGTGCTTGGACTCTTAACACTACAAGATGGGAGTCATTGATTCCATTGTACAGAAAACAAAACCGAAGCTTATGAAAGCAAAGTAACAAGACCATATTCATGAAAAATAGATGAAATTTAGACTTAGGGACATTGTGATTACACTTGTCTTAACCACTGTACACAAATCAAAAGAACTGTATAAAGGTAATAAAAATAAGAGGCCATGAGGAAATGCTGATCAGGAAACTCATGACAAAGAGGGTCACATATAAAATTGCAGTACTGTGTGAAATTTCTCAGAAATATTAAAACAAGGAGGTATAAAAGACTTTGTAGAATAGCACTAGCTGCTACCCAGAGTTCATGAAAAGTATGGTACTGTGAATACAGAAAGAATATTAATATTCATAAGGAAGATTTTCCTTATTTATACTAAATAGGAAAATGAAGCCATCCTCTGGAAACTTCCTTAAGCAGAAGCACACAATCAGAGGTGAGAAATATATTTTGTCCCACATGTCATCTCTGGCCCCTTGATGCTGGTGCTTAGGAGCATTAGTAGAAAAGATTGTAAGACAACATACAACTATGGATATAAATAAATTACCCATTTGTTCTTCAAAACTTCTAGGGGACATTAAATATGATTATTGATGAGGATGACTCTTCCATAATTTTGATGTATAATGCAGTCAATCTATGTATTTGACACTTTTAATGTAGACATGGCTTGTACTAGTTAAGTGAGGGGTTCTTAAACTACAGTGTTCACATCTGTCTTCAGAGGAACTTGCTAAATGTAGAGATTTCCCAGTCTCTATTCTCACTGATACCATTAACTAAGGTAAGGCTTATGGGCCAGCATTTTAAAAGGGATTATGACATTCTATTGTAGGCATTGGTTAATAGAATAACAATATAGAGAAATACTGGTTTGGCATTTTTCCCCTTAAATTGAGACAAAATATGCAACACCAAAAAGAAAACTCAGTAACCCTTTGTAGACTCCAAACCTTCTTCTATATACCACTACATTTCTTTGCACCTCTTCACAGACAAATAAAAATTCTTGCCCTGGCTGGTGTAGCTCAGTGGTTTGAATGCAAGCTGTGAACCAAAGTGTTGCTGGTTCGATTCTCAGTCAGGGCACATGCCTGGGTTGTGGGCCAGGTCCACAGTGGGGTCCACGTGAAAGGCAACCACATGTTGATGTTTCTCTCCCTCTCTTTTTCCTTCCCTTTCCCTCTCTCTAAAGATAAATAATAAATAAAACCTTTACAAAATTCTTGACACATTTTCTACCTATACTGTTCACCTTTCTCAAATTCCATTTATCTTTAATTAATTCTAGTTTGATTTCTGACTTTACTACACTATTGAAAACTTCTAGTCAAGGTCACCAAAGGTCACTTGTTAAATGTCTTGAAACCAACAGACATCATTTTATACAACCTCTACCAGGTCATTGAATAGATTTGGTCACTCCCTCCTTTCAGAAATAATTTTTCTCTGCCTATTTTGGGGAAATATTGTTCTGCTTCTTTCTTATTTCCTCACCAAGCTATTTACTCCTCATCTTATTTTCTCTGTTTACTTCCTTTCTTTTGTTTATAAATGATGTTATTCTTTAATTTTCAATAATTTATAAAAATGACTCATCTTTACAACTACAGTTATGGTAAATGGTTGCTTATGGTTATAATAGTTTCATAAATACCATGGGTTATACTAACTAGACTCTTATTTATGAGTTTTATTTTGTTTAAAAAAATCATTAATTTCTTATAGAAACAAACCAAATCTGTATTGTTTAGACATTTCTTAGCACAATTTTCATGGCATAGTGTTGGTTCATAGATGTGTATGAAATCCTTCAAAGAAGAAATATATTAAATTCAAGCTTTACAGTTGGAAATACCTGAGTTTTATTCATACTTCCTCCCTCATACATGTATTTGGAGAAGTAACCTGGCCTCACTGAATCTCATTATATCTGAAAGATGGAGAGAATTATATTGTAGTAACTAGTGTAGACATTGTCAAGATTAGAGATAATGCATGTATAGAAATCATCCAGTAAATGAGGTTTCAAAAAGTAATCTCTGACTTCTGGCCAAGATGGAGATCTAGGTGGACAAACTGTGCCTCCTAGCACAACCAAAATTAAGGACAACAAAAATTTAGAAACAAAAAATCAACCAGAACAGACAGAGAATTGAACTGTAGGGAAGTCTGACAACCATTCATCCAGACAGGTAAGAGGGGCGGAGTCCATGGCCAGCAGAGAGGGGTCATGGAAGGACAAAGTGGTGGCTAGCAGACCTGGGTGCCCAGGGCACAGGCAGCACTTGGCAGACCCCAGGCACATAGGCGGCAGCTAGCAGACCCCGGTGGCAGACCCTAGGTGTGGAAAGGCAACGACCAGATACCCAGTGAGGCACGCAAGGTAGCTGGCTGTCCCCAGTCACATATTTGTGTGCACATAAACCAGTTGAAAAGGGGCAGTGATATAGACCACACAATCCAGGGACCCAGAACCAGTAAATAAAGCCTAAAAGCACTGAATGAAAACACTTGTGGGGGTTGAGGTGCCGGGAGAGTCTCCCAGCCTCACAGGAGAGTTCATTGGAGAGACCCACAGCGTTCTAGAATGTACACAAGCCCACCTGCCTGGGAACCAGCACCAGAAGAGCCCAATTCGCTTGTGGGAAGTGGCAGAGGGGACTGAACTCCAACAAAGAGCTAAACAAGCACCATTGTTCCCTCTCTGACCCCGCCCCCACATACAGCTTCACAACCCAGCAACTGGGGTGCCCCACCCTGGTGAACTCCTAAGACCCCACTGCTCACTACATAACAGGCATGACCAGACCAAAAAAAAAAAAAAAAAGATGGCTCAAACAGAACAAATCAAAGCCTCAGAGCCAATACTTTTAAGCAACCAAGAGATAGCTAACCTATCAGATGCACAGTTCAAAGCACTGGTGATCAGGATACTCACAGAATTGGTTGATTTTGGTCACAAATTAGATGAAAAAATGCAGGCTACACTAGGTGAAATGAAGAAAATGCACAGGGAACCAATAGTAATGGAAAGAAAACTGGGTCTCAAATCAATGGAGTAGACCGGAAGGAAGAAAAAAAAACATACAATCAGAAAAGAATGAAGAAATAAGAATTCAAAAAAATGAGGAGAGGCTTAGGAACTTGCAGGACATCTTTAAACGTTCCAACATTGAAATTACAGGGGTACTAGAAGGAGAAGAGCAAGAACAACAAGTGGAAAACTTGTTTGCATAAATAATAAAGGAGAACTTCCCCAATCTGGCAAAGGAAATAGACTGCCAGGAAGTCCAGGAAGCTCAGAAGTCACAAAGAAGTTGGACCCAAGGAGGAACACACCAAGGCACATCATAATTACATTACTCAAGATTAAAATGAAGGGGAGAATTCTAGAAGCAGCAAGAGATAAGGAGACAGTCACCTACAAAGGAGTTCCCATCAGACTGTCAGCTGATTTCTCAAAAGAGACCTTACAGTAAAGAAGGGGCTGGAAAGAAGTATTCCAAGTCATGAAATGCAAGAACCTACATCCAAGATTGCTCTATCCAGCAAAGCTTTCATTTAGAACGGGAAGGCAGATAAAGTGCTTCCCAGATAAGGTCAAGTTAAAGGAGTTCATCATCACCACGCCCTTATATGAAATGTTAAAGGGACTTATTTAAGAAAAAGCAGATAAAAATATGAACAGTAAAAAGAGAGCAAACTCAATTATTAACAACCACACCTAAAATATAAACAAAAGCAAACTAAACAAACAAATAGAACAGGAACAGAACCACAGAAATGGAGATCACATGGAGGGTTAGCAACAGGGGAGTGAGTAGGAGGAGGAGAGAGGGGGAAAAGGTACAGAGAATAAGTAACATGAACAGTAGGTAGAAAATAGGGGGAGGGCAAGAATAGCATGGGAAATGTAGAAGCTAAAGAACTTATGACACATGAACATGAACAAAGGGGGGAATGTGGGTGGGAGAGGGTGTGCAGGGTGGAGGGGAGTGAAGGGGGAAAATGGGACCACTGTAATAGCATAATCAATAAAATATATTTACAAAGTAATCTCTGTCATTACCATTCATCATTCATCATCACTGTTTTATAAGAAACGGTTAAATAGTGGTTAGCTAGAGCACTAGTGGTGGGAACAAGATGGGAAACACACAGGAGTCCATTCCATAATCATACAAATATAACATAGGTTCTAGGGCACTAAACTGTCAAGAGATCATCATAATATCATTGGTGATACTATTACCATAGCTTTTCTGAGAACTTTCTCAATTTCTGTGCCACCACCACTCACTTGCTCTGTGGCCTTATACAATAAAATAAACCCACTGCATTTCAGTTTTCTCATATATAAAATAAGAATAGTACTTAATTTGTGGTGAATATTACACTATTTAATTCAATAAAGTGTTTAGTATAGTATATGGAAAATAATTATGTACAATAAGTATTATCCTTATTCTTATTATATGTATTGAACTCTAGCCATAACCTGATGTATTCTGTCATTAATTCTCACAGACTTTCTGTAGAAAAGTAAATTCTTTCTCAATTTAGGATAAGAAAACTGAGATATAAAGAGGTTAACTATTTTACTCAGAGTACATAGCAAATACATGAGAAAACTGAGATTTAGCCCTGGCTGGTATGGCTTAGTAGATTGCACACTGGCCTGTGAAAAGAAAGGCCACTGGTTCAATTCCCAGTCAGAGCACATGCCTGGGCTGTAGGTCAGATCCTCTGTTGGGGGATGCAAGAGGCACCCAAACAATGTTTCTCTCCCTGTCTTTCTCCCTTCCTTCCCCTATAAAAATAAAAAAATAAATAAAATAAAATGAAATCTAAAAAAAGAACTGAGATTTAAAGGTAAATCTGTATAATTTTTAAGCCTGTGTTGATGAATTTTTTGACTAATCTGTTACAATTACAAATTTTAAACAGTGTTTTTTTAACTTTTAAAATCATGTGTCTTTTTTAGTGTCTAAAAATACACTCATCAGTTCTTAAGTTTTATGAAATATAAGCCTAGCTGTTTCCTCATTTAATCTTCATTCAAACACAACCACAAATTATAAATTTGATGTGTAATTCTATTTTGCAGATGATGAACTGAAGATTTAAAAAATGAATTAAGTTACTTTCCCAAGATTAGATGGCAGTAGTTGTAATGAAAATATCAGTAAAAGCTACAGCTTAATTTCTTACTGTCAAACACTTTACTAACATTTTCCATATAATAACTCATGTCATACTTTTATGAACATGTCAAAAGATGATTTACACTTTAATAGGAAGATCTAGTCTAGAACTATGCTTACTCAAAATAGCATATCAGTTATGTGACAGAATCAACTTAAAACTGGTTTTGTCTAATTTTATTGTCCTTGCTTTTACAGTTTTGAAATATTTTTTAATTAAGTATGTGAACAATTGTACAGTTGAGACTTAAAAAGTCCTGTAGCCTAACCCAGTTCCATAGATCAACTGATTCTTGGCTGGAAAATTTTAGGGACATATATTAACCTTCAGCATCTTGAGTCATATACTAACTTCAGTGTGGTCTCCATAAGAAAGTCTGATTTAGAATACCTATTTTTGTTAATGGGCTTTCCAAGAAGAGTCAATTGTCTATGGACTGCCAAGAACTTAAATGAATTAACTTGCTGGGTGAAGTTATTGTTTAATGTCAAGGTGTCCTGGAGGAGGCAATCAGGTAGAAAATAGTAATCCTTAACCTTTGCATAAAAGTTGTCACAGTGACATCAACCCCTATCTTAGAGCAATGTTTCTAAGATTTGAATTTAGAGAAAAAGTAAAATAGTGCCATTTACTGTTCTTTCCATGAAAAAGAAAGGTGATAGATGAGTTTTTATAATCAGGGAAAATATATGAGAAGAGAGAGACAAATAACTTTACTATCATATTTAAACATACCAAGAGCAAACATTTTAACTTTGAGAATGCTAGTGCTAAAAAGCTGATTGCAATCTTAAAATATTTAGTAAGAACATTAATTTTATATCTCATATTTGCTAATTGATTTACTTATCCTATAAATTTGAATAGGCACCACAAATTTTAAAAGAATACTTATAGAATTTTACTAGTTAAAATATTTTGACCACGATGACCTCTCTCCAAGTGCTTTCTTTCCTCTTAAACTAAAGTGGAGTAGTTATTCAGCTAAACATCAAAAGTGTAAATAAATTGCAGTCTCCTCTTTAAAAAACCTTAATTTCTCTGTGTACCATGTCTCAATTTCTTTTAAGTCAACATAACTTTCTCTAAAGGCAGTCTGCTAGAGCATTCAGGGAAGGATCATCTTGTAAATTGAATGGAACTGTTCATTACTCTCAAGTGTAAGTACAAATAACATTGAGAGAATGCACTAAATTAAGGGTGGAGAGTCAACATACACAAAGGTAATAAACTGCTCATCTTCACATTAGGAAAAGGACTTATATTCTTTTTCTTATTTCCCCATCATTATAATAGAAAATCTGTAAGCATGCATATTTTTCCTAAGCATAAGTGAAACTTTTTGAAAAAATGAAACTTAGTTGAAAAAGAAATCCTTCTGGAATGATCTTCCTGATCCAAAGGAAGGCTAATTATTTCCTTAAGCCACCCTTCAGCAGAAAGATAGACTGTGCCATGAACAGCCAAGTCACTGGAAGACAATGGAATTTAAGAGAGCAAAATATAGAAAAAAGTGTTCATGCAGCTGAAACAACATTTTTAATTCTATGTTATGTTTGATGGAAATGTTCAATTTTATGATAATTTGTTAAAGAGAAAAAATAGAAGGTCAAGCAAGGTCTTAAGTAGAGAAAAAATGACTACTGAATTTCTCAGTGAACTTTTTATAACAGACTGATTACTTCAAAGAAGGTCACAATTTTTGGAAATACTTGAAATAATTTAATTTTCATTCATTACTTAACACTTTCAAAAGTAATTATTCACACAATATATCTGTGGAAGAAAGCACATCTCAAATTTAAGTGAGAAAATATAATCATTGACATAAAGGACACGGGTCTTAAAATTTTTAGAAGTATTTTGTTTGTACAGAATCACTATCCATTGTATTTGCATTATAATATTTAAATATATGATTATTTTCAGGAACATATATTTTATATACTCTCTTGATAGGCAGCAACAATTACATATTAGCTCCTAAATTACTATTATTCACCTGTTTGTTACATGCCCTGGGCTGTTATTCATAACCTTTAGTGACTGAATATTTAAAGCTTTCTCTCTTTTAGTCCTCAATGTTATTGTAAATAAAGGGAAATTCTTTCCTTGGTCCACAATTTCCTCATATTTTATAAGCCTGTGGCTATGAAGCTTTCAAGTAAATAACAGATTTATTTTTTAATAGTATCTAATGTACTATTTATGATGTTTCATCCACTGTTCAAAATGAAAATACTGAATTTAATATAAATCCAGTTACAAGGTACAGAGGAACAAAATCTACTACCCAAAATATGTAATTTTGACATACTGATCATTTTGAATTAAAATTATTGAGAAACACCCAGTACAGCAACAACAACAACAAAACCCCCTCTGATCCTTATCTTCCCCCTAAAAGCAGGAAATAAATATCTCATGTAAAGTTATCCTCCTTACACCAGGAGGCTAAAAAGCATCCTATCACCAGTGTTAGAAATTTCAAGACTGAAAAAGCTACATAAACATTTTTTCCTTCTCCATTAGTTTGCTACCCCAAACACAAACTTATTTTCTCCAACCTTCACAAATAATCATTCCTTTGTTTAAAAATTACCATTTTTAATAGTAAATATTAAATAGTCTGCTTTGGTCACTCTTTGGCTCTATATCTATGAGACATCCATACATATATATTTAAATTTGATTCTCTCCTTTTACTCATATCAGTTCAAGTTTTTGAGCAGGCAGAAGAACCTTGAAGGGTAGAAGTAAAATCTTTTTGCTTCCCAACACAAGCTAGTTTTGACCAGACTGATTAATATGTTCTGAAATAAATTTATATAAATATAAAAATTAGCCTTTCATTGTGTATTAGTTTTACAGTTGTTGGGTGTTTGTCTTGTTTTGTTATTAATAGACATCTTTGAAAGAGATTATAAAATAAAACATTTAGGGAAGAAGAATTTATGGTTCAAGAAGAAGTAGACTATTTATAATTTTAGGTATTCAAAATAATCTTTTCATGTAGATTAGGTTTGTTTTAAAAAAAAGATTTATTAGTTCTTTCCAGTTGCTTAGGGAGTAGTGATTTACATGTAAATTTGTCACCTAGAACATTTCTTCTTTTTTTTATTGTTGTTCAAGTACAGTTGTCTCCATTCTTACCCCACCACAGCCTCCCACCCCACCCATCCCAGCCTGCCACCCTCGAACCTATCCCCTCCCCCTTGGCCTTGTCCATGTGTCCTTTATACATAGGACATTTCTTCTTTACCAGAAAAAAATACATGTGACTCAGACACAATATTCTATTATTTTATCAATTAAAACTAAAACCTATGAAGATTAACATTGATTAAAAACATTTGAAATAAAATTTAAATATTTATTATTAACCTGCACAAGCTTACTTTGCCAATTCTAACATTGCTTTCAACATAAATTTTCAACCTTATTCTTTTTTTGTTTTCTCACTAACCCACAGCTCCCCAGATGGTGTTTTCTTCACATTTCTCTTTTAGGGAAATGTCATGCCTTAAAGCTGGACAAGACATGCATCTCATTACTATCCAATGCTTTCTTAACTAATAAATAATCCAGAACACAGTATCATTAAAACACTGCACTTATCACTTTTTTCTATAAAAGACTTGGTGTTCTTCAACTTCTTGCATTAATCACATCTAATTTTACAGTATTAAAAACCAGTGGTAGTTCCATAAGAAGCACTGTATTGTCAATATGGCTTCAGAGTTAGAAGTTGGATCTATGCATACATAGATATAAATATATTTGGATTTAACTAGAGAAGGGAAATTATATTTGTAAAGAGAACAAAAATAATCAAAAAGTGGTCTAAAAAAGGCCTGCTGTAGTTCATTGTGAAATCTCTTAAATTAAAAATCAGATTTCTATGTCAATGGCAACTTGTCTCCTTGACTTACTGTATTTTGAAATGTCAGATCACATTTCTCAGTAGGCATTTGTGTGTTTACTATGATTTAGAGTTTACTATGATTTTTCTTTTTGCCAAGTTATCAGTCATCTTGAGTTTGGTATACTTGCTTAATTCTAAGTATCTAAACCTATAATTTAATCTCCACTTCTTATGTTAACTGTTAACAGCATTATTTAGTTTTGATAAGTACTTGCCTAAAGAATGATTCCCATTCCTCAGTCTGATAGAAATAAAGCTTTAAAGCTTTAAACAAGAAATAAATAAAACAAGAAATATCTGATATGTAGTCTTATTTTTGGTTAAGTTGCAGTGTGATACAAAATATAACTTGAGCACTGCTGGTTTTGCATAAGGGTATAAATTAAAACATAAATTTTTAAAAAGTGAAATACCATTCTTTAAAATGATCATTCTTTGCTACAGTGATCAGAATAAAGTCACTCAAATGTGGAAGAAAAAATTTAACCCTGGTTAAATACATAACACTTTTGAATTTGAAAATGCCAGGTTTCCAACCTCAAATCCAGTTTTACAATCTGTATGACCTCATTCACATTGTTTGACTTCAGTTCATCAATCTGTGAAATAGTTTGAATAATTCCTTCCCTAAAGGGTAGTGAAAATCAAGTGAAATAATAGAGCAAAATCCCTGTCAGGAGACAGAATAAATGTTAACTACAAAAACTAAGTTTATTTTTTGTAATTCAGACAATATTTTTTAAAAACACAGCTAAAATATAAATATATTATAGGATAGGATAACATGCTAATAATCATAAGCATGTAAATGACACCCATTTAGCATTTTCTATCTAATAGCAAAGACTCTGGTGTAGATTTAGGACTGTTGATTTCAGATACTAAGCATGCATGTGAGTCAGTGAAAGTAGAAAAGACATATAGACCCCCTGACTTAGTTGATATTAGGCCTTGTCATTAAGTGTCTGGGGACTAAAGGTAGACATGTGGTGACAAGTTTCAAAAACTTCACCTACATAGTAATGTTGTTTAGTGAAGGCAGGCCAACTTTGACATAGTTACTCATACATTTCATTAAAAAAGGATTATTACCAAGTTGTAACTTTGTGGAGTTGTAGAAATAAGGTATCTATAATTATTATAAGGTAAAAATTAAAGAAAACAATAAAGGCAACAGAGATCCTAGAGAAACATGATTTTTTCAGAAAGGAAACAGATGTCCTGTAAAAACATGAGTCTTATCCCATTAAAGACTATCTTTTTTTAAAAGATATTTTAAAAATTTAATTAGTATTATAGGGAAAATTATAGTGACTTATAGAAGAATATCAAAATATAAATGGAGACATTTAGAAATACTTATTTGCAATTACATTTAAATTATTATTTTCCTACATTTACCATTCCTTTTTTCCCACATTGTTTTATTGTTGCTCAAGTGCAGTTGTCTCCATTTTCCCTCACCACTCCCCCCCACCCCAGCTATCCCCACCTCACACCCTCAATCCTACCCTCCTTTGGCTTTGTCCATGTGGCCTTCATACATTTTTCTTGATGACCCTTCCCTCCTTTTCCCTGTTATCTCCTCCCACCTCCATTCTGGTCACTGTCAGTTTGGTCTTTATTTCAATGGTGTATTTTGCTGGCTTGTTTGTTTTGTCAATTAGGTTCCCCTTATAGGTGAGATCATATGGTATTTGACTTTCACTGCCTTATCTTGATTACTTAAGGCCAAATTAGATATAAATTCAGTAATGGTACTAGGGTACAATTTAAATATTGTTGTAAGCATTAATACATATTTTAAAAATATGGTAGCATGTGTATCTTTATGGTTTCTTTTATTACTCCTATGTTTAAAAAACTGTATACATATAAGATAAATTACATGAATGACTTGCCACAAGATATTCTACTTTAGAATGATGCTGTATATTAAATGGAGACAATCATAATTATTGATTGTATAAAAGCTCAGAGGACACTTGATATAACATGAAAATTGCTTTCCCTTCTTAGGAGCAATTCAGTATGACTATAAAATATTTTTTGCTGGGTCAATATCAAAGTCATACCTCAAATGACACTAAAACAACTTACCTTGTAAAACCATAGGCTTAGCATCAGGCCAGGTTTTATGTATCCAATTTAATATTTTTCAAGGTTGGACCACCACAAATATGACTTTAATTAACAAAATTCCTTCAGTCCTCCTCCGCTCCAGACTATAAAATGAAGCTATTCTCCTTAGCTAAGAATTGAGTAGCTAATCCAGCTTGCTTCTAATCTATTTTTCAACTATGTTTAATTAAATTTTTCTACATAAAAGATCTGGAATACATTGATTTATTTATTCATTTCTCCCTGAAATTAACTATGTCTTTCTTTATTAGAACCTCTTTTTACTTTTCCTAACAGGTCTAACTTCTCTGTAATGTCACCCTGCCTTTCTTTCTACCTCTGCCCTTATCTCATTCTTTCCCTCTTTGCCTTCTGGAATCATTCATTCATTTTTGCTGAAATATTTTATTTAAAAAAACTATAGAAAATTATACAATTGGCACATTGTTCATCACAAATTTTAGTAACTAAAACATTATAAATATCATAGAAGCCCTCTGTTTATCCACTCCTGCTGGTGTTTCCCACACTCTGTTCTTATCCACACAGATGTCACTACTATTTGAATTTATTTCAGAGCATAAAGAAAATATCCAGCCCTTTGTTTATTCTGGTATATTGGACACTGGAATGTGCAGCCCAGTACCTTCCTATAAATGACTTGTTGCAACTGTAGAAATTATGGTGTGTGGAAATCCTTCAGCTAGGAGCCTCTCTATGGCATTGTTATACCTCACATACCACCTTTATTAGGTCATAAGAATATGAAGGGTATAAAGTTCTAGCCAATTCCACTTGATGGGAAATAACTTTAAAAGATCATTCCATTTCCAGAGCTCCTTGTGGGGATGGCTGGGTTTGTTGCTGAAATAACCTTACACATTAACCTCTCCCTGTCTCAATTTCATCATGTTGGAGAATTAGGACTTATATTACAGTATTGAATAAAAGTACCAATGTGTGCCATTATAGTTCAGTCTTTTATTTCACCTTTCAGTTTTATAATTGTAAGTTTTTATTGGAAGGATTTAGAGCTGTGCTATGTAATAACAACATGTTGCTAGTTACTACTACGTGAAATTAAAGTGTGTGATTAAATGCGCCAGAAGTGAAAAAATATGAAAAAATTCAAAATATCTCATTAATGATTTGTATTTCTTATTTTGACAACTTGTTGAAATGGTATTTTGTACTGTGTTTAATAATATATTTATATATCAGTTTCATCTATTTCATTTCACTTTAATATGGTTACTAGGAAGTTTAATATTAATGAAATTATTATTTGCCAAATTTCTTTTTAATCGAATGGTGTGGAAGTTTTGTGAAATGTTTTCTCTGTATCTATGAGATCATGTTTTAGTTTCTTGCATTAATCTGTTAATGTAGTGAGTTACATAGATAGATTTTTTTCAAAAGATCAGCCATGCTTGCTCTTGAGTGATTCAAACCAACTTAATCATATATATTTTTATAAACATAATGTATAGTTAGTTTGCTCATATTTCACTTAGGGCTAATGAATCTGTTAATTGATAATATTGGTATATAAATTTTCTTCCTTGTCCTGCCTTTATCAGATATACACTAGTCCAATAAAAACAGAAGTGATTCTGATGAATTTTATGGGTAGTTTTTGTTTCCCCCACAAGATTTAATGTTTTAGATTTAGAACTGTTAATATTTTTCACTTTTACTTGTATCAGTTTTGATAATCCCCAAACTTCATTGTTTATATTCTGCTACATTCTTTGAGTGAATCTCTTATCATTTTGAGAAATTCAAAATCTAAAAACAGTTCATTTAATCTTTTCTTCTAGTAGCATTTTTTCTAGAAATTATCCTTTCATTAATATATATTAATACCAATTAAACAACTTTTAAATTCTTTTTTCAATTGTATTTTTGATATGTTTTATCAGATACTTTCTCACACATTATGCTATGTATTTTAAATTCCAACTACATAAGATATCTTTAGTTAATGTTTTATTACTTGTAACAATATTACTATGTTTAAAGAATGTGGTAAATTTACTGTTATATGTCAAAATAATACAATTTTCACAAATGTTCCCAACGTTTAGGTTGTTATCTTATTTTTTAAGGTTTTATTTACTTATTTTTTGAGAGAGGGGAGGGAAGGAGAAAGAGAGGGAAACCTCAAAGTATGGTTGCCTCTAACGTGCCCTCTACCAGAGACCTGGCCTGCAACCTAGGCGTGTGCCTTGAACAGGAAATAAACCAGTGACATTTTGGTTCACAGACTGGCACTCAATCCACTGAGCCACACCAGCCAGGGCATATCATCTTATTTTTTAAGTCAAGTATTATTTTTTGACACCCAGAATTAGTCATTTTTGTTTTTATTATTATCTTATTAAGTCAATATTTGTCTACACTGTCTCATATTTTTACTGGTAAGAAGTTTTAATTCCAACCTTTATTTTATTCATTTATTTTTAGTCATGCTTATGTTTATATATATTATTTTAAAAATCTATTATCTTAATTTTTAAGAGGAGTAATTCTGATTTTTTTCCTGTTTTTTGTTCATAATGGATATTTTCTCCTCATGTATTTGCTGAGGGCCTCTCAGTAGAGAGATATCTGTGTTAGTTTATGTCATGTGCCCTATGCATTACATATTTTAGGCTAATTACTGTAGTCAAAATTTTATATACTACCGTGGTAGTATAAAAATTTCAATTCCAAACTCTAGTTTAGGGTAATATATTTTTGAGAGGGCTATTTTATTTCTTACCATCTTTTTGTGCCTGGAGAAAAACAGGCAGGTTTCCTGCTTTCTTCCTGTTTAATTGGCATTTAAAAATAAATTATTTCATTATTTTACATTATTATACCCAGTGATAGTTCAATTTACCTCCTTTGTGGGCAAAAGAATGTTTCTACTCCTCATTTCAAGAAACTTCAAATCTTCAAATATTTTGAGACTAGCAAAACAGAAAAAGCCAAGTTAAATTAATAATCTTTTTAAAGACTCCTTTGGGAATGTTTTCCTTATTTTTGTGTCATTTCTGTTAATCCTATAATGAGTTGTTTGTTACATCCAGCATTTTTTATCCAGACTGAGGGAGGTGGGGGAAGGGATTGGAGCTGTACACAGATGCACTATGGCTGCCTATTGAGATGACTGGGAGAGAGAGGGTACCGTGAGGGAGACAGAGAAGGTGGGGTGGGGCTGGGAGGCCACATCCCAGAGTGTATAATGGACAAGATCTTTCAACCTGTGATTGGGAATATGATCATCTTTCATTTTCATACCAACAAATACAACATTTTTAATGGCATTGACCATAAAAAGAGAAATTAGAAAATTCTTTTTTCAGCATTAAATTTACATTGATTTTAATATAGTATAGTATTTTAAAATAATATAGTATTTTGTCTGTCTTTTGCAAGAACACTATTTTTCTGATTCTCACTTTGTCTACTAACTTACTCATCCTTAAAAACCAGAGCTATGGCACCTATATTCTTTAAAGGTTTTCAATATGGCTCCCAAGATGGTTAATTTTATGTGTTAACTTGGCTAAGTCAAGATACCCTGATATTTGTACAAATGTGTCTAGATGTCACTGTAAAAATATTTTTAGGTGGAATTAAGATTTAAACCAGTAGATTTTGAATAAACATATTATCCTCCATGACATGGTAGACCTCATCCAATCAGTTGAAGACATAAGAAAAACACTGTTGTCTCCTGAGAAAGAGGGAATCGTACATGCAGACTGCCTTTGGATTCAAACCTTAACCTCCACTCTTCCCTAGGTCTCCAGCCAATCCCACAGATTTGGGCTTGCCAACCTCCACAGTCATATTCTTCAGAGAACCCTGACTATTTTATCTCTACTCTGAATTACGCTTTCCTCTCTTGAACTTGTTAGATAGCAGCTAGGAATGAGTGGCCAAAGGGAAAATAAAGTAGGGACCTTGGCATTACAATCTAACCAAGAACTTAATGCAGAAGGCTAGAAACAAAAGAGAGACATAGCTCACCAATTAACTCAGCTGTCCTGAGCCCAGTTTGATAAGATTACCAGATGTCCCTAACATCACAAGCAAAATAACACCAGAGAAGGGGAGTCCTTGAGACTGCTGAGAAAGGGGGCTTCTGTAAGCTTCTGTGACAATCCCCCTAAGATTGCCAGATGTCCCGAACATCACAAGTGGGAATAGCACAGGGAGAGTTAGGGGGTCCTTGAGATTCTATGCTGTGAAAGGGAGCCTCTGTAACAATTACACTAACTAAGATAAGGAAATACAGCCTTTGTAGCTATACATTATCCCCAAGGGTAAGAAGGAGGGAAAACCTAGAAGCTGACTAAGGTATTTGTGTTGCAGCCACTCAAGGCCTGAGAGGTTCACAGTATTGGGGCAGATGGAAGAAAATACATGGAGACATGGGGATGCCTGGCATACCTTTATTCGTGGGTGGGCAAGCCCCACACACTGCAAGCTGCTTGTCCCCCTGCTTGTTTCTGCTTGTCATACTGCATGTAACCTGTCCCTTTGCATGGCACATGTTGTGGCACCCAAGGGGAAGTCCCTACCTGCTTAAGTACCAGAGACAAAGTCAGCAAAAAGCAAAAAAAAATTGCATGTCATAACATGAGTCTGCACATGTGAGCCCACTTCATGGTATGGGAACCATTTACTGGACACAGTCTCAAGGCTATGCAAACAATAGTTATCAGACCCTTTCAAGATTATGGGAAAACTGCTTCCCTTAGTTACCCAGATACCTGGTTGAGGAAGCCAGGTAACCTCCATTTACCCTACAGTATTTTCCCTGAACCCCAATAGTCAGGGTACTTAGATTAGCTAAGTACCAGTTTGTAGCCTGGATTCAAGTGTGTAGAACAAACTTAACAAACTCACTAACATCTTTCTTCCCTCTATACCAGGACCATTTAGACTAGCCGTGTGCCTGCTTTCAGGTTTGTGCTTGTGTGTGTTTCACAAACAAACTTGCTATTTCATCTCCACTATATATATTTGTATTTCTTGAATTTGTGTCTTGTGAGTGAGACAAGAACAGGGGCCTCTTGACTCAGGTCTCTCTCCATAACAAATTCATCAAATGATAGAATGACTGTAAAAGATCCTTGCCCTTAATAATTCTGCAGTTTAATAATATTTTCATAGTTACAGAACTTCCTCACTTCATAAAATTTCAGAGCTGATGGTCCAATCAAATGTTCAGCCCAGTTGTCTTAACTCTGCTTCCCCAATTTTGAAATAATGTTTCTATATTTTCCAAATAGCTACATTTCTCACTGTTAGTGACTCCTTCCATTTCATTGGCATAAGTATTCTCAACTAGATATTCTTTGTTAAATTTTTAAAGGACAGCAGTTGTGAAGCAGTAGAAGTACTAAACTCAATTGTATTTTATATGCCTAATATCAGATAAAATTATCCATGTACAAAAATATACTAAATAATCAAATATAATTTAGAAAAATCTCTAATAAAGTACTAAAGAATCATAACATGGCGATGGTATTCCTTATATAGAAAGAATAACATATTATGTTTTCAAATATATGTCAGTAACTTGTTGGGATATTTCATATCACTACTCTGCAGTCCATTTTACTTATCTTTTTTTATAAATGATCTTATTTGTCCTCAGGGGCAATTGCATTCATGTATTGGAGATTAATTATCATTTAACATGCATTCTAATACAGGTTTAGTTGTTCTTTTAGTGTCTTCAATTTTTTATGATAATGATAACTGAATGTTATTATTATTTTAAATATTTTATTTATTTTCTTTTTAGAAAGAGGGGGAGGGAAAGGAAAAGGGATAGAAACATTAACCGGCTCCCTTCCGAATGCCCCCAGCATGCCCCCAACCCAGGACCTGGCGCAACACCCAGCAGGTGCCCTGACTTGGAATCCAACCTGGGACCTTTTGGTTCCCAGGCCAGAGCTCAACAACTGAGCCACACCAGCTAGGGCTAAATGTTATTTTAATTTAGTTTTGGGGTGTAATTCCATTTGCCATGCAAAAATATGTATTATAAACCACAAAATGTTGACTTTTCTTTTTTACTGTCTTCAGATGTGTGCAGTTTGACAGTTGTTTTCACTTAAATTATCAGAGTGGTCGAGAAACAATCATTAGAAAAAGAAAGGTTTTGGTTAATGATTTAACTTTATTATGGATATATATACAGTTACATTTTTACCACATGTTATATCCAAAGCTTATACATTGGTAACTATCAACAAGCTACCATAGTTAACTACTTTCTCCAACTTCATACTTGAGAGTTAAAGATTTTGAAGTAGATTAGTCATGATTTTAAAGTATTTAAAAATCATATTGAGTCTACAGCCATACCACCCTGAACACACCCTATCTTGTCTAAAAATCATATTGATTTCCAGCTAGTGATCCCAGGTTGTTGCATCTTTCATTATGCTTTCTTAAATAAAATGGTGAGTATAGTACACAGGTTAATATTTTTTATAAAATCTGATAATCATTTAGTTAAACCAAGTTCTTTGCCTGGAAAAGGTCAAACTCATTTTAAATTGCTTAAACAACTGAAGTGCAAAGACTAATGTAGAAAGATTCCTAAATAAACTAGTTGTGTCTTTAAAATGTATGGAATCCCAGGCCTTAATTATTTGAAAAAGCTTCAGATACCCAGGAAATAACTTGTTTTCCAACCATTTTTTAATGGCACATAATAAAAAATTATATTTCTGTTCCAAGAGTGACCCAGTACACAGTGACCCCTACATATGTCCACACAAAGACAAGAAGGAAAACAGGCACCCTGACTCTATTGTTCCCTGCATTCCTGAAACACATCACTGCTAAAACTCACGGCAACTCCTGTCAGTGAAACACTGAGGTAGAATAGTGCTTCTCAGTTCAAATGATTTCATCTTTTTTATGAATCTGGCAAGTATATCAGAATTTTACAGGGTAAATAAAAGAAAGGAAAAAGCATCTTATGCAGAAAGGCCTCAGTAACATTATTTCATTTAAACATGGTTTTATTCCATATCTTTTCATAACATCGATTAAAAAAATGATTCTAGCCTAGGACACTGCCTGTGTGGAGTTCATGTTCTCCCCTGTCTCTGTGCGTTTTTTACTCTGCTTTCCTCATCTATCCCAAACATATACACCTTAAGTGAACTGGCACATCTGCATTGTCCCCGTCTGTCTGAGTAAAGGTGTGTGTCTGTATGCCCTGTGATGGAACGGATCCTATACAAGGTTGTTGGTTCCCACCTTGTGCCTCCAGCTGCTGGGATCAGCTCCAGCCACCAGCAACCTTTGACAGAAATAAGTGGGTTGGAAAATCATTATTTTACTTGTTTTTCTTAAATGTAGTATATATATTGCAATGGTTAATATTAGAAGTATTCTAGATCTTTATTTAGAAGTTTGGTGATGCTTTTGTGACAAGAAATATGCCATAGGAACTTTACTCTTGTTTATATCAATTACCCTATAGTAAAATTTGTTTCATTAAATGTTGTTTAGGTTAAAGTCACAGTTTATAAGAGTTTATTGACAATGTTAAGAAGGGACTTACTATATTTTAAAAACAAAACAGTGGAGATTTCTTTCCCTTTCCTTGATGCTATTTTGTAACCTGGTGTGTTCTAAAAATTTGTCAATTTTCAATAAATGTACAGTGTCCAATATATTCCTGCTTTCTTGAATATATTTGGTGAATATTATGGATCCTAAGAAGATTCATTTGATATATGAATCCTGAGAAGAAATTCATCTGCTGACTTGGTCTCCCTGTGGTCAACCAAGGGCCCAAATTTTATGAATAAGAGTTTAGTGTCCATTGCTGACAGAGGGTCTTCACGTACTCTGTGTACTGGGAAGAACCTCAGACTGGGTTCTAGGCTTGCAACACTATTCCCTGCTTGTCTATGCCATCTGAGTCAACCACTGAAGAGAAACCCTGGATTCATCTTTATACCAAGGGCTTGAGACCCATCCCATCTTATCAGAACTGCAAAATTTGGATACCTCTTTTATATAAAACTTTCCTAATTAGCAACTTGGAAGGGAACTTTCATTATAAAAGGTGACCTCCCTTTTGTCTTGGTTAAATGCAATTTAGGTTGTTACCTAAATCTGTGTCTCCTGAGCTGCAGGTCCTTTAGCTCAAGTAAATGCTTTTTATTCTTTATTACAGTTGAAATTAATTTAGGTTTATAGAATTGGTTTTATTTTGAAATGTAATTTGGAGTTAGCAGGTCATGTTTATCTGTTTATTCTAAGATTTGGAACACTGAAGAAAGATATTACTTAGAGTTTTCCAGAGAAACAGAACCAATGATATGAATAGATAATATATAAGAAGAGATTTATTATAAGAATTGAGTCATATGATTATGGAAGCTGCAAAGTCTCATCACCTGCCATCTGCAAGCTGAAGAACCAGGGAAGCTGATGGTGTAATTCAGTTGGAATCCAAAGGCCTGAGGACCAAGGGAACCAATAGTGTAAGTCTCAATCCAAGTTCAGAGGCTCAAGTATCCAAAGGGCCAACAGGGTAAATCTTGGTTTGAGTTTGAAGGTTGAAAAACCAAAAGCACCAATGTCTGAGGGCAGAAGATGGACTTCCCAGCTCAAGAAAAACTTTTTTTTCTTTTCTCTGCCTTTTTGTTCTACTTTAAACCATCAATGTATTGAATTTTGCCCACGAAGTATAGGTCAGGTTGATCTTCATTATTCAGCCTATCAATTCAAATGCTAATCTCTTCCAGAAACACCCTCACAGACACACCCAGAAATAATGTTTACTAGTTCTCTGAGCTGTCAATTTGGTCTATAAATTTATCATCACAGAGTAGCTGAGGTGGGAGCCAGAGTTGGTTTGGGCCTGGGTGCTGCCCCAAATATCCAGGTTCCACTAGCCAAGACAGATAGTGAGCTGCAAAAATGGTAGAGCCTGATGGACTGACAGAGGGCATAGCAATAAGGCCTAGGCTCTCTCACAGGGAAAAGCATTCTGGGAGACATAGTTCCAAATTATATAAGTTGACAAAGTACATTACCATGTCTACTGTACTACATTTCCTATAAGTTAGCAAGACATTAAAACATCAGTAATCATGTATAACTTCATGTGAATGGAAGTACCAAATCTTTTTATGGCAACAGTTAATTTTCCACAGGTTTTGATCAGGAGGCTGTATATTTCATCCACCCAAATGAAATAAATAAAATATATTATGTGCCAGAATCTAGATAATTTACCTTGAATGTAGAAAATTTTTAAAAGGGAAGACTTTGTTTTGTTTATTCCAGAATATTTCTGAAGCTAGTTCTACTAAGAGAGAAATATGTTCAAATTTGTCTGTGATCATTTGAGATCATCTATCATTTACACAGAATTGGACACTAACTAGTTCCTGAAATAAAATGTAGATATTACATAGTATTTTATTTAAGCCAATATGGTAGATAAATACCCAGCGAAACCTGTAGCAAACACACTAAAAATGCAAGATAAAGCATTATAAAATTATTTTTCAGTGAAAATAACTTGGTAAAGAATTGAGGAATACTCAGATACCAAAAATCAAATATTACTCAGACACCAAATGTCTCCCTGTGAATGGAATATTGCTTGTTTTCTTCAATGTTTTTCTCAGGGTAGGCATGGTTGGACAAAATGGTGGCTGAACTACAACCCGGAAAAAGAGGGCTGACACCAGGTCAGAGAGCTGAAATGTCAGGCTTTGCCATGGCAACCAGAGCCTGAGGAGGACCACCAAAGATATGCTGCCACTTGGCTCAAAGGGACCAATCCCCAGATCCTGTGAAGACCCCCAGATTTGGTGTATAAAACCCCGCCCCGCTCTTTGTTGGGGAGCAACTTCCCTGGTCCCACTCTGTGGACCAGAGAACCTCACCTGGGTGCGCAAACCCCAATAAAGCTCTACACTGCCTGATTTTGTGGCTGATTGGCATTTCTTCCTCAGCGGAGCCTAAGAAAACCTTACATTTGGTGCCAAAACTGGGGAGGAGTTGTCCACTGAGGACCGCTCCTCCCCCTACTCCCCGAGGAAACCTGGCGGCCACCCCACCAGTCTGTACTAAGAACCAGGGTAAGTGCCGGTGGCCCCTGAGTTTCTGGTCCCTGAACACTGATCCAGGGCCCCCGTCTGCCAGGAGAGGCTGCTCTCCCACTGAAAATCGCAGCACTGCATCGGGGTGACCCTTCTGGGAGACGCAGCTCTCCCTCCGCTGAGAGGCTCCAGACACCGGAGGAGACTTCCCTGGGCTTGGATCCTCGTATTTACCGGACCGGATCAGCAGATTGAGTTGCAGGACACCAATTCCCACCTGTTGGTTCTTGCAGGACCAGGAATGGGGGTCAGGAGTCCAAACCAGACTCCAAGTCACCTCTATGGTGTCTTCTAAAGAATTTGCCAGCAATTGATCCTGGCCTAAAGTGAAAACAGCAGATTTTCCTATCCACTGCAGCCTGGCCGTTATATCAGCTCGATAATCAAGAAACCTGGCCTCCTGAGGGTACTTTCGATTTCGCTACTCTTACTGATCTAGATAATTTTTGCAGACAAATTGGCAAATGGTCCGAGGTCCCCCACATTCAAGGTTTTTGGGCCTTGAGCTCCCGCCCTGACCTGTGCACCCAATGCTCTGCAGTCCAAGTTCTCCTGGCCCAAGGGAACCCTGAATCCGCATGGCCTCCTAAGCCTACTGCCCCAGAACCTTCCTCCCCCTCCTCCTTTTCTGATTCCCCTGAAGACCTTGCTTCTACCCCTCCTCCCCCTCCTCCTTATCAACACCTGCTGCCAGGTACTCCAGCTCTGGCCCCTCCCTCTCAGCCTGACTCCCGTCCTCCCTCTGAAGACCTTTCTTCCCCTGTCAGCTCACGTACCCACTCCCGCCTGAATTTAGAGCCCCTAGACTCCCGTATTTGCCCCCTCTGGGAAGTGGCGGGAGCAGGTGTAGTCCAGGTCCATGTCCCTTTCTCACTGGCTGACCTCTCTTCAATCAAGAAGCACCTAGGCTCCTTTTCCATTAACCCTACCAATTTTATTAAGGAATTCCAATACCTAGCCCAGGCCTATGATCCCACATGGCATGACCTACATATCATATTAACTTCCATCCTGACCCCGGACAAGCGCGACTGCATCCGGACTGCAGCTAGGGCTCATGCAGACCAAACTCACGCCACCAATCCCCTCATGATGGTAGGGAGTGAGGCAGTACCAGAGGCAGAACCAGGCTGGGACTACCAGGTAGGACAGGCGGGTTGGAGGCACCACGACCAAATGGTCAAATGCCTGATAGCAGGCATGCACCAATCGGCCCAAAAGGCAGTAAATTACGATAAACTCAGAGAGATCACCCAAGGCCCCGGGGAAAATCCGGCGCTGTTCCTCAACAGGCTTACTGAGGCAATGGTGCTCCATACCTGACTTGACCTGGCTTCTAACGCTGGGGCCGCTGTCTTAGCTACTCACTTTACCTCCCAGTCAGCCCCAGACATTAGAAGGAAACTAAAAAAAGGCCGAAGATGGCCCCCAAACCCCCATCCAAGATCTGGTAAATATGGCATTTAAAGTTTTCAATAACCAGGAAGCAGAGGCTGAGGCCACCCACCAGGCTCGCCTACAGCAAAAGGTAGCCCTGCAAACCCAAGCCATGATAGCAGCCCTGCGTCCGGCGGCAAACATTGATACAGGGGCAAAGCCTAAGTCCAGGCCAAAGAATGCCCCACTGGGGGCCTGTTTCAAGTGCGGTAAAGAAGGACACTGGGCCCGCCAATGTCCTCAATCTTGGCCACCAACAAAGCCTTGCCCTGACTGCCGATAGTTTGGCCACTGGAGGGATGCCTGTCCCCTTAGAAGCTCGTCCTCGGCACCTCCACACGGGGGACCAGTTGACCAAGGTGTGGACTCTTCCCTGGCCACGCCGGAACTTCTAGGACTACTGGAAGACTGAGGCAGCCTGGACTCCAAGACCCCCATCACCCTCGCCAAGCCCAGGGTAATGCTGCAGGTAGCGGGTAAGTCCACCTCTTTCCTAGTGGACACCCAGGACTACCTACTCTGTTTTACCATCTTTTTCAGGACCTCTTACTCCTTCCCAGATCTCGGTCATGGGGGTTGATGGGACCGCATCTCACCCGTGGTGAACTCCCCTACTAAACTGCAGTCTGGATGGCTTTCCCTTCTCGCATTCATTTCTTGTCATACCCTCCTGCCCCATTCCACTGTTAGGACAGGATGTTCTCCAACTATTAGGCACCACTCTCCAGATCACGCAAAACCTGGCCCCTTCTCCCTCATTTATCTTCCCAGTGTTAGAGGACCCAACTCCTCCCCCAGCTCTACCTATTGCTCCTTCCCTCGTCTACCCACAACTATGAGGACACCTCCCGGGGCAAGATTGGCAGGTCGACTTCATGCACATGCCTCCCCATAAAAAATTCTGCTACCTCTTAACTTTTGTTGACACGTTTTCAGGTTGGATTGAGGCCTATCCCACAGCAAAAGAAACAGCGAATATGGTGGCCAACTTCCTCCTCAACTACATCATCCCACGCTTTGGATTGCCCTCCTCTATCCAGTCAGAAAACGGCCCGTGCTTCATCTCCCAAATCGTCCAGCAGTTCTCCACCTCTCTGGGCATCACCTGGAAGCTGCACATTCCTTATCATCCCCAGTCCTCCAGTAAAGTAGAGTGGGCTAATGGCATTCTGGAAACCCACCTGACTAACCTTACCCTAGAAACTAGAAACTCCTGACCCTCTCTGCTCCCTGGCCCTCACTCGAATATGGGCAGCCCCATGGGAACCAACAGGACTTAGCCCTTTCAAACTACTGTATGGCCGTCCTTTCCTAATTAACAATAACCTGCCAGTACATACTCCTCCTCTGGTTTCCTACCTGTCTTATCTCTCCCTCCTCCTGCATCTCCTACAACAGCACGCTGACAGAGTTCTTCCTCCAGTAGGGGGTGCCCGGAGACAGGCCCGGCCACTCTCCTGCAGCCTGGAGACCAGGTATTACTCAAAGAACTCCGACCTGGGCCATTCCAGCCCATGTGGACAGGACCCCATACTGTTATTCTAGCCACCCTCTTCTCCTGGCTATGTCTCATTAATCAGGGCATCCAAATATTTAATATTACTGCTATCGGGAATATCACTAACTATTTTCTTTGTGCTTAAAGAATTCGCGAGGCCTCCTGGGTCACCTTTAACCCGATGCTGCTCCAGGTCCGAACCTACTCCGCCCCTCGCTGAGGAGCCAGAAATGGCTGAACTCTAGCCCCTCCCCTCTATGTTCCTCAGACAGCAGGAAGTAGTCAGATCGAATGAGGCACCACTTATCCTGTCAAAGAGGTCAGAATGTCAGGGTGGGCGTGGTTGGACAAAATGGCAGCGGAACTACAACCCGGAAAAAGACGGCTGACATCAGGCCAGAGAGCTGAAATGGTGGGCTTTGCCATGGCAACCAGAGCCTGAGGAGGACCACCAAAGATATGCTGCCACTTGGCTCAAAGGGACCAAACCCAAGATCCCGTGAAGAAGACCCCCAGATTTGGTGCATAAAACCCCGCCCCGCTCTTTGTTTGGGGCGGCTTCCCCGGCCCCACTCTGTGGACCAGAGGACCTCGCCCAGGTGCGCAAACCCCAGTAAAGCTCTCCACTGCCTGATTTTGTGGCCAATTGGCATTTCTTCCTCGGCGGAGCCTAAGAAAAACCTTACAGTTTTATTATTAACAGTAGGAAATTTCTCGCCAATCTTATTCACTCATATAAAAATTCAGTGAATGAATGAGTGAATTAATAAATGAATGAATGAAATAGGCTTCAAAGATTTTAAACTGAAATCCTTAAACTAATTGGATTTCTCAAAATTGTAGACAGACATTTTCTTCAGTTGCATTATGAAATGGCTGTACAAGGGAATCACAGAGGTAAATTACTTAATTAATTGCACTGACTTAGTTTTTGAAATGAGCTTTAAAGAAGGCAATGATAAAAATAATGAGCAATACTTTAGCACTTTATTACCTTGACGTTCCATCTGCTTTGAATAATTTCTATGTAATAGTATTTATGTTTTTTAAATATTCTATAAATTACAGCTGTTGGAAAAAACAAAGTGTTCCTATTTCTTTGCATATCAACTGAAACTTTAAGATAATTGTTATTTTTCTACTTAATGAGCTTACTGTATCTGAACAGTATAGTTGAACCTCATATTTAACTGTAGAATCCAAAGATATTTACTTTGGCCTGTATAAGAGTTAAATTCTCAGTTACTTCAGAGATTACTTACCTTCTTAATACCCCCCCCCCCCTTGGAGAAAAGTGATCAATGGAGCACTGCTGGCTCTGATCCTCAAACTTGAACTTCTGCCATTTTCCCCAAAGGACACATATATCTGGAACTCATTTCCTCTCTGTGACATCAAAGCTAAGGTCCTCAGCCTTCAGGGAACCACTCAATATTAATTTGTTTAGTTAAGCTTTTATTAAACTGATGAGGTGGAAAAGAGTAATTGAATTGGTAGCAAATTTGAATATATATTCATGTGGCTATACCTCTGAACATATTCATAAATTTCCATCAGAGTCTCATTTTATTAGTTAAATTTAACAATGATGATTCCTCACTATTTTTAGTATGCCATGAATGTATCTCTCTTTTCTAAAATCCTATTTTTAAATATCCTGCACATATTAATAAGGTAAAACTAGAATAAGCTTTTTATTAGCTCATGTATTTGCATATAACATGGTTATCTACTTACCTCAGTAAAACCTGATGGGACAAGATTGTTCTGTAAAATAATGAAGTACTGCCCTAAAACACAGTTTTTATTATAATATTTTACTAAGCTTAAAAATATAATAGGAACCAACGTGATATTTATTGCAATTATAAAGAAAGTAAATATGTGGCCAAACATGGATTAAAATTCTTTATTAAGTATATAGATAAACCAGGTTGATTGTTACTTATCTATCAATAGAATGAAAGGAAAAAATGGAATAGGTTAAATGTATAGATTTTACAGATGTAAATATATTTGAGTGGGTGACTGGAATATGTAATTTTATAGCTCTTATGGGAAAATTATACTCAACTGTGATTCAATTTATAAAAATGTTCTGTAAATACTTTTTAAAGAAAAATCAAAATAAACACTTTAAATCTTTATGTGTTTTAAACATTTACTTTATCTGATACTAGTGTTTCAGGGATAATGGTATTCCCCCCATACTTTCTAATATACAAAGAACTATGCTGCCTCCCTGGCTAAGTGAAATCCAGAAGAACCCAAAATTCTCACAGAAATGATTTAATTTATGATGCCTATATGCTTTTACTGATGTCATGGAATTTCATTCAATCTATCCAATAATTACTTCCAATTATATTTTCCTTTGATTTTATAGTTAGCACAGAAAATAATGATATACTTCTTTGATAATCTGAATATCAAAGGAACTATCTTGCAATAAAGTCTTATTAAACTCACTTGAAGTAAATGTAATAATTTCTTGTTCAGCTGTTAAAAAGAAAAAGAAGCCTAGCCATACATGGCGTCATAGTGCTATTTTCTTGTTCTTTTACCAACTCTTGACAGAAAAATGATGCCCAGAATTTTAAAAATCTCCAATGAAATTCACATGCACTAATAAAAAATGACAGAGAACTGGGCAAGCCTCAGTGATATACATGACTGAATAATATTTACTTAAACCAGAACATTAATGTGTCCCTCTTCCCCCAAGCTAAATAACTCTTATAACACAATGGCCACCATCAAATTCTCACAGGAACCCCAGGTCTGCTTTTAGCTGCCATCTGTGAGGCAGCTGAAATTGGCTGAGCCTTCCTTTGTTATGCGTATATGATGTTATGGCTTGGTTAATGGCTAAGAATCCAAGTTAAAAAGAAGGATGAATCCCTCTGATGTCATTCTCTTTATTGTGTCTGAAGATCTGTGCCCCACCACCCACCAGGCTTCCCCTGACTGACCTGTGTTTACCTTCTGTCAGTGCCACTTCCCACTGGGTTATTGATGTGCTTCTCTGCCCAGGAAGCCAGTGCTCTCAATGCACTTCGTTAAGCTGACACCACGGGCACACACAAGCTTTTGTTGTACCATAGGTGAAGAAGAATGTTTGTGCAGGGGTGCATTGAATATCTCAGTTATGCTCTTTCTTGAGAATCAGGAGAGAGAGACAGATATCTTATTACACATTCTTCTTATTCAGATGATACCTGAAAACTCACTCAGTTCCCAAGGAAGGCAAAGTTCAATTCTTCCCTATGATCAAGATCACTTTTTGCATAGAATCTGACTGGTGAGTTAAGGTGGCTCCAAAGTAAAAATAAATCTGCATTAATTAAACAACAGTAAATTGTAAGTTGTAGCATTAAGTATATGTTTTCTTTCTTATATAATGAAAAATAGTGCTCTTATTTTTATTTAGGTTTAATGGGGTTCATACAATCATCCTTTTTCATGTCTCAGAAAACATTAAATATCATACTGAAAATTGACTACATACTTTAGAAAAATTTAGGTAATATTACTATGTGAAAATGTTATTTGCCATTTTCACTATTTTATTTCCCCCACAAAGAAAGATAAATATAAGGATAATAGTAGAATATCTTCAAAATGGAGATCCACAGTCTTTTTCTTTTTTACTTCTATGTAAAAGTCTTTAACATAATAGGTTAATATTTGCCTAGATATATTAACATATACATGAAAATGTAAGTATGATCATAAAGCAGAAAATACTCATGAACTTGCAGTTATACAAAATACAGTGGAATTAACACAACTGTTTGTAAAAATCTAAAAAAGAGATTAAGTTTTCTGATCAAATATTGATATGTCCTCTACATCTATAATATTCAAGTTCCTTATATGTAAAATAATTGAATTTAACTATCAATTCTAATGCTGTGTTTAACTTTAAAACACACAACAACATGCAACAAAGAGAATATTTATAATGTAACCCAGAAAATGAAAGTTAAAATTATTTATTGTCAACAACCAACCAGTGTTGGTGAGGACATGAAGAAGAGAACCCTTATGAACTGTTGTTGGGAATACACATTATTGTTGCCGCTGTGGAAAATAGTATGGAGTTACATTAAAAAATTAAAAATGGAAATGTCTTATGACCCAGTGATTTTACCTCTGGGAATAGATCTAAAGAAATGTGAAATGCTAATTCAAAAGAATATATTCACCCTTATGTTCATTGAAACATTATTTACAACAGCCAAGATTTGGAAGCAGCCAAGTGCCCATCAGTAGATGAGTGAATAAAAAAGCTGTGGTACATTTACATAATGGACTATTATTCACCCATAAAAAGAGAAGGGAATCTTTCCCTTTACAACAGCATAGATGGACCTGGAGATCATTAGGCTTGGTGAAATAAGCCAGTCAGTAAAAGACAAGGCCCATATAATTTCATATTTGGAATCTAATGAACAAAATTAATGAACAAAGTAAACGAACAAAAACAATTAAAACAGACTCATAGATAGATAATAGACTGTCAGCTGTCAGAAGGCAGGTGATTTCCTGGGCTGGGTAAAAAAGATGAAGAGAATAAGCAAAAGAAAACAAACAACAACAATAACAACAAAACTCCTCATAGACACAGACAACAACATGGTGATTACCAGAGGTGAAGAGGAAATCCATACTGATGGAAGGAGACTTGACTTGGGTTGGTGAATTTGCAATACAATTCTATGACACAATATGTGACACACAATATATGTCATAGAATTGCACACCTGAAAGCTATATAATTTTATTAACCAATGTCACCACAAGAAATTCAATTAAAAATAAAATGAAATAAAATGCCAGTCACACAAAAAAGTTAAAATTAATATTAAAATTGGGGGAATGATTAATCATTTACCTTGTTATTGGGTGTCCAATTTTTAGACATGATATTATGGGTAAACCATTAATCTACTCATTTGTGGACATAAGATAATGTGTTGTGAGAATGCAGAGGCTATCTGATCACTGCATTTTTCTTCTGAGCTACAAAACAATATTTTAAAAATACTTTAAGTAGATTGTATTAGTTGTAAAGTTTATGTCTTTATACCAGTATTTCACTCACTTTCTGTAGCAAAGTGGGTAAGTGAATTGCTCCTACTTTACAAAATAGTGAACAGTTGTGTTAGGCACAACTCTGACATTACACTGCGAAGCACATGGTGACTGCCTCAGTTTCTTTATTTCAGTTTGGATTTGGTAATACATCATTAAATTTGACATTATTAAAGACTCAGGATGAGTATATAACTTCTGAATAATGTGTAATGAGTAACTTTTGACCAAGAAATGTTTTAACTGTTCAAGGAACCTAATACTTATCCCTTTAGTTCTTCAGGGTTTAATGAGAATGTTTTTTTCTTTTTAACAGATTATTTATTCATTATTTTAAGAGAGAGGAGAAGGGAGGGAGAAAGAGAGGGAGAGAAACATCAATGTGTGGTTTAGCAAAGTTTTGCTAAACATGTAGAATATTTAATAAATATGTAGAACCATTTATAAATATGAAACTAAATTATATATTTGTGTAGGAAGATTATGGGTGATAGACAATATTAAATTTATCCTCTTTAGAAAACTTGTTTTTTTAATATACACATTATTAAATTAAAATCTTTGTTTCCATTTTAACATTATTTTTGGTAAGTACATACCTAGCTTTAGTTTTTCTTTATGTATGTACAGTATATACATATATTTATAAATATTTGCATATATGTAGTTTAAATTGCCTATATAATTAAATTTAATATAATTTTATTTCAGTAACTTTACTGAAAATTATCTTTACAATTATGAGTTTTCACTATTCTGGAGATTAATATGAATTATTATCTTATCATTTGAAATAAGAAATTTCATTACCTTGCTAATAATTTGCTGAATTTTAAACCACAATTTTCTCAGAAAACAGAAGCCAGAAAAGGAAGGTAGACAAAGAGACTTCAAGTAATATTTGAAACATTTCAAACTAAAGCCACAGGACAAAAGAATAAAATGCTTCTAGTTCAATTATCTACATTGTTTCATTGAAATAATTTTTTTATTATTGATCTCAGACCATTCCCTTGCCTCTCCAATTTATTATCTTCTGAAGTGTAAGCCCTTCTTTGGCTTAAATAAGAATGGAAGTAATGTTTTCATCTTACTGAATTTTTAATGGTTATTACTGGTATCACCTGAAAACTGCTAAATTTTATTTTACCACTGATAATCACTATTAAGAACACTATTAAGAACAATTAATCACTATTTAAAAATCACTATTTTTAAAAATCACTATTAAGAACAAATATGTTAGTTATAGTCAAAGCTGCCTTATTAGTGTGAAAATTTGTATTTAATTAAGATTAATAACAAGAATTTGGAAATATTTCAAGTTTTGTTCTATAAATTAAATATTTTTACAGATTACAGTGAACAAAAATACCTCCCCCATAACAATACTCCCCCCTATTTTTAAAGGAATGTTCCCTCTTTTATCAAGAATAGGTTCATAGGCACATAAAGCAAATATAAACTTTCAGAACAATTAATAATACTAATAAATATATCCTCAAAATATATTGTACAGGAACATTCTTTTAACTATGTAGACATTTACAATCACAAACAATGAAAATTTTTGCACATGCAGATGAAAACCTCATGATTCATTTATTAATCACAATATATATGTTGCATTTTACAGAAATATTTAAATGAGCAGTCTTGTAACATTGGCATATATTTCCTAAAACAGGAACTGTCTCTTTCAAGAGAATTAAATTGCCTAAACTTTACAGTAATAAGCAAAGTGATTCCCAGATGAGTTTTGGAAAAAAAAAGTAAAATGTAAAGGTTCATCCTACTGTTTTCCAAAAGTATAAAATTTATCTGCAAATGAGATGATATAGGATGTCATCTCAGTGAGCCCTCAAATTCATACAGTCCTGCTCTATCAGCAGTGTTTATGCTATCATATTTCAACATAAATGAGTATTCTTTCTATGTAGAACCAAAATGAGAGATTCAAATATATCACTACTTAGTAAAATAGAGATGTATCAAATGTGAACATTGTAGAAGATACAACTAGTCCAAAGCATTTCCATTTGAAAGAGAAATGACTAATAATTGATTGGCTTGAGTCCAAAGTCACAGTGGGGTTCAAAAAGCTGGTAAGTGGCCTCATAAAAACAGAAGCTGTATCAACCAATTGAATTTAATTATATGTGAAGGTGATGATGGAGCTAAACTGCCTGTAATTGACATCCAATTACTCAGCTGGTCTTCCATAAAATTAATTCATCTGAAAGTTTGTCATTGTCCTGTGTTCCAGGGCTGCTGCTGGTTTAATTAGTTAACACTGAGGAGTCTTGAAACAGTAAATTATTTTGTCTTTACTGCCAATTATTAGTTAACAAAAATTGTATATAAAAATTAACATCTGCTTCTAGAACAAATAGGAAAGAGCAAAATGAATACATTTTTTTTGTTTCTTATCCCCTAAAAAGACACTGAAGCAGAAGAGAATACCTTCCTGCATATCATAGTTATGTACAAGTTATTTGAACTTATAAGCTATTGAAGATGCTGCTGTTGCACACATTATTCCATAGGAAATAATTTCACAAATATGCCAATTAGGGCTTTCATGGTGTACGCATGCAAAAATTAAGTTTAATAACAATAGAAAAAATGTACAGATAGAGAACATTTCTGAGTAAATTTCTCTACAGGGCTTTAAATTACTTTGAGAATATTTGATAATGCTTTGCCATAGTTTAAAAATTATATTGGCTGATTCCTGTGGTTTGATAAAGTAAATCTATAATAGGTTGCTTACAATTATCAGAATTACATATTAAGTTAATCACTGAGCAGTTGAAAATATTGAAAAATTGATCTAATGGTTAAAATGCCACACTTAATTATTTTTTTAATATGACAAAATGAAATATATTGCTGATTGTACTGCAAATACTGACACCATTCCAAAGCTGCTGCATATTGATATCATGTAGCTCATTTTTATGTAATACACTTCATCATATTGTAATTTAATATAGAAAAAGTCAAAATTCACATTTTTTAAAATTTCATGTCTAATAATTCAAAATCAACCATAAGTGGAAATATTTAATAATAAAAAATAAATTTTAAAATGTTGACTTCTCTGCAAGAGTTAGTTGATCAGACCAAAAATACAATCTTTTTAAAAGTCATAGTGGAGTAAACATTGAAGTCCCATTTGGCTATAGCATTGTTTATGTAGAAAAAATGAAAAATTGGGTTGCATAAATCTTTGAAAGCAGAGTTTTATGTGTCTTCTCCATAAAAACACAGAAGTCGTTAGGGCAAGATAAGCTTGTGATTAATTATAACATTATCAGTTTGAAGATATAATTTTAAGTATTGAAACTTACATGAATACCTTTTGTGTAGCCTTATTCAGTAGATATGTCTCTTAAGATTTGTAACATTTACAATAAATACTTGTCTTACTACATAGTGCAATTAATGTAGGAATCGTGGTTACATTTTTCTGTATATCTTCCAAAAATAACAGTGCAAAAACCAATTACCTTTTAAAACCCTTGTATTTAATGCAAAATGTCAAGATAAGCTAAAGTTTTACAAGAAAACTGAAGTCAGTCCATTTAAAAAGAAATGTTTTTCTTCAAAAGAAGCATGATACAAAATGATCCTGAAAATATTGTTTGCCTTTGCAAGATTTCACTAAAGCTTTAAAAAGGAAACGCTTTGTTTAACCTATGAGTAATTATAAGTCAAGTTAACTGGGATTTACCAACTTGATAGAATGTTGGCAATTTTTAAGGATATTACATTGTTTTATTTTATTTTTTCTATTTCAACTTACATCTATATATTTTGAAAGAATCCAGATTTGCTAAATACTATTAACATATGTGCATGTATAAACACATCTTTAATTATTTGCATTTATTTTGGAAAAATGTAGCATAAAATATCATTTTAAAACAATTTATCAAATATGCCTCCAAACCAGGTTAGTAGAGATTCTTTCATTTCAATTTTAAAGTAGCCTTAAATATTTGTCAAACGATGTTTTGAATGCATCCATAGATAAGAAAAGGCTGAAAAGAGTCTCAAGTTTTTCTTTATGTGCAATGTTTTTAGGCAGCTTTGCACAACATGTGGGCGCTTAGTAATACTAGCAGAGAAAAAGCAATATTGAAGAGCTCCCCATTGAGAGCAGTGGCAGCACATGGCTCTGAAATGCCACTGAACACCACTGGGAGGAAATGTGAGTGCTAATGCAGGCTCTTTTGTTAGGGCTCTGAGTGCTCTCTATTAAAAGAAGTAAACACACTCTATGCAAAAAGTAGACATTTTCTCACTTTACACAAATTACACATTTAAGAAGAAATATCCCATAATGAGAAAGAAGTGTCCCCAGTGTCCTACTTTCTCAGTAGATTTTTTAAAAGATTTTATTTACTTTATTTTTTAGAAAGAGGAAGGTAGAAGGCAAAAGAGGGAGAGAAACATCACTGAGTGTTTGCTTTGCCTCTCATGTACCCTGACTGGGGACCTGGGCAACCCAGGCATGTGCCTTAGCCTGAGAATTGAACCTCCAACCCTCTGATTTATAGGCTGGCAATCAATCACTGCTCCACAGCAGCCAAGCCTTTGGCTGAAAAAATCAGTAGATTTTTCTCAAGGTAATAGCTTGCTATGATTGCAAAAGTACTCAGTTAAAATAAACATTTAATCTAAGGTTTTAATTTTTTTCTAACTTCTTAGCATAAATTACCAAAAAACAAAAACTTCCTCTAGACTTTAAGAGACTTGTTATCTGCATTTATAAGATTATCTAAGCAATTGCCTGCCTTGAACCTCATTGAAATAGACTCTAAAAAGGAGTTACATTTTCTTTTTGCTATATTACTGATCTGGTAGACTCTTTTACCACTAGGAACACACATGCAAACGCACAACACTTGTGTGCATACATAGCAGGAATCTGCCACCAAGTAAGAAAAGTTTATCTTAGAGGAGAGGGACTTTCCTTAGATAAAGAATGAAAAACATATGGTTTATTTAAGTCACATAGGGTCCTAAACTTACTAGAAGCATGGACAAAGATTCCTAAGGATGTCATAAATGCATGGATAAATGTGCCTTTATGCTGAAGATATTAATTTTTCACTATAAGTGCTAGGAAAAAAGAAACTTCTCTCCCATCTCTACTGAATTTTCAGTGAGCATCCTCTGGCTATGCAGAGGACATGAGTAAATGCAACTTGATCCAGAAATTCAAGTGGTAGCAGTAGGAAATCAACTAAATGCTCCTGGAGATCCAAAAACACTGGAGAATTTGAGTAATTTGTTATTTTTTACCTCATGAAGAAGAAATATCCTGTTGTTTTTTGCATTTTTTAAACTAGTCTTAAAATATATTACACAGAAAGAGGGAAAAATGTCGATTTGTTCTGACAGGCCTTTGCTTCTGAACAGTGGGATTCCTTTTCACATCAAATCCAAACTAGCATAAGACTCACATATCCTGGGGTAACAAATCTGCAGAAACTTGACTTGAGAAAGCCAGAACTGGAAACAGAAGTGCTGGAATGGCAGTAACTAGTCATTTCGCTTCTGAAATGAATTTTTGAGGTTCTGCAGAAAAAAACCTGAAAATTAATTTTTTTTTCCTTTATGGGCATGTGGTCATAGCACAGAGGTGTCCTTTCTGAAGCCAAGGGATATCAACATCCTAGTTCACTTTGGAAATGTCAATATTTTACTTATAATGAAAAAATATAAACTGAGCCTAAAAATATATGTATTTGTAATGAACCTTAGGTAATAAAAATATACAGCAGTTTAATATAATAATGTTTATTTTATTTTATTTATTTAACTTCCAGTCAAGATGGAGGCATAAGTAGACACACTGTGACTCCTCACACAAACAAAAGAAGAACAACAACAATTTAAAAACAGAAAACAACCAGAATTGACAGAAAATTGAACTGTATGGAAGTCTGACAACCAAGGAGTTAAAGAAGAAACATTCATCCGGACCGGTAGGAGGGGTGGAGACAGGAAGCTGGGTGGAGAGGACACCCATTAAGGCAGCAGCTGGCGACCCTTCGAGGTTGCTGCTGGCGGAGTGGGTGGTCCCACATTCTCATGCAGATAAACCAGGAGGAACAGCTGGGGAGGGAAATAGACTGCATAACCCAAGGCCCCAGCTCTGGGAAATAAACCCTCAAACAACCAATTGAAAACACCTGTGGAGGTTGAGATGCCAGCAGAATACCCTGACTCGCAAGAGAGTTCCTTGGAGGGACCCACAGGGTCCTAGAACATACACAAACCCACTCACTGGGAATCAGCATGAGAAGGGCCCACTTTGTTTGTGGGTAGTGGTGGAAGTGACTGAAATCAGGCAGAGAGCAGAGCAAGGGCCATTGTTCCCTCTCAGACTCCTTCCCCACATACAACGTAATGACACAGTGACGTGGGTTGCCCCGCCCAGGTGAACAACTAAGGCTCTGTCCGTTGGTATGAAACAGGTGCACTGAGGCAAAAAAAAAAAAGGCCCAAATGAAAGAAGAGATCAAAGCTCCAGAAAAAATACAACTAAGTGATGAAGAGATAGCCAACCTATCAGATGCACAGTTCAAAGCACTGGTAATCAGGATGCTCACAGAGTTGGTTGAATTTGGTCACAAATTAGATGAAAAAATGAAGGCTATGCTAAGTGAAGTAAAAGAAAATGTACCGGGAACCAATAGTGATGGGAAGGAAACTGGGACTCAAATCAATGATGTAGAAAAGAAGGAAGAAAGAAACATCCAACCAGAAAAGAATAAAGAAATAAGAATTCAAAAAAATGAGAAGAGGCTTAGGAACCTCCAGGACATCTTTAAACCTTCCAACATCTGTATCATAGGGGTACCAGAAGGAGAAGAGGTAGGGCAAGAAATTGAAAACTTATTTGAACAAATAATGAGGGAAAACTTCCCCAATCTGGCAAAGGAAATGACTTCCAGGAAGTCCAGGAAGCTCAGAGAGTCCCAAAGAAGTTGGACCCAGGAGTAACACACCAAGATACATCATAATTACATTACCCAAGATTAAAAATAAGGAGAGAATCCTAGGAGCAGCAAGAGATAAGGAGACAGTTACCTACAAAGGAGTTCCCATCAGACTGTCAGCTGATTTCTCAAAAGAGACCTTACAGGCAAAAAGGGGCTGGAAAGAAGTATTCCAAGTCATGAAAGGCAAGGACCTACATCCAAGATTGCTCTATCCAGCAAAACTTTCATTTAGAATGGAAGGGCAGATTAAGTTTTTCCCAGATAAGGTCAAGTTAAAGGAGTTCATCATCACCAAACCCTTATTCTATGCAGTGTTAAAGGGATTTATCTAAGAAAAAGAAGATAAATATTATGAAAAGTAAAATGACAGCAAACTCACAGTTATAAACAACCACACCTAAAATAAAAACAAAAGGAAACTAAGCAAACAACTAGAATAGGAACAGAATCACAGAAATGGAAATCACATGGAGGGTTATCAACAGGGAAGTGGGAGGCTGGGAGAGGGGAAAAGGTACAGAGAATAAGTAGCATAAATGGTAGGTGGAAAATAGACAGGGGGAGGTTAAGAATAGTATAGGAAATGTAGAAGCCAAAAAACTTATATGTATGACCCGTGGACATAAACTAAAGGAGGGGAATGTGGGTCGGAAGGAGTGTGCAGGGTGGAGGGGAATAAAGGGGGGGAAATGGGACAACTGTAATAGCATAATCAATAACGTATACTTAAAAATAATGTTTATATATGTTTCTGACATAAGAAGGATCTTTTTAAATGTTTATCCAGTTGGAATTGCATACTCAGTAAAGACATGCTAATATTTCTAGTTAAGTAGTACTTTGAATTGGGAAAAGTAACAACAAATAATCTTGGATACTAAGCTAAAATCTGAGTAATAAACATTATCATCAAGTAGGAATTACATATATTTCCAAAAGCCAATCATCTCCTCATAGATTTCTACATTCAACAAAAAATTTTGAGCACCATGATCACAGACCAGACAGTACACTCAACGTGTTGCTCTTTAAGTAAAGAGCACTATGAATCTCATTTTCCAGTGTTTTAATTCATGTATCCTATAAATATTAATTGATCACCTATCATGTGAGTACAATTTTAGTATCTTATAATAAATTAGTTGATGACCTAAAACAAACAAAATTCCTGACCTGGTAGATTTTATATTTTAGTACTATTTAGAGAATGCTAACTAGTAAATACATAAGTACATTATGTGGTATTTTAAGTGATAATTGCTAAGAAAAAAAAGAGCAGTGTGTGGGTAGGATGGGAAGCTGCAAGTAAAAATAATACAATTATTATAGGCCTCCTACAAACTAGAAAAGAAAATGCTATCTTCTATGTTGTCTGACCAGAAGTTCAAATGCTATCTCCACCTCCAATCCCAGTCCTTATAAATATTGAGAAACTATGAAAATTCACAAAGAACAAGCAGTGGACTAGAATCCAGAATTAAATGCCAGTCACTACATAGCCTAAAATATCGGGATTGATATATAAATTTAGGACTCCATACACTTATGGTACAGAAACCTATGGTACAAATTCATAGGACTGTTGAACAGTGTGCAAACTGTTCTTCCCTTTCTATGCAGGGACCACAGACATGCACAAGCACATGCACATGCACATGAACATACATGCAGAATGTAAGAAAACTTGGATGACTGGAGTGACTCAGTACACCAGGAAATGTGGTCCTTATTAGCAAAGATCTAGGAAGAGAGGCTGAGGCAAGATGGCCTTGGAATAATTCTTCCTGACAGTTATTGCCATGTTAAACTCAAGCTTCTAAAGTTTAAGCTCATTGAAAATCTAAAAACAACAATACAATATTGCAATGTAAGATATTTTTCAAGTCTCTAAATGAGATTTTATTTTTAAAATGATAATACTCAATGCTGGTAGAGCTGCACTGGGAAGGCAAATATTGTATTTTGTGTGGACAAGTAAATTATTTAATATAACTTAAGCATATTGGATAAGAATCTAAAGCAGCTATTTACATATGAGGGTTTGTATTAAGATTCCACACAAAAGTTTAGATACATTAACATGTAAGAATTCTTACAACAGCTTAATCTAGAAGGGGTAAAAATGGGAAGAACAATAAATGTGTAGTAATAGAAAAATGCTTAAATAAGTTATGGTCATCTAGACATGAAATATTAATAATTATATATAATCTTTAGTTACACATTTATAATACCATAAATGAAAAATAATGCAATGATATTTACAGTATCAACTCAAAATATATTAAGATTAATAAAAATAAAGAACTCTAAAGTTAATCAGTAGCATGTTGATTTTTTCTGAAGGAAGGATTTATGGCAAACTAATTTGTTTGTATTTCTTTTCCTCTACTTTGTATATTTTCATAATGAAATTATAAGTTTTATGAATAAAATAAAATGAAATGTGTTATTCAAAAATGGCCACTCAGATAAGATTTATTAAAGAAAGACACTCCTCACTTCAAAATAACTCCTAACATAACTAACAATTAAAATATAGTGTCTTAAAGAAGATTATGGCTCAATATCTTTAAGACCCCATAGATATATTATTAGAAACTAGCAGATTCTCTGCAGTTTTGTTTAATTTTGCATTTTTACATAGTAGAACATTTAAAAATAATAGAAAATATAAAAATAATCAGTGTGATTTGATTAAGCTGGGGTTCACTCAGCTTAGGGCTAGTGAGGGCAGCAGAGATAAGAGAAGAGTGGGATGAGCTGATTGCTCTCCATGAACCGTTTCCTTTGACAACTGTCCTACTGCAGCTGTAAGTCTCTGACCTGTCCACTCACAGTGTAGAAAACATTTGGTGTCTTGTCATTCCTGTCAATTCCCTTCTTTATATTCTGGCCCTCTACTTCATGATTTGCATCATCCATGAACGGGTTCTCAGTTCTCTTCTAGATATTTGCTGAAATCTCTTCTGTACTGCAAGGTCTCTTGGCTGTATGATTACTCATTCGATATTTTTAATGGAATCTAGGGAAGGAAAAGATACAGACACTCAAGCTGATTTAGACATCTTGGATTGAGGACATATTTTTTAACAGAGGAACAACTTGATACTGACTGAAAAATTGTGGTATTGTAGCATCTAACTGTGTGAGTTCATGTGAGTTATACTATAAAGGAAAAAATATTGTTTTCCTTTATTCTTCCTAGATACCCCATGGCAGACAGACCCTGAGGTGATCTTCATTAAATCCTGGACCTTGGTATCCAGGCATTTATGAAATTTCCTCCTCTGGAGTATAGGAGGACCCTGTGATTTGCTACTAATAGAACATGGAAAAAGTAGTGGGACTTCACTCTTGATTATGTTATGTTATGTTATGTCATGTCATGTTATGTCATGTTATGTTTTATGTTATGTTGTTATGTTATGTTATGTTTTGTTATTATGTAGAAATGGTGAAGATAGGTCCCTTCCATGATTATATATCTTAGACCCAGACTTCTAACTGGAATGACAGGATCCCTTGTTGATGTCAAAGAGCAAGCTGCCATGATATGACTGCCTATGGAGAGACCCACAAGAAAAGGAACTTTGGGCAAGCAGCCTCTAGGAGTAGAGGCCCTCAGCCTTGTACCTGATGCAAGGAACTGAATTCTGTCAAAAACCCCAAAGCTCCATAGGGGACACTGAGTGCCAGGTGAGAACATGGACTGCAGTCTCAGGAGACCCTGATCAGAGAAAGTACCCAGCTAAGCCATTTTTAGGTCAGAAGTCCTGATAGACTTTAAAATATAAAAATAAAAACTATGAAATAATAAATGTGTGGAATTTTAAGTTACCTTCTAGTAAATAGTAATAATTAACATACATAAAAAAATACACCCCATCATAACTATTTTTTTTTTTACAAAACACAACAGAAACTACTTCTGTTACTATGGAGTCTGAAGTGGCTGGGTTTTAAGGTTAGCCCAATGCTGCCACTTCTCCACAATCAGGAGGTTATTTCCATTGTTCATCCTCAAACTTACTGAAATATTGAACTATTATACACCACCAAAACATATTTTAAACATACAAAGAAATTTTTGCCAGGGTTAGGCAAATAGGTTCTCCATGCTGATATGTGTATTTTTCTTTCTAACATTAGTCACTGCTTGAAATGATTAATTTTACTTATTAATTACCACCAATTAGAATTTTAGTTCCATCAAGGCAGTATTTTCTCTGTTCACTGTTGTTTCCCAGTGACTTGAGCAGAGACAGGCACCCAATAGATATTGAATATATAATAATTCTTGAACACAATTAATAATAATTTCTAAGAAAATAACTGAAGTCTCTAAAGCCACAAGAAGAAATCCAGTTAGAAAGTGAATTATCTACCCAACAAGTTTGCTATTTTGAGACTAAGACTTGTAAAGTTAATTTTCATTACTACCTGGACACCATAAGAAAATCAGAAGAGTGAATGAGATGAGCAAAAACAGAAAAACTGAAAGACAGAAAGATTAAAAATCCAGCACCACACATTTAGACTTCATCAGAAGCTCTCCTCCCACCCACCTTCTAGACTGACCACTCATAGTGGCCTCAGTTCCAACCCAATATTGAAAAGATTCCTATCAGCAACACCAGCATGGGCAATAAAATTGCAGGATGAGATAGCATTTTTCCAGTGATAAGAACCTAGGTACCATGAGAAACTATTCTTTAAAAAAAAAAAAAAGGTAATAGAATATGTATATTTTATACTAAATCAACTATGCATGGTTTTCTTACAACAGCTTGTGTGCCTTTATTTTATACCCCCAAAATTTTTCTAAAATTCTAGGCTTTCTGTAAATGTCTCATCTTTTATACTTAATCATAATTTTTGTGAAGATGTCTATACATTCAGAAATGTCTAGAAATTTAAGACAAAGGAGGGGAAGACATATAGGGGAAAGATGATCACAGTCTTTGTGTTTCTGGCACTTGCTTCTCTGCCCAGTTAAATCTACAATGTGTGAGCATAAAATGTGTATAGTCAGCAGAGGACTGAAGTATTCCTATTAGAGTGTCAGAAAACTTGCCCTACTTCTATCCACAACCCTCAGAAAATAGGCTTTCTGGGAGTAAATTGTGAAGGCTTTCTGGGAGGCTAAATGTGAATCTCTCTGGAGACAAGATGGTGATGGTCATAATTTTTCCCACATTGTATGTGATTGCATATCATTTGTGCTCTTTATAGTTACATATAATGGAAAACCTTTTAGTTGTATAGTCCTCTTGTAAGCTGTTCAGAAGAGAATTCAGACAAGACTGATAAAAAATGCAGATAATCAAGTAGCAGGAATCTGCTTCTTGATCTTTCCCTCATGCAAAGGAAAATGAGAGATCTGTGAAACTACCAATTTTCACCATTCATTCACTTGAAAACTTGGATTTTGCCATAATTTGAAAATTTAACCAAAAACATAATATTTTATCAGCAAAAATATGAAACAATTAGTGCAATTCTGTGCTTTTGTGAGCTCTCACTAGCATTGCCTCCATAATGCAGTAAATAAGATCCTAAATATTTACCTCAATCAATTATAACAGATGAAGTTATACTTCTAATGAAATTTGGATCAAGCTACTGAAAGATTCTTATTGTCAGTTTTAAAGCAAGTTATCTAATCCCAATTTATTAATATTTCCATATTTGCCTATATGCCTTTATTATGTGTATCCCTTTATACATATATACACAAAGTACTCTATCTCTATATATAATCTTCTCTTCCTTTATGGTGGTGGAGCAAATGTCTTCATCCTAGGCATTCATATTCTCTACTTTTATTGAATTTGGATTCATGCCCCCATTTTCTTTTGATAATTAATAAGAAATATCTATATCAGGTTATAGGGAGGATGTCATAATATCCTATACAATTCCTGAACACTCCTTTCCATGATGATGTGATTCCACACAGAATCTAGTCTGGAATGGCATAATAAATAAATTATTTTCAGAGTGGATAGCCAGGACCAGGACAGACTTAGCAAAACTTCTGTATCTTTTAATATTGTACAGCAAAAATCATTGACTCTCAGATATTGCTTGGTTCTCAATGGCTTTGAGAATCATCAAAATAGATTAAATAATGTGAGGTCTTGATCTGGAGTTTAGAATATATTGAGTCCATTGACAAATCACTGGTGCTTTATGGTGTTTAGCTACTCTGCTGAATGGGAAGCCTCATTTTCCAGTTATTCTGGATAAGAGAGAATTTACATATTGCTGTAAGAAAGGAAAGGACAATTGCGGGCACACACATAGATAATGGCTGCCCAGGAATAATGCTGTTTGGATTAACTGTCCCAGGGAAGTGGCAGGTGTTATTACTGTACCAAGAGGTGAGTGTACTTCACATACTGAATGCTTAAATCAAGAAAAAACAATGCTTGATTCTACTTATTCAATCATCCTGCTTTCTCTTAGAAAAAAATGTGGACATTTCTTTGGGGGAATCATGGTATTATGTAGTGGTTATGGAGAAAGAGAGACTAGAGAGGACAAAAAGTAAAGTGAATTGAACAATAAGTTGCTAAAGCTAAAAATCTAGGCATAATCTTTGAGCATTATACTCACCTACCTGCCATATAGAGTGTATTATAATAATTAACATATTAGAGGCCAACTCAAGACCCCAGCTATGGGCAAGCACAGATGGACAGCATGCTGAAATTCCTCATTTATTTAAACCATCCAAAATTAGCAGTAAATTCATTAGTAGGGTCCAGTCTTTTCTTTAAACATCACAAAAAATTTTTTGCTTGCAATTTATTATAATCTTATGGACCTGTCATATATATGCCATCCATCATGAATCCAAATGTAATGTCATTATGCAGCACAAGACTGTATCAAATAGAGTAATTTTTTATGCCAGCGCTCACAAAATATTTCTGTTTCTGAACCTCATTTTTTATTGATTTCTTGGTTTAGGGTCATAGAAGGTATTAAGTGGAATCACCAAATGTGTCTGGAACAGCTCTTAAGTTTTAGTTGCTCCATTTGACTCTTTATTGTTATTGTTTTTGTTTTTACTAACCATGACCCTGGGCAGAAAATGATGATTTTTGACAACTTTATTATGTTTATGGGCAAAACTTTTCTAAAAACATAAATTCTTGCATATTTCAGGTTTGAAAAAAGAACCTTATATTCAGATCCCTAACATGAAGTGTCTGAGGTCATTCACCCATATCTTGACACCCACAGCCAATAGTGGCATAATTATTACTTTGAAAGTAAAATTATGATTTTTTCAATTAATTTTATTAAAAAATGTATTCTTTATGTCTATGGGGTTTTAGTTGGGCAAAAGGAAAATCATTCAATGCTGGCTTAGATGAACATGTAGAGATGTCATTCCCCAATTTTTAAAAATAATTTAATTAATATTTTAAAATAAAACTACATTTTACAACTTAGTAAGTATAAGATATAAAGAGGTAGAAAAATCACTTCATTGATCTTTAGGGGCTTATAGAGTTTAAAAGATGACAAGGTTAACCAAAATAATTTTTATGATTATAAAAATATCAAAACTGCAAAAATTTTGTTGAAAAATATTTTACATTGAATCTGTTATGTGTGGTCCTGCTATGTAGCATATCTTTTTATATAGTCTAATCTTTTACACTTTGCAACTGTGTACTGAAGTAATATAGAATTACTCTTAGCTTTACTGTATATTTCATAGGTTTACTATATACTTCAATTGTTAAGTATGCAATATTAATGAATATATAAGATATTTCCATAAAATGTCCTATTGTGCTCTGACTTAAAATATAGTATTTTAAATGTCATCTGAAAGGATATAAATATATGATATAAAAAATCAGTCTTTATTAAACTATTACTTAAATTCACATCTATAAAATGTTTTTTTTAAATCTTATATATATTGGTACAATACTGCTATAAATTAATGACTTAAAACACCTCTACTTCATGAAAGAAATATAAGGGTTTTTAAAGTTATATTGCCTCTGGTTATAACTGACATTACATCAACTTGTAAAAGAATAATTTTTAAAAAGATGAATATTTTCTCTGAGCTAAAGAAGTAGTATTTTCATCTTTTATGTCACTAAATGCTCTTACCCTGACTGTTTCAACTCACACTTTCATCTTCACTAAAATCATGTATATTTGGGGGTGGGGTTCTGGTATATCTACTGTACCCATATTATCATAGCAGAAAGAAATGTTTAAAAGGAATTTTCACTGTTTAGAAATATTAGAAATATTTGTACAATATGATTTATTAATATCTTAATAAAACTTGCATTGAAATATACATCATCATGGAAAACAGTTCCTTTAAAATGAATCAATAACAGGTTTAATTTTTCCTTCATTTGTGAGAAATTATTAGGCTAATAGTTATTTGGGAAAATATCCAATGAAAATAAGTTGATAGATTTTTTTTAAAAGACCTAAACATATTAACAAATATACTCTAATACATGATGTGAGTAATTTATTTGTTAAATATGTATACTCTCTAGTGTCTATCATTTGTCATGCTTTTTTAAATATATACTGTATTTTGACATGCATAATGTGCACTTTTTCCCCAAAATTTTTTAGGAAAAAGTAAGGGTGTGCATTATTAAGGGTGTACATGGACATAATGACTACACACCATGGGTATAATCATGAGTATAATAATCCCATATATAATGCATACAAATACATGGGTGTGCATGATACATGGCAAAATATGGTAATATTTATTATATTTTTTCCATTACCATTTAGTCCCCTTATACATCCCTTCCCACAGCAATCGTGACATCGAAAATTTTATGATTAACATGATCAACATTAGGCAAATATCACTGAATGGAGAACAACTTTCTGACTACTAGCTGTGGTATCTCACTATAATAGTAGTTATGGTATGTTAGATATATGTGCGGGTGTGTGTGCATAAAACACTTTCATAAGCCTACAAAGTATTAGGTTTCTAATGAGTGCTGGAAACATTAACTGCTGAAACATTCTGAGGTTGAGCACTATAAAGTGCAAAATTTCTCTTAAAGAATGGTTTATTGACAAGACTGAAAACCCCTTCTAGCCACGTTAAGTGAAGCTGGAAAAATGAGAGTATGAAGCAACAGTGGACATTTTACTCAACCAGAATTGGTACTACCAAGAGAGTTTGACAAAGTGAGAACAGGGTAAAATCTACTGCAACTAAATTATTGTAATACCTGAGCACTGAATTAGAGGGGTAGCAGAAGGAAGTTAGGGCATGAGGGAAGTGAGGAGCATTGAAAAAAATTGAAGATCCTATAATGTTTGAAATACATGAAGCATCATCATGCAATTTCAAGTAAGCTCTCAGAGAGTGCAGTACTTAAAATTATGGCGGGTGTTCAACAATTAATAATGGCAATATCGAAGGAAAAACAAGTTAACTATTTTGTTTTTTAACTAAGGAATTTTGAAATCTTGTGTACTACTAATCCCATAAGGAAATAGTGTTTGCTCTAATAACACTAAAAACTTTGCTTTTACCACCCTCTGATCACATCATCCTCTTTCTTTTTACTCTGGATTTCTTGTTTTCTGCACATTGCAGAATCCTGATAGTTTTTCACCTCCTGCATGAGCAATTCCTTGGTACACTAGGCATAAACTGCCTCTTACTTCTCATTAATTATGTTATTAATGTTGATATAAATTTTTGTAAGTTTTAAAGTGATTTTCCTCATATGTTAATTAATATGAGCTTTCTTTATTACTGTGAAACTCTTATGATAGAGATCAAGAACTTATCAACAACCTTTATCAAAAAGTATAGCAATTGAATTAATAAATGAATTAATAAAATGAATACAAAAACAATGAAAACTATTTTCTTCTTCTAAAATTCTTTGGATATCACTATGATACTCAGACACTGAATTGACTAGACAATTGATCTGATAAGCATTAACATTTTAACAGTATTATTTTTACATCCTGACTTGGGTTAATACATATAGCATACTGAGATAGAACATAGAAGACTTGTGTATAATACCTAGCTCTACTGTGTAACAGATAATAGGCTTCAAAAATGGCATATAGGGGGCTAGATATATGGTAACAGAAGATGATTTGACATTGGGTGGTTGGCAGACAACACAATATACAGATCATACATCATTAAAAATGTGCACTTGAAACCTACATTATCTTATTAAGCAATGTCACCTTAATAAATTTAAATAAACAAATAAAAATAAATTTAAAAAGAAGTCACAAACACAAAGTAGTAAAATGGTAGACCTAAATCCAAATCTACTGATAAATTATACTATATGTGAATGGTATTAGTAGACTTATTAAAAGACAGAGACTTGCATATTACATAACAAGATCCAAATAATATACTGTCTACAAGACAATTTAAGTAAAAAGATATGGGTAGATTGAAAGTAAAGAGATAGAAAAAACTGTATCATGCAAATACAATAATAAGAAAACTGAAGTAGCTGATTAATATCAGACAAAATAGATTTTAAAGCAAGGAAACTTATCAGGAATTAAAAAATGGTAAATAATTTATATGGGTATTAATGTCTCTCTGTTCTTAAAAAGTTCAGAACCAGAGGAGAGGAAGATGGCAGTGTGGTAGGAGGGAGCACATTCCACTTCCCCTTACACATGGGAGAAAAACCTAACCAATCTACACAGGAACAGAGCAAACAGCCAATATTATCACAACATATATGAAAATAGGAGATCAAAAAGTGTAGTGGACATTGAAAAACCAGACAGTAAGGAGACTACTGCAGGATAATAAAGTCCCAGGGATCACCTCAGGGAGCAGGGAGGTTGCAGCCCCAGCCCTGGAGCTCCAGGGTCTGCCTGAGGACTCTCAGGGGAGAGCTGGGTCAACCGCTCCCTCCCCAGCCAAACAAGGATTGAGCAGCACCAGGGGAGGCCTGTTTGCTTGAAGTCAAAGAGAGGGGAGTGAGAACTGAGAGGCACTCACACAGGGGCTGTGAGCACTCAGGCATAGCATCGGGAAGAGTATGCGCTCCAGCCTGTGTGACCAAGGGTGGCCTGGCCTGAGGGCCTGGCTGTGCGCCTGCTCCCCAATCCAGAGAGTGTGATTTTGTGCAAGACCCAGAACCCACAGCTGTGAACAAGGAAGAGGCACAGGCACTCTGCAGGATCCCCAGTGCCCAGGCCATGAACTCAGGGGAAGTGTGCGCCCCTCGGGACCTCCAGAGTTCACACCAGTGAACCCCAAAAAGGCGAGGGCACACCGCAGGATTCTGGAGCCCCTGGCGGTGAGAGCCACGTAGCATGTTTAGGAGCACCCAGATCCCACACCCAAGCCCTGCGCAGAGGCACCAGACCAGCTCTGGGGAGAACTAGGCTAGCCCTGGGGAGAACTCAGTCACCAGAAGCTGACTCAGTTCTGACCAGGAAGGGAGGAAAGTGACTCCAGTCACCCCTCACTCTGCTGAAGCCAACAAGACTAGAAAAGCCGGTTTGGCCATTCTGAAATCAACGAAAGGTTTTTTTTTTTTTGTTTGATTTTGTCTTTTCTTTTTTTTTTAAGTAACTTTTTATTTTTTAATTTTTATTATTTTTATATCTATCAATTCCTTATGCTTCTCTTTCTTTCATTCTAGTGTTGATCCTTCTCCCTTTCTTTCCAAATTTATCTCTTCTTCCTTCCATCTTCTGTTTTTTCCTTCTTTTTTTGGAACTTGCAAGTAATTGCATATTTGTATTATCATTATTTCATTATTATTATATTTTTTATTTTAATAATATTTTGGTATTCCTCTTCTTTCTGTATGGTCTTCTTTGCTTGGATGGTTATACTGTATCATTTGAGAGGTTTCCCCTGTTATCTCATTCATAGTGTATTGCTAATTTACTGTCCTTCATTTGTGTTCTATTAGTACACTACTCAAGGTTCTATACTCCCTGTTCTTGTTATGTAGATGGCATAGATTCCATCATATGATTGTTGCTCTAATATTACTGAAAATAATAGGTATTCCACACAATTGTAGATATTACACAACACCCCTCCCAGACCTTAGCCCACTTCTCAGTTTCCTGAACTCTATTACTATAGTGGTTAACTCTATTCTCTCACACACTATACCAATTTACTACTCTTTACTCTCACCCTACCTCAGATTCTGACCTCCCACAACCTCACTGCCTTCTAGATCCAAATAAAAATCCTTTCCTTTCCATCAAGAGTCTTATCTTCTTTCCATCCTTTCTAAAAAGTGGATAGTCGGGGGGAAGATCATGGTTACACTGTACATAGCCAAAGGATCTCCTATCTCTTCTCTATTGGCTGCTACTATAAGTATCATAGAAAACTCTCTTTCTGTCTTAAACTATTTTGCCTTACCCCTCCAACTGATCACAAAAAAGAGTAGGTGGAAGCTGTGAACACCAGGATACACGAAGGAGACTACACCACTGAATCTCACAGGTATTCTACCACAAATGTTCCCATAAACCCAGGGAGCCAGAACAGGTCAATTTAAGAAGCAGAGGCTAACAAGAAGTGTCTCATGAAAAATGGGAAGACAAAGAAACAATCCCCAAATGAAGAGAAAGGAGAAAGCCTCAGAAAGAATGCTAAATGAAACAGAGGCAACTCAACTATCAGATATTGAGTTCAAAGAAATGATTATTAGGAAGTTCCATGAACTCTCAATGAGTTACCAGAAACTACGGGGAAGCTACAATGAACTCACAGCAAACTATATCAACTTGAAAAAGGAAATGGAAACTATCAAGAAGGGCCAAGAGGAAATGAAGAATACAATTTCTGAACTGAAGAACACAGTAGAAGGAATGAAAAATAGGATCCATACAGCAGAAGATTGGATCAGCGAATTAGAGGTCAAAATAGAAAAAAATGCCCCAACAGAGCAAGAAAAGGAAAAGAGGCTCAGAAAGAATAAAGAGGGCTTCAGAGAAATGCAAGACAATATGAAACATCATAATATCCATATAATAGGGTACCAGAAGGAGAAGAAGAACAAGGAATAGAAAACCTATTTGAAGAAGTAATGACGTAAAACTTCCCTAATTTGATGAGAGGAAAAAGTCACACAAATCCAGGAAACACAGAGTTCCAATCAAGAGGAAAGCAAAGAGGCCCACATCAAGATACATCATCATTAAAATGGCAAAACTTCAAGACAAAGAGAGAATCTTAAAGGCAGCAAGGAAGAAACAGGAAGTAACATACAGGGGAGCCCCAATTAGGCTAGCAGATGACTTCTCAATGGAAATGCTCCAAGCCGGAAGAGAATGACAAGAAATATTCCAAGTAAAGAGAACTAGAGGTCTGTAACCATGGTTACTTTATCCAGCAAGGCTCTCAACAAGATAGAAGGCCAAATAAGACGCTTCCCAGACAAAAGAAGTCTAAAAGAATACACCTCCACCAAACCAGCTATGCAAGAGATGCTAAAAGGACTGCTTAAAGGAAAGGAAAGAAAGGACAGAGACAGAGGAACACAGGTACAAAAATGACATTGAATAAGTACCTATCAATAATAACCTTAAATGTAAATGGATTAAATGCTACAATCAAAACACAAAGAATAGCTGTATGGATAAGAAACCATGAACCACACATATGCTGCCTACAAGAGACCCACCTCAGGAGCAAAGACCTACACAGGCTGAAAATGAAAGGTTGGAAACAAATTTTCCAAGCAAACAGACAGGAAAGAAAAGCCAGGGTAGCAATACTCATATCAGACAAAATAGACTTCCAGAAAAGGGCCATAAAGAGAGACCCAGAAGGTCATTTCATAATACTCAAGGGAAGAATCTACCAAGAAGACATAAACATTGTAAATATATATGCAACCAACATAGGAGCACACAAATACATAAAGAAAATCTTAGAGGACTTCAAGAAAGATATTGACAGCAACACAATTATAGTAGGGGATTTCAATATCCCACTGTGAAAAATGGACAGATCTTCCAAACAAAATATCAAGAAAGCTATTGGGGCATTGAACAATGCCCTAGATGAACTGCACTTAACTGATATATATAGAGCCCTCCATCCCAAAGGAACTAAATACACATTCTTTTCAAATGCACATGCAACATTTTCAAAGATAGACTACATGATAGAACACAAAACAAACCTCAACAAACTCAAGAAAACTGAAATCATACGAAGCATTTTCTTGGATCACAAGGGACTGAAAATAGAAACCAACCCCAAGGGAAAAAAACAAAAACGCTCAAAATCATGGAGATTAAATAGCATGTCATTAAACAATGAATGGGTCAAGAATGAAATTAGGGAAGAAATCAAAAAGTTTCTGGAAACAAATGAAAATGAACTCACAACAATCCAAAACTTATGGGACACAGTGAAAGCAGTTCTGAAAGGGAAGTTCATAGTGATACAGGCCTACCTAAAAAAGATAGAAACATTTCAAACAAACATCCTATCCCTTCACATAAAAGACTCGAGGAACAACAATAAATACAGCCCAGAGCAAGTAGAAGGAAAGAAATAACCAAGATCAGAGCAGAATTAAATGACATAGAGACTAAAAGCACAATTCTAATGATCAATGAATCCAGGAGCTTATTCTTTGAAAAGATAAACAAAATCCACAAGCCTTTAAACAGGCTCATCAAGAAAAAAAGAGAGAAGACCCAAATAAACACAATCAGAAATGAAAGAGGAGAGATTACAACTGATACCACAGAAATACAAAGGATTGTAAGAAATTACTATGAAGAACTGTATGTCAAGAAATTTGAAAACCTAGGTGAAATGGACAAAGTTCTGGAAAAAGATAATCTTCCAAAACTCAATGAAGAAGACTCAGAAAGCCTGAACAGACCAGTAACAGCAAAGGAAATTGAAGCACTAATCAAAAAACTCCCGACACACAAAATCCCTGGACTGGATGATTTCACAGGAGAATTCTACAAAGCATTTAAGGAAGAGCTAACCCCTATCCTTCACAGACTATTCCAAAAAATCCAAAAAGATGGAAGACTCCTGAACTCTTTTTATGAAGCCAGCATCATTGTAATTCCAAAACCAGATAAAGACACAACAAAGAAAGAAAACTTCAGGCCAATATTACTGATGAACATAGACACTAAAATCCTCAACAAAATATTGGCAAAATGCATCCAACAATACATTAGAAAGATCATACACCATGACCCAGTGAGATTCCTCCCAGGGATGCAAGGATGGTACAATATTTGCAAATCAGTAAATGTAATACATCACATAAACAAAAGCAAACACAAAAATCACAGGATCATATCAACAGATGCAGAAAAAGCATTTGATAAGCTACAGTACACATTTATGGTAAAAACACTCAGCAAAGTGGGAATAGAGGCAGCATTCCTCAACATAATAAAGGCCATATATGACAGACCTACAGCCAACATCATACTCAACAGACAAAAACTAAAATCTTTTCCACTAAGATCAGGAACAAGACAAGCTGTCCACTTTCACCACTTCTATTCAATATAGTCCTGAAAATTTTAGCCACAGTGATCAGACAGGAAAATGAGAAAAACGGCATCCAAATAGGAAAGGAGGAAACAAAACTGTCACTGTTAGCAGATGACATGATAGTGTACATAGGAAATCCTATAGATTCAGCCAAAAAACTGCTTAACCTAATAAATGAATTTGACAAAACAGCGGGATACAAAGTCAATATCCAGAAATCAAAGGCTTTTTTGTGCACCAACAATGAAACAGCAGAAGCAGAAATCAAGAAAAAAATCCCAATTGATATAGCCAAAGGAAAAATAAAATACCTGTGAATATACCTAACCAAAGAGGTAAAAGACCTGTATTCAGAAAACTACATAACACTGAAGATAGAAATCAGAGGACACAAACAAATGGAAATATATACCATGTTCATGGATTGGAAGAATTAGCATCATCAAAATGTCCATACTACCCAAAGCAATTTACACATTCAATGTAATACCTATTAAAGTACCGATGGCATATTTCACTGACATAGAACAAACACTTCAAAAATTTATATGGAACCATAAATGACTCCAAATAGCTGCTCCAATTTTTAGAAAGAAGAGTGAAGTAGGAGGGATCACAATACCTAATACTAAACTATATTACAAGGCCACTGTAATTAAAATAGCCTGGTACTGGCATAAGAAAAGACACATAGACCAATGGAACAGAACTGATAGCCCAGAAATAAACCCAAGTTCTAAAGTCAATTAATCTTTGACAAAGGGGGCAGCAACATAAAATGGAGTAACAATAGCCTCTTCAACAAATGGTGTGGGAAAACTGGATAGCTACATGCAAAAAAATGAAACTCGAACACCAGTTAAACCATATACAAAAATAAATTCAAGGTGGATAAAAGATTTAATATAAACCGTGACACTATTAAAGTCCTAGAGGAGAACATAGGCAGGAAAATCTCAGCTATTTCACACAGAAACATTTTTACTGACATGTCCCCATGTCAGTAAAGCTTCTGCACGACTAAAGAAAACAGTGTTAAAATAAAAAGAGAACCAAGTGTATGGAAAACATATTTGCCAATGGTACTTTAGACAAGGGTTTAATCTCCAAATTATATAAAGAACTTACACAACTCCTCTATAAGAAGACAAGCAACCCAATTAATAAAAGGGCAAAGGACTTGAACAGACACTTCTACAAGGAGTACACACAGAGGATCCAGAGACACATAAAAAGATGCTCAATATTGCTAGCTATCAGAGAGATGCAAATTAAAACCACAGTGAGAGACCACTTCACACCTGTCAGAATGGCCATCATAAACAAAGCAACAGACAAGTGTTGGAGAGGTTGTGGAGAAAAAGGGACCCTAGTGCACTGTTGGTGGGATTGCAGACTGGTACGACCACTGTGGAAAACAGTATGGAACTTCCTCAGAAAACTAAAAATGGACTTACCCTTTGATCCAGCAATTCCACTGCTGGGACTATATCACAAAACCCTGAAACACCAATCCAAAAGAACCTATGCACCCCAATGTTCATAGCAGCACAATTTACACTAGCTAAGTGCTGGAAGCAACCTAGGTGCCCATCAGTAAATGAATGGACCAAAAACCTATGGTACATTTACACAATGGAATACTCTGCAGCCAAAAGAAGGAAGGAGCTCATACCCTTTGCAACAAGATGGATGGAGCTGGAAAGCATTATGCTAAGCGAAATAGCCAGGCATTGAAAGACAAATACCATATGATCTCACCTTTAATAGGAACCTAAACAACAAAACAAAGAAACAAGTAAAATATAACAAAAGACACTGACATAGAGGACAGGTTGTCAGTGACAAGAGGGGAGATGGGAGGGAATTTCAGGGGAGAAGGGAAGGGTTTACAGGAATAAATACAGAGGACACATGGACAAAACTAGGGGGGTTGGAAATGGGAGGGAGAAGGGGAGGGATGGGTGGGTGGGCTGGAATGGGAATAAAGGATAGAAGCTGTACTGAATAAACTAAAATAAAAATAATTTTAAAATGAAAAAAAATTGCATTTTGTACTAACAGTTACTAACTATATCTTAGGTAATTGTTTTGAAACTCTCTTTTAACACATACATGTTGACTGTAAAATCACAGAACAATTAAGAAGTTAAAATTATCTAAAGGCATCTTTTATATTGTGATACTCTAAAGAAATATTAAATTTTTTGTAATATTTTGTTATTAGTTTTGAGTAAATAAATGTTTTATTTACATTTTAGTTCCTATATTAAATATATCATTTAAACATAAAGACTCAATATCACAATTAATTTAATCTGGATTATTAGTAATTAATGTACAAAAAAAGGTATGATATACCTAAAAATAGGAACATATTTATACTATTTTCTAATGTTTTGTGTGCTAATATTTGCAAGTTTTAAAATTCTATCTCTTTTCTTTGTGTAAAAAGAAACTGTCATTTATGTTTCATGTTTTTGTTGACAAGTTTTATATATTGTTTCTTTTTTATGTGGTAATTGTTTAATTCTCAATGACACAAACATATGTTTTATAACCTTATTTATTATTCAATTATATTCACTATATTACATTAATTTATTATTTTTTCACAGAGGTTTATTCTAAAGTTTCTGTACAAATAATCTAACTATATATTATGAAGAGAGAAAATTGATTACTTGGAAAAGAATATACTAGTATAGTTAACCTTCAGTGATTGTGATCTAGAGCCAAAGAGTTGAAAATGAAGAGCTTACATTAAATTTTAAAAACAACAGAAAATGCAGCATCTATAGTCCGAAGTACAATTCAGCATTAGATAACTAAAATTATTTAGACACAAACACATTGCACTGGATTTGTGATAGAGAGATACTTCACTTAAAAGGCCCATTTATTTTTCATTTATTTGTTTAATAATCTTACAATAAACTGTGACTATGTGTGAGATATTGAGCTGACTTTTAGTGAATATATTAGTTTAATCCAGAAGTTCTAAGTCTCATTAGTAAAAATCCCTATGATTAGACCTATAATGCATAGATGAGGAATATAGTAGAGCATGTCAGTGCAGAGGTAAGCCTGAAGTTCAGAAATAATTCATATTTAATAGAAAAGGAAATATTTTAATTAGGTCTTGCAGGAAGAAAAGGTTAAATCTCCTTCTGCACAAAAACAATACTATGTAAAATCAGAAGAGACACCTTCTTGGATCTTGCAAGATTGTAGGTGACAGGCTCTGAAAACAACTACTCAGAAGCTGAAATTATTGCAGTACTATGGTCATGTAGAAAGGATGATTAGGAAGTCATCAGTATTTGCAGCCACACAATCCTGACATTTGCAACGAGGAATCATTACCTATATATAAAAACAAATACTGAGTTCCCTTAGAGAGAAGCTTTTCATGGCCAACATTAAAAAAGTGAAACATGACATGGAAAGAGCCTGCCCTAACAGTGACTTTAGTGCAGGTTACATCTATGCAGACTAGCAAAAAATAAATGAATAATTTTAGCAATTTGCCACTGTAGCCACTTAATTTGTGACATGGAGATAGTCAATCTGGAGCAGTTAGAATAAACTTGTTTTTTCACAATCAGGGCTTATTGTTGGTGTATTCCTTTCAATTTGAAATTTTAAGAAATCCCTTGCTTATATAGATCCAAACTATGTTTATATGTAGTCTGTACTATCCTATTACATCACATTCTTGCATGCTGATTCTGCCTCCTTTGTGTATGTTTAAGTGTAAATATGGGTATAGGGAAATAAATATACATGTTTAGTTTAACACATAATTATAAAGCAAATCCTTAGGTAACCCTTATAACCCACATCAAGAAATAACTACATTATGCATTATTTTTTTTAAATAAAGCTACTTTGTAAAGAATGCTATGATAATGCAAAAAAAGAAGACTGAGAAACAAAGAGTGTAGGAAAAGAATAAAGTTTTAATCTTTCAAGGAAAATCAGTTTGTTTCTGTGCTTGTGAGTTTTTACATGTTCCTAGGTACATGTACTGTTTGTTATAGATGTGTATTTGCAGCACTAAAACATATTTGAAGGTCTCAGATAAATGGGACAGATGTTTAAACAAAATAAGTATGTGCTTTCATGAACTTTGTTCCTCTTGCAAACAACACCAAGCTTCTTTCTTGTCTTTAAAATAGTGAACATATACTAGTGAACACAGTTAATTTATCCAGGTACCATGCTAAAACTCTATGCGGTATTCTTTATCTTTTCAAAAATCTTATGAAAAATATTATTTCACACTGTGAATTCAGAATTAAAGAGTCTATTGCAAATTGTTTTAACATCATAGTAGTTAGGATATGAATAAAATTAAGTCTGACTTCAAAGCCAAAGCTTGACAACCATTCCTATGGCTCACCAACCACCCAATTAACCAAACATCCAGTAAGCCAACCAACCAACTTCTGCCCAGACAGCCAACTAACCAATCAGCCAGCCAACCAATCAACTCACATTTGGCCAACCAGCCAACCAACCAATCAGATAACCAGCTAACAAAATTATAGATATATATATGCATATATGCATTGTATATTATATTGCATCATATATAACATATTACAATATGTTAATTATAATATACTATATATGATTGTTATATTATAGTATAATATATACTATTCTATTAATAATTGAATAATGTATACAATATATGCTTTATATTGATATGGATATATTAATATAATGCATTAGCATATTGATAACACATATATAATATATTAATGATATACAGTATATTATGTATTATATTGCATATTATATATTATATATGTATGCCATTGCATACATATGTGTATTATATATAATTATATGTGTAATTATATAGAATATAAATATCATATTATTCTATTATATAATATAAATTTCATACAATTTTATATAAATATATAACATTATATATGATGCATATATACATATATACATTACATTATTCTACATCACATTACATTTAATTAGTTAATGTGTTTTTTACTTCACTGCAATTGAAAATTAGTATTTATTTGTTACTTCCACTGTGTATAAGGAAAATATGATTTTCTCTTTGTGTTTCAGCAATTAGAAATCTACTCAGTGTCATGTTTGTTTCCTCCTTTACATGGTGATGATACTATTGACCAAGTCTAAGAAGATGAAGTTATAAAAATTGGTTTGTTGTTCACCATCTGTTCAGATTCATATAAATGGTGTGATTCTCCCTGTACCATATGTCAGCATAGACCAATATTTGGTGTTGAGAGCATTTATTTAAAGATTCTCCTACTAGGTACTCATAAAAATAGATGAATTCCAAATAACCCTTAGTAAATCAGAACGTTTAAAAAGGCATTTTGTGACAAGCTTATATTAATATAGAAGTACTCAGACATTGTCTTTATGTTTCCAATTATGTTATTTAACAATGTAAATTCTACTACTGCTGTACAGACCTTAAATATTCAAATATAATTAGCTCAATATTCAGGATTTGCTATATTTCTTAATTTTATGTCATTGCCTATACAGCTTCATTTCCAATTTTATATTTTACTTTAAAAGTGAAATGGATGTAGGGAAAAAAGGGAAAATATGTGCAATATGGTCAAGTTTCTAAATTTAGAAAACAATGAAATTATGAATTTAAGAAGTTGTTTTTACAATGAACTTATACTTTTGCTAGTCAGTATCTATATGATTCTTTTTCTATGAAACATAAAATGAAAATTAGCATTTAATAAACTTTTTTCTATACCTAACTTTGTATTGTCTTAAACTTTAAAAATATGATTTAGCATCTGTTAAAAAAGATGCTTATCTTTCTTGGATTCTGGTTTTAGTTAAAATTGATCCTTCAAGACACTATTTTACCTGGTACAGATAAATATCATTTTCTATTGCTCAAAGTTCAAACAAAAACAATTTGTTGAAAAGTCAAGCATAATGCCTTTCACTTACAGTTAGGTTGTAGAAACCACAGGAAACTATTACCAACTTCATTACAGGAATACGAAAGTTAGGTAAGCTTATATATATATATATATATATATATATATATATATATATAACATATATATTTAACATATACAAACATATATGTACATACACGTATATGCATACATACACATTTATGTATAAATATATGTGCATGTGTATATACATTTGTATATACACATGTATGCATATATATACTTTCACACATGTGAATATATTGTATGTATATGTATGCACACACATATTTAACACATATAAATATATATATTTGTTTCTTCATTTAAACTATCAAGAGTTTCAAATGCTAGAAATCAAAATGAACTATAATGAAGACAGTGAAGAACCTTTAGACAGAGTAGACACAAATTGCACTGTTGCTGGACAAAGAGTGCGCCATAGAAGAAAGTAAAGGAGAACCAGAAACTGTGGAATACACATTCAGCAGCTTTGTAAAGGCTAGTTTGGGAGATAGGAACCCAGGGAAGGGCCAGCTACATTGTCAATCTATAAGCACGCACATCCTGATCTTTCTACTGACCTCTGTCAAGTGCCTTTAGAAAAGTGAGGCACTTTTCTAAAAATTGAGTGCAAATCAAAATTGTTTAGGGAGATCCCCTGTAGGGCCTTTTCCTTCCAAGTGTAAGGCAGTACCCAGTGACATTGGGCATAGGACAAGGGAGCTGATGAAAATTTCTTTGTGATTTTCACTGGCACAGCCTTGCAAAGATTGGCATAGTAGGACAGGGTAAACAGAGATTTCTCAAGGCACGGAAAGCCAGGGGCAGAACTAGCGAGAAAAGATAACTTCCTTGTGATGTGAAAAACTGACAGTCTCATCTTAAAGCAGACAAAGTCTCAAATGGTTTGGAAAATTAGTGGTCACCTGTACATCTCAATATCTCTGGAGCATTTGTTGCTGGGACTTAGATTTTATGCAGTGTTGAAATAAATGCCCTGATTCTGCATTGAAAATATTTAGAGCTGTTAGTGAACTAATTCTAAATATGTTGCAAAAAGTTTCTGAACTAACTTATTTAAAAAATAGATGAACTCAGCACCACCCACTAGGATACCAATTGAAGTTGTGTGACCTTTTCTGGTGTAAATATTATATGCTTCACACTTGATATACTTGTACTGTTCCTTTACCAAAAGTGTTAGGCATACATTTACTTTATGACCCAGTGGTTTCACTGTTACATATTTAACCAATAAAAAATAAATGTGTATGCTAGAAAATGTGTTGTAAAGAAATTTTATAGTAGTATAGTGATAATTAGCTCCAGATTGGAAAGAACCCAAATGTTGATCAATATATGAATGAATAACCAATTCATCCTGTATTTTATGCAATGAAATACCATTAAGCAATTAAAAGTATGTAATAATACAACTAAAAACATGAATAATATCATAAGAATTTTATTGACCAGAAAAAGCTAGATTAAAAAAAATTCTTACACTGGGTGGTGTGGCTCAGTGAATTGAATGCCAGCCTGTGAACCAAAAGGTTGCAGTTTCCATTCCCAGTCAGGGCACATGCCCTGGGTTGTAGATCAGATCCCCAGTAGGTGGCATGTGGGAGGTAACCATACATTGATGTTACTCTCCTTCTCTTTCTCCCTCCTTTACCCTCTCTCTAAAAATACATAAAAATCTTTAAAAAATAAAGTAAATCATTATGGTTTCATTTTTTTGATGTCCCAAAACAAGCAAAACTTATCTTGTATGATAAAAATCAGAACACATGCTGGGAGGTGGAAGAATGATAGAAAAGTGGCTCAAGGTAACTTTTTTAAGTGATGGTGGTTACATCAATTATCAAAAAATTTTGAACATAGTGGTTTTGATATGTATAAATACTTGAATATAATTAAGCATCACAAATTCACACATACCAATTGACATATCCTCAGACTTTTATTTAATGCTGAAAAAAATAGAAAAAGTATTCATGTTGTGTAATATAGTTCTTTAATGTTTTTAGGATGAAAACAGTTTTTATGAATAACTTTTTCTTTTTGCCATATGCATCATCATATTCAACCTATAGTTATTTTAAATGTCTTATAGAAAAATGAGCAAAAGCAGTATATAGCATAACAATAAGAAAAAATAATTGCAAATAAATACTTTAATTCTTTTATGCTTCCCAGCTACAGAGTGAAATTGAAGAAATGAAAGGCATTTATATTTAAAAATATATTATTTATGCAATGTAATGTTATATAATGGGTAGAATTGTTTTATTATGAAAATTTTTATTCTATTTTACCCTACTGAATTGATTGGCTTGAGAGGCAACAGAGTAATAAAAAAACACTAAATTTACCACATTAGCTAATCTAAATGTAACTATTATATTCAAAAGAAGACATTCTTAAAATGTTCAAACCACTTATTACTCTGTTGTTGTATGCCTATCGAACGGTTTTCATCTGCTGGATCCATTCCTCACCCATTGTTTCAATCTCTGTGAAAAGTGCTTATTATAAATTTACTAAACAGTTCCTTCCCTTTAAAATTACAGGATTGTCTCTTTGGACATACCTATTTCATTGGACATTGAATTACCCCACTTTCTATAATAATTTCACTTATTGAATCCCCATACACACCCAAAACTTAAGTGACGTTGTTGCCATAAGTGTGTACTATTCAGAGAAGATACACTTACTTCTGTGCTATCCCCAAATGGACAAATTAACTACAATGATTTATAGAAGAAATAATAGCAATAATTCCAAAAAGCAAATAAGATCAGAGGCCAACAGTATGTGTATGCTTAATCTAGTAAAATGACAGTCATTTCCCAATTTCATCTTTCTTATGATTGCCCTCAGTGATTTTTTAAAAAATAGGGTTATAACATATATATTGTGATTGCTTCATCCAAATTGTACAATTTAAATTCATATTGATAGAGACCCAGGTATAGCTAGAAGGTCAGACACAGGTCAGCATGCAGCCTAACCAAGCTAAAGATCCAAGTTTCTGGATCTTTAGTTTAAATTAGAAGATCATTAAAAATCAATGTACTGTGATGTGAAATGGCAGCTTTTAGTCTTGTACACAAACAATGTGCAAAAACTTGGACAGGGTGTTGCCTCACAGATATGATGTATTCTGAAAGCCCTGACAAAAGCTTACAAAAATAAAACGTGAAGAGTTCAAGGCTCTCATCCACCCTCCTTTAATGCTTCAGATGAGCTAAGTGGGTAGTAAAATGCCCTTGTAGTGAACTCAATATAGCCTATAAAATTTATATGGTTTGTAAAGAAGTACTTTATATAACTCCTCTGATAAGCACTGGGGAAAGAGACATTGAGACAGCACTCAAGAAAGGGAGGAAGACAGACTAAGGCAATGATTAGTGATTTTGATATGTCAAGAAACTGATGAAAGGAATCATGCATCCTGCTGCTTTATTTTGTACATTGTCTCATATCACTTTGTTTATATGTTTTTCACAATTGTTAGCATTTCTATATTATATTGCATTAAAGCTAACAATAAGAAATACAATCACTTCTCCTGACCCCAATTTCATATTAATTAGGCAATATGTGTGTGAATGATAATTATAGGTCTATTATCATCTGACTCTATTTATAAAAACATCTTCAATTAAAAAAAAGACTTGAAAGAGTAATCATAGTTTCCTGTGTTTTATATTTGCAAAATAAAGGGGGCTGAAAATTAAAATAATATTCTAAAATATTTGTTAAAGTTGAAGGGCAAAATACTATTTAATTATGCAATTATTATTCAACAGAATGCCAGATTTCTCTCAGGAATTTCTATTATCAAAAGGAAAAAGACAAAACAAAAGTACTGTACTGTATCAAGTATCACTATTTAATACTAACTATGTTATATCAAAAGAAATGAGATTTTCCTGGATAAGTTATTAAAGAAAGTTGTCACTATATTTCCTTAGATACTCATTAATTAATGGAAAATAGTAGTTTACAAAGTATTTAAGAGTAGTTTACATAAAAGGAAACCATAGATTTTCTTAATCTATTTCTTTCTGTGTCAGTCCTTCATAACTAAAGTTTACTGGCTTAAGATCCTTCTCTGCATGCTTACACTAATATGTTATAAACAGGAAGGTTTTTTCTCAACTAATATAGGATATGTGTATATGTATATATACATACATACACACACACACACATACACATACACCATTGAAGAAAACATGACAGTGTTCACCAGATTTCTTATCAGTCTTTTTTCAGTGTTAACCATTTTAGGTATAAAGTCTTATCATGTTATATGTTATAGACATACAAAGTTACACGTTTTGTATATAGAAGATATGCACATATAAAGTTCAAACATGGCCTGTTGGTCTTTAGTCTTATCATCACCTTTTTGCTTTTTAAATTCACCAAGTATTTATTTGGTTACAATAATAATTAATTAGTATAGTCTACCAATATTTAATGAAATACAACTCTAAAAATCTGGAGGAAATATTTACAATTCAGAAGCTTCAGGCAATTTTGAGAATGTTTACTTTTGGCATGTCTAGTCTTTATTTGAAAAATAATCTTGAAGTTTAAGCACTCTAGGGAGGGAGGAATGCACATGGTCCTCAAATTTTATATCAATCAATATAATCATGTACATGATCATTATATTGTTATCTATAGTTTTGCTATGCTTAAAATATTTATGATTGTAAAAAATGAACACATAAATTATATGTAGATGCTTATATAAAAGGCCTATATTAGAAATCTTGTTTCTAACATGCCAAATGATAGGGTGTTTAAAGTATCTTTCTCTAAAGAAAAATGACCTGTATTTGGAATTCATGTAAAATATAATATTAATAGATTGTGATACTCCTAATTAAGCTTTCCTTTGGGGTAATACTGAACTCTTACTCTGTGTAGCAAATCACAACAATTGAACATTTTAAAAATGAAACTTGGGTAAAATTAATGCTGTGTGTGTGCATTTCTATTCAACAGTTTGACACCTGGAAAAAAATTAAAAAGTCATCCTCACCAATAGAGAACTTCTACCCGAAGTGTCCAATAACCTGTTGTGCATTACTCCAGGATTTGAAATGCTAAGGGCCCTCAAAGGCAATCTTGCCAACACCAGGTAAACTCAACATAAATATCTCATACTTCTGGGGACAGTATATAGAATACTGGGGGTTAAGGCCACCAAGTGAATTTCCAGAAAAGTGGGATATGTGTCATATGATTGATTTTAAGAGAAAAAATATGTTTATCTGAGAGCTAGGTAGCCAGCCAATGGCAGAGGAGTCAGTTAAGAAACTGGTGATTAACATGAAAGAAATTTTTTGAAGTGTGGCTCTTTATAGATATTATTTTTCTTTCTGTTTGGAAAGAGTTCTATATAAAATAGAAATAAAAGTAACCTCTTATTGCATTCTATGGTAAAATCTGATCAACCTACATAGTTTTGTGGGATGGTTTTGCAGAGAAAAAAAAGTGGAAAAAGAAAGTGTCTCTCCTCTCTCTCTTCTTTCATCACAGTCTCTCTTTCCCACCTGCTCTCTACTAGCATCTACGGCCAGGAAGCAGCAGCCTATCAAAGGCTTGTGTCCAGGACTCCTGAGGGAGCTCATGAGATAGGAAAAGATGTCAGTGGGGGGACTGAAGAGTTGTCAGGCGTAGTGAGAAACTACTAGCTGGACAACTCATGAGCCAATATGAAAAACTCCATGTTTAATTTTCCACATGTAGTAGAATGTGTTTATCAAAACAAGGAAAACATCTTTTGGAGCATAGTGTGAAACATAGGGCCCATAATATTACTGTTATTTTTTAAATGTAAGTATTTCTTACATGATTTCAAACACATTATTTTTTTTTGCTTTGTGACAGTATTTTGAGCCTAATTACTTAAGCTGATACTTTCATCCTAGTTCTCACTACTTATTTAAATTTAAATTTTATGAAATGAGAAATGTTTTCATCATTTTTCTTGCATGAATACAAGAACTTGCTCAGAGGTGAATGAACTGGCTTCACCTCTAGCCAGAACACATGGGCCCTCTGTGCACTGGGCACTGGAGACACAGCTGACAGTGAAAGCCACAATACCTGCTGCAGCCTGGATCTTCAGAAGGTGGGCTAGGGAGATGGCTTTTAATGTAATGGTTTCCCAGTGGAAACAAAGAAAATAATTTGCTCTATTAGATCATGGCTTGTCTTGGCAATCATCCAGCTGGGGAAATGCTTTGATTTTTGCTAGCATTCTAAAGAGACCATCAGTGAAAATGGGTACTGAGTGCACAAGCAAGTCAGGAATTAAGAGATTGATTACAAATATGGTAACACACTAGTTTTGAACTGTAAAGCATGTGAAATATTCCAAAGGAAATATCTCAGAATTATAACCATACCTTTAAAACTAAAACTTGGCTTAATCTTCATATCACACAAGAATTAGAAAGCTCCCTGGTGGTAACAGCATTGTTTTAGGAGGAGATTGAAACATATATTTATCTAGGAAAGGAAAACTTTATGCCTCATGTTCACTGCCCTTTGTTTCTATTGATTTTTATTATAATTTAGAAACATTCCCAAACACAGAAGCAGAATAAACCTCCCTTTCTTAATACACCAGAGACCTTTTAAGCAGCAGAGGATTTTGATTTAGTTTCAGGCATTAAAATTAAATCACACATCCTAAGGAAAAGTGATCTGTAATAATGAAAGCTTCACACATGGGATATGAAAGTGCAATTGAATAATGAAGCAAACTATAGTTGCAGAATGTGGGGCCATTTTGATTAAATGAAGAGTGCTTTTGAAAACAAATTTCTTCACTGTCATCTATCGATCCCTGGCATATTAGTAACCAAATTACTGGAAGAGATGAATGTCATAAATTAGGAAGGAATTATTTCTTCTCAATTGAAGTAGCTTCATTTATGGATGCACTGTGGAGGCTGTTAGGACCCTGCATGTAGGTATAATCACAGGGCCCCGTGGATTCATCAGCAGTAGCACGTTATAACAGCTGCTATTCTATAACTGTTATTTGCTGACATTAGCCACCAGGTAGTGAGAACGTGTGGTTCTAGTATTGACGTTTTGCTCATTACCTTCTATCCTTGGCTCACATCTGTTAACGCCACTCAAGGCAGTGACCTAGATCAAAATGTTGCTTCATTAATTCTGAGCTGCTTTGAAAGCTCTGAGTTGGAGTCTTTTTGCTTTCCCTTCCTTTAAATCAACATCTTTATCTTGTTTGGTCCATTTTAAGAGTTTCTGATTAAGATGTTTATTAGGATAGTTTAACCAGGTTACAGAGTTTTATAACATTTAAAAAGATGTTTTCTTTTTTCTTTCAGGTGATAAAGATCATTATAGTACATAATTTTCATTAGCAGATTAAACAGATAAAGATTGGAATCCAATGAATTCATGTAAAGGGTTTCCACCCTCTCAATTTAGTGTGTGTGTGAGTCGTTTTTAGGTCACTAATGTGTTGGGAAAACACTGAGATAGTTTCATTCACTTTGATTTTTATCACAAAAGAATGCATTTTCAATTAGTCCTTATAAACCAGAAAACTTACTTGGTAGTGGGTAGAAAAGAGAGCCAGTCCAGCTATTATCAAATCTCTTTCTGACCCATTCTATGTATTTCTGCATTAATTTTACTTTAATATTTGACTGCTATGAAATTTAAGGTATGTAATCCACAAAATATTAATAATAATCATTGTGTGATATGTTAAAAGAGAATTAACTCTACTTATAGTTATTAATATAAGAAATATAAAGGGAAAAAGACAGTTTTCACAGTTGGAACACTAAAAAAAGTCCCCAAAATTTTTTAAAAGAGAAAAAGTAATCCCTGTCTTTTAGGTTTGGATTGGAAATATGTGTTGGAAATAATATGTGAACATGTGCAAAAGGGCTTTGGAACTAAATCCTCTATAAATAAAAGGAATAAACATTCTCATGGTTATTGAAGAGTAGTAATGTTCAATACTGACTAAACTTGTCAAAAGTTTTCACAGATCAACTGGACCTTGAGACTTTGAATAAGCAGAGGGAAGTGTTTTCCAAGATAGCACTTAAAAAAATGACTTCTTCCTGAAACTATAGAATGCAAAACTAAGGTTAAAATGTCATAACATATTATTTGGTGGCTCACACCTGATATTCTTAAATGGTGTTATGGACAAGTTTAAAACTGCTTGCTGGTCTTTCATGGAGCATTTAAATAAGATCAAGGACAACTACACAAAGTCAGCATTTATTTCTTTCCTATTTGCTTTGTAAATATTTATCTTCTCTTTTAAGAGAGTACATTAGATTAAATAAGCTGCCTCTATATAATTTTAGGATATTTTCTAGGAAAATTAAAAGAAATAATTGTAAAGAAGAAAAATATAGAAAAGCTTATATGTTTTAAAAGCCAAGAGGCCATAAATACACTTATGCCATATACTCATATGTGTCTATAAAAATATCATAATTTTAAAATTCAAATAATTTTACTCTGTATAATCACATACAATACAATTCTTACATTTTAAACTCATTCCTCAAATAACAGCTGTAAGAGAAACCCAGTATTTAAAGAGAATTACATATGTGTTAGCCTGTGTCTGTGTCTGTACATTAAACTGAGCTCTCGGTTCACCATACATGAGGTTCAAGAAGGTGCTTTGGAACTCTGTCTGTGGTCTCCTGTCTCCCCCTTGTTACTCTATATGCACAATTTAAAGATTACCGAAATAGCTCTGCAGAAGAAACATGAGATTCTGATCTTCAGCTTTAAGTAATAAAATAAAGCTAAAATTGCAGATGTATAATGTCTTATGTCACCATAGGAAAATTTTATCTTTAAAAATACTTGTCAAAAATTAACTACCCTTTCTACATTTATTAGGAGTAATATTATCCACTTATTAGAAGAAATAAACTTTGTAATCTTCTGTTTAACTTATTCTGAATAAGTTTAGGTGATATTATTTTGGGGAAAAAAAGAAGCCTGATTGAATCATCCAGCCTAAATCATCTCTCATTATATTAAAAAAAATCAAGACATTATGATCTCACCTTTAACAGGAACCTAAACAACAAAACAAAGAAACAAGTAAAATATAACAAAAGACACTGAAATAGAGGACAGGTTGTCAGTGACCAGACGGGAGAGGGGAGGGAATTTCAGGGGAATTTCAGGGGAGAAGGGAAGGGTTTACAGGAACAAATATAGAGGACACATGGACAAAACTAGGGGGGCTGGAAATGGGAGGAATGGGTGGGTGGGCTGGAATGGGAATAAAGGATAGAAACTGTACTGAATAAACTAAAATTAAAAAAAAGACATTTTATTAGCTCCTCTTAAAACTAATTTACCTGAAATAACATCATCACTACCCAGCCCATTTCCATATTTCTTAATACTTTTATTATCAACAAAACATGTTCATTTAGTTCACAAAGAATTTCCATTTACAAAAATGAGCCTTACAAAATACCTAAACCATGAGACTCTTGTCAACAGTGCCACAATTCTCTAAAACATAAAGTCTAATAAAAATACTTTTGAACTAGATAAAGTCTGTGAATATGCTACAATGAGAAGATAACATGCTGAACTGACATTTATTAATCATAGTAAAATGTCCATTAAAATTAAATTGCATGTGTGTTAAGAAGAAGCATTCAGGATATCATAAGATGAATCACAGTATTATGTTTAGCTCAGCTTGAGCTGTAACCTGAGATCTGAGGTTACATTTGGTTCTTCTTTCCTGGGTTCATTTTTCTTTTTGTGACTGGGCTATGTGTGTGTGGCTTCATACTGGCCTATTTTTGGCTCCTTTTCATGACTGAAAAAATAGTTTCTCATTATAAGTGTTAACAATGAATAACCACTGACAAAAATTGCCATATTTTATTTGATACTGTTCAATTTGGGGAAAACAAAATAAAAACAATAGAAAAGTTATGGTTTGGTTTTTTGGTTCCTTGAGATGTAGGAAAAAGTGGGGAGGGAAGTTCTCTAAAAGTGACTACAATGGTTATCAAGAGAGAGCTGGTAGGTGCCATTTACTGAATGACTTGAAGTGATAGGGCCCCAGAAGGCCAGGTGGGTGTGCTTGCAACATTCACTTCAGCTGTGACAGAAGAACATAATTTGGAAATTCAGGTCCTCACACTTCTGTCACAAAAAGCCTTGGAAAGGGCCTGAGGAGTAACAGTACTTTGTTTTCATTTTTGGTTTGCTTTGTTTCTCTTTTCATTTTTTCAAGAGTCTATGAGACCAACATTCAATCAATTCCATTACACCTTACTGCAATGTACTTACCTCTGGATTGTGCTTCATCTGTGTCCATGCTCATCACCATGTTATCAGAAATGGAATCTAAAATCTTTATTTAGTTTGTAAATAGATAGAGTCTCTGTGTTAAATATATCTATACCTGTCTCTATATCTATATCTATAACTGATTGTCTATTTTTCATATTTTTTGCATGTTGCACATATTTTTGCCTCTATTAATGTTAACCAATCATTCTAGCTTGCCCCAGACTGAAAAGCTTCCCAAGATGTGAGACTTTCAATGATAAATCTGGGATTTCCTAGGCCAACTGGAATGAGTTGGTCACCCCAGTTTTTGACTCTACTTACTTTCCTGTTAAGTGGAGATGGTTAGCAATGTACTGACCTTCAAAAGTAGAAATATTTTCCTCAGTTTTGTGACTTTAGAGTCAATAAGTATGGAGGAATTTCTGAAAGAGAAACTAAAGTAAGTTTAGCTGTAAAGCATGAAATATGAAGTGTAGAGAATCTACAACAAATTTGAGTCTCATTCTGCAAAAGGTACTCAAAAGGAAAACTGGTATTTATCTATAATAATCAATTTCAGTATTATTATTCTTATAGTAGTAAAATTCTTGCCTCATTAAAATGTAAATTAATCATACTTCAGGATGCCAGCAAATACTCATTAGGGAACACTCACTAATATAAGTCAGACCATTAAATAATACTGGGTAAGTCTTAGATGATAAGTTCTTCCTAAAGTTTATTGCCAAAACTAAATATTTACATGTGGATTAATCAAATTACTGTTATTATCTGTATAGTGACTAGTGGTTAAAAAAGTCAATTTAATACAGTGCCCAGATGTTCATCATGGGCCAAACATGAACACCATTTACTATCTTCCCTATTTCAGTTATGGAATCAAATTAGAGAAGGACCACCACATCAGCTCTCTGTGAAATAGTCTTGACACTTAATGCAAGAAAATAAAAATTTGAATTGTCTTAAATGTAAAAAAATTGAAATAAAGTTTTACTTGAATTTACTCCTTTCATTTATTCAGTAAAAATAATTGTTTACTATTATCTTGACTGTCTGGATACTACAACACACAAACAAAGAAATTCTATAAAAAACACATTTCTTTTGTTCCCCTGTTCTTCACATTTAATCTATCTGCAAGTGTTTCCAGGTCAGTCTCCAAAGTAGTTTTTTGCAGTTAGCAGCTTGTCTGCAGTTCATTGCTAGCAGTCCTGTCCTTGTCACTGTATCTTCACTAATTTTAACAGAACTAACTGTTTTGTCCTCATCTGCTCTTATTTCCCAGAGTACATTCTCAATGCAGTTGCTAGAAGGCATTTTCGTTCATAAAAAATTACTATTTTTTTGTTTAAAACTCTTGAGTAGTTTTCCATTGCCTTAGGATGAAGTCAGAACTTCAAGCTAAGGGATCTGACTGGAACATTACCTCTTTTACTCATCTGATACCACTTCCCAGGACTCCCTCCTAGAACTACCTGTCTTCAGGGATCCATGCCTCTCACTCTTTCCCTCCCAGCACAGATCTGTCCTCCCTGTGGCCTTTGCCATGCACCTCCTTAGCCTCCACCTCTTCCATGTAACCCAAGCTCAAATGACACCTGCAGGGAAAGAATCTCTGACAACCCCATCAAAGAAATTTTGCCACACTGTACCCTCTTACTTATCACTGTTTTATTTACTGCAATTTTGAATTTATTTTTTTGTCTTATTTTATAGGTGTTATTTTCTCTCTCTTCATTAAAGAATTTTGACAGCAGGGATTTTCTCATTTTATTGTTATTTTCTCTCATTACTAAAATCATGTAATAGATGCTCAATAAGCATTTGTTGAATTAAAATATTGTTGATACTATCTTATTTTTAAGTTTAAAATGTCATTTATTCATATGATATTCAATGTTTAATTTTCTTTTTTTAAAGATTTTATTTATTTGTCTTTGAAGGGGAAGAGAAGGAGAGAGGGAGAGAAACATCAGTGTATGGTTGCATCTCACGTGTCCCCTGCTGGGAACTGGCCTGCAACCCACGCATGTGCCCTGACTGGGAATTGAACCACGACCCTTTGGTTCGCAGGCCTATGCTCAATCCACTGATCTACACCAGCCAGGGCTCAATGTTTAATTTTTAAAAAGTGATTCTTTATCTTGCTCTCACCTTCCTTTCTCAATTAATCTTTTAACTGAGGATATACAGATAAATGTATTACTTGACACCTTGATTGCATTATAATTTATAAAAACCTGAAAAAACTTACATTAAATGAATAAAATAAACCTGTAAGACAATTTTATTATATTTAGACATTGAGACAAGGATATAGACTCTTCTTGTTACAAGATTTAAGTGTTGTTATATAATTAAAATATTACTTATAGGATCTCACCTATAAAATTTAAAAAAGCTATTAAAACCAAACAATTACTGGAGATATATATATATATGGCTTATATTTGTTTTTGTTTTATTGCAAATCAACAGAAAATATCTTTCCTCATGTAAAACAAAGTGCTCAATTATATTACTTATTCAAAAGTAAAAGTTTTTTTATTGTTCACATATCTGATGTTGTTAGTTATAATAAATTAATGTCAAGTTGAAATAGAATTCTTGGGTTGATGGAGAAAAAGTAAAATAAAGATTCAAATTATTTTGACCATGTAAGATTAACAATTACAGTGTCAGGACATAAGTTTATAGCGAATTATTTCCCCAAAGTGGGGCAAAACTGCTGCTACAAAAAAAATAGCAATAACCTTGCCATTTCTTTTAAATTTCATTTCAGTTCAAATCATGCTAAGGAAAAAATGAGATGTAAAGAGAAGAGATATTTGTTTATGATGTGACCTTGGACACATTAGTTCATTTATTCTTCTCGTGACCATTTTTACTCTGCACCACATTTTCTATTTGTAGATAGATATAAATTAAAAGTGATTAAAAGATATAACCAAGCTTAAATGGCTAGTAAATGAAAGACAGTTATTTGAATTCTGTATGTCTGCCTCTAAATGTATTGCCACAGGAACACTGGAATTCCTCTATACCCGTTAACAGTTAGTGCCACAGCCTTCTAGGTGTGGAATAAATTAGGGGTTCCCTGATACCTGGAGCTTTGCAAGCCATGGCAACAATGAAGACCAAGTAATCAGAAATGAGCTTATTTCTAGAAGTTTCTTCAGAAAGGCAGAATCATAAAATTATAAATTTAAGTAAAATTGCAATGGAAAGCAATAATAAGTGGACACTGCTGGATTTAAATAATATTTACTAATCTTAATTAGTTACTATGCAGCTAAAGAAGCTTTTCCTCTCTTCCTCTATTTCCTGCTCATTATTTCTAATGTCTTTTTCTTTCTCTTTCCTATATTTTGACTATTTAAATAAATTTCAAATTTTCATAGTTGCTATTGAAAATGCAATCCAATTCAAAAAGAGTTAAGGACAACATATTAAATCCCAGAAACAAAACTTTCAACTACTGTTTAGTCTCTTTCTTCCTCTGCAACCATACACAATCTCACCCATATAATTTATGTGCACAGAATCATATACGTGCTACTTTGAAAACTTATTTTATTCTAGTCAATAATAGATAGTGTAGTTCCATGATAATGTATATAAATATATGTTGTATTCCTAAGTAATGGTAGCAAGCTTTTTGCATGAATATAACATACAGTATATCATTACTTAATTATGGATTAAGTGCTTCATAACATTTTAAAAAACATTAAGATACTATAATTAGTAACCTTATATTAGCATCTTTATGTACCTTTTCCAATTATCTCTTGGCAAAATGAGAGTAAGATTTCTAGGGTAAATGGTAAGGTCATTTAAATTTGATACACATTGATAAGCTGATTGATTAAAAGCTTATATGAAAATTAATTTCCATATTCCACACAGTAGGAATTACATATACATACACACATATACATGCATACATATGTACATATACTCACACACACATATACAAATATATTTATATAATGCTAAAAAAAGTAACAAAGTTTGTGATGTCAACATTGATTACCTTTCTTGTATTATTATCCTGGTTTTCTAAAAATAATAGAACTATTTATTCTTTCTCAATATGTTGTAGTATATTATTATAGAGAATATGTGATTACTGAAGTTTTGAAATAATTTACCTTTAATTCTATTTAAATTTATGTTGTGTAATATAAGGTAATTCTCAGAGAACTTTTCTATTTATCTCAAAGAGACAAGGGCATCCATTTTTATTGATTTTTGAGTCATATATGTTGGCATATTTATTTCCTTTACATATTACTTATTTTAGCATTTATTCATTTTTATTGAACTTTTTAATTGTTTTCCATGTGCCAGGCACAGTTCTATATTCTCAATAAACCAAAGAGTCAAGAACCCTGGACTTAGAGAGTTCATATTTAAGCAAAATGAGAGATAAAATAAAAATTAGATATATACATTTTTTTATATCATACTAAAAACAAAACAAAAGTAGAGCAGATTAAGGAGCATCTGGACTGCTGTGTAATGGAAAAGGAGGGGAGCAGTTCCAATGTTCAATATGGTATTTTGCTTTGTCTCATTAAAAAGGTAAGATTTATTAAAAAACAAACTTGATAGAAGTGAGAAAGTTTAAAAATAGCTAATGGAACTCGTTTTCCAGCAGAGGGAGTGGTTGGAGCAAGCCATATGACATGCGGCAGGAGTGTGGATTATCTATTCTAATTAGCAAGCACCCCCTACTATTGAACAGAGGTTTTACAAATTACTGTTGTACAATTTTTTATTTAATCTTGATTCTCTGTGGCTCTCTGTGTTCTAATCCTGGCTCCACTATTTACAAGGTCTTGCTGACCTTCCATAAGACACTTCTCTATGCCTCATATATCTAATTTTAAAAAATGAAGACTTAAAATGCTGCCTTTAGTGTGTTAATGAGAGCAATGAATGAATAAATAAATGCAAGTAATACATTTAAAACAATGCCTAACAGTGTAAGAACTAAAAATGGGTTAACTATCATCACCAACACCTCAATATCATCATTTCTCACCCCCAAATAATTACTTCTTTTAATATCAAGTTGTTGAAATTTTTGTTACTTTGGCCAATTCTAGGTTGGTCAATGTCAAAGATGTGAGTTTTTTTCAGCCTCTCAGATGTCTAAGGTGGTATACACATTCCTAGAACCTAGGAATCTTTGATGTGTTATTTATATGGATATTAACTTTTGCCCAGGGGTGGCTTATCAGTTTGGGAATATCCAGATCAATAAGGAATGCACTTCTGGTTACATCTGAGGTAAAATCCTCGTACTTCTTCAGCCTTATGGTTTGCTCTAATAAAAGTTTTTGTTTGTTTGTACTCTGAATTGTCTGTTTTAATCCCCAATTTCCTCCTTTTCACAAACATACTGCACCTTTTTTTTGATGCTTCTATCCAGATAACTACATTTTTATACTATTTCCACTACTGCTTCTTATTCACTTTCATAATGCCACCTAAATGGTGAGTGGAATTCCAACTGGAACCATTTCTCAGTTGAGTTGCTCAGTGATTTTTTTATCTATGGTAGAGGAAATTAATTGAGTGTGAGAAGGTGAATATTTGACATTTCTCTGACCCATCACCATTCTTGGTCTTAACCCCCACATTTATGATTATCGATGAAGAGTTTTTATTTATGATTTTTTGCTTCTGTTAATTTGCTTCATATTTTAATGCTATATAACAGTACTTCTCTAAAAGGGAACCAATGTGTGGATTTCTTAAATGTTCCTTTGACTTGTTCAAAATTATTATTGATGTTCTGTTTTGAAGTTTGCTGTACAACCTTGGGGTCGCTCCCAAATTCAGTATTTAATATATAATCTGTATAATCATTTCTTGTGCATTTCAGTCAGAGGATTAGAATTTTGAAAGTCAAATGGCACATAAGTTCAGCATTAGGAACCCCTGAAGAATTTATGAATGTTAAAAAAAAATCCACCAAACTTAGCTTTTAGTTCTTTAAAACTTGTGTTGTATATATTATATTCCATATTATGTGTGTCTTAAAATTGAGTTTTACTGTTTCTCAGGTGTGTCTTCTCATGTTGCATACAATAATTTATTTAAATCTTATTTTATATGTAAATATAGTGTTGTAAATCATAAGAACTTGCTTTAATACTGTTTCCAAATCATTGGTTAATTTTCCAAGAATTTTGTGGAATAAAACATCCATTTTATGTGCTAAACTACTATTTGTGTAGCTTCTTGTCTTTTAGATTTTGTGTCACACAGGCTCATAGCTGCAATTCTGAATAAAATTTTGCTTTGTCTTTAGCACATGGCTACACAATGAAAAGCAGAATTGTAGAGAAGAATACACAGGTGTACTGTCTCTTTGGTGAAATATTGGATAGTTTCCTCTGTACTGCCCTATTAGTTTGTGGTATGTTGGTCTTCATTGGGAGAAGTGGATAAAGGGAAAGTGTTCAGTCAATAACTAACAGTATATCAGTAGCTCCCCTGGCCTTTCAAATGGTTCAGGCTGATTGTGTGTCGTCTAACAGGAAGAAACATTGCTGTAGCACTCTGGACCCTTGGGTCCAATTCTAGTTTATTTTGCTGATTGGCCTAGTGAAAAATTACTTAATTTATTTGGTCCTTAAGTTTCTCAGTTATAACACAAAAAAATTTAAAGTTTTCTGCAGTCCTTTTCTATGGAGCACCATAGATTTTCTTATTATAAACCAATAAATTTAATGTAGAGGAATCTCATCTGAATTAACCAAAATGTCCATTCAGTTTCCTTCAACTTTATGTATAATTTGGTACTCAGACTGGAAAAATAGCAGCTAAGTTGGTATAATCTGAGATATATCCATAGACCTATTTGTCAAAAGTACCACACTTCTCAGCCTTCTATTACACTATCCACAACTAGATTTACTCTGTATAAGCAGCCAGTGATTTAGAGACTAACTTTCATTCAGAGGTGGTAATGGTGCCAGGAATCTAACAGATTATATGGTAAATAGTAGGTGCTTTATAAATATTGAAGGAATGAATTATATGGAAATGTTAGTCTATAACACTAAACTCATGTAATTAGGTCAAATTATTTCCCAAATACAAATAGAAGTCATCATCTAATTAATCTTGAAAGGTTAAACATAACAGGAACTGTTTCATTTTTTAACCTCAGTTTTTAGAAAATTTGCAGTCTTTGTCATAAATCACAAAGGAAGCTATTTGGAATTTTCAATTCTTTATATGATTAGCAATAAGGTGAAAATAAAGCCTGCAAAAAATCACTGAATGCCTTGTTTAGGCAAAATCTATTATTATTATACCACTGTTTTCAGCCAAAAATTCTATGTGCTGCCTTTGACTTAAAATATTTCTTCTAAAATGGAAGATGAGATGGATTTTTCAAATCCCATGATTTAAAGACTTTTTTTATAGTTTCCTTTACACCTTTACTTTCTATATATTTGTTTCTACCTCCAAAGACCCTTTCTGTAACTAAACTACTTTTTCATTAGTTAGAAAAAATAAACTCTAATATTATCCTGAACATTTGGGATAGCATAGTTCATCAAGTATTGTCTAAAATAATTTGCATTATGTTTTTTTAATTAACACACCTTACTTTTAAAAGAGATTAAATATGATCAATCAGCCCATAAATAATTGAGGGTGACCTTATGGAGAAGTTCAATCCCTTCTTCTGATCATGGCTGAGATTAATGTTTGGCTCAAAATCGATTTATTTGTTAGCAACTACTCTTAGCTTCTATTAGCAGAGATTTGCTTTCATTGCCTTAAACATATAATTAATGTTTATTCTCACAAGTAAAAGAGGTCTAGAGGTGGCAATCCAAAACTGGAATAGATGCTCCATCAGTCAACTAGGGCATGTGTTCTTTTAGTTTATCACTTCTGCCTTTCTATTAATGTCTTCCCTGTTGATCTTTTTCCATGGGTCAGTTTGTTCAAAAGTTAATATAATTAAAACTGTGTCTTACCTCAGCTTCCACCACAACTAACCACTACAATTATTTTCCTAAGTGGATATTGTGGAGATAAAAAAGTGCCTGACATGTAGTTCATGGTGTAGATGAATTGTCTCCAAAGTCTGTGTGATGTAAGTGAAACAGAGACAAATTCATTCTTCCAGGTGATGCATCTTTCACAGTGCTTATAGACATAGCCTCATATTTTCACAAAAATGGTCCCAGAAGACAGTTTTATTAAATTATCCAATTGGCATTTTTTGAATTAAATTTATTGGAGTGACATTGGTTAATAGGATCATGTAGGTTTCAAGTGCACATTTCTATGATTCATGACCTGAACATTGCATTGTGTGCTCACCATCACTCAATTAGCTTTTAGAGACTGATTTTGACATATATTCCATTATACTTGCATTACAACCAACCTCTTCTCTGTAATTGTACTGAATTCTAAGCAAAATTTGCACCAAACACAATGAGACAAATGTTTTCAGAGTGAAATATTTCCAGCAAACCCTTTCTTTAATTAAAAATCTAAGTAAATTTAGTCATTCTGTGACATTGTTTTTATTGCAGTGAATATATTATCCAAATTTAGGTAGCAAAACTGAACTAATTTTTTATACTTAAAATTAAAGGGTTGCTTTGTGTTGTTCAGTATAGTAGGTATTTGCTTAGCCTTTATTATTTTCCCTTGCACTGACCACAGCCCCATATACACTCTTGAGCACTCTTTTCTGTGGCACTGAATTCCTTGATTTATAACTATGTCTTATGTCTGCTGTTAAACCTTTCAGCATGTATTTGCCATGTATGGCTCCTCCAGGTATTTGTTTTGGAATCAGACTCTACTTTTTCTATTGAACTGACTTCTTGTCTTAAGGTCCTGCCTGACATAAAACTTCAAAATTATTTCAGGGTTGATGGTCTCTTGATATATATTGCACAGTCATTATTTTTGTTTAGATGTCATAAAATTTTATAAAACTTATTAATAGCACCCTGCTCTTTATCTGTTGTGATTTTCTTAATTAAGATTAAAAAGCATTACATTTTCATTTCTTCATCATTACTTAAAAAATATATCAATTTTCCCAGAAATAACATTTAAAATAATAAATTTATTTTTGTTTATCATTTTTTTATTTTATTTTAGATTATTCAGTACAGTTTCAATCTTTTACTCCCATTCCAG
>CM052548.1:51801601-51826456 GCA_028533065.1 Trachops cirrhosus | reverse complement strand
TTTTGATTTCTCATTTTCATGTAAGCTGCAATGTCCTCTTTAGTATGGTTAGGTTTTTCTGTCTTTTGAAATGGGAGGCGGCGTGTGCTCCCTCCTACCACGTCGCCATCTTCTCCTCTATTTTTGTTTATCATTGATATAACCGATTTTATGTCAATAAGTACATAGTATGTATATCTAATACATATATTAAAATTTAAAATAAACTGGCATACTAGATTATCATATCTAATATGTTTAGTCAGAGGAAAATATTTTATTCCACATATACTATATGATTCACAATTTCATCTTCAATTTTTTGTGAATAGTAGTGCTTTGGTTAAACAATGACTACTTTAGAAAAAGTAAAAGGCTTGAATATTAGTATTGTTCAAACCAAATAAATATATTAATTAAGTCATTTAACTTTTCTGATACTGATTTTGTCTATATGTATAATGCACATAATACCTGACCTTGTTGACTTTGAAGGATTGGTTTCTTAGGTAATAAAGATTCAATGATAATAACGATATAACCATAATACAGTGGTTTCAAAACCTTAAAGCATTTTATGTGTGTAAGGTAATTGACTTATCAGGTAGTTAGAGGTCTAGTTCCCCACTCTTCCAGTTAGAGTTCTCTAGAAGTGAGTTGTTATTACTAATTGACGTATTAAGTAATTTTCTAAATTAATTATACACTTGCTTTCCAGTAACCAACATTTGAGAAGTTGAAAGTAGACAATGAACAAGTACACAGGTAAAACTGACACATCCTGATGGTAAAAAGCCTATTAAGTCACCAGACCATATGAAAGGGAATAACTCACTGTGGGACTTGGGGTTTAATGAAGTGGAATTACTTTAAGTGGGGTTTTCATGAAAAACTGTTCTGAGAAGATGAAATTCAAGATTAGGTCTATAGAATAAAAAGAAGCTAGCCAGCACACCAGTGAGAGTTAAAAGCAATGATGTACAAGGCATTAAAGAATGCAATGGGTGAGTAGATTTTGAAAAAATGGGAGGAAGATGACTATATTTTTTGATAGATTGGATATAAAAGGTAGGAAAAGAAAGCTTGTCTCAAAAATTGGGTAAATAATAATATCCCTTACTGAGATTAGAAAGAAAGTGAGAAGAGCAAATACAGAGCAGAAGAACAAGAGGTCTGTTCTATGCGTGTTACATTTCACATAACTATGAAACATACAAGCAAAGACATCAAAAAGGATATAAACATTTAGAGCTTAGAGGAAGGATAAGTGTCAGGAATGTAAATTTGGTAAACATCAATGCATGGAGGCTGTTTGAAACTACATATAAGAATGAGTTCATATAGAGTTTGTAGATAGGCAACATGGTATAAGAGAAAGAGAGGAACTGATGATATGAAAAAACAGGACCGATATTCAGGGTTTGGCAATAGAGTGTGAAAAATACTCAAACAAGATGTGAATATTATTATTCTTACACTTGTTCATGAAAGCAGTAAGGATGTGCATAGTATTCTCACAGTTTTGCAAAGTTCCTTTAGCCCAGTATTTGTGCTTTTTTTACCCCCCAACCGAGATTTAACAGAGTACATTAAATCTAGGCTCACAGTGACCTTAAGAATTATTCTTTCCATTTGCATGATTTCATGTATAAGATATTCAAAGCCCCTGGAAATTTAATAATTTATACAATTGTACAACTGAGTTATTCAATTAAATGCTTTCTCAATCACCAAAATTTCCTAACAGTCAAACAGATACCAAGATATGGTCTCCTTACTATTAGGAACACATGATACAAGAAATAAACTTGTAAAAGAGAAATATTAAAATATCAAAAATAAATATCCTAATTTCTCTATTGTGAAGATAAAAACAAACATAGAAATATATAGTGCAATTTTGGAAAATTATCATAATATTATTAGAACTTTACAAATTAGACTTATAATATAAAAATAAAGTATAGGTTTTACATTATCATAGATTTGCCTTCTGTCTTTTAACAAAAATATCTATATTTCATTTTTTAATATATAAAGTGATGTACAAAAATATGGATAAAATATATTTACACTATTGGGAAATTTAATGAATGCCAATTTCTATTTACTTCTATTTTTATATAATTGCAATGTCTATAAATGCAATTTTAAAGTTCCCATATGCAGTAAGTTAGCACAGATATAAATTTACAGACACTCATGAATGAAAATTGCTTTTGAATTTGCAAATAAAAATATGCTTATTAAAAATAAAATCAGTTATCTTTATGAAAAATAGTTTATAAAAGTTTGTATGTCATAGTGCTATGTGCTGTATACTATGAATTTTAAAAAATACTGTCACCTGAGATTTAGTAGTTTAAAATAAAAGCATTGATGCTAAATAAAAATGATTAAACTCAACTGTTTTGCAAAATAGGACAAAATTAAATTACAAATACATACCGAGTTGAGTTTTAGATTTTTTTCTTAAAAACTGCAGAATCTGTTAAATTTGATATAGACAGAGTAGACTACAATATGAATGAAGGTGCAATTCACAAGTCCAATATGGTTAGAAGTGCCAACTTGAAAAATGATGTTAAACTTTATAAAGAAAAGACTTTTTGTTTATATAAAGTCTTGATTTAATGTAAGGCACATACTATGGAAATATTTCCTCCAAGTTCCTAAGAGATATGCTCTTACTGGATTATAAATTTTATAGCAAAGTAAAATGTTTGTCTTTTAATTAATTTACTTATATATTTATTTTATTTTTTCTTGCTATTCAATTAGAATTGTCTCCATTTTCACCCCACTATGCCCCAGGTCCCCATCCCTGCCTACCTCCCTCAAATCCACCCCCTTTGACTTTGTCCATGTGTCCTTCATACATGATCCCTGATGGTCCCTCAATATCCCCTATTATCCCTCTCCCTCCCCATCTCTGGTTACTGTCAGATTGTTCTTTCTTTCAATGTCTCTGGTTGTATTTTTTTTGTTTGTTTGTTTTGCTGATTAGGTTCCACTTATAGGAGAGATTACATGGTATTTCTCTTTCAATGCCTGACTTGTTTCACTTAGCACAATGCCTTCCAGTTTCATCCATGCTGTCGTGAAGGGTAGGAGCTTCTTCTTTCTTTCTACTGCATGATATTCCATTGTGTAAATGTACCAGTTTTTTGATCCACTTATTTACTGAAGGGCACCTAAGTTCCTTCCAGCACTTGGCTATTTTGAATTATGCTTCTATGAATATTTACTCCAGTATTCCAAGTAAAACTTTTTAGATGAGCTGTGTTGCTGCCTTCTTTGTTTCCATTTCTGTATTATGACCTTATTCTCCTTCATGTCTTAAGACAATTACCAAAATGTTAAAGGATTTATTAAATATTTTCATATGCCAACCAAAAAATGTCACCAGTGAGTGAAAAAGGCCATGTTATTAATTTTAACCTAAACTTTGTGAGAAACCCTATGATATCCTCCCACAAAGTATAAATATTAGCACAATGGATTATTAACAAGGCCTTCAATTTGTAAGCACAGGAGAAACCTAAATACTAAAATGTCTGGAGGCACCAGAACCAATTATAAACACACACACCCACACACACAGGGTCTGTCACAAATAATACCCTTTTTATTACATAAAATATTTTATTACAAAATCATAAACATATAATTCTGTAACATAACAATATCACACTCAAGCACACCATATGACATTTTAGGTGAAATATTCAAATTGCTATCCATCTCATGTGAGATATTCACATGCACTACCAACCATACTCAATGTCATTACTTCTGCTGGACCCTGTATATTTTATAGAAATGTGAAATCTCTGTGCTTTTTAAATTATTTTAAACAGTTATGTAGCTTGAAACAAAATAATATCAAAGGACAAAAATTATTTATTAATTAAATAAAATAAGAAGGAACCTTAAATAATACTTTACTATAATTATTAGTGTTACCAAACTTGATGTTTCCAGGTGAACATTACACAGGAACTCCATTGTCCAGACATGGAGTCCAGGAGTAGGCTAGCACAACCTGGGTAAGTCTCTTTTCACTATTCGTACTTCATTTCTTTATCTGGTTACTTATTTCTAGAAAGAGAATATCTGATTTAATCATCCTTCATTAGAATTTTGTTCAGTATAGAGGGTACACATATTGAATGTAATAATACTTGCTCTGGGTGTTAGCACCCTAGAACAAAAATGAAGCCACCTCCTAACCCACGACATAAACTGAGGTAATCTCTAACATTATAAATATATAACTTAATTTCCTTTCTTTCAAAAATGGTGTAATGTTCCTAAGTTTTTGCAATGTTAAAATTTTCATTGATTAATATCATCTCAGTATAAGAAAATATATTTGAAATGATAGAAGAAAGTTACAAGCATCTCTTACCTCTTAGATATACTAGCACATATTAGCATAGTTACATTGTACTTTGTACATAGCTCCTTTGCTGGTTACATATTGAAGCTCTTTTTGTATATGTAAACTATATTTGAATACCATTTTTTCATGCTCAGAAGTTGTTCTTCAACTTCACTCTTAATGATAACATAACATTTATATAAGTGCTTCTTAATTTATAAAATTTCTTACTATAGTATGTTTAATTTATATTCAATTTATTATAAATTAAAATTTGTGCCTAATTGTAAATCTGTGCCTAATTACAAAATATATCACTTAATGTTTTAAAAGAAATTATAGAAATTATAAAAAGATTACTATTTTGATTTTGGAATGAGAATATAAATACATTGATTATTTTCACAAAATAGAGGTACTGAATGATAATGAACTGACATTATTAAAAACTCCTCCATTAATAATGCCTTATGTACCAATTTTCTACATTTATCTCTAGAGAATATAATGTAGCAGGAGGCAATACAGTGGATAGGTTAACACACTGACCTATATAGCCAGTTAACTTTTGTGTCACATACATGTATATGTTTGGGTGACTTATTCGGCCTCTTTCCTTCTTCCTTCTTATAAAATGTGATGATGGTAATAACTATTATGTTGGGAAAACATATATGGAGTCACTTAAGCTTTTCTAATCTTTCCATATTAACCTGAACTTTGCTGGTCTGCTTTGCTGCATTTCTGACAGTGTCTTAATTGTTAAACAAATATGTTTTTGTATTATTCAGATCATTGCATGTGTGTACCACCACAAAGATGTGGTTTGGTTTAAGTTGGCTTCACTGTAAACACAATACTGAGAAATGACTGGGCCAAAAGAAGGTCAGGACATTGCATTATTGGCATAGATAGAAAAATGTGGAAGAGCACAAGACCTTGTTGAGTATTGTCTCTCCAAAAGCACAATTTCTGAAATATAACACCAGATAATTAATAATACTGCAAAGTGTGTTGATGGTATTAGTTACTTTTTCAATTGTCACATATCTGTTAAGTGCCTACTTGGTATTGGGCACTGTTCTGAATGAACAGAATAAATATGATTCTTGTTATAGCTCACTGGAAATATTTTTTTAAATCAGGTTATAGATAAAAATAAAATTTCTGATTTTCACAAGGGCTATGAATTAGAGAGAGAGAGAGGCAGACAGAGAGAGGCAGTGTGAGTTTGAATCAGGAAATAAAGAAAACATAATTTAGTCTCAAAATCAGGGAAGGCATCTCTGCGAAAGCAACAGGTAAGGGAACCACATGAATGAACACATAAGCATCCTTCCCTGTGCCAGGTCTGTGAAGTGTTCTGTTATGTTTTGGAACACATGCTAAAATACAAAATGTCTTTCTCTTTATTCAAATTCTTTCAGCTCATTCATTTTTAAAAGATTTAATAAATTTACCAGATTGACATTGATTCATAGGGTCATATAAGTTTCAGGTTTTCAACTCATTCATTTTATAGTCAGAAGTTTTTAGAAAGAGAGGGTTCTAAATATCCTACTTGCATTTGGAGACCACAGTTGAAAATTCTGAAACTACTCCACAGAGCAGGACTTACTTCAGCAGGCCTCTGGAGCTTGAACATGTAGCTTGAGCATGTAGCTTGTGAAGCTGATTGAATAAGTGAAAGAAACTGCTGGATTCCCAAGCAGTTCTTCTTAACTTAGGGTCTACACATGGACTTACTCAGACTCATTCTCTTTGAACTCCAGCAACAGGGTAGCAACTTGAAAGGCATCAGTGGTATGCAGGGAGGGACTGGACTGTCTGATACCAAGACAAGAGCAGGGGGACACTTTCTCACAGAGAGAACTGAAGCTAGAGGCCATTATTCCTTTTCTGAGCCCTCCCCACACAGAGCCACAGAGCCAACAGGTAGGTGCCAAATCGGAGACTCTTATCAACCTGCCTCACACTGTTTGTCTTACCCTAGTGATACACTGAACCTCTGCTCCACCCAAGTTACAGGCCCACCCAAACTGTTATCAGTGGCATGTCTTGATTCATGCTTCAGATCTTCTTACATCATCTCAAACAACCAACCATTAGCCTCAGCAAGCCCCAAGCTCCCATACCACTTGCTAAGTGACCCCAGGGCCTGCACTAGCAGCAGCTGGTCTTGGTTCACATCCTGGCCTTGCTTGGGCACCTCCAAGCCCAGCACAAGTAGCAGCCGTATGCAGATCACTTTATAGCTTATGCCAAGAGACCTGAGACAGAACAGGGAGAGGACAACCTTGGCCTGCAGCATCTGGAAACCCCCAGAGCCTGTGCATCCAGCAAACAGATAGTCATGGATACAGAGGATGTTTTGGTGGTTGCCAGATGGAAAGGGGACTTGGGGAAATGGGTGAAGAGGAGACAGGATTAAGAAGTACAAATTGGTAGTTACAGAATAACCATGGGCATGTAAAGTACAGTATAGGAAATAGAGTAATCAAAGAAATTATGAGCATGACCAATGGATATGAACAAAGGTGTGGGGATTGCCTGAGGGAATGGGAGTGCTGGGTGAAGGGGGGGAAAGGGGAAAATTGGGACAACTGTAATAGTATAATCAATAATATATAACTAAAAAAAGAAAAGGAAATTTTGAAACTATAATTCTGCTTTTTTCAGATCTGCACTCTATTCCAGATACACGTTCTTTTAGTGAGTTCTGTTATAAGAAGTTCCATAAATTTTAAGAAGCAAATCAAAAGGGAATTGCACATTTTGAAGAAGATACATATTTTCCTGATATGAAAGATAAATGTAGTATGTCTTCCTTTGATCATAGAGGAGCCTCTGAAGAATTAAACCTGCAGTAGACACATGTGGATAATGCATTCAGCATTTTTGAATTTCATTTTGATTTAAAATTATGCATGTTCCTCTGATATTTTAAGGATTGCTTGTCATTACATTCTTTTAGCTTGTCATTTGATAGATTCAAACAACACTAAAGAAGCACCTATTAAAAATAATGATTCTTTAAGTTCAGGTCTCCTTCCACTTTCTGTCAATGTAGCAAACAGTGTCAGCTGAGTTCAAACCAAGATTCCATTTGAATGTTTGTGTGACTGATAGACTGTTCATCTCTCTGACATAGATTTGCGTGAGTTACTCATGAGTTTGTAGGGGTGCTTACAAGATTTTGGGGAAGAAACAAAGGGATATGTATGCAAAAGTGTGAGATACAGAGTGGGTGAGGGGAGCAGAGAAAGAAGCAGAGAAATAGCAATGAGTGATGAAATGGGTTTTGATGGTCTATCATGGTAGACCACTTTTGAGAGAGCTCTCTGAGAGTGATTACATTCGGATTCCCTAAAGAATTGATTCATGCAACATCAAAGACTGAAAAGTTTAACAAACACATGTGTATAAGATAGAGATCAAGAAAGCTTAATTCTGTCTTAGTCCAAAGACCTGAGAACTAAAGGGATAAAATACTTTTCCTCTGTTTTTTGTTCTGTTCAGGCTCTCAATGGATTAATTATATGATGAACACCCATGTTGCAGATAGAAATCTACTGAGTCCACTGATTCAAATGTTACTTTAATCTAGGAACACCTTCACAAACACACCCAGAAATGATGTTTAATTTGGATACCTCATGGCCAAATTGACTCATAAAATAAACCACAGTGGTAGTAGGATCAGAAGAAAAACAAACTATTATAATAAAAGCAATTTAACAACAAGAATACAACTTTTTAAATAATCTCTTACAGTCAGTCTTCTAGGGACAAATGAGACACAATTTTGGTTTGAGGTCAATGCTTCTTCCCTTCATCTCAGACACATTACTACTATCGTGCTTCATAAACTTCAGTACTCTAAAAGCTCATATAAGTTGTTATCAGAGACAGAGTAAAACACATTAAGGAAGAAGCCATAGCAGATGAAACTGTGCAGAAACTTTTGAAAACACATGGAATAATCTCTAAGACTCCCAGAGAAGAGTATATGAAACAACCAAAAGTCATTCCTGCTGAGTTCCTGTAGTTATAAAAGGAGGAACCTAAAAGTCCTAGTAATTAGTAAACCAATGATTATCTAAATGCTGTTCCCCTACCTGTTGGTGGTAGGACATAAAGAAACAAACACATTCCCAGAACCTTGGTTTGGGTCACTGTGATACCAAACCACATTATCCCACCCATGAGTTAATAAGGAACAATGAGGAACAATGAGGAATTAATAACAAAAATCAGGTGATTCAGAGCAATTTTTACTTTTCGATAGTTCATTTGACTTTTTAGAGACACAGTCATAGTTTCAAAATAAAATATGGCCAGTAGAATAATCTTACCATGCATTTTTAATGCCACATTATTGAATTTTTTCCTTTTTATGTAATTATAAAGAGATGATTCTAATACTGTAAGTTAAAATGCTAGCATCTATTCTTCCATACCTATTTACTATGTTACCTTTTAAAACTACCAATTTGAAAATTGTCAATTATTTATGTGACAGTTCTATCTTATTTATACTTCTGGCATTCTTAACATAGTTGGTTTCAACTTATTTTGCCACTTTCTTTATTAAAAAATGGCTGACTTGGTCTGTGTCATGTATTCAGAAATCAAATGGTTACCACCTAGTGACACATATGTAAAAAACTAAGCAAAACAAAAATTCCCTGAGAAACCCATTTTGGTTGTGAAAGTGACTATTTTTCAAAATGTCTTTAACATTATTTGTCATCATACATTTACTTCCAGAACCTTGCCACTGCTCCATCATCAAGTGATAGAAGCTATGTCTTCTCTACTTCAACCTAGATGGTCTTCCTGCTTGCTACAACTAATCAAATAAGAAAGTAGTGATGCTATGAGACTGAAATTAGAACATTCAGTAGGATAGAATTTGAAGACACATGGAGAAACCTATCTTTAGTGGATTTTCTTATTTTAACAGCCAGACAAATATTTCTAGCCATATTAGAAATGGACCATCTTGGATATGGATTCTCCAGCTCTCAGTGAGTTGCCCCAGCTGATGCTCCATGAAGCACCAGCAAGAATCACCTAAATTATAAATTTAAAAGTAAAGTAACTGGTGGTTGTTTTTAAAACCCTAAGTTTTTAATGGGTTATTGTTTTGAATGGCTTATTATGAAACAATAAATAGCTAAAATTTCAAATGATAAAAGAATTTAAATTATCTGAAATTAATAAATAAGGAAGAATCAGAGGGGTAGATCCTTCCACTGCTATAGTGGATCATTGTGTAACAGGGTTTCAAAATGATTAATTTTCTAGCTGGTGAATCTTTGTTTGGCTTATTATGCACACTTGATTAGACAAAGGTTCTATAGAGTCACATCTAAGCTTGTGTATGCATTTTTTTCGCAAAGATGCAAATTAATTTGTCCTATAGAGAGAATAACCAGGGCATTAACCAGTTTTTAATCTAGTAAACTCCTTTCTGTATTCCTTTAACTGTTTGAATACAGATACCCAGTCTCTTAACCTGTCTTTAAACCAGATTTACCAACCTATTTATTACCTCCTTAATGAACTAATGAAGTAAATCTTTGATATAACTTTATATTGGAGTGATAATAATCTTTTTTGAAAAAATAACCTTTTATGAAAAATATATCATGGCCTGGTTAAACTAAATATAGTTTAAATTTAGGGAAGCAAGCAATGTCAGTGAAAACAGCAATGTAAGGACCTCCAAATGTTCTCTCCAATATAACAGCAAAATAAACTTGAAAAGAAGGGTCAGAAGCAACATTTTATAATTCTGGATAGCAATAAAAAGCTTGTAGCAATCTAGGAAGTGTTTTTTCAAGTAATATGTATAAATTTCAGTAAGAACAGTGAGCCTTGGGACATGTTTACTTATGCTATTTTCACCCTCCTCTCTCCAACTCTGCAGTAGCCTGGAAAACCAAAAGCAGCATTTATGGTGAAAGCAAGTCATTTGTCAGCCATTGGATAGGGCAGAACAATGTTAGAGATTCTTTAAAACCATATTCCAAGAAAGGTGTTATTATTTTATCCCCTAAAGACTCCATTTGCAAGAATGTTTTATATGACCTGACTCAGGGCTCATCCAGTGAAAAGCCTTTTCTCTAGGGACATTTGTCTGAAATAATTACAGGCAAATGTTTATTTTTGGCTGTTCAAAATACTATAGTATATAAGAGGTAAGACAAACAATAGGATAACAAAAATGCTGAAAAGGAACCTGGGGAATAATATGTCCATAAGAGCTTTAAGAAACTACAACATATTAGTGGGAATCAAGAAGCTCTCAGGCATGCACAGGTTTATACACCTGTCAGAAAGACCTGAGAAGGTGCTAATCTCTCACCTGTAGCAGATCTTGAAGCCCAATGGAATCAAGACCTGAAGAAGTGGTATCAACTGCCTGAGTGAGTGTTATAGCCACACCTATGATTCACAAAGAACATTTTGGCTAAATTGGGAGATTAATGACTCCCAGAATGTAATGAAATAAATGACCAATAATTAACTGACCACTATATTAACCACTAGGAGGCTTCAGTAGCCATACATGACAAAATATGCAAACTTTAAGGTTATTTCAGAAAAGTCACTAAACAAACACCATTACTACAAACAACAAAACCTTTGGAAAGAAAAAACGATTTCCAGAGTTACAACATTATATTATTTAACATGACCAATTATAAACAAAAAAAGTATGTGAATGCAAATAAATAAGAAAATAATGCTCATACATAGATATAAAAGCAATCTGTAGTAACTCCTTCTGTGGAGGCCCAGACATTAAAGGTACCAGACAAAAACTATAACTTAGCTTTTAAAAATATGTCCAAGTAATGAAAACATCTGTAAAAAAATAAAGAACACAGTGAAAAAGATTTCTCACCAAAGAGAAACATATATAATAAGATATAAATTATCAAAAATAAGAAAATAGAAATTTTAGAATTGAAATTGTACAAAGATTAAAAGGAAAATATATAGAAGAAGGAAAATAGAAGATTTGATCCAGTAAAAATTACTCCACAAACATCAAAATAGATCAATCTACGTTACTTGGTCTGAGAACAGAAAGCTTAGAGAATGAAATAAGTGAGCAGACCTTCAGAGACCAGTGGACACCATTAAGTACTCTATAAAATAAAACTTGTCTGCCACTTTGATCTTATAATGCAAGTCTAAATAAGGGACAGAAAGTGGGAGAAAGAATATTTGAAAAAATGATTGTCATCAACTTTCCAAATTTGAAGAAAAATAGTAATTTACACACCCCAAAATTCCATAAACTGGAAGTAGGATATAGGATAAACTCAAAGAGATGAACAACTGGACACATTATAACCAAATAATAAAGGCCAGTAGGTAATGAATGAGTTTATATATTCAAACTTATAGAAGAAATACACTGTCAGAAAACTGGATATATAGCAAAACTAACTTTCAACAATCAGACATTAATAATGACATTCAGAAACACAACTGAGAAACATAAGAAATATTAAATAGAATGTTTCTAGCCCAAAAAAAGAGCATCAGATAGTAATTCAAATACACACACACACAAAAAAACTATGTGTGTATTTATGGAAGTCTGACAACCAAGGAGGACAAGAAGAAACATGCATGCAGACCAGAAAGAAGAGTGAACATGGGCAGCTTGAATGGAGAGGACTTATGGCAAGGTGGTGGCTAGAAGACAGTGGCAGGAGAGGTGGTGGTTTGCAGGCCAGGCAGTACCTCATTTGCATGCTGATAAACTGGGAGGAACAACTGGGGAGCAAGACAGACCACTCAAACCAGGGTTTCAGTCTGGGGAAATAAAGCCTCAAAACCTCTGACTGAAAAACCCTTTGGGGATTGTGGCAGCTGGAGAAACTCCCAGTCTCATGGGAGAGTTCATTGGAGAGACCCACAGGGTCCTAGAACATGCACAATTTCACTCACCCAAGAATTAGCACCAGAAGGGCCTAGTTTGCTCCTGGGTACCAGAGGAAAAGCTGGCCAAGACCTGAGCAAGTGGCATTGTCCCCACTCACACCCCTCCCCCACATACATTGCTGAAAGGCAGTGACATGTTTGCCCCGCCCTGGCAAAAACTAAGGCTCCATCCATTACTATGTAAAAGGTGTGCTGAGACAAAAATATATGGCCCAAATGAAAGAACAGATCAAAGCTCCAGAAAAAATACAGTTAAGCAATAAAGAGATAGCCTATCTATCAGATTCAGAGTTCAAAACACTGGTAATCAGCCCTGGCTTGTGTGGTTCAGTGAACTGAACACTGGCCTGCAAACAAAGGATTGCTGGTTTGATTTCCAGTAAGGGCAAATGCCTAGGTTGCTGGTCAGGCCCCTAGTAGGGGGTGTGTGAGATACAATGACACATTGATGTTTCTCTCCCTCTCTTTCTCCCTCTCTTCCCCTCTCCTTAAAAATAAATAAAATCTTTAAAAAAACAATGATAATCAGAATACTAACAGAAGTGGTTGACTATGGCTGCAAAATAGTGTAAAAAGTGAAGGCCATGAAAAGTTAAATAAAGGAAAATGTACAGGGAGCCAACAGTGACAGGAAGAAAACTGGGACTCAAGTCAAGGGTTTTGAACAAAAGGAAGACATAAACATTCAACTGGAACAGAATGAAGAAACAAAAATTCAAAAAAATGAGGAGAGGCTTAGGAACCTCCAGGACATCTTTAAACATTCCAACTTCTGAGTAATAGGGGTACCAGAAGGAGAAGAGGAAGAGCAACATGTGGAAAACTTATTTGAACAAATAATAAAGGAGAACTCCCCCAATCTGACAAGAGAAATAGACTTCCAGGAAGTCCAGGAAGCTCAGAGAGTCCCAAAGAAGTTGGACTCAAGGTGAAGCACACCAAGGCACATCATAATCCCATTATCCAAGATTAAAAATAATGAGAGAATCTTAAAAGCAGCAAGAGAAAAGGAGAGAGTTACCTACAAAGGTGTTCCCATAAGACTATCAGCTAATTTCTCAAAAGAAACCTTGAAGGCAAGAAGGGGCTGGAAAGAAGTCTTCAAAGTCATGAAAATCAAGGACCTACATCCAAGATTACTCTATCCAGCAAAGCCATCATTTAGAATGGAAGGGCAGATAAAGTGCTTCTGAGATAAGGTCAAGTTAACGAAGTTTATCATCACCAAGCCCTTATTATATGAACTGTCAAAGGGACTTATCTAAGAAAAAAAAGATAAAAAAATGTAAACAGTAAAATGATAACAAACTTACAACTATCAACAACCAAACCTAAAAGAACAAAAACAAAAACAAAAATGAACTAAGGAAACAACTGGAAAAGGAACAGATTCACAGCTGTAGAGGTCACATGGAGGGTAATCAGTGGGGAGGGGAAAGGAGGTGAATGTACCGGGAATAAGAAGCATAAATGGTAGGTACAAAATAGACAGGGGGCTGTTAAGAATAGTACGGGAAATGGGGAAGCCAAAGAACTTATATGTATAACCCATGGACATGAACTAAGGTGGGAGAATGATGGTGGGAGGGGTGGCACAAGGTGGAGGGGAGCAAAAGAGAGAAAAAATGGGACAACTGTAATAGCATAATCAATAAAATATATTTTAAAAAGCACAAGTGATTTCAATTATATAGGTAAATATAAAAGATTATATGAATGTATGTTTTGTTCATGACTCTTTTCTCTTTATTTGAAGACAATAGCATTAAGTAATAATTATAAATTTGTGTTGATGGTCAGACAATACCAAACATGTAACCTGTGTGATAATAACAACACAAATGAGAGGTGAGGGCATAAAGCTATGTAGGAGAAAAGTTTTTATATGCCACTAAAATTAACTTATTAACCCAAACCAGAATTTTATAAATTAAAATGTTATCTCCATGGAAATCACTAAGAAAACAACTCAAAAATATAATGAAAAAATAAAAATATAGTAAAAACTACCAGTATATGATAAAAAGGGAAGTATTATGTTATACTAGAAAATGTCTATTTAACAGAATACAACAATGGAGCACTAGATTAATAAGACTTAATAGCAAAATGTATATATATATATATATATATATAGATGCACATCTGTATCTATCTATCTATCTATCTATCTATCTATCTATCTATCTCTATATATGTTTTATCATGAGTTGTACACTAGAAATTCAAACCACTCTCAAAACCCTGCAAATTGTTACAAGTATAGAAACAATATATGATTGAGCATTTTGACAACCTTAATCTAGTTTTGAAATTTTACTTGCTGATTATATTATGGCTATTCTATATCATTAGGCAATTGAATGTTAACTTTAAAAACATGGCATAGTGCTTCCTATATACCTATAACAAATGGACATTTTGTTAGCCTAGAATTTATATTATGGTCTTTCTCTCTTTTTGTTTTATAATTTTTAGGATTAATTCCTGCCTATCAAATATAGTGAGGAAAAAGAGAATGAGGAGGAAATAAAGAAGAGAAATAAAATCGTATTCATGCAACAGAGACAAACTTATGAAAAGGTTATCATTCTTCCTAAGATAGATCTCATTTTGGTAAACAGATGCTTAATATATACAGTAATTTACACTTTGCTGCGGGACACATTTGAAGTAAAAGCTTCAGTATATAATTTTGAAAAGAGGGACTTCAACAGCTACTTCACTGAAAAGCATTGAAAGTTATTAACACAATTTATAATAAGAATGTTATAAATGGCATATCAAATGTAAAAAAAGCTTCAAACCTCAGTTTGGTAAGAAACACCTGAGGGAGATGATTAAGCATGTAGATTTCCAAAGCTTCCTAGGAGAGCTGCTATTTTACCAAACTTGGTTGAGTTGTAGTATTAAGATGGGTTCTCGTTGGCCAAATTTTTAAACAAGATTTGAAGGTATTTCTGAAGCCAGTTTTGAGAATATGGTCATGAAACTGTTTTTGTTTGCTGTCTATTTGATAATATAGACATTGTGTTCAGGCTGATTATATATCTAAGAAAAACTGAAACTGTTCTTGACATGGAAATTTAAATACATCAAACAGATTATTTGAGAGAATGTTAAGTTACATTGTGAAAATAATAATGGTCAATTTATTAAAGGGTTAACTTTGGTGTAAATAATTATAGGAACTAATACAAACATACATTTGTCAATTTAATATTTTAAGTAAACATATGTAAATGAGATGCCTAACAAAGTACCGTGTACCAATCTCCAATGCCAGAGCAGAACTTCACCTACACAGAAGATAACAAAGATTATCACTATGCCAGCTAGCAACAGAAGTTGAAACACTTTTACCTATTGTTGCATTTTGGCATCAATCATCAAGGAAAAAACACAACGCAGTCAAACACCAGATGGAACAATGCTTTTTCATGTGGAGAAGAAAAAAGGTAAGATCAACTTCAGCAGTGGACACTGGTTCCTCATGGCCACAGGTCTTTCTCAACGGTTAATGAAGGGCAATTTGCTGACATGAACTCCTTTTGTGCTCAGTGGAAGGACCCTGTCCCCTGCCTAAGAGGACAGATACAGTAGTGAGGTACATGATGCACATGCTTTAAAGAGAGACAAAAGAGTACTCACTGAGCCTCAAACAAGATACACCCACACAAAATGATAAGCCCAAAGTGAGTACAGTCTTTATCTCTTGATAAATAAAAATATGTATGTATATTTATATTTTAAGTATATTTATACTTTAGTATATGAATATCATATATTAATTATACATAAAGTATATATTTAATAATAAACATATGAGGTCTGTCCAGAAGGTATCCAGCCATGTAATATGAAAAATAGAAACATTTACTGAAGAAGATACAAGATACAAAAAACATTGTACATAGGTCAATGACACCTCAGTCCCCTTCAATGTAGGTACCATAGGACCTCAAATGGTTGTTTCAATCACTATCAGTTGCCCTGTCATATTTTCCTGAATCATATCAAAGTCTGAAATCTCTTCCCTTTCACAGGTGATTATAGTTTTGGGAAAAGCCAGAAGTCACAAGACAGCAAATATGGGCTGCAAGTGGGCTGAGTCACCTGAGTGATTTGATGTTTCACCAAAAAACTCTGCAGGAGATGTGATACATAAGCAGGTGTGTTGTAGTGATGAAGCTGTCAATCACCAGTTGCCCATAGCTGTGGTCTTCTGAATCATCCAAATAATTTCTATGGAGGAATATTCAAGATTAACACAAAATTTGATGCAGATTCATTGCTCTACTTGCTAAGTCATTTTGAATGCCAGGGCCACACAGTACATGTCCTCACTCAATGGTGTCTACCGCCCCCACTGACTAATATAGGAACAAGTCATTGTTCACACATGCAAATTCTAGTCCACTCCCCTTGTCTGCCGTGTTACCTCAATGTTGTGCAAACCATGATTCTGACAATGGCTGGATTTTCCCAGACAGATCACCTGAAAACTGTGGTGCCAGTAATATAAAAACAAAATATTTTATAGTAGAAACTAAAGGAAAGAGTTAATGTGACTCCCACCTAAAGGAGAGACACATTGCTGTCTTTGTTAAGGGCTCCATGTTGCCTATGAAACTTTTCAGTCCAGAACTACAGTGTTGACTCAGTGCAGGCACTTTTTTGTTGACTGGATGCCTGTCCCATTCTGCTGGAATTCTAAAGAAAGAATACCATACAGCAGATGAACTGGGTGTTGTAAAATACTTCTGATTGCCTCAGCCCTGCTCTTTTTCCAGATCTACCTCAATAATACATGCATCACCCTGCAAGTTAGACCTCAGCAATAAACAGAGGACTGGCTGTGTTACACAATCCACAGTTCTATCAAAATTACTATTAAACAATTTCATGAGTTCTCTGCAAATCACATGCTGTTCAGACCTCTATAGAGTGAAACCCCTAGATTTTCAAATGGAAAAGGAATTATGCTATTGATCGAATGAACATAAACCAAAGTATTTATATAACATTTTTGTATCACAATTGTAGTTTAATTTTTTTATTTTTAGTAATTGTAAGAAATATTAATATTTATTTATAGGCCTAATGAAACCAGTTTTATTTACTGTTGTGCGGAAAAAAATCAGATTTACAATTTAAAAAATATGTTTTTTGTTTTTTAATAGAACAGAAATCTCTTTTTCAGACTTCTTTGCCAGAACCAGCTGGACCCCATAAGGTTATGACTGACCTTAATTATTTTATGGGCCTTTATCCTTAGGACTAAAAAGTTATTGAAAGTTCCCTGAAGGCACAGGGGCTCTGGCAACTTATGAAACAGGACATACCGGACTGCAGCTACTGGACAACCAAACCCTGTACCCAAAGATAACACTGAAACACATTGCAGCCTAACTGAGATATTCTGTTCCACAACCACCCCATTACCCGAGAAAAGCCCAAAGCCCTAACCCCTCAGGGCTGGTGCATTTCTCCACACCTTTCCCTTTCCCTCTTTGGGAAAAGTAAAAATAAAACTTTTACTCTCTGCACTTTCTTCTCCTTGTGAATTCTTTCACAGCCTACATCACTGACCACCCTAACACTTTTTACCAACTTATTTATTCAACACCTAGATTAATTATTTTCTTCATAATGGTTTACTGAAGGATGCCATGGGGACATAGTTTGAGTACTTAAATATAGCAGTCTGTTTTATGTATACACAAAATGAAAGAAAGACTAGTGATAACAAATACCAAATTGATTACGGTATAGGTCTTTTTATTTACAAGTCTTGTTCTTAGAGTTTCTCAGAGACCTTGTGATTTTTTTTGTTTTGGCACATATTCATAATATGAATGAGAGGGTGGAGAAGTGGGAGTCTATGAAGCAGAAAGAAAGGGGAAAAGGATAAAAAGAGAGTTCTATATGCCCAACACAAAATCATAAATTTTCTTAAAACATGAGATTTTCTTGTTTTCATTAGTGTTTGTGTATTTAATGTGTAGCCCAAGATAATTCTTCTTCCAGTGTGGCCCAGAGACACCAAAAGGTTGGGAACCCATGGATAAGGAGAAAACTATATAATACATCAAATACAGTATGACTTCTTTTGTGCAGACGTATATTTTAATGTGTATATATATAAATGTTTACAGGGGGTATTTTTGGTTAATCAGATTTCAAAAATAACTCATAACTTTTAATTCATATTTCCTCTTTATAAAAAATGTTCTGCCTTTTTCAGATTATCTACAATGAATATGTACTGCCCCTATAATTAGCAAAATAAATTAATAAATGTAACTAAAAAAAGAAAGGTCTATAAGTTCAGAAGAAAAATAAGGATGTGAGATTTTCAACTGCATGCTAGTTTTGTCCAAATGATTCTTTGCACAACACTCTGTATTAAGTGAGGCATGTGTGTATATGTGTACGTAATATAAGACCCCTGAATGTACAGTCTTTTCTATCTTAAGTATTATGTAGTTCTTACCAGACCAAACTTATGGGGTACTTAATTTCACAGACACAAGCACATCTAAAAATATCTCCATCTCAAGTGAATTCAATCACAGAAAAAGTGTTCTCTATACTTCATTTGATTCATCCATAATGAGTGAACGCAAATATGATCAGTTCCATCAGCAATTATAAGCTTTTTATTTTAAATGTAGTATATGACAAGAATTCATTTTCTTTCCAGAAATGTGATTCTAAATATTGACCATTTAAAATCTAATAAGATTCTGAATGGAGAAGATTAATCTAATTTATTAACATTGCAAATCCCTTTAAATTTTGCAGGTTACCATCATAGTGCTGATTTTATTCGACACCATGGTACCATTATGCAAGTTTCTACTCTAAATTTAGCTGAATGCCTGAATTCTCTCAATGACTGATGAAATGTCATGTCCTGCAAGTCCATCTGCAATTTGCAAATTTAGACAGTTATTCTAAAGAACTCCTAATGGGCTTTAGCATTTGATAAACTGTGAACTATTTCACCTAAGATGAGGTTCCCCTAGTCAAAATAGGTGCATTTCCTCCTCTTCTAAGCCTTTAAATATTACAGCAAATTCAAATATTTGGTGCCAGAATTCTTATTATATAGAATATAATTTATAGGCATTTATAGGCATAAATGCCTATAGGCATACCAGGTAGAGAATCCATTCAGTAAAATGCAACTTAAAAAGATAAAGTCTATGCTATTTATTTAAAAAAATAAAAGCACAAAAACTACAAATGGATGTCTTTGGGAACAAGATAGGGATGCCCACTTTCATCTATCTTATTCAACAGAGTATTGGAAGTCCTAGCCACAGCAATCAGACAAAATGAAGAAGTCAAAGGCATCTAAATTGGAAAAGAAGGAGTAAAGGTGTCTTTATTTGCAGAATACATGATACTATACATAGAGACCCCCAAAGATTCCACCAAAATTACTAGAACTGATAAATGAATTCAGCAAAGTAGCACAACACAAAATAATATGCAGAAATCAGTTGCATTTATATGCCAATAACAAACAGGGAAATTAAGAAGACAGTCCCACTCATAATTGCTTCAAAAATAATAAAATAGTGATAAACTTAACCAAGGATATAAAAGACCTGTACTCTAAAAATTATAGAATACTGAAGAAAGAAATTGAAGAAGACACAAATAAGTGGAAACACATACCTTGTTCATGCATAGGAAGAACTGACATCATGAAAATGCCCAAACTACCCAAAGCAATTTATAGTAAATTGTAATTCCTTTCAAGATTCCATGTAATTGAATGTAATTCAATGTAATTCCTTTCAAGATTCCAATGATGTATTTCACAGAACTAGAACATATATTTCAAAAATTTATATGGAGCCACAAAAGGCCCCACAGCAGTGATACTGAAAAAAAAAGGAGCAAAATTGGAGGAATCATGCCAGGTAATGTGAAACTATATTATAAGGCCAGCCTGGTACTGGCATAAAAACAGACACATATCAATGGAACAGAATAGAGAGCCCAGAAATAAACCCTCACCTTTATTGTCAATAATATTGGACAGAGGGAGCAAGCACACAAAATGGATAGTTTATTCAATAAATGACATTGGGAAAATTGGATGGATAGATAAGTACCAAAAAATGAAACTAGACCACTTTCTTATACCACACACAAGAATAAATTCAAAATGGATTAAAGACTTTAATGTTAGACACAAAGCCATAAAATGCATAGAAGAAAACATAGGCAGAAAAATCTTGGACATTGCTCATAGCAATATTTTATTGGATATATCTCCCCAAGCAAAGGAAACAATTTAAGAAAAATAAACAAATGGTCTACATCAAACTAAAAAGTTTTTGCAGAGCAAAGGAAATCATTAACAAAATAAAAAGATAATCCACAGATTGGGAGAATATAATTGCTGATACATCTGATAAGGGTTTAATATCTAAAATTTATAAAGAACTTATAAATCTCATAACAAAAAACCCAAACCAACCCAATTAAGAAATGTGCAAAGGATCAGAAAGGACACTTCTCCAAAGAGGGCATATAGATGACCAATACATGTGTGAAAAGATGCTTAATGTCACTAATCATCAAAGAAATGCAAATTGAAACCATAATGAGATATCATCTCACACCTGTCAGAATGGCTATCTTCAATAAATCAATAAACATCAAGTGCTGGCAAGGATGTGAAGAAAGGGGAACCCTTTTGCACTGTTGGTGGGAACATAAATTGGTATAGCAACTGTGGACAGCAGTATGGAATTATCTCAAAAAATTAAAAATGGAACTGCCTTTTGACATAGTGATTCCATCATTGGGAATTTATCTGAAGAAACGTGAAACATAATTCAAAAGATTATGAGCACCCTCATATTCCTTGCAGCATTATTTACAATCACCAAGATTTGAAAGCAGCCCAAGTGTCCATCAGTAGATGAGTGGATAAAACATCTGTGGGACATTTACACAATGAAATACTACTTAGCCATAAAGAAAAATATTTTACATTTTGTGACTGTATGGATGAACCTGAAGAACATTATGCTTAGTGAAATAAGTCAGAGAAAGAAAAATACCATATGATTTCATGCATATGTGGAATCTAATGAACAAACTGAACTGACAAGAAAAAGAGAAACAGACTAGTAGAGAGCAGGATGGCAGCCAAGGAGAGGGGGGTTAGGGAGTGGAGGGTGAGATAAAAGGAAAAGGACTCATGGACATAGACAACAGTGTGGTGATTGCTAGCTGGGACATATAAGGGAACTAAATGTTAATGGAAAAATGCAACTAAAATTAAAAAAAATAAATACTAAAATTAGAAATGGAAAAAACTCTAATAACAACAATAATGATACCAGACTTCTTTAGGAAACACTTAGGTTAAATTAAAGACTGCCATACATAATAATATTAAACCTCACAGCAACTCTAGTTTCCCAATTTAACCAGGGAAAATTGGTTAATTTTTATGCTATCAATAGCCAAAATAATGAAGTGTGTTCAACAACTTACTAATTTAACATAACCTCATAATCAGTGCAAGCTCTATTTTATGATGCATTAACTCTGAAAACCATAGAGTTAATTATAATTCAATTTCAGATGTAATCTTTAGATTCCAATTCTTTTGTACTTTGAGACCACGTGTTCATGTGTTCCCTTAGATATAAATATCTGGAATTCACAGCCAAAGGTTTCCTTCTTCATTTAACAAAATAAGTGTGAATGATTTGACAATCAGTCTATTCTCTCAGGTTGAATATTTTATAATATAGCTTTGGGATATTAACTCTTTTTTTTCTAGAGCCAATAAGAAAGCATGTCTGGACAGATTTAAACAGAGGCAGATGTTCCCTAATCCCAGGCACCACAAAGAGTAAGCTTTTTCAGCATTCTTCCTGATCTTCCCTGTGAGTACTTGGTGTAAAATCTGCAAGAGAACTCTAACCTCCACTGGTCAGGAGTCTCCAATTGCTTCATCCTCTCTTTCTAGCCCATAGCTGGATTTTTCAATGCATTAAAAATTTCTCATTGAACCTTGCCAGTTTCTGAGGTTGTTCAGTGTCTCTCTCAGATAAACAGATGATCAGATCCTGTTTTTTCCTAAAAGAACATGTCTCTCCATATTTGATTGGGGATATTTGATTGCCCCAATATCTTAATTCTTTGCTGGTTTTACAGAAAGTTGCTGACTTATAGTTTGTTGGCCATTTTTATTGTTGCTTTTGTTATTGTAAGGGGAGGAGCAATATATTCCTGCTCTTTACATATCTAAACTTTCAGTCTGGGGCAGGCACAGGTACATCATTGCAATATAATGTTTTAATAGCCATAACAGAATTAATATGATGGTAATACAAACAAGGAGAACTTACCTCAGTTTCTAGCAGTAAGGGGAAACTCTCTAGAACTTTATTTTACAACGAAACAATTGAGATTCTAGGACAAGGGGAATTCCCAGGGAAATGATAGCATGGGAGAAAGTCTGCATGTGAAAACTGTATTTTGTGATCAACGTAATCATAAACAGGATCGTTAACAGCTTAAAACTGAGAGAAAAAGTGCCAAGAAGTAATACTTAAGGGAGATAATGTCAGATACCACATGCCATTTTAAGAATCTTATACCATATTCTCTTGATTATGAGAAGTTGTAAAGGTTACCCAGGTAAGTAATATGGTAAGATTTATAGTTACATAAATCTTGCATATATGTGCAAGTGGTGAGAGAAACTTCCCATTGAATGTTGGATGACCATTTAGCACTTCATAATAGTAACACAGAAATAAGATAATAAGAGAGCATGCTACAGCTACTAGTAATAAGAACCCAAAGTAGGACCAATTTATTAAACCTCAGAAAGCAATATAAAATTAATACATTGAATGGATTTAGGAGGAAAGATGGTAACATGCTTTCATGCTCATAGCTGGATATAGGGTAGAGAAAAAGTAGGTTTATGGTTGTTTGTATGGAAAATGATACACTACTTAATAATAAAAGAATAAACTGTGTTTCACATACAATTGTGAACCTACTTTTATCCCACCCTGTATATGAGACAATAAAAAGAAGAGAAGCAGGTTTATTCATAAAGAGAATGTGTTTCAGTTTTGATATATGAAATCTGCAATGTTTATGGCTTAGTTCAGCAGGCAGTTGGGTTCATGCTTCAGAAACACATATGAGATTCTAAGGCTTGAAGACAAAAGATTTATCAGTCTTTAGTATAAATGCAGTGATTTGGAGCATGTAAACAGGTGGGATGATCTACGGATAGCAGACCAAGAGGGAAGACTATAAGACTGAGGACACCAACTTGTAAATTCATAAAAGATCCAAGGGGGAAGAGCTCATGAATTAGCCTGGGAGAAACAGTTATAATATCTTAAACATTGCCAGAATGTTCTTACAGTCAAGTTTACAAAACTGAAAAAAATGATGATAGAGAACTTTAGCAAGCAGTAGAGAAAGAGGAAAGGAAAGGAAAAGAGAGGAAAGGAGAGGAGAGGAGAGGGGAGAGGAGGGGAGGGGAGGGGAAGAAAGGAATAAAGGAAAAAAAAAGTAAAAAGAAAAAAGAAAAGGAAGGGACAAAGAGCCACTGCATGTAATAATTAGGAGACCACATTAAGAAAGGCAGGTTCAGTAGCATACTGTGGGCAGAAATCAAATTTCAAATCATAGAAGATAAACAAAGTGTATTTTAAAAACACATAGAAGAAAGTGAGCAAGTAGGGATAGACTATATTTATGAGATATTTTGAATAAGATGATGATACTGGAAAAGAAACTACTATTCCAAGAGGATACTGCAAATGATGATTTGATAAAGAATCCAAGTTAAAACTGTCAAATACTAAAATTTCATTTGTATGCACATGCATAAACATGCCACCCTGAATGAGATCCTAGATTAATCTGAAAAGCAAGATGGTGTTTCTACCCTTTAATTTATCTCTTCCCATAAATTCCTTTTAGTCATTCACTTTTTTTCTCTCTTTTTCCTTCTCTCTCCTCCTTCCTGCTTTTTTTCTTTTATAAAACAATTTTTATTATATCTTCTCCATTACCTTTTTAAATTTAATCTTCACAGCATTTTTTCCACTACCATTTAATTCCCTTATACCCTCTTCTCCCCAGTAATCACAGTTGTCCATGTCCGTGAATCCATTTTTTTTGCTCAATCCCTCCATTCCCTAATCCTCTCCCCTCTTAGCTGTCATCCTGCTCTACATATATCTGGTTGGAGTCTGTCCCCATTGTCCTTGTTACTTCACTTTGTTCATTAGATTCCACATATGAGTGAACTCATTTGGTATTTGTCCTTCCCTGACTGACCTATTTCACTTAGCATAATGTTCTCCAGGTCCATCCATATACTGTCACAGAGGGTAAAATTTTCTTCTTTTTTATGGCCGAGTAGTATTACATTGTGTAAATGTTCTATAGTTGTTCTTTTTTATTTTTCAAAATATTTTATTGATTATGCTATTACAATTGTCCCATTT
>CM052548.1:51782840-51801101 GCA_028533065.1 Trachops cirrhosus | reverse complement strand
TGGGAGGTGGGGAGAGGGGGAAAGGCATAGAGAATAAGTAGCATAAATGGCAGGTATAAAATAGAGAGGGGAAGGTTAAGAATAATATAGGAAGTGTAGAAACCAAAGAACTTACATGTATGACCCATGGACATGAACTAAAGTGGGGGAATGCAGTTGGGGAGGGGAGTACAGGGCAGAGGAGTATGAAGGGGGGAAATGGGACAATTGTAATAGCATAATCAATAAAATATATTGAAAAAGAACAGATACAAAAGCAAGCAACCATTCTTAAGGAACCTTGAAACATTATACCAATGCATTGGTTAAATATAAATCAGTCCCAAATAAACATTGTCATATATGCAGTTTAAATCTGGGAAATATTTTTCCATAAACATAATGAAACATCAATGGTTTAAAATTCTGTAACAGAGTAATGCAGAGACTACTAATATTGTCTCAGAATGATTTATATTTAATTTAAATTTTAAATCTTTTATATGTCTCATAATAAGCTGTCCATTTTAAGGAAAAAATCAGAAGGAAACTGACAAGAGAATTACAACTAGGCAAAAATAAAGGAAGTTTTATTAGTTTATTTTTTAACATTTTTTGTAGTTAGTAAAATAAAATGACACAGGGTTTTATTTCTATTTGGTAATAAAATAGAATGTATTATGTAAAAAGACATAAGTAAATAGACAGAAAATAATTTAATGATTAATTTATAAAGCAAAAAGTATACATATTTGTATATAATTAATTTCTTCCCATTCATTACCTTTATTGGTTTTGGAAAAGAACAATTTATTAGACTATGTGGTTATTCTGCTTCAAGATGTCAGATATCTTATTTTATTTGTTCAATTTCTTTAAATGTTCACCTTTATGAAATACCAAGTTTAGCTAAATATTTAGGACTTAGATCTCATTCACTTCTCAAATATACCAACCCCTCCCCTAAGACCACCATTAATTGCACAAAATAATATCAATTTATATTCATTCCACATACAAAATTGTAGAAAAGGAAACTAATTCTGTTTGGTGGATATAAGAAAATACAGATTGAGGGGGGAAATGGGGGGGGAAATGTACAGGGAATAAGAAGCATAATAGGTGAGCACAAAATAGACAGGGGGTGGTTAAGAATAGTATAGGAAATGAAGAAGCCAAATAACTTATATGTACAACAATGGACATGAAGTAAGAAGATGGATGCTAGAGGGTAAGGGGGTGGTGCTGGGGGAAGGGGATACAGGGAAGAAAAGAATTGGGACAACTGTAATACCATAATCAATAGAATGTACTTAAAATTTAAAAAAAGCTTAAAAAAAGAAAATATAGAAGAGCAATATCATTTTTGAATTGGGAAAAATACAGATAATACAACATTGATTTTAAACTTTGTTATGTAAAAAGATAACTGAAGTTTCTTGATAAATGTTGGTAGTCCTATTTGCACTCTTCAGTTTTATTGACCCCTCAAATGCACCACAGAGTGTCTAAATGAGAACATTTTCAATATAAAGGAATTCAATCAAGCATGCATTTTCCCCACTCATTTTAGACAACTCTGTGTTATTGTTAATCTAGAATCAATGTTAAACATAATTCTTACTCTCACAACACTCTTTTTATATTATGAATGTACCTTGTAATCTCTGTGAAGGCCATGAAAATGAGTCACTTATAATTCCTTTGCATGTTTAACCCATTCTTGGTGTGTTCTTCTCAGAGAACCTAAATACAGGTGATACCAAAAGTGAGAAAGTAGGAAATAAATGTGATTTGGTGACTGGCACACTCATCCCTCTGTCACGTAGGCAGCATAACAATATGCTGAGGGATATGTGAGAAGGGATATTCCCCAGCTTTATTAATAAATACTTCACTGGTAGTGACCTAGGAAATATTCTGGTGGAAATAAGTACATGATTTCAGACCTTCGAAACATATGCAGAAAAAATGTGCATAAAGAATTGGCTGGTTATTAAAAAATTGTATTAACTTCCTATCTTAGTCAGCTTGATCTTCCATTGCAAAATATCATAGACTGAGTGGCTTAAACAACAGAACTTTATATCTTATAGTTTCTGAAGCTGGAAAGTCAAGATCAAGATGCCAGCTGGCATTGTTCTTAAGGGGAATTCTCTTTCAGGCTTGCAAATGACCATCTTCTTGCTGTATCCTCACAAGGTAGAGAAAGAGGTCTGGTGTTCTTCTCTTCTTAGAAGGGCACAGGCTCTATTGAATGAGAATCCCACTGTTATGACCTCACTTAAAATTTATTATCTCCTCATAGACCTTTTTTGCCAAATATTAGAACTTCAACATATGACTTGGAGGGGACACAAACAGTCAACCCATAACACTCTCTAAACAAAAATTATGAGAAACAGTGTCATTATCAAGTACTTAAGAATAGATAGAGAGCAGAATGACAGCTATGGGGATGAGAGGGTTTGGTGGTGGAGGGATCAAGCAAAAAGGAAAAAGGATTAATGGACATGGCTAACAGTGTACTAACTGTGAGGCTGTATATGGGGGATAAACTGTTGTGGGAAAAATACAATACTTATAATTTTTAAAAAGCTAACCATGAAAACTACAAGTCCTCTGGAGGTTTATTAAGAGGGCCCTATCTCTTGTAGAACCTGAGAGTTATCTCCAGAGATGTTTAATGTTCAATGGTTAAATATTCAACTAAAGACAGTCTTTTAGACTAAGTTTAGGACCCTGCTTAGAAAAATCTGAGAACTTAAAACATGGAGTAGGACATGTAGGTGGATGTCCCAATGGATTTTGGCTTTGCAGAACACTTGAGTTGTCATTGCTTACAGAAGTTGCTCACCCTCCTTAATAAAGATAATCCTTCCTTGTTATGAAAGATAATGCACAAGGAAACAAAACTCCACCCCTCTCCCAGTAACTTCAGGACTAATAACTGTGGTTTTAGTAGAGTGTAATCCAGCTAGAGATCTTTAGAGACTGATAAAGGATAAATGGGATTATGCAATAAAGGAGCTACAAGAACCTATACTGGTAGAATTTCAGGGAGCATTCTTAGATTTACATTTTGAGTGTGCTTGATAAAGAAAGCTAGATAAGCAAGAAATCATTTACAAGTGGCACTTTCTAAGGACACAGGATTTTACACTCTGACAAAGACCCTGAAGGTAAAGCAAACACTTAGGTAGTATGGCAGTTAGAAGTTTGGGGAGAGTATAAGGCAATGCTCAGTGGAGTAAACTTATCTGTGCTGCTGTAATAGGCACTACAGAAAAGTATAAAAAGACTGAGGGAGATGAGCATCCAGGAATAAATATAACATGTTAAGCCAGTGGACCTGCTCAAGAATTGTGTTCCTAGCAGCACCAAGAGAGTGCATCATTCATTAAGGCCATCAGGAATGCTCTGGTGAGAGAGGTACCCAATTTCAGAGGTTAACTTTCTTTGTAAGCTGGGGCTAAGGTTACAATGTGTCTTTAAAATAAGATTAGGGGACTTCTGGCCAAGATGGAGGCTTAGGTAGACACACTTTTCATCCTTGTAAAACCAAAAGAAGGACAACAAATTTAAAAGGAAAAAATAACCAGAAATGCCAGAAAATTGAACTGTATGGAAGTTTGACAACCAAGGAATTAAAGAAGAAACATTCATTCAGATTGGTAGGAGGGGAGGAGATGGGCAGCTGGGAAAGAGAAGACTCGTGGCAAGGTGATGGCTGGAGGACCTGGTGGGTGAGGCAGCAGCTGGTGGACCAGGTAGTCTAATATTTGCCTGCAGATAAAACAGGAGGAACAACTGGGGAGTGTGATAGCCTGAGCAACTCAGGGTTTTAGTGCTGGGAAGTAAAGCCTCAAAACTTCTAGTAAAAATCTGTGATGGTTGTGGCAGTGGGAGAAACTCAAAGCCTCACAAGACAGTTTGTTGGAGAGACCCACAGGGTCCTAGAACTTACACAAACCCACCCACCCAGTAATCAGCACCAGAAGGGCCAAATTTGCTTGTTGGTAGTGAGGAAAGTGACTGAAAGCCTGCCAAGAGCTGAATAAGCAGCATTGTTCCCTCTCAGATCCCTACCCTGCCCACATACAGAGCCACAACATAGCATTCATGGGTAGTCTCCCACAGAGAATACTTAAGTCTCTGCCCCTTACAACATAACAATTGCACTGGGACAAAAGAAAAATATTGCCTAAATGAAAGAATAGATCAAAGCTCCCAAAATAGAACTAAAATACAATGATGAAAAGATAGCCCAGCTACCAGATCTAGAGTTCAAAACACTGGTAATTGACATGCTCACAGAAATGGTTGAGTATGGTCACAAAATAGAGGTAAAAAAATGAAGGCTATGAAAAGTGAAATAAAGGAAAATGTACAGGGAACCAACAGTGAAGGGAAGGGAACTGGGACTCAAATATTGTTTATAAGTAAATCAGTTAATGTACTTATGTTTTACATTTTGAACAGCTCAACCAATCCATGTAATAAAACTAGCTTTCTTTTTTGCTTAAAACAAAATCAACACATATCCTCATGCGATGTAATGTGACATAAATGTCTACATGGAAAAACTACATTTAAATAGTTTGTATAAGCTAATTATGAATTATTGAAGTGTTAAATTTAATCCATTAGGTTAATTGACTTATTCAATTGTATTTCTCTTAAAATTTATGTTGATTGAAACAGAATATCTTTAATCTTAGTATTAAACAGAGATTCACCAAATTATAAATTTTATTTTCTTATAATTATTTTATAATACATTAACTTTCTAAGTATAATCATGATGTAACATACAACAGTTGAATGTTTAAAAAATACTTTAGATGACCTGTTGCTCACTGCAGCAAAAAAACTTCAAGAATTTACACAGTAGGTCAGATTATAATGGTGATATTGAAATTTCCAACTGAGAATAATTAAATTTTATTTCTAGTGTTTACTGACCTAGTTTGTAATTTACTGTAATAGAATACAGGAGTAGTTTAGCTACATTTGGACTTATTTAGCAGCAAGTGTTCACTTTGTGTCCTATTAAAATGATCATCTATGAAACTTTGTTCACATTGACATTGCCAACATTTTGCCACAATTTAAAAATCTAAAATAATCATTGACCAAAAAAAAATGGTTATTGTCAGTTTCTCCAAAATGAGCATTGACTATTAAATTGCTTTAGCTTTAGTGTCACTGTGCATAAATGCAAAAGCACTAGTGTTACTGCTTCTGTAAGAAATCAATTTCAAAATAATCATGGTAACATGGAGTATTGTTGCATTATAAACTCTAGTTTAATATTTCATTCAATATTAAGTAAAAGAAACACATGTTTAGCTTGATTTCTATTTTATCAGATTATACAAGAAAAAAGGATACATTAGATAAAATTTATTTTTTATGTAAGGACACATTAGATACAGTTAGACTATATGCCACAATAATTACTGTAGCAATGTACCATCTGTTTTCATTCTGAATATGTTTTCACAGGTGTGAAACAGGTGTGAAGGCAGCCTGCTACTTCATGTCAGCATCCATTAGAAGGCACCATGCAACATGACACCACACAGGATGACAGATGCATCCCAACTCAATATGGCAGCCGTGAAGTTGACACAGATGAGGGACTGCAGTGCTTGTGCCTTCACATCTTAGCAGAGAAATAAAGGAGAGATGCTCAAGCAGTTTGTTTTTGTTGTCCTTATTAAACTAATTTTTTGTAAAGAAACAAAGTAGGTTCAATTAATTTTTCTTGAAATTTGCAAAACAGAATCTATATGGTTAAGAAGAAGAAGAAATGTTCATTTAGGCTGCCATTTCTTCCCAGAAAATGTTTTACAAGAAGATGTTAAAATTATTCAAAGTAAAATGATAATAAAATCACGTTTTTATATTCTGAACACGTTTTCAAGTACATACATTTTTGTTACTATGTTTAAACCTCTTAAATAGAATGAAATACCACATCTTCAACATTTAGGCATACTCTGTGTTGATAGTTTTGCTATTTCTTTATGTATAAAACTCTGTCGTGGTTATTTTTTTTATTACATGTGCATTTTTTCTCTAAATGTGCTGTAATCTTATTGAAGAGATCTGTCATGTCTTACAGCCTTTAATGAGAGAGAGAGAAATTTTTTAAAAGACCTACAATAACTAAGATATAGAACTTAACATACTTATGAAATTACTTTTGACATCATAGTAATAAATATTAGCACATAAATCTTGATAAAGTGAAATAATACAATTTTTAAATAAATAAAAGTTCATTATGCAGTATACCATTTTTAAGAAAATGTGAAATTTAAATTAATCTTTCAAAAATTTATTTTTAAAAATTTGGTAAACATAATGAAAAAAGCACTTTTAAAAAGATCTTTATTTCAAAAGTCACAAAGCAGTATCTTATTTTTATCTATCAATGATACAATAAGCAATGAAATATGATATTTTCATTATTAGGAAGATGCACACAAATGGATTAATATTTTTTACTATTATAAAGCAGAAAGATATCTCATCTGAAAATTAAAATACCTAGATCTTGTCCCCATGCCTCTCTGATTATAGGATTTCTGACAAGTTATTTAGACTCTATTGGCTTCCTGATTTTTATCACATCTTTGTACAAGGAAAATTTATGAATTTATTTAATATCTAAGTAAATGCTATAAACACTTGTATCAATACCATATGAGATATTTCACATATATGAATGAAAATCTTTTTCTTTCCCTCTGTCTGTCTGTCTCTCTCCAAATGCATACATATATAAACTTACATAAGTATACACATATACTTAGATAAAATATTTGGCAGAAAGAAAATGTTAAATATGATTTAAATATAATCAATATAATATCTTAGAACTTGTTATGAGGTCTTTCTCTAGACTTTTACTCCTTATATGAGTTGAGTTAACACTTCAGTAATTCAATATTTATGTTGTTGATATATACATGTACAGATACTGCACACATTTGAGTATGCTTTGGGGGGTGGTCAGCAATGTGTTTTGTGTCATAAGTATAAATTCGATCATATGTACAAGTGATGAACAAATATCCACCTTCCCCTTGACAATTGTTGAAATGAATATAAATGGAATCTTCAAAATTCTCCATCCTTTGTAAATTAAAATTTTAATCTTACTAAAATACTACCTATGGCATTAGCATCATTTTAATGTACAAAGCAGGCTGAGTTACATTTTATTTCCATTTTTTCTTTGATATTAATACTTGGGCTTTTACAGAATCAATTATTTTCCTCTAGATTTGTACAGTTTCTAGACTAATCTCATCAAGATATAATGAAATATAATAGAGTGACTTCTCTTTTTTCTTGTTTCTTTTTGAAAGGAAATGTTATGATTTCTCATATGGATCTATATCTACATTAATAAGTAAGTTTGTTTTCTCAACTAACTTTAGTAAGTTCAGTAAAACCTCATCCTCTGTTATCCTCAAAATAATTAAGCCTAACTCATTTTTTCCATATTTGAATATGACACTATTCATGAAGAATAGCTCAGTGAGTGAAATATAGTAGACTTTCAAAAATTAATAATTATTAATAACACAACTAATTCATTTATGAATGACATTAAGAACTACAATAATACTTAATAGAACAAACCAATAAGTATTGAATAGAAATGAAATAAAAACTAAATTCTAATTAATAATATATCAAATACTATAATTTATAGAAAAAGGGCAATTCCGTCCTTCCTGCCTTCCTCCTCCTCTTGTAAATCTCTTCCTAATTATTCTCCTTCTCCACTTTTTCTACTTTATTTTTCTTCACTTTCCTTCCAGTTCTAAAGAGCTTCTAGGCTTCAGATATTTGTATTCAAGTTGTTAATTTGCATTAATGGTATGGGTATTTACATTTTCATAGTTTTAAAGTATTTTTCACTTTATGGTATGTACCTATGTTTGAGGAGGGGTTGAAATCTGTGATTATCTCTTATAAGCCATTCATCATGATCAGTGTGTATCAGTCCACATTACACATCACAGTAATAATCAAGTCTTATCACTCCCATGTTATAGAACAGTGGATGGGGCTTAGCAGGTGCTAGAACAGGATCCAGCTCTGTCAAAACCCAAACCAAACATACTTTAACTTTCAGCATTTTTTTTTATTTAATTGCTGTTCAAGTACAGTTTTCTGTCTTTTAGTCCCATCCCAGGCAATGCCCCAGTCCTCCCACCTCCCTCCCATTCCTACCCTCCATAGTTTTTGTCCATGTGTCCTATATACTTCTTCCTGTAAACCCTTCCCCTTTTGCCCTGAAATTTCCTCCCCTCTCCCCTCACTGTCAGCCTGTTCTCTATTTCAGTGTCTTTGGTTACATTTTGCTTGTTCATTTGTTTTGTTGTTTAGATTCCTGCTAAAAGTGAGATCATATGGTATTTGTCTTTCACTTCGTGGCTTATTTTGCTTAGCATAATTCTTTCCAGTTCCATCCATGCTGTCACAAAGGGTAGGAGCTCCTTCTTCCTTTCTGCTGCATAGAATTCCACTGTGTAAATGTGCTACAGTTTCTCAATCCATTCATCGACAGAGGGGACCTAGGATGCTTCTAACACTTGGCTATTGTAAATTGTGCTGCGATTAACATTGAGGTGCACAGGTTCTTTTGGATTGGTGTTTCAGTGTTCTTAGGATGTAATCCTAACAGTGGAATTGCCAGGTCAAAAGGCAGTTCCATTTTTAGTTTTCTGAGAAAATTCCATAATGTTTTCCACAGTGGTTATACCAGTCTGCAATCCCACAAACAGTGCACTAGGGTTCCCTTTTCTCCACAACCTCTCAAACATTTGTTGTTCATTGTTTTGTTTATGATGGCCATTCTGACCTGTGTAAAGTGGTATCTCATTATGATTTTAATTTGCACCTCTCTGATAGCTAGAGATACTGAGCATCTTTTCATGTGTCTCTGGGTCCTCTGTATGTCCTCCTTGGAGAAGTGTCTGTTCTAGTACTTTGCCTTTTTTTCAGTTGGGTTGCTTGTCTTCTTAGAGTGGAGTCATGTAAGTTCTTTATATATTTTGGAGATTAACCCCTTGTCTGAGGTATCATTGGCAATATGTTTTCCCATACAGTTGGTTCTTTTTTTATTTTAATACTGTTTTCTTTAGCCATGCAGAAGGTTTTAATTTTGATGAGATCCCATTTGTTTATTCTTTCCTTTATGTCCCTTGCTCTAGGGGACATGTCAGTAAAAATGTTTCTGCATGAAATATCTGAGATTTTCCTGTTTATGTTCTCCTCTAGAATCTTAATTGTGTCACAGCTTATATTTAAATCTTTTATTCACCTTGAATTTATTTTTCTATATGGTGTAAGTTGGTGATTAAGTTTCATTTTTTTGCACATAGCTGTCCAGTTCTCCCAACACCATTTGTGGAACAAGCTATTTTTACTCCATTTTATGTTGATGCTCCCTTTGTCAAATATTAATTGACAACAGAGACTTGGGTTTATTTCTGGGCTCTCTGTTCTGTTCCATTGGTACATGTGCCTGTTTTTCTGCCAGTACCAGGCTGTTTTGATTACTGTGACCTAGTAATACAGTTTGGTATCAGGTATTTTCATCCCTCCTACTTTGCTCTTCTTTCTCAAAATTTCAACAGCTATTCAATGTCATTTATGGTTCCATATAAATTTTTGAAGTGTTTGTTCTATGTCTGTGAAATATGCCATTGGTACTTTAATAGGGATTGCATTGAATGTGTAGATTGCTTTGGGTAGTATGGACATTGTGATGATGTTAATTTTTCTGATCCATGAACACGGTATATGTTTCCATTTGTGTCCTCCTTGATTTCTTTCTTCAGTGTTAGGTAGTTTTCTGAATACAGGTCTTTTACCTCTTTGGTTAGATTTATTCCTAGGTATTTTATTTTTCTTTTTGCTATTTCAAATGGGATGTTTTTCTTCATTTTCGCTTCTGTTATTTCTTTGTTGGCATAAAAATGCCTTTGATTTCTGCATGTTGACTTTGTATCCCACTGCTTTGCCAAATTCATTTATTAGGTTGAGCAGTTGTTTGGCTGAGTCTATCAGATTTTCCATGTACACTATCAGGTCATCTACAAACAAGGACAGTTTTGTTTCCTCTATTCCGATTTGGATGCCTTTTATTTCCTTTTCTTATCTGATCACTGTGGCTAAAACTTCCAATACTATGTTGAATAGAAGTGGTGAAAGTGGACAATCTTGTCTTGTTCCTGATCTTAGTGGAAAAGATTTTAGTTTTTTCCCATTGAGCATGATGTTGGCTGTAGGTCTCTCATATGTGGCCTTTATTATGTTGAGGAATGTTCCCTCTATTCCCACTTTGCTGAGTGTTTTCATAATAAATGGGTACTCTATCTTATCAAAAGCTTTTTTCCACATCTATTGATATGATTATGTGATTTTTGTCTTTGCTTTTGTTTATGTGATGTATTACATTTACTGATTTGTAAATATTGTACCACCCTGGCATCCATGGGATGAATCCCACTTGGTCATGGTGTATGATCTTTCTAAAGTATTGTTGGATGTGGTTTGCCAATATTTTGTTGACAATTTTAGTGTCTATGTTTATCAGCGATATTGGCCTGAAGGTTTTCTTCTTTCTTGTGTCTTTTACTGGTTTTAGGATTGCATGATGCTGGTTTCATAAAAAGAGTTTGGGAGTCTTCCACCTTTTTGGATTTTTTGGAATAGTCTGTGAAGGATAGTCTGTGAACTTTTCCTTAAATGATTTGCAGAATTCTCCTGTGAAACCTTCTGGTCCACAGTTTTTGTGTGTCAGGAGTTTTTTGATTACTGCTTCAATTTCATTTGCTGTTATTGGTCTGTTCAGACTTTGGTTTTCTTTTGGTAGATTATATTTTTATAGAAATTTATCTATTTCACCTAGGTTTTCAAATTTCTTGGCCTACAGTTCTTCATAGTAATTTCTTACAATCCTTTGTATTTATGTGGTATCTGTTATAATCTCTCCTCTTTCATTTCTGATTGTGTTTATTTGGGTCCTCTCTCTTTTTTTCTTGATGAACCTGCTCAAAGGCTCATTTTTCTTTTCAAAGAATCAGCTCCTGGATTCATTGATCCTTAGAATTGTGCTTTTAGTCTCTATGTCATTTAACTCTGCTCTGATCTTGGTTGTTTCCTTCCTTCTACTCACTCTGGGCTGTCTTTGCAGTTGTTCCTCCAGTTCTTGTAGACGTAGGGATAGGTTATTTATTTAAAATGTTTCTGTCTTTTTTAGGTAGGCTTATATCGCCATGAACTTTCCTCTCAGGACTTCCTTCTCTGTATCACTTAAGTTTTGGGTTGTTGTCATTTTCATTCATTTCCAGGAAGTTTTTGATTTTTTTCTGTAATTTCATTCTTGACCCATTCATTGTTTAATAGCATGCTATTCAATCTACATGACTTTGAGTATTTTGCATTATTTTCCTTGTAGTTGGTTTCTAGTTTCAGTCCCTTGTGGTCCAAGAAAATGCTTTGTATGACTTCAATTTTCTTGAATTTGTTCAGGCTTGTTTTGTGTCCTATCATGTGGTCCGTCTTTGAAAATATTCCTTGTGCATTTGAAAAGAATGTGTATTTAGTTGCTTTGGGATAAAGGGTTCTCTATATATCAGTTATATCCATTTCATGTAAGGCATTGTTCAATGCTACACCATTTTCGTTGATATTTTGTTTGGAAGATCTGCCCATTTTTGACAGTGGGATGTTAAAATCCCCTACTGTAATTGTGTTGCTGTCGATATCTTTCTTGAAGTCCTTCAAGATTTTCTTTATGTATTTGGGTGCTCCTATGTTAGCTGCATATATATTTACTATGTTTATGTCTTCCTGATTGATTCTTCCTTTGAGTGTTATGAAGTGACCTTCTGGGTCTCTCTTTACGGCTTTTTTTTTTGAAGTCTATTTTGTCTGATATGAGTATTGCTACCCTAGCTTTTTTTTTCCTGCCCACTTGCTTGGAAAATTTTTTTCCAGCCCTTCACTTTCAGTCTGTGAACATCTTTTGTCTTGAGGTGGGTCTCTTGTAGGCAGCATATGTGTGTTTCATACTTTCTTATCCATTGAGCTTTTCTATGTCTTTTGATTGGACCATTTAATCCATTTATGTTTAAGGTTATTATTGGTAAGTACTTATTCATTGTCATTTTCATCCCCATGTTCCTCTCTGTCTCTTTCTTTTCCTTCCCTTCTTTAAGCAGTCCCTTTAGAATTTCTTCCAGAGCTGGTGTGGAGGAGGTGTATTCTCTTGGACATCTGTTGTTCAGGAAGCTCCTCATTTGGCCTTCTAGCTTGATTGAGAGCTTTGCTGGATAAATTAGCCTTGGTTGCAAACCTCTGGTTCTCATTACTTGGAATATTTCTTGCCATTTTTTTCTGTCTTGGAGTGTTTCATTAGAGAAGTGAACTGCTAACCTTAACAGGGCTCCCTTGTATATTACTTCCTGGTTCTCCCTTGCTGCCTTTAAGATTCTCTCTTAGTCTTGAAGTTTTGCCATTTTAATTATGATGTGTCTTGAGGTGGGCCTCTTTGGGTTCCTCTTGATAGGGACTCTCTGTGTTTCCTGGATTTGTGTGACTTTTTCTCTGATCAGATGAGGGAAGTTTTCCTTCATTACTTTTTCAAATAGATTTTCTGTCCCTTGTTCTTCTTCTCCTTCTGCTATCCCTATTATACGGATATTATTACGTTTCATATTGTCTTGCATTTCTCTTAAACCCTCTTCATTCTTTCTGAGTCTCTTTTCCTTTTCTTGCTCTTTCTGGGTGTTGTTTTCTATTTTATCCTCCAGCTCACTGATCTGAGCTTCTGCTTCATCGATCCTGCTTTTGATTATTTCTACTGTGTTCTTCAGTTCAGAAATTGTATTCTCCATTTCCTCTTGGCCCTTGTTGATAGTTTCTATTTTTTTTTCACACTGATGTAGTTTGCAGTGAGCTCATTGTCGTTTCCCTGTAGTTTCTGGTAGTTCTCTGTGAGCTCATGGAGCTTCCTGATAATCATTGCTTTGAATTCAGAATCTGATAGTTGAGTTGCCTCTGTTTCATTTAGCATTCTTTCTGAGGCTTCCTCCATTCCTTTCTTTTGGGGATTGTTTCTTTGTCTTCCCATTATTTGTGAGACTCCTCTTGTTAGCCTCAGGTTCTTAGTTTGATCTGTCTGGCTCCCTGGGTTTATGGTGTGAACTTTTGTGGTAGAATACCTGTAAGCTTCAGTGGTACAGTGTCCTTGATCTCCCAAGTTCACAGGTCTTGGTCTGTCATTTAAGTTGCCTCTGTGTTTGTCTTTGGGTTTTGATTGTTGTTTGATCTTTCTTTGGTGCGTCTTTCCCACCAGCTGGTTAACTGAGGGTCACTCTGTCCACCAACTCTTGTATTTTGTTGTGCTGGTGAGGGCAGGTTGTATTGAAGCTGGTTCTTCCATGTATACAAGGTTTTGAGGATTCTCTCTTGCTCTTGTTCAATTGTTTGTTCTGGGTAATTTCTCCATTATTTAGTTGTATTTCCAGATAGGTCTTGTATTGAGATTAATGTGGCTTCCTCTCCCTCCTTCACCTTCTTCTGTTGTTCTCTGTTGGTGGTTCCTTTCTTGCTGGGTTTTGTCTTCCAACTGTTATCCTAGTGTTCAGAGCTTCCACCTACTCTTTTTTGTGATCAGTTGGAAGGAGAAGCCAAAATGGTTTAAAACAGCAAGAGAGTAATCTATGATATTTACAGTAGCAGCTGGTAGAGAAGAGATAGGAGATCCTTTGGCTATGTATAGTGTTAACCATGATATTCTACCCAATTAGCCACTTTTTAGAAAGAATGGAGAGAAAATAAGACTTTTGATGGGGAGGTAAGGGTTATGACTTGGATCTAGAAGGTAGTGAGGTTGTGTAAAGACAGATTCTGAGGTAAGGTGAGAGTAAAGGATAGTAAATGGGTGTAATATATGAGATAATAGAGTTTACCACTACAGTAATGGAGGTCAGGAATCTGTGAAGTGGACTAAGATCTGGTAGGAGTATTGTGAAGTATTTAAAATTGTATGGAACAGCTATTATTTATAATAATATTAGAGCAACAATCATATGACAGAATCTATGTGATCTGGATTACAAGAAATAGGGAATATAAGATCTTGAGTAGTGTGCTGAAGGAACATAAGTGACGAGACAGTCAGTAAATTAGCAATACCCTATGAAAGAAAGAACAGGGGAAACCTGTCAAATGATACAATATAACCAACCAAACAAAGACTGAACAGAAGGTGGTTAAGATGTCAGTGTGGTAGGAGGGAGAACATTCTACTTCTCCCACACCCAGGGAAAAATCCTATCCATTCTAGGTAGGAACAGAGCATAGAGCCAACATTATCACAACATAAATGAAAATAGGAAATCACAAATTGTAGCAGACATTGAAAAACCTGACGGTAAGGAGAATACATGGATCAGCAGGGGGACCAGGGGGGTTGCAGCTCCAGGCCCAGCACTCTGGGGTCTGCCGCGGGGCTCACAGGAGAGAGCTGGGTCAACCGCTCCCTCCCTGGCCAAACAGGGACTGAGGAGCACCTTGGGAGGACAGTTTACCAGAAGGCATAGAGACAAGAGTGAGAAAGGAGTGAGGATGAAGAGGCACCCACACAGGGGCTGTAAGCACCCACGCAAAGCCCTGGTGATAGTGTGCACCCCACCCAGTGCATCCAAAGGCACCTGACTCTATGCCCGTGCCCTCAACCTTGAGAGAGTGTGGTTTGGTGAAAGTCTCGGAAACCACAGCATTGAAAAAGGTAAAGGTGTGGATGCTCCCTGGGCCTTTGATGCCTAGGCTGTGAATTGGGGGGAAGTGGGCGCCCCTTGGGATCCAGAGAGTTTGCACCCGTGAACACGGAAAAGGCATGGGCGCTCTGCGAGACATCGGAACACACAGCAGTGAACTCCCAAGGACACGCATAGTTGCACCCAGCCCCCACACACAGATCCCTTCCAGAAAGCACCAGACGGGCTTGGGGGAGAATGCGCACCTACACTATGACCAGTACGCCAGAGGCTGACTGAGTTCTGAACAGGAACAGAGAAAAACTGTCTCCAGTCGCCCCTCAGTGTGCTGAAGTCAGCTAGAAAAACCAGTTTGGCCAGTCTGAAACCAACAATAGAGTAGGTAGAAACTGTGAACACCTGGATACCTGAAATAGACTGCACCACGGAATCTCACAGGTATTCTACCACAGAAGTTCACACTATAAACCCAGGGAGCCAGAACAGATCAATTTAAGAAGCTGAGACTAGCCAGACGAGTCTCACGAACAAAGAGAAGACAAAGAAACAATCCCCAAATGAAGGGAAAGGAGGAAGCCTCAGAAAGAATGCTAAATGAAACAGAGGCAACTCAACTATCAGATTCTGAGTTCAAAGAAATGATAATCAAGAAGTTCCACGAACTCTCAGTGAGTTACCAGAAACTACAGGGAAGCCATAATGAACTCACCGCAAACTATATCAACATGAAAAAGGAAATAGAAACTATCAACAAGGGCCAAGAGGAAATGGAGAGTACAATTTCTGAACTGAAGAACACAGTAGAAGGAATGAAAAGCAGAATCCATGAAGCAGAAGCTCAGATCAGTGAGCTGGAAGATAAAATAGAAAACAACACCCAGGAAGAGCAAGAACAGGAAAAGAGGCTCAGAAAGAATGAAGAGGAATTAAGAGAAATGCAAGACAATATGAAACGTAATAATATCCGTATAATAGGGATAGCAGAAGGAGAAGAAGAAGAGCAAGGGATAGAAATCCTATTTGAAAAAGTAATGAAGGAAAACTTCCCTCATCTGATCAGATAAAAAGTCACACAAATCCAGGAAACACAGAGAGTCCCTATCAAGAGGAACCCAAAGAGGCCCACCTCAAGACACATCATAATTAAAATGGCAAAACTTCAAGACTAAGAGAGAATCTTAAAGGCAGCAAGGGAGAACCAGGAAGTAATATACAAGGGAGCCCTGTTAAGGTTAGCAGTTCACTTCTCAAAGGAAACCCTCCAAGACAGAAGAGAATGGCAAAAATATTCCAAGTGATGAGAACCAGAGGTTGGCAACCAAGGCTAATTTACCCAGCAAGGCTCTCAATCAAGATAGAAGGCCAAATAAGAAGCTTCCCACACAAAAGAAGTCTAAAAGAATACACCTCCACCAAGCCAGCTCTGCAAGAGATGCTAAAGGGACTGCTTTAAGGAAAGGAAGGGAAAAGAGAGAGAGGAACACAGGTACATAAATGGCAATGAATAAGTACCTATCAATAATAACCTTAAATGCAAATGGATTAAATGCCCCAATTAAAAGACACAGAGTAGCTGAATGGGTAAGAAAGCATGACCCACACATATTCTACCTACAAGAGACCCACCTCAGGAGCAAAGACATACACAGGCTGAAAGTGAAGAACTGGAAACAAATTTTCCAAGCAAATGGACAGGAAAAAAAAGCTGGGGTAGCAATGCTCATATCAGACAAAATTGTCTTCTAGAAAAGGGCCATAAAGAGAGACCCAGAAGGTCACTTCATGATACTCAAGGGAAGAATCCACCAAGAAGACATAAATATAGTAAATATACATGCACCCAACAATGGATCACCCAAATACATAAAGAAAATCTTAGAGGACTTCAAGAAAGATATTGACAGCAACACAATTATAGTGGGGGATTTTAACACCCCACTGACAAAATGGACAAATCTTCCAAACAAAATATCAACAAAGATATTGTGGCATTGAATAAAGCCCTAGGTGAAATGGACTGAACTGATATATATAGAGCCCTCCATCCCAAAGAAGCTAAGTACACATTGTTCTCAAATGCACATGGAACATTTTCAAAATAGACGACATGATAGGACACAAAACAAGACTCAAGAAATTCAAGAAAATTGAAATCATACCGAGGATATTCTCAGAGCACAAGGGTCTGAAGCTAGAAACCCACCCCAATGAAATAAACCCCAAGCACTCAAGATCATGGAGATTAAATAGCATGCTATTAAACAATGAATGGGTCAAGAATGAAATTAGGGAAGAAATGAAAAAGTTTCTGGAAACAAATGAAAATGAACTCACAACAACCCAAAACTTATGGGACACAGCAAAGGCAGTCTGGAGAGGGAAGTTCATAGAAATACAGGCCTTCCTAAAAAAGATAAAAACATTTCAAACAAACAACCTGACTCTACATCTACAAGAACTAGAAGAACGACAACAAAGACCGCCCAGAGAAAGAGGAAGGAAGGAGCAGAATTAAATGACGTAGTGACTAAAAGCACAATTCTAAGGATCACCCAATCCAGAAGCTGATTCTTTGAAAAAATAAACAAAATCGACATGCCTTTACGCAGACTCATCAAGAATGAAAGAGAGAAGACCCAAATAAACACAATCAAAAATGAAAGGGAGAGATTACAACTGATACCACAGAAATACAAAGGATAGTAAGAAATTACTATGAAGAACTGTATGCCAAGAAATTTGAAAACCTAGGTGAAATGGACAAATTCCTAGAAAAACATAATCTTTCAAAATCAATGAAGAAGAAACAGAGAGCCTGAACAGACCAATAACAGCAAAAGAAATTGAAGCAGTAATCAAAAAACTCCCGGCACATAAGATCCCAGGACAGGATGGTTTCACGGGAGATTTCTACAAAGCATTTAAGGAAGAGATAACCCCCATCCTGCAAAGACTATTCCAAAAAATCCAAAAAGATGGAAGACTCCCAAACTCTTTTTATTAAGCCAGCATCATCCTAATCCCAAAAGCAGATAGAGAAACAACAAAGAAAGAAAACTTTAGGTGAATATCACTGATGAACATAGACGCTAAAATCCTCAACAAAGTATTGGAAAACTGCATTCAACAATACATTAGAAAGATCATACACCATGACCAAGTGGGATTCATCCCAGGGATGCAAGGATGGTTCAATATTCGCAAATCAGTAAATGCAATTCATCACATAAAAAAAAGCAAAGACAAAAATCACATGATCATATCAATAGATGCGGAAAAAGGATTTGATATGGTACAGCACCTGTTTATGATAAAAACACTTAGCAAAGTGGGAATAGAGGGAGCATTCTTCAACATAATAAAGGCTATATATGACAGACCTACAGCCAACATCATACTCACTGGACAAAAACTAAAATCTTTTCCACTAAGATCAGGAACAAGACAAGGTTGTCCACTTTCA
>CM052548.1:51741600-51782340 GCA_028533065.1 Trachops cirrhosus | reverse complement strand
GAGATACCACTTCACACCAGTCAGAATGGCCATCATAAATAAAACAACAGGCAACAAGTTGTGGAGAAAAAGGGACCCTAGTGCACTGTTGGTGGGATTGCAGACTGGTACAGCCACTGTGGAAAACAGTATGGAACTTCCTCAGAAAACTAAAAATGGACTTGCCCTTTGATCCAGGAATTCCACTGTCGGGACTATATCTCAAGAACCCTGAAACACCAACCAAAAGAACCTATGAACCCCAATGTTCATAGCAGCACAATTTACAATAGCTAAGTGCTGGAAGCATCCTAGATGCCCATCAGTAAATGAATGGATCAAAAACCTATGGTACATTTACGCAATGGAATACTACACAGCCGAAAGAAAGAAGGAACTCATACCCTTTGCAACAGCATGGATGGAGCTGGAAAGCATAATGCTAAGTGAAATAAGCCAGGTAGTGAAAGACAAATACCGTATGATCTCGCCTTTAACAGGAACCTAAACAACAAAACAAAGAAACAAGTAAAATATGACAAAAGACATTGAAATAGAGGCCAGGTTGTCAGGGTCCAGAGGCGAGAGGGGAGGGAATTTCAGGGGAGAAGGGAAGGGTTTACAGGAACAAATATAGAGGACACATGGACAAAACTATGTGGGTTGGAAATGGGAGGGATGGGTGGGTGGGCTGAAATGGAAATAAAGGTTAGAAACTGTACTGAATAATCTAAAATAAAAAGTTTCTTAAAAAAGACTAAACAGAAGGAAGAGGAATATTAAAATACTATTAAAATAAAAGATGTAACAATAGTGAAAAAATAATAATGCAAATATGTGATAACTTGCAGGTTCTCTGTAATAGCAAAGTGAAATTTGTCACTCTTTCAGCTGTTGGGATGCCTCCTCTTTTGGTCCAACTCTGGTCTTTTCACAGTTCCAGGTTTTTTTTGTCTCACTTGTGTGTATTAAAAAAAGAAACAGAAGAAGGAAGGAAGAAGAGATAAAATTGGAAAGAAAGGAAGATTGAATAAAACAAGAAGGAAGGAGAGAGAAGAAAAAAAAAGACTGAGGGATAAAAATATAATAAAAATTAAAAAATAAAAAATGACTTTAAAAAAAAGCCTCTTGGTAGTTTCAAACTGGCCACACTGGTTTTTCTGGTCTTGCTGGCTGCAGAGGGCTGAGGGTCTTTTCTCCCTCTCCGGCCAGCACTCAGTCAGCCTGGCACACACTCTCCCCATGGCTAGCCATGCACTCTCCCCAGAGCTACCCTGGTGCCTCTCCAAGGGGCCCTGGGTGCAGGATCCAGACCTTGAGAGCGCAGTCTCCCCGGGATTACCACTATGGTCCTGGACCTTCCACAGAGTGTGCTGTCTCAGGGTTGTGGGCACATGCTTGGCTAGGCTGTCTCTGGCCCCGTGAGTTGGGGGACATACCCTTTCCAGTGTTATGGGCCTCCCACGTCCCCTTGGAAGCACTGTCCAGCTGGGTAGGGATTGATTTCTGCAGGAGAATTCCCCAAATAGTGTCTCTTTTATTTTTCACTTTTTCTTTTTGAGAAATTCCTCCCACTCAAGCATGCTGCCCCATACAAGGACATGACCCCTTGCACAGCCCAACTCTCCAATCAGACCAGGGACTATCAGGGTCAGGGCTCATCACTGCACGACCCTCAACTCTCCAGAGCTGGGGTCCACAGACTGTGTGGGTGCTCACAGCCCTTGTGTGTTTGACACTTAGTCCTTATTCCCCTCTCTGCTACTTCAAGCAACCAGGACACTCCGGTGTTGCTGAAACCTTGTTTAGCCCAGGAAGGAGCAGTTGACCCATCTCTCTCCCAAGGACCCTGTGGCAGACCCAGCGGGTGCCAGGCCTGGGATTGCAGCTCCCCTGGTCCCTTCACTGGTCCCTGGGACCTTATTGTCCTGAAGCACTCTCCTTACCGTCTGGTTTTTCAATGTCTGCTACAATTTTTTGTATCCTATTTTCATATATGCTGGGGTACTGTGGGCTGTTTGCTCTGTTCCTCCATAGATTGGCTAGGTTTTTCTCCCATGTGTAGGGGGAAGTGGAATCTGCTCTGTCCTACCTCACTGCCATCTTCCTCTCTTCCTTTCAGCATTTTTAATCAAATCTCCAAATAGATTAGATCAGTTAACCACAGGTTTGTAAAATGCATTTTAATTTTTAAAGGGGAAATTTAAAATTTGAATATGCCATGTGTAATAAAGATTTTTATCAGAAAAAGAATGAGAAAAAGTAGTACAATGTCTTTCCTTAAATCCTGAGGTGGTAAAGTACTAAAATCTAGAGCTACATATATGAATGCTAAAATAAAAAGGTCTATCTAGGTATTTATTTCTATACTATCTTACTGCATACAAATGTTTTTTTTTCTAAATGCAGTGCTTAATAACATAAATGTTGTATCTATAGTTTTAGTGGTTTTCAATGAGCAATTTAGTTTTAGAACTATGCTACTCTCAAATAGTCAATCTCATAAATTTAATTGTTCAGATCAGATGTTAGGTTGTTTTCACCTGATTATGAGTATGTCCAAAATTTTAACAAAAGGTCAAAGAACTATAGAGTGCTCTGAACAATTGCACTGTGAACTTAAATCTATAAAGTGTCAATTAACATCATTTTGTAATATTCATTCATCAGAGTATACAGAATTATGCAGCTTTTCATGAACTATTGTGAAATAATACAAACTCTTATGCTTGCATTCTCCATCAACTAGTTTTTAATCTTTCTGAGAACAAATATAATCTCTCATATATTTGTATATAAGTATAATAATGTATAATTAACAATGAAAGTAAATTAAAGATATTAATAATATAACTGTTGAAACTTTTAGTACAGAAAATCAGTAATGAAAACCCAGGTCACATATCATGCAATGCACTTTTACATGGTTCATCTGTTGATAAATATCTCACTGATGTCACTGAAGTCCAGGATGGATGGTCGTAGGTGGATGGGAGTGCTACACAGTTTATTCTTTGAGTAGACAAATTAAATGGCTTTATGAATAAAATTCTTCCCCCAAGCTCTGCATTTCATCTAGACTAGAAATACATCCCCCCAATTTATCAACTCCAAAATCAAGACACATCTAAAAATTGATGGCATGATATCTTTCAATCTCTGCAGGTAAATTTTAACCAATTGAGAAATAACAAATTCAATTTTCTCGTAAAGCAAAATCAAGTTGTCTTATCGTACCTAATAATTTAAAAAAACACAAATAGGTCATATGGTGTCATATTGTGCAACTAATATGTGGAAATTGATTGCTTATCACCTACAAACAATGTGAGAAAAAAGACATCTTGCCAATAATATATTAAATAAATTTCAAAGTTTCCAAAGGCTACTGTGAAAATTATATATTCTGTATAGATTGTTCTTAAGTACTCATTAAAGTTTACACTTTTTTATTTCTCAGTGGTGCATAAAACAATGATACATCTCGTAATCAAAAGACTCTTAGATTTAAATGAAAACATTATCTCCTTTACATATATAGCACAGCCTACAATTCTATTATTGAGATTTTTATGCTCTTTGCTTAAATGCACCTTTAAATGAAAACAATTTAAATTTTATTAGAAACCCCTTCACTAGATTGATAAAATGGTATCTAAGAGCAAGGCTCTGTAGGCATACACACATGTAATTCTTGGACTATAAGAAGGAAGAGGCAAAATACTAATAGCAAATAACCCAGAGGTCATTGCAAAAAAAAAAAAAGAGAAAAAAGTCCAACAATTTTGACTGATGTATCAGTAAATTAAAATAAAATATTTATGCCACAAGCAAGCAAATTTGCAACAAAATGTTTACTTGAAAATAATTTATTAATTAATAAACTTTGCCATTTATACACAATATTGAAGATGAAAGAATGAACTAATATAATTATTTGTAAAGGCTATTTTTTTAAGAAGAGTTAATATGTCTTTTGTATTTCATGATGAATTGAATAGATGAAAACATTTTCTTCATCCAGGTGCTTCTGAAACATTCTAAGTTAATGACTTTATTCATCTATTTTTCTCATCAGCTCTTGTCAGCATGTAAATTGTTCTACAAGATTTAAGTAATTTAATAGGCTTAGTAAATCTTCCAGGAAACTATGATACTGTTTAACAAGTTATTCCAGCCAGAGTAGTAACATGATTAATATACTTCCCATATTATACTTACTTGTTCTTTCAGAAAATATGAATGAATGTAGAACATGTAAATAGAAACATGTAATTTGGCTGGCTTTCCCATTAAAGATTTCATTAAATCAAACAGTCTTATTTCATTCATCTTCAACTTTCACACGGAGAAGTGATTTTATAAGTCATAACCTGCTCATAAAGTTATGCTTACTAGAAGACATATCATAATATTCCTAGACCTGTGGGGATAACACTGCAGGAGCCACTGCACTCTCCTTCAGTGGACACATGTATCACTCGTTTTTAGTCACTACTATTTGTAGACATGGTTACCACTTTCTATTTGCCAAACTCTTACAACAAACTATCCATTCCTCAAACTCCACTTAATATTCTGCTTACAATTATTCCTGTATTAGGCAGCAAACTTTTTGTGTGTTTCCTTTCTCCATAGCCTAGATTTTCAATTCCCTTTACAGAAGAAATACACCAGCTTTAAAGCACATTCAAAGATAAGATATTAGCACTCCCCATGGAAAATGTTTCTTCAGGGTTGCAACTAATTTGGCCATATATATTTATATAGGTGTTACTGGTATCCTTTATTTAAAAAAAACCTTTAATTTTTAAGCCCAGAACACTGGGATTTGTTGATAGCTCCTTCATATATTTATTTATATTATTTTTGCAGCATTTTATTTAATCAGATGAATGGTTTGTGTTCCCAGTGCCCCCTTTACCACCCACACATACTTGCTGACATAATAATTCCTACAAGGAAATAAATGCTTAAAAAACTTCAGCCTGGGAGTGAACTTTACATGCCCTTAACCATTTAGCTAGGCTTAAGTAACAAAGCACTGAAAAGCAAACCTGCCAGTTAGGTTTTGTAAGTGAAACAGAAATAATGCAACTATGCTTAGTTCAACTTGTTAACTATAGAAGAATGACACATTCTAAATAAAAATTATTTTTTTCCTCAAGGACAACATCATAAACCTGATGCTTTGTTTAGAATTGTGGCTTCCAAAGCTTAGCTAAGCACTGCTGCTAGTGTGCATGTTTTTCCAATACTCCTTTACAGTGAAGAGATTCACTTCAGTTGCAGATAAATATGCTATGTTCCAATAGTTGGTTTTATAACCCATTGCCCTGAACTTGATCTTTCCCTGTGGAAAGAGTTGGAAGTGTGGGTTGGCTTCTGAGCCAAATCCATAAAAGCAACTTACTGTATACTGAACACAGGTATGGTTTCAAATCCATGAAGATATCAAACCCCCTTCCCTTGAATCAATATTGTTTCCATGGGAAAATGTCTTAAGTGTCCCAAGTAGAGAGGGCAGAAGCACATCCAATTACAGGAAATAAAAGTAGTTCTCTACTGCTATTCCTATGACTCTGAGGGGGAGGAATGTCTTTAGGAAAGGGATTATCAGTAGGGCCACTGTGGATTGGGTCAATATCTCTAAAACCAGGGTTATGCCAATGTTGAAGGTCAGGATTGATCTTCCCAGAATGTTGCTCAGGGACTGCAGACTCTCATCAGACCCTCTTTAGAAACAGGATTTGGATACCATATGATCTCACCTTTAACTAGAATATAATCAACAAAAGAAAAAAGCAAACCAAATATAACCAGAGACATTGAAAGTAAGAACAATCTAACAATAGCTAGAGGGGAGTGGGGAGGGGACAATGGGGGAAAAGGTTTTCAGGAACTACTATAACGGACACATGGACAAAACCAATGGGGAGGGTAGAAGTAAGGGAGGGAGGTGGGTTTGGCAGGGGTGGGGGTCAGTGGTGGGGAGAAAAATGAAGACTACTATAATTGAACAACAATAAAATATTTGAAAAAAAGACAAATGAGCAAATCAAAACAGATGGCTCTAATCCCTTAAAAAATAAAACAAGATTTTTTTGTCACCTAATCACCACCTTTCTTATTGATCATATGTGTCCTATGTCTTACTGTTTCTTTTTCCCTATTACCACCATCTGTAGCTTCTATCCTGATTTTCTAGCTTTTAATTTCTGTCTGTCCCTTAAAAGAATCCTCCATCTTCAGAAAAATGGTAAGCCATATTAGTGGTGGCAATGATGGTAGAATTGGGCAGGAGTAAACCATTCTCCTTGAAATATAATTATATTCTGACTAAATGAGAAACTAAATACTGAAACTGAATTTTCAAAATTCAACAGAATATTGAATGGCTCCAGACTGAAAGCTCCTATCTTCTTCATGTTCATATGTGGAAGTTGTAATCCCCAAGGTGATGGTATGAGGAGATGAGGTCTCTGGGGATGATTGGGTAATGATGGTAGAGCCCTCATGAATGGTATTTGTGCTCTTATAAAAAAAAGATTTTGGACAGTGTTCTCATCCCTCCCACCATGTGAAGACAAATTTACAAAACATTCATCTATGAACCAGGAAGCAGGTACTCACCAGATGCTGGATCTGTTAGTGTCTGTACTTAAACTTCCAGCCTCCAGAGCTGTTAAGAGAAATTTCTCTTGTTTATAAGTTACCCAATCTATGATACTTGTTTAATAGCAATCCAAATAGACTAAGATTCAGAAACTTTTGGTTATTGTGATAGCTTTGGCGGTGTTAATAATTCTGTAAGAACTTTCAGAAGAGGGCCTCTGAGAAGGAGATTGGAGATTGAGGTGAAAGGGGACTCTTGGGTAAGACTTGAAATTAAAATGAAGAGCATTAAAGAAATTAGCCCTTTCTTCTTATCTATAAGCTTATCATGAAAGAACACAACTGCACTGACTTAACATGAAAAGCAAGGTTACAGAGAAGGTCAAAGTCTTGGGGTCAGCTAATAGAGGGGGAAGAAAGCATAAACAGCAGAAAAATTCAAAGTCATAACTGTGGAGTAGAAATGAATTCATTTATTTAGTACCTAGCATGTGCCATATGTGAAGGCAATGTTCATTTGTAAGGCAAGTGGAGAGTGTAGAGACTGTGTGTACGCCACACAGCAAGGATTTGTGGGGAATTTATGAGTGAATTGTACTAAAAAATAAACAGTCTAAAGAACAAACATATTAAACTATTTGTGTTAATAAGAATATGAAGCCTCATGCTAACTAAATTAAAAAACAAAAAAAATCAAAATAAATTGAGTGCTAGAGGGATGGTTCATTCTACCTAAGCTTGTTCAACTCCCAGAATTAGGAGAGAATGAGGTAAGTCTTACTTTAATGGACAATTTTATTAAAACTTTGTTAATATCTTTAATATCAAATCAATTCAGAAGTATTATTTCACCCTCTAAAAGTCTATAGTAAAAATCTGGTCAACAATCTGACTCCTGTGATTCAGGGTAGTGGTGATCCACACAGATTTTCCAGACTTCTAAAATTTACTTCTGATCATAGCAACTGTCTCCTAACTTTGCATTTCTTCTGTGTGTGCATGAAATTTGACTTCTTTTTTATTAACTGGCCTATCCTTCTTTATGTACATTTATGTTTTATCTCTTTGAAGCTAGTTCACATAATTCTCAGGAAAGAGTGGAAGAAGCTGTATTTTTTAAACTTTTGTCTCATGCTTAGTACCAGACCATTCACATTTTCAAAAAATATAGAGTGAAGGCAACCTGCTCCAACCCAACAGAGTTACTTACATATTGCAAACTAATTATACTTCTTGTTTGTTTTAACATTAATGTGTCAATAATAATAACAGAATTAGTAAAAGCAATATGACCATCATTTATTATAATGATTCAATTTTTGAAGAGTTTTAAATATAGCATTCTAAGTGCCAAAACTCATGCACAGAGAAATAAACTCTGATATGGCTTATCTTTAATGAAGATTTTGCAAGATGCCATGACTAATTAGTGGAATATCTAGGATGTGCCCAATATCCCAGACTCATGACTGAGTGTCCTCTGCATTCTGCCTTCAATCTTTCTAAAAGCAGCAGGTAAATCTCAATCACATTTAGTAAATGTAAAATATACACAATACTTTCTGTGTAAAGTGTTTCCTTTTTATATATTAATAACAAATGCAATGGTATGCAAACATTCTAAAATATCACTAATAATAATGATTCAAAATATTTATTGGAAAAAACAAGTAAATTGTGATTTCAAATTTGATACTTTGACAGACAATATAACTTTGTTTCAACTTTTTTTCAGATGTAAGTTATGAATTTTCCAATTTGAAAGAAAACACTAAGGACTAAAAATAGAATATGAATGTTAGCAAATATTTCCTAATATAGTAAGTTACCTCCAGAGTCTTTGCTGTTTATACATAATGAGTGAATGTAGAAATCTGTAACTTGAAAAAACTAATAAAAAGGACTGTCTATGTATAGATGTGTAATATAAGTATGACTTAAGTTTTAAGCATATTTATGCATTCTCACAAATTATGGAATGCCCATTTATGGAACCAAATAAAAGATTTTAAGTGAATTTTATGCTTGCTTTTATAAACTGTTAGTTTGTATTAATCACCTTACTTTTGAAGATGAGAAACTAAACTTCAAGAATACATATAGTTTCAAATATAAAGAAAAATCTTTTTCATCAAACTGATGAGGTAGAAAGACCAAACTAATGGCATTAAAACATTTTTCTGAAGTTTTTTAATTACCTTAAAATGATTTCAAAATTGCATTAAAACTTCTATTGGTTAGAGGAAAGTATTGATATAAAGTTTATCTGCTAAATGAATAAAGAAATATGAACAATTGAACATATAGTATGAACACATGATAATAGGTAGACCAGCAAAAACTGCTACATATCCAATTTCAGCATTACTATCACAAGATGAGATTTTTTTACTTGGTTGAATAAAACTTTATACTTTCATTAAGCACATGATCAGTAAAGGCAGGTGCCCTGGCATGGAATGAAACATTGGGATGACAGTGACCAAAACTGAACCTGTGTATGACAGACATTACAGCTCCTGAAATCACCAATACCCTCTACATTGTTTTGCAAGACAGGAGTCTCAACTCCAACCTTCATCTGAATGTGTTTAGACTAATTAAACATATTATGTAGAAATAAAACATTTGTTCACAACTGGAAATATCTGATGCCTGAGGTGTTTGTTTGCTTTTGCCCAAAACTTTTAAGAACCTATACACATGTACTTCAAACTTGGAATAATTCACTAGCATACATTCCCTGCCCAGCTTGGGAGGAAAGTATTCCTTTTTCCCTGTTCAAGGTTATCCACTGGAGCCAATTTATCACTTGGCTGCATATGGAGGTTAATATGCCTGCCCCTTAATGTCACACTATCCTTTACCAGTATTCTGGGACCAAAGAATGGTGTCCAGATCTTTAGTGTGATAAACACCTGCTCTTGTTACAGTTGAGAGACAGTGAAAGGGCAGGATCAACACCCAATAACCTTATTTTGACAATTTAAACACTAACTGCCTGACCCAAGAATAAATAAGAGGGAGTGAACTAGAGGAATTATTGTTGGTTGCTTTATTTTTATTTTATGATTTTATTTTACTTTTTATTTTATGATTATTATTTTGTTGCCCTTATTCTTTTGTGGAAGTTTAAATTTATTATCTCTCTAAGATCTGATCTATCAATCCTATATCAATGCCAGTATGTGTCTGCATTGGTGTATGTGTGTGTGTGTATATATATATTTATCTATATCTATATTTGTCTCTGCCTCTCTATATGTATGTGTAAATAAAGAAACTAAATAAGAAAATCTGTTAGTATCTATTAACACAAGATTTAAATTTTCTTAGATAGAGTAGTAATATAAAAAAATAAAAATCTAAAGCATAAAATTTAACACAATTTGGAAGCCACCCTAAAAGGACCTTAATCTAATTGAAGAGTTAAAATAAACTAAGCATCAACTTCATAAGAGTAAACAGGTACAAAATAGCCCACCATCAGAAATGTAAATTGATAAACAACATAGCTTAAATTGACATAATAAAAAATATAAACATTAAAGGTCATTCTTTGAAAAAATATATTAGTTTATTAAAGAGCTATCAAAACTAAGTGCATATATGGTATAAAATAAGAGCATACCCTCCATAGGTGGCTCTTCAATATTGTAAGACTCGCACTTAGAAAGTGATTAGGGCATGGTGTGAACTCTGTTTTTTACTGTAGTATTTTTAATTGATATAAGAGCCTGTGTGAAAATTATCTTTACAGATTTAATTTCCCACATAGATAAACCACAGGAATAAAATTAATATATACTAAGACTCTATAGAAATCAATTCAAAATTTTCCAAAATCTAGTCATTATAATTATAAGTATAGATTCAGAGATTTCATTTCTACTTACCATAAAAATGCACATCACATAAAATTAAATATTATGTGATAAATATCTATATCTATCTATATGTACCTATATATAGATAGGATTCTTATATAACTGCATAAATGAACATAAAAATATTTTCAAAATGCAACTTATCCCTAGGTAAAATATAAATGTAAATAACATAATATTTTTTGACTACTTAGCAAGAGAATGATAAATGGTTTGGAAATATTAATGGGAGAGGATTGGTCAAGATTAAAAAACAATAATAATACAGAGCTATACCAAATATTAAAATATACTTTGAAGATCTCTAGGATTTAAATGTTCTATTTCTGAATTAGAGAGAGAGAAAGAATTTAATGGAACAAAGTCAAATGCAGAAGTAGATATAGGATATGGATTTTAGTATATGCTAAAGGACACAATATGAATAAAATGAAAGATACATTATTTAATAAATAGTTCTGGGGTAACTCTTTATTAAAAATAAACTAAAATTTGTTCTTCTACTCTACCATATCTAAACATATTACAAATATATATCACAGATAATGTGAGATAATATTCAAAACAAAACACTAACAAAATAAATATACACAGGTATTTTCATCATTTGAGGGAACATTTTATAAACACTTATACAGTAACATAAATTACAGTAAAATGTCACATTTAATCATAAACATTTTAAATTATATATGTACAAAAGTAAACCTTTTAAATGTATTCAACTATAAAAGGAAATGTTAATACATGAGTGATTATATAAACATTATATACAATTTTAATATTATTATAAAAGCATACAAATATATACTTATATTAAATTTTAAAAATCCAATAAGCATGTGCTTATACTAGCTAATCTGAGAAGAGTCCAAAATATAATTTAAAAGAAAAAAAGTTTTTTATAATTTAAACAAATTTTTTAAGAAATTTGAATTAGATACCTAAAATGGACAGTTTAAAAATTACCATGAATCTATTTTTAATGAAAGTCACACAGCATATGGTTGTTTTTAATATGGGTATAAAGGAAATAACCAATATACTCAAAAGTGATTAATCAGCTAAATTATATTGTGTCTGCAACATTGAGAATTGCAAAGCTAACAAAACCCTTATTCCCAAAGAATACTTTTTAACATGATAAATATTTAGGATATAATACTGTGCAGAAGCATAAAACAGATTTCTAAAAATAAATATCAAAATCTCATTTTTCTATTTGTCTATGTTCATATAACTCTGTCTATGTGGATTGAATGAGAGCAATCTATCTAGGGAAAATTTAGTGTACCAAAGTGTGAGGCTCTCTAAGTATCTTGATTCAGAGTTAATTTTCCTGTTTTTATTTTTATATAGTATTGAAGTTGTCCAAAATTATTTTGTTGTTTTATAATTAAAAAGCAGAAATAATTTCAAAGTAAAAATCATTTAAAATAGTTTTTCTGCATGTATGAATTTGAAGATTTATAAAATTGTTATTTTACAATTACCAAACAATAATCATTCCAATCAATCAAATATCACTCACTTTGATCAACTAATGACCTTACATTCTCTTAAATGTTTGCATCATTATATGTTATTTTTCTCAAGACCAATGGTGTATTTTAATAGCAGATTCCCCCTCAGACATTAAGGTAAAGTCTCAAAATTGCAATGTTTCTGAGGTCTTTACTCACAATTAGGTCATCTCACTTTGTTTTAATTAATTTTCTTTTCCAATATCTGGTTTTAAAAATCAAGAAAATAAAAGAATTATTCTCTAAAATAAGAAGAACTGAAACAAGAAGTGCTCCAGAAATACATTTCTGGACAGTGGATTTGGACGGGGTACACATTTAGAATAACTCACATTTTTATCTTAACAGGTCAAACAATGAAAATTACATGACATATAAATACAACCCCTTAAAATGAGAATCTTTCACACATTGGATAGAAATCTGTACATATGCAAATGTAAAATTTGAAACATTCAGTATAGCATATATAGGATTCTTCAAAATATTATACATGGTTTATATTCTACAAATGACAAAAGTTTAATTGTTTCTTGAATTGATTATTTATTTATCTTTCATGGTCCTGATCATATCTTTTTTTCAATCTTCTCTTTTAGGTAATAAAAAGTCTGAGCAAGTCGGAAATAGGACATACTTTTCTCCTTGCTCACTTTATTATGAAATATCTCTGATTAATAAGATTTATGGATGGGAGGATTATTCGTCAGGGTGTGGAGGCTGTTTTATTTTACTGTAGTCAATCTAGCTTTCTGTTGTCTCTGTTCTTCCTCATGAATTGAACTTTTTACCTCCAAGAGTCCACGTGCTCATAGGACTACAGAAAACACCAAATGCTGCCAAATTGTATCTATACCTCAAAAATAGCAGCAATTATTTTCATTTCAAATTATACGGCCAGTGAAGACGTTCAGGAAAGGAAAGAGGCACTTCATGATGAGTTGAACATATACGTCTCAATAATTTAAACATAAATAGAAAAAAGTTAGGGTGGGTATTTCAAACATTAAATGCACCATTTTTTCTTTTTTGTGTGTCTTTCTAAGTTTTATTTTAAAAACTATCCTCTGGATTTTTATAAATCTAAAACCAAATAGACTTGTCATTTTGTTAAAGTGCAGCATCCTTGCACAGGATGCCCAGATATATCAATGAACATGAACTCAAGGTACTACACTTATTGTGAAGCTTTTATAGCACAGTATTTCAAAAGTAAATCCACTGAGGGTGATACCAGATTCATAGTTTTCTGTCCTCATTTGCTCACACTCTGTCTAACATTAAGTACCCACCTTTAAGAAAATTAAGAATAACAATATTTACTGTCTTATGTTAGACTTCAGTGGGATAATGTGAGATATGTTGGCATTGACTTGCTAGATTGATAATAAAAACCTGACCTGTCATTTTGGACCAAAATATTTGTAAATATTAATCTTCGGGGATTATTCTTGTGGATGTACAGAGCAAATCCAGAGCAAAGAGTACTCAAACCCAGAAGCAAGACTTTGGTCTAAGTCAATCCACTACCTTATCAGCAAAGCAACAATTTTACCAGCGTTCTCCTCATTTGTCCATCTTTAATGCTTTTTAAGTAAAGGGTGATTTTGAATTTGCTGATTTGCAGCATTTCTTAGGATATGGTGCCTTTTAAAAGTTATTTTTAAAATCTTTTATGGTAACAGAGGGGGAAAATTTCCCCATCTCTAAAGATGTATAGTTACACAAATAAAATTCCCTCAAAAACATACAGTATGCTTAATCCTAAATTAAAGTACTTGCCTAAATGTTATTACTTAACCCTGAGGCATATGTGATGTTTGAAGAAACAAATTCAGCATTTAATTAACTCTGAAATCCTTCTGTAAATGGAGCTGATGTGTGTGTGCAAAGTTCAAGGCAGGATGCATTTAGAGAAGAAAACTGCTGGGAGGGCTTGCTGTTTCACAGCAGCCAGCCTGCCGTATCAGAGGCAGACAGACTCCTCACATGGCTACATGTTCCAAATTAGGGAGTGCAGAGGTTCATCTAGAGTGCACAGATTAAAATTTTCAGTAGACCAAAAAATGTCTCGAAGGCATGAATGGGCCTGTCACTTTTCCTCTGCCTCTCCAGCAAATGATGGATTCACTTTATCCCCCTCATGTAACCCGTGAGATCTGCCTGGTTCTGTCCGTTATTTGTGGGACTCAGTCATGCTGAAACAGAGGTTGTGGTTAAACAAATCTGCTTTTATGGAGCAAAACACTGTAAAACAGAGCTGATTAGGGCCTGACACTTCAAATTAGACTAAGTTATAAAATTGGTGATGACTCCATTGTTTCAGGAACCTGGACCTGGCTTTACTATTCTTTCAAATGATGCTAGTTACTTTGTCTTATTTTAATTTAGATGAGAATACTTTTGCTAGAGTAAAATAATTTTTCCTACAATCTTATGTATTTAATTCTAAACATTACTAAGCATCTTATTTTTTCCTTGTATTTTAAAACCCAGGTTCTTGCCAATTAGACTCTAAGTTAATAAATCAGTTAACAAGCATAAGAATTTACCATTAAAAGAATGGTGTTTTAAAATAATATTGTGTAAGAAATAGCCAGAAAAGTGACTGATAAATTAAACAATAAAATATGTTTAAAATGTCCTAATGTGTTTTTAATAAAACCACCTCTGTAAATATAACTGGGACTATTCCTTAAATTATACCATAATAATACTACCTAATTTGAAAATTATTACAAAAAAAATAGTAGTCATCTTATAAGATGATGGTGATTGTTCATTAGAATATTTATATTTTGTATGCTCTTATATATCCTCTGGATACAGTTCATGTGTATGTACACATTAACCCACCCAGATAAACCTAAGACATCTATCAGTGATTTACTTCATTTCTGAGCAAAGATGCTTACCTCTAAATAACATCACAACTGCCATTTATGCAAATATATTATATTTTTATTCATCCAATACTAGAAAATTCTTTTAAAATTATTTTATTGTTGTTCAAGTACAGTTGTCTCCATTTTCTCCCAACCACTTCCCCCACCCCAGCAATCCCCACCTCCCACCCTCAATCCTACCCCCTTTTGGTTTTGTCCATGTGTTGTCCTCTATAGATGTTCCTGTAAACACTTCCCCCCTTTCCCCTCATTGTCCCCTCCCACCTCCCCACTGGTTACTGTCAGTTCGTTCTTAATTTCAATGTCTCTGGCTATATTTTGCTCAATTGTTTGTTTTATTGATTAGGTTCCACCATATGATCTCACCTATAAGTGGAACCTAATCAACAGAAATAATGTTTTTTAAGTCAGCAATTGAATGTGCCTTGTTTTCACATCTCAGTTCAACACACTGAAGTTCAAATCATAGAAAAGAGATGGACCTCATATGTGAGACCAAGTTTTAGAAATAAATGAGAAAGCAGAGTTCACTGGGCCAAACACTGCCCTCAAAATACCTGTGTTAATCTTACTATTTCATGTGTAGTCACCCAGGGCTAATACATGCTGCACCCAATGGAATGACCAATTTACTCATTTTTTCAGATATTTGAGGGATGCAATAATGCCAAACAGAATGTAACACAAAAACAATTGTTCTTGACATTCTTATTTTTTGTGACATCTTTTACAGCTTTTCAAGTTCAGTTTCATGAGGGAGGGTTTGGGATTATTCCAGGTTTCTAAAATTTGATAAAAGATTGAGCAAAATCTGTGTTTTATTGTTAATATTTAGAGATTCTTATATTCATAACCTTGTTTACATTAATCTGCGGGTCATTGAGAAATGTAAATGTGATAGAATAACTTAACCTCAAAAACCAGATTGGCCTTTTATTACTTATATGTCACAGACAACATGTGAATGTGAGGTGGTTTGGGGTTTACCTCTGAGACATAATGTCTGACATTTCTAGAAAGAAATGATTGTTTTTTCTTAACACCTTTAGATATGGTAACAACACTCAGGACCACCCACAATCTTTATATGGTGCAAGAGGATGGAAAGAAACAAGTTCTCATAACCTGTTATGATTCCATTACTTTTACTGTTACATTTTCAATAAAAACTGTGGGTTGAAACCTACAGGGGTTTTCCAGAGGGTTGGGCTCCAATAATGCATTTCCTGAGTTGGGAGTTCAGAGGATTCTAGGGCTCAGGAGCTCCAACCTATTTTGTGAATTATCCCTGTGATGATTGCATCAGCTTGTTCTTTCCAATTCCTCTGACATGAGAAGCAAAGAGGTTTTTCTGGAACCTTACATTTGTATTCAAACTTGTTTTTTCTTTATGCATATAAAAATTACTCCACACATGATCATACATATGAATGCCTACCCACACATACATATCTCAGAACTGCAAATTAAATCAGTGATAACACAATAGATGACAATTATGAAATATGTCTTCAAATGTGAAGTCTATTTTGGTAAACTCTGAGATTACATAAAATTGTAATTTTGAACTAAATTTTAAAATAATTTATCTAAGGTTATTTTCACTCAGTATGTTAAAAAAGGGTATGTTTTCCTAACATATTCCAATTAAACAAAATACATGGAATAAAATTATTATATGAGAAAATACACTTGAATTGCATCATCCATAGTATTGAGATTCTATTTGAAATCAGTGATTATAAATGTGAAGTGAGTCCATTCAGCAAGTTTGTGGCATTTTTCTACAATAATAGTCAATTTCTTGGTTTTATACAGCCCCTACATATGGTCGGGCTTCTGAAGCTGTTGTATGCCAAACAAACAGAAGGATATGGTAGTTAATGTTCTTCATGGGAGAAGGAGTACAGTGCTAAGTAAAAAGGAAGTTTGGACAACAAAGAGGGTCAAGACAGAATAAGAATGAGGTAGAGTCAACACATTCAATGTAGGTTATGGGCAATAAGTTCACTTGAAAATTATTTTCAATTATTAAGACAGAGTATTAAAAAACAAACATTTTTAAATGACCAATAATTTTACTGAAGCATAATACTTTATGTGATGATTTTCTCCCTATGAAATTGCAATGCCAATGACTTCATCTTCTCTTTTAGAACTTTTGTATTGTAGGCACAAAGATTCAATAGCAACAACTATTTTAGAGTTATGAGAAATGCAATTATATAACATGTTCAGAAAATATGGAACAAATATTTTTCAATACTATGTAATCACAAATTAATATTAAGAGTAAAGTCTTGGTAAACTATATTTATACTGAATTCTCTGCAAAAATGCTTAAATATAAAAAGCTAACTTATTCTGAAATTGTCTATTGAAAGACAAAATGTGAAATAAGATTGAGATCATATTAGTACAAAATAAGAAGAGTGAAAAATTTCCTAAGCAATAAATCACAAAGGAGGAAGAGTGTAATTTAATCATCTTTTTTTATAATATTAGTAAATATGAACTCATAGAATGAGTTTCTCAAGGTTGCATCATACTTATTAGTGATGTATAAATCACAGTTTAATATTGAAAAGATTGAGAACTGTATTCATAGAAGCAACATAATTAAAACACTTATGTTCAAGGATCCTGGCCAATATGAGTGTTATATAAATCCAACTACTTGGATTTGTTCTGAAACAATTTTTGCACATTTTTGAAATTTGAATCTCTTTCCTAATTTGTAAACTTGAATTTGGACTGCAAACTAACAAAAGAAACAAACATTTGAAATCAAGATTACAGGTAACATAAATTGGTCATATGGAGATATACAGTAGGGTGACTAGAGTGAATTTGAGAAAAAGATAGAGGAAAGGAAGTACAGGATGTGATAAGCCAGTGATCAGTGTTAGGTGAACCATCCTTGTGAATTTTGTATTGTAAGTTCTGAGAATGATGCAAAAACTGTGAGAAAAATGGAAAGAAGACCATGTACCTCGTGCTAAAGTTAATAGTATGAAATTGAGTACCTAGGTCATTATGTAATCCCCACTCTCAGTAGTAATGACAAAAATGATTTCATGGAGTAAACTTTAATGTCATCACAGATTGTATGAAGGAAGTAAATCAGTGCTTTAAACAGCAATGAGAGGGTGACCATAGTGGTTAGGTATCAGCACTGAGGAAATAGAAGTTAAATTGTAATTTATACCATAGTTTATAATGTATTGTTTATATCATGAATAGATTAGAAATTTGAACAATATGAGAAATTCTGAAGAGGCATATAACCCTGGAAAGAGAAGAGCAAGGAAAGGGCACACTTGTTACTGATTCTGAAATTGAGTTTTTCAGATACTGAATACATTATCTAGATTCAAAGATTTTAATTAAAGCAATTATTGTAGATGAGAAACTAAATGATCACAGTAATTCTAAGATCCACACATAAAAAAATGGAAAAGAAAATATTAAATACATAATTTGAAATGCATCTCTATGGTTAAAAAAAGGAAAAGGAACTATACAGATGCATGCTGATATGGATGAATGACTAAATTTTACTCTTAGGTACAATTGCTCATCAGAGGTTACTTTCAATTTGGTGAGTGTGTGTGTGTGTTTTAGTAGCAGTATTCAGGTGTGCTTTGAATGACATATACTTAAGGCTCTAGAAACTTGTTTGTACTAAAAAATTCAGTAATAAACAGATTTTATTATAAAGAAAAAAAGAATAAAATTACCTGCTACAAAATTAAATATATATTTTAGTCTAGGGGTTATTGAATTGATGTTGTTTCATACGATTTACAGATTTGTATACCGGAATGCTAGTGGTCACAGCTTCAAATATTTCACAATAAACTCATTATGAATTTTGATACAGGTGTTCATTATTACATAGGTTTTCTGAATAGAGACCTTACTACAATAAATCTGGACTGAGACACAATATTTAGAAATAAAATAATGGTTTAGAAATTTACATTATACTTAACAAAATTATCAGTCTATATACACTTGAATTTGACATAATCTAGTTTACTTCTTCATATTTTGTTAGATATAGAGTTAGTGGTATTCAAACATAAATTCAGTAAAAATATCATATTTATACAATCTAATAAAATATTAACTTTTGCTAAGTGAAATAAGACATTCAGAGAAAGACAAGTACCATATGATTTCACTCATATGTGGAATCTAATGAATAAAATAAACAAACAAATAAGAAAAATAGAAATAGACTCATAGATATAGAGAACAGAATGATAGCTGTCAGAGGCGAAGGGTTTGGAAAGATGGATGAAAAAAAGTGAAAGGATTAAGAAAAAAACCCTCATAGACACAGGCAAGAATATGCTGATTACCAGAGGGAAAGCGAGGTAGGATAGGAAGAGCTAGAAAAGCATAAAGAAGGGATAAATGGTGATGGAGGGAGACTTGACATGGGGTGGTGAACACACAATACAATGTACAGATGATTGTATTATAAAATTGTACACCTTAAACCTATATAATTTTATTAACTATGTCACCCCAATAAACTCAATAAATTTAAAAAGTATCAATTTGACATGGGTTTGCCATATTTGTCCATGATTGTTATGTGTGCATAAAACATATTGTGTGCAACGATTTCACATTTGTTACATTTAATTGCTGAAAATTTGGATAAAATAACTTAAATTAAAACATTTTTGTTGGTTCTTAAGATGGTGTTATGAAATACAAAATTAGGAAGCAAAAGTAAGCATATTTATTAAATTTATGTGATTAATTTTTATGCTACGTATCCAGATTAGGGAATGCTAGTCACTAATATCTTTTAATTCAAATATTCTTATTAGATTACTGAGTATAAATTTTACTATTAGAACATCTGGGATGTTAGATCATTGTGAATTTGGAAGATTTTTCCTCCCTGAGAAGGAAATAATCCAGTATGGGATTGCAAAGTATGATTATATAAATCTAAGAAGAATAACATTTTGTACTGGACCTATTTCTACATGCAATTATTAATAAATGTAAATTGTGGGCCATAAATTTATTCATGTAACATAATATAGCCCTGGTTGGTGTAGCTCAGTGGATTGAGTGAACCGGCCTGTGAACCAAAGATTCACTTGTTCTATTCCCAGTCAGGGTATATGCCTGGGGTGCTGGCCTGGTCCCCAGTAGGGGACACATGAGAGGCAACCACACATTCATGTTTTTCTCCCTCTATTCTCCTTCCTTTCCCCTTCTCTAAAAAAAATAAATAAATGAAATCTTTTAAAAAGGAAGCATCTATTAAAAAACATAATCTTACTATTTAAAGACTCACATTTACCTATCCACCCATGTACCAACTCTCTTCTCAGTTGTCTTCTTGAATCAGTTCAAAGAGAAAGAATACTGATAATTTTGTTAAGTATAATGTAAATTTCTAAACCATTATTTTATTTCTAAATATTGTGTTTCTCAGAGAGAAACACATAACAAATGCAGTGTTTCTTTTTTGATTAGTACTTGACAGGGCTAATTCAATTAAATATTGATCCTAGAAGGGAACATGGTGCTTTATTTAACAAAAATGCAAAAACTTGGGAGTTAATGTTTTCGAAAAATCTGTCAGAAGCTGTTTCATATATAATGAAAGCAAGCTAGATTAATAACAGTAATAACTAAAATGTATTAAGCAAGTACCAGCTGGAAGGAACTAAGTTAATCGCTTTACATGTATTATCTCATTTAATTTTCACATTCAACCTGAGACTATGAAGTCTACCAGATTCCCATTACTTAAAAAATGTTACTGTTAGGTGATAATAAATTTGCTCACAACTAAAGTTTGTAATGAGGATGCAAACCTGGGTTCACTTAGTTTGAGGGCTAGTATGTTTTACAGGTCTATTGGATATTTTATAGAAAAATTTTTAAACAGTGAATATTTTCATGATCTTGAAAATTTGGAAAGCTACATTTTGTATAATTGAAACCTCCTTTAACTAGTTAACTCATATTACTGTATTAATATATTCAAGAGGAAAAATAAAATTAAAAAAGTCCATGCTTAAGAAGGAAAAACAGTTCATATGTGCTTGTTCTTTGGCATTGAACTTTTAGCACACTAGTGAAACCAGTGAAGAATAGCTGGCTTAAAATAATGAAGTTTAAAATGTAAAACATGACAAGAACTCTTGAATGGGGACAGGTATCTGATAGTCATGAAAGACCTACAAATTATAAAGCAGATGTGTTCAGGCGGGTGTGTATTTTTATGCAAGACAAATAGATGATAAAACTTTCCCTTTGAACAGTAGTATGTTATCCATTGTCCTTAAGTCTACCTTTTTTTTGTGAGGTCACTGGAACAAACTTTTGAACAGGAGTCAAACTGCATTCAATTCTAAAGCTTAATTATACCACATTTTACAACAAAATAAAAAGTTAGAACAAAAATATTTCTCATATTATGCCAGATTAACAACATCTGAAAAACCCTAACTCAATATTTAACATAACTTTTCCCTTTAAATCAGATAAACTAAGAAAATATAAGAAGTTGTGATATTCATAAGATATTGCACTAAACTATAGTTCACCATTGTAGGTAGATGGACTCTATCTTTGAATAAAAGAAAATGGCAATAAAATTGAATGTTTTTCAATTTTATTGAACAGGGTTTTTAAAAATACAGCATCAATGACAGATGATTTTTTAAATGTTACCTCTCACGCTCACTTCATGCATAAATCTTATCTGTCACATTATTTTGGTTTGCATTATATTTGATCTAGTGTAATATTTGCCTGCTTGTCTAATTGTTTATACACCAAATGCTACAAAGGTAATGATAACTTTTATTCTGTGCTCTATGGCTTTTTAAATTGAACTCAAACAATTGTTTTGAAATTAAAAATTATGTTACCTAAAACTGATTATTCTGGATCATATAAGTAATAAAAAACTTGTTTTATGTAAATTAAATCTTGTTACCAAACTTAATTATGGAAAATCACATATGTAAATAAGCACTTTAGCAAAAAGGGCCTTTATTATATACTCATTTATAAGAAGAGAAATTTATAAGGGAAATGTTGGTAACCTTTACTGAACACCTGCTATTTTAAAACTAGACAGGCCAATAGAAACTCTCATTGACTATCACAGATTTCAGTGAATTACAAAAAATTCACTGAAAGAATGTTAACTCTAGATCTGGGGGGGGATGTTATATTTCAACAAAAAAGTGTTATAATTATTCTGATTTTTCTAGTATGTGTCTTCATGATTTTAGGAGGTTCTGCTATGAGCAAAGATGTGGGTGTGAATGATCATTAATGACCAGTCAACTTAAGGATAGACCACAACACCAGAGATACAACTAAAAGCTAGAAAAAGAGCAAGTGGTGGCAAGCTAAAGTGAGTAAGAAACTCTTTCAAACAGTGAGTCAGGTGGAAATTGCAAGGGAGGAAGGGAGAAGCAAGAAAGGTCATTTAGTTATGGAGCAATGTCCCATTCAAAAGACACTGAACTTTTAAGTGTGTTATCCTATGTTCTCCCATGAACCCTGTGAAGTATTAATAGCACATTTTATAGGAAAATTCCTTGAACGTGAGGCCATTTATATAGATTATCCAAGGTTCCTCTGATAGTAAATAATGAAACCAGAGTCACAAATACAAACAAAATTACTCAATAATCCATGGTTTGTCAACTATTAATAAATTTTTGCCAAACAAAGAGATCCATGACAGGAGACCACCAGTGTTTTCATCTGGGATATTGGAAGCAGAATCTGCATTTTAAAGAGCTAAGTAACTTGTAACCACATTAAAGTTTGAGAAGAACAAACTAAAACCTTCTCATGGGGCAATACTAGAGGATAAGTGGAACCAGCGACAGAGACTCCAGATGCAAAATGAGCCACAGGGGACCAAAATCAATGAGACTTCACTTCACAAATGCAGAGTACCTGCTGGGGGCTGTTATGAGAAGGGTCATCTGAAGCAGAGGCAGAGGATTAAGTGGCTCAGTCATGGACAGACTCTGGACAATCCAAGAATAAAAAATACATATCAAAATGTGAACTGAAAATAACTTTATGAATTTTTTGTTCCTAATCCCCCAACAGTGGTTGATTGAAACCAGAATCAAGTGTTCTACTTCCCAGCCCCCAAATAAGAGCTTAAGTAAAGAAAGTGCTAGCCCCTCACACAAAAAATGGTATATCCTGAATTTTTCAGGGTTATTTTGATTTCAAATGTTGCATTATTATTAGACCAGATAACATGTTAAAGATTATAGTATAAATTTATACATATATGAGATAGGCATTTATCATATCAATGAAATGAAATAACTTCATATCATATATAAAAAGCTTAAGTTTTATAAGTGCTCATTTGCTAGAAATTGTGATAAATCTAGGCAGAATGTTCTAATGTCCAGCATTATGATGTTATATAAATTCAACATTAGGACAAAGCTCAAATCTATTGCTTATATATAATAGTTTATAAGGGTTTTTTAACTAATGTTCAAGTGTGGTTTTTAAATATTTTTAAATATTTAAATAGTTTTTAAATATTAACACCCTTGAATTGAAACACTTTCAAACTATTGCTAAACTTTAAAGTCATTCATTCATTTAATGTTTATTGGTTGCTTAATATGCATAAGATATTATTTAAATTATTAGGGTTAAAAGTCTCTCTGATTTGGTTCAAAAAGCAGAGGTGTGTAGATAAGAAGTAAACATGAGTGTGTCTAGCTGTATTTTAGAAGCATACAGAATGCATTCATGTTTTTCTCCCTCTATTCTCCTTCCTTTCCCCTTCTCTAAAAAAAAAAAAAAAAAAAAAAAAGAGTGTCAATTCAATATGTGATGAGGTTAAATCCTTCAAAGAAGATATGAAGCTTGAGATAAGATTAGTAATGTCAATAATTACCATGTGAAGACATTGGTTGGAATAAGTTTCAGGGGAAGAAGCTGCAGTAAGCTAAGCTGTTCGGGTGGGGGCATGAACATCTATGGAAAAAATACACATAGTTCAGGATGACTATTATGTTAGATGTGAAATGGATTTTGTTGAGGAATATTCCTGTATGTTTGGATACAAGTCTGTTGTACAAGAGGCTGAAGTTTGTTGTTTAGATGATGGGGATCCCTTGTGGGAGGGAATAAATGATCATTGTGACAATGTAGAAAGATCATTCGGGTGTTGGTGTTCTGTGGATAGATCAGAGTGAGAGAACCAATTAAGAGAGGACAGAATCAATGAGAACTGGAATTAAGAAAGCAATAGGTGATTGATTTAATTAGTTTTGCATCAGTATGCCACCTGAGATTAGTTTACAATATGTTTAAGTAATGGTGTGGGAAAAAATAAAAATGTGTATCAATATTCCTTCTTGGAAAAAAAAAGATTTAGAAAAAACTTTAGTAACAGCCTTGAATAGAAAGTAAGACCCTGGTGTCATGGATCCAAGGAAAGGAAACTATTGTTCTGCTTTAGAAATGGTGAGGAAAATCTGGTGAGAAGGTTCAAAGGAGAGAGGGAGCCAGGAAAATTGAAAAAGGTGCAGAAATATAGAAGAAGCCTAGATGACAAGCTGGTCAAAATTTGATGATATTTGTAGAAACGGTTTCCTAAGGTCGAGGTTTTTGTTAAGCCTGCTTTACATGCAAAGGCCAATGCATAAATTTTACTATGTCAAGAATCTGTATATGAAGAATAAAAGGAAAAGCTAAGTTTAATATATGGGTCTATGTGATAGCTAAGTAGGACCATTAAATAATGGATAGCAAACCATGAAAATCACCATCAGGGTATAAATGGGAACTTGTGCCAAACAGAGATATAAAATCTCTTATAAATTAGAGGATCAGCAAAAATAAGAAACTAGACACACATGAGACATGGGAAGGGTGACATTCAAAATATTAAGGCTGATATTCAAAAGGAGTCATGTCATTAGTATGAGAGGACTAATATTTGTTCAGATCTACTTTCCAAGATCTGGATCTCAAATTTTCTTGCTGAGCCTTCTAAACTTGTCTTTTCAAGTTAAAGGGCTTTTTATGGGGCCTAATGGCCATTGTTAAGACCAAAATCCAGAAAGAAAATGAAAGAAAGAAAAAGAAAGAGAGAAGAGAAGAGTAGAGAAGCAAAGCTAAGCGAAGCTAAGCTAAGCAAAGGGGAGGGGACGGGAGGAGAGGGGAGGGAAAGAGAAGAAAGGAAGAAAGGTTTCTATCAGACTTTGGATCATTCAGAAATATCTACCAATGGTTTTGCAACAATCCTTCCATGTGTATCTTTCAGGAACATGGCAATATATTGTACATGTGCTTTCATTGCAGACAGAGTGTAAAGTGTTTTTTATTTGTTGTGTTGTTTTATTTTGTATTTACTTACCTTTTCATCTTCTTATCCTTTCCTAACCCTCAGGCTCAACAGCTAATGATTAAAAACCACGTTGATTTGTTTTCTAAGAACTTTTGTATGAAATTTTAAAATGTTATTTGAATGTTAGATTTGCAGGCCAAAGTTTTGCCTCAATAATATAAATATAACAAAAACAGAATGAAAATAACATGGGGCAAACATTATTTAATTATGTTTAAAAAATATACTTAAATGCATTAGTGTGACAGCTTGTTGGAGTGGTTTTGAGGGCAAGCTCCAGAGATAAATTGCTTGCACCTGAATCCTGATTATTCTTTTTTTCCCCCAGCTGTGTGTTACTGGGAAGTTACTTAACCACTCTGTGTTCTAGTTTCATTATAAAATAGGAGTGAAATAAAACATTACGGAATTAAATTGGTTACTGCATGTAAAGCAATTTGAATTATGCTTGGCACAAAATAGGTACTCAATGCAAAATAATTCATTTTTGTTTATTGCTATTATTGTAATTACCAGAGTTATTGCTATTCCATTTCCAGTTCTAGAAACATGTGTGACTCTCATTTGAGCTTCTCCCATATTTGTATGTCTCTGTGATGTATGGTATGCATTCAGGTGGTAGGGTGAGGAGGGCATGTTACCTTTCCCATTAAAGTTCCATTGGATTGTGGCCCCATAAGATGATGTTTTAAGGTCAGTGTTTCATTTCATAAGAAGGCACCTGTCTGTTATAGGCATTTTGCACAATGTCTCCCTTGACCCTGACTCCTCTTTCTAGATTACCCAAAAGAGCCCCTGCAGAGTATTCATGAGGGCTGTAGTCCTGCTCCTTACCTCCTCCCAGTAGTATGGATGCCAAGAAGGGAAGAAAGTAGTCCTGTTGCAGATATCTCCTGGAAACATCACTATAACATTAATGAAAAGAGCAAAGGTCAGAGAAGATTTAGCAGCAGGACAACTACATGAGACATGGACGGATAAGCCTACTAAAAGCAGTGTTCAAGCTGTCTTCCCTTACAATTTATCTACTGGTTTTGATTAGTGCACAGGAGCTATGATTTACCCATTTTCAAATATTATCAGTATTTCTTCAAGAGCTTTCATGTTGATAATTATCTGAACTCACAACAAACATGTTGCATTTCAATACAACCATCTCACAATCACATTATCATTCCATATATTTAAAATATTATCTGAATGTTAGTAAAGGTCAGTGTACAGTATACATTGGAAATGTCTCAAGTTCTGCTGATGGGATGACTATATCTATAGTTTTTTGGAATATAGCCTGAATATTTGATTACTTTTCACATGAAAGTCATTCCTCCCAAGGATATTTGGGATAATATTTGAAGTTAACAAGTTATGATTTGGTGGTAAATAATACTTATTTTCACTGATTATAATCCAAAAGAAAGTGATTAATTTATAATTCAATTTTGGTTATTTCTGAATTTATTAAGTGTATCTATTACACTTAATAACCAAATCTGAGAAACAAATGTTAAATTAGAAGTACTTATTGAGGAGCTTTACTTTTCCTCTCTGAAACTTGGTTCATTTAATGATTATCTTCCTTGGGTCTTACAAACTTATGGAGTTAGTAAACCAGTAGGTTTTAACCATTTGTATCAGTTGCAAAATGCACATCTTTTAAAGGAATCTGATTAGCAAATTCACATTTATAGAATGAAACTTTAATCCAATATAGGGAGTTAGAATTACAAATTACAAGTGTAACCTCAATTAAAAAAAATAAACAGCATGACAAAAATTATAAATAGAAGAATATAAATATCAATTATTTCATTCTTTTATTTCATTTACTTTTAAAAATTATTTATTTATTTTTAGAGAAAGGGGAAAGGAAAAAGAAGAGTGAGAGAACCATCAATGTGTGAGGAAAACAGTGATCAAATCTGGGGTGCATGAGAGGCAACCCAGGCATGTGCCCTAATTGGGAATCGAACCACCAACCTCAGTCCACAGGCCAGTGTTTAATCCACTGAGCCACACCAGCTACGGCTAATCTGTTATTTGTTAAATTATTAAATCTTAGCCAAAAATTCGGGCTGCTTTTAGCATTTTCAACAGAGGCTAAGTCAATTAAAAAACTACTTTATTTGAATTCAAATTACTTAGTATTTTAATTACTAAGTGAACATTTTTACATACATGAAAAAACACATTCAGAGTTATTAATAATAATATTTAGAGAAAGGTATTAAAGTCTAATATACTCTTGGAAAAATCACTTTTCACTTAACCTGTTAAAACTATAAATGATTACTATCATCTGTAGCTGTATAACTTCAGCAATATTAAACATTCTTGGTGTTATTACCATTTATAACAATAAGTTAACATGAGAAATGAAACTGCAAATACAGATTCATTAAATTTACCTAATGGCTAAAAATATTTTTAAAATAATATTTTTAAATGGATGAATGTTATTCAATTAATTTGCCCTTATGGTGTTACAGGATGTGGGAAAAAGACACCTCAGCCAGCATAAATGCGATATTTAATATACACTCAGGAAATACAAGTGCTGCTGGCCCTTGATAGCTAACCCAAAGACTTCTGGGTGCTGAGCTAGAAAAAATGAAGTCTGATTTTGACTTCATCATACAAACAAAATGTCATTCGCAAATCAAATTCCACCCACAGTGAACTCCTGGCATGGTTAATGATTATAATCTTCACATTTAATCACAGGAACTCAGTGACAGACAAACAAAGGTTAACTAAACTGACTGTTCAGATGGTTTCAACAGAAAACACCACAAGTTGGTATTTGTAAATGTGCATGTACAATTCCAACAGCACTTTTCCAAAATGCAATTAAATTTATACAAAGCGTACATTACTGACACAAAAGACCTGACCATTTGCTTACCTTTTATGTGGTAAGAATTATAAGGAGGTCTGTTAGGTTCCTGCCAAATGTTTGCTTTTCCAATGCTGCTTTCCCTGTTGATTTAAGTTGTGGATCCTTAAATCTGAAACAAAGATCTGAATATACGGTGAATCTTTTAACTGAAACTGTTCTTATGTTCTCATCGTTTTTTGAATCATTTGAAGTAGTTTCCCTTAAATCATCTCATTTTAACATGTTTTGTTCCTTCACAAAATATGCAACCAAAACACCCATGACCTAATAAAATAAGTAAAATAACTTGGTATATATTCTATAATAGCATGTATTTAGAAATCTATAAATAAATAAATATTTTTGAAACATTACACAACCACACATGAAAATAAAATTAATTTAATATATTTTAACTGGTTGATCAGAATAATTCAATGAATACATATTTAATCATTAGTAAATTCTATTTACCAAATAATAAAAATTAAGTGCACAAAGATTAAGTATTTTATATTTAACATTTTTTATAAAATTTGTGTTACACTACATAGTATACACCATTATATACAAGTGAAAATTTTATTATTATAATTTTGGAAATTTTTTAGTATTGTTTTCCTATGAGTGATAAGATATACTTTAAAATGTGTTGAAAATTATTTGATTATTTCATCTGGTATTTATTAGCTGTTATTAACTATATATATTACATTGATTCTATTTATAAATATTAAATAATTTATAACGTAAAATTATATACTTTGACAATAATTTTATTAAATATTTTTAAATTATAAATGGTATTTAAAAATTTTATGGTATTTAATCCATTTTTGTCCCAAAGTGGGTTTTATTAGGTACTTTGCATTACTATTTTTCAAAAAAAATTTGTTGCCCTTATTTAGCATATCAACATAACTTTGGATCACTGTGGATTTTTTTGTTTAACTTCATCTAATCAAGGCTTATTTAATTTTTGTTTTCTCATTTTTTAGGGAGAATCACTTTAATAAATCTAAATTTTAACAAGTTATGAAGATCTTTCTTATGATTTCATAACTCTATTTGTGTGTATGGAGAGGGAACCTATCCTTAAAATAACTACCAAAAAAAGCGAGAGAAAGGGTGAGAAAAAAATCAAAGAATATTTGCAGTTGCAAATTAGGGTCATGTAGGGTCTGCTGCTTAAAAACATTGGGGTACCATTTTAAGAAAAATGGTACAAACTCATGGATAAAAAGATGTGTACAAAAGGAGATCTAATGTACAGCATAGTGGACAATAATAAAAATATTCTGTTTTATATTGGCAATTTGTTAAAAAGATAGATTTTACAGTTGCCAAAATATAAAATCTATCTTAATCTATCTTAAAATAACCTTATCTATACTTGATAGTTTTATCTGTTAAGAAAAGAAAACACAAAACATGCATTGCATTTCCATGATTAATGGTGAGGTTGAGGTTATTTTCACGTGTTGATTGGCCATTCATAGTTTTACCATGGAATGTTTGTTCACATCTTTTACCTGCTTTCCAGTTGGGTTATGTGTGGACATATATTGTTTTTGTTTTTTCAGTATCTCTCCCCACCTTTTGGTAATAGAACTCTTGTTTATTATGGGAACCCATTCCCTGTGGCTTAGGTAAGCACCTGACCAGGACTGGCCTTCCTGAGTTCCACACTTCCCTAGCCACAATGATTAAAAAATAGGCATGTAAGTCAAGCCAGGCTAAAGAGAGCCCTCAATAGAATTTCTGTGAAATAGAGAAGGCTCTTAGAGATCCCACACACTAATAACTATGTAAGCCTGAATTTGTACCATATGGAAGGAGTTTGAGGAGAAATTCAGAGGCTAGCAGAAAGAGAACTGAGTTTTGATATTTTTCTGGAGGCTCTAGTCCAGCTGTGCCTAAAACTTACCCTACTGCCAGACTTTCAATGTTTTGTGAGCTAATAAAGTTTCTTTCTTGTTTAATATTAAAAAAGGATGTATTTTAAAATAAATCTCAAAACACACACTCACATGGTAACTGTGAGGTGATAGATAAGGTTACTTAGTTTGATTTTGGTGACCATTTGACAAAATATTATATTTTTGCAGAAATAGGAAAAAAAGTCAGTCTTTCTTTTAGCCTGTCTAATCAAAATTTGATTTCCATTATTAATAGTTTATAAAATTTCCTTTCAGTTTTATAATCACAGGATTTTTATCCATTTTGGGGGAATCTCAGTCAGGTTTTTCAAAATCTGAGCTGTTTCAAGCAATTCCACTTTTTTGTAATGCTACTACAGGTTGTGCTTTTCAAACAAGAATTTTAATCAATTCCACTTTTCATGGTGTTCATCAAAAGAATAAAGTATAAGATAAGTCTATAATTTTGTACAATCATTATCATGAATATCCCTCACAGGAAAGAACTTGTCATTGACCAGGTATCCATGTGAATAATTATTATGGTCTATTTAGAAAGTTTTGAGACTCTTTACCCTGAATAGATTCTGGCTCAATACATTGTTGACCTTGCTTTTCCTACATGATCTATACCTTGGAGGTGGGTAGTGTAGAACAATTTCACAGCACAATATGACTACAGGCCATGGACCTTTGAGTTGTGATACAGAGTGTGATGGAATAGGGGCAAGGATGATTAATATGGGAAACCATTTCAACCCCTGGTCAGGTGGCAATAAATGAGCTATATACTGAAGTGATATGAACCACAAAACTCTATCCAGTGAATGTATTCTCAGTCAATTTCCCCTTAACAAGACTCATAAAGGCCCCAGCACTCAGACCTATTCCAGTCCCTCAAGGGAAAAGATAATGAAGGGGAAATTTGAATGAAAAGAAAAAGTGATCCTGATAATGTATCTTGCTTTTGGAAATTTTACAAGCATGTGACCATGTGAACACATTGCTAGTCCAGGGCCGTAGAAAGAGCCGTGCAAATGAGAAGGGTCCCTGAAGGTTAAGGTCTTTTAGGTTCATGTCTCTATGGTTCATTTTAGATGTTACTGTTTGCATTAAGTAAACATGTTTGAGAATCTTTGATAACAAAAGGTTTTTTTTTCATGGTTTACACTAAAAATATAATGGTGTTAAATTATATAGCCACAAAATATATAGCTTTGTTCTCATAAAATTTCTTTTTTATCTTCTTGACTCTCCTCATGAACATATGTTCACAGGGCTCAGGTTCATCAACGTACATACCCTACATTTAAAATCTTGGAAGCAATAAATAGCTGTAATGGAGATTCAATGTCTCCAACAAATTTCTCCATTAGAGATGTCAAGAAATTATTGAGAAAAACAGACTAAGATTAGTGGCAGTTTAGTTCTTTCAGGTTTTATCATCTATGATTAAACCAAGCAAAAAATAGTCTAACTAATAATTCCCCACAACTGTCACACAGACAACCCTGTTATATCCTACAGCCCAAAATGATAAGGTGATGGCCATGAAAGAGACTAGAACTATTTATTTTCACATGATCCATTCTGGTTTGCGGACATTTAAATGGATTCAACAAACATGCTGAGAATGAATGCATAACCCATTTACCTTTCCCAATTTTATAGTCATATAAGCAGGGCACATTGACTTATGGTGCTGAAATATCTGCTGTCCACCTAATGGACAGGGATGACATTGAGGAACAGATTGACTAACTTTCTAAAATATACAGAAACTAAAGATCCATGGATACTGAGACACCAAAGAAACAAACAAATAACATGAGTTTTGAGCTCCACAATCAATGTTCATGTGGGTGTATCTAGCAGAGGAAAAAACTACTATGTCACAATGACATAGTAGTTAGAACCACAAAACTAAGAAGTTAGAACCACAATTTAGCTAATATGAAATGTGAGCCTTAAAGTGAGGTTCTTTAGGCAAGTTAGTGTGTTTTATAAATTTTTAAATATAGGACCTAATACCACAGGTAGGTCACATACAAATTAAATAAAAGGATCTATGAGGCAATGTTTTCAAATTATCATGTTATATAAATACCAGATATGTAAGTCCTGCAGAAAAGCATGAGATGGTGAGAGGAAGTATTTGATTTGCTCCCTTCTCAGGCAGACTGCCTCTCACAGTGATTGCTTCAGTTCACTAGTTATGTTATCCTGATGATACACATTTTCACTTCCCATGCTGATTTTAGAAACTAACCCTGCATGAGATTTAATGTTATTCAGATTTCATCTGAGGCTGGAAGTGAAGTGTGAGATAGAAAAGATGCCAAGGAATATTGGGAGGGTGTTTGTTTTGTTTTATTTTTGTTTTCAAAGGACTGTGATTCTCTGTTGAATTAAGTCTTTATAAGGATATTGTCCAGGTGAAGTCAGTGCCCAGAAAATAATGATAAAAAAAACTCTATGAGACCCTTGAGGATAAGAATCAGTTATCCCTAGCTCTGCTGAGATCAAATATAAAATGGTTGCTTTGTTTAAAAAAAACCACGTGGTACATGCAACTAAGTTTTTTCTTATAGTCTGTGCAGTTCTATCACAATTTTTATCCTGCTGCACTTATGAGCACAGAGAAGCCAAACGTTTTGTTTTTTTTCTAATTCTCCTTGAACTCATAGAATGGCATCGTAGGATAGAAAAAGGCCATAATTATCCGCATAGAGCCAGAGTATCACTATTTTTTTTTTTTGCCAAGCTATTTGCTATCCTACAAAGAGTGGATTTTCCTGTGATTCTTCATTTGACTTCAATATTCACTTACATAGCATAGTCACAGATTATTTGTCATAGTTTATGGCATGAGCTGTGCATCAAAACATCTTAGAGAGCTACATCATATGAGCACAGTAAAATATAAACTAAAAATTAAAGCAAAAATTACATAATTAAAATATTTGATATAAGTTTAGCTTAATGAAGCTGATTAGAAAAAGGAGATTTATCCAAAGGAAAAAGAGTCCCTTGCTTCTCTACTTTATCATTTCATCAGTATTTACAGCTAGCAAACCATTAAAATATGCTTTCATAATTTACATATTACATATAAATTCATCATCTCATGGAGTTCTAGGAGGGCAAAATCATGATCCATCTTCTGTTATAACTGGCATGAAATTGCTGAAAACCATTAATTATTTCATATTGCTCCATTCGTTTGCACATTTTATGCAGACAAATGGAAATTCAAATGACATTTTAAGATAGGACTAGAGTAGCAATTATAGAATGACAACTAATAAATTGTTGGTTTATTTAAAAATATATCTTTTTAAAAAATAAAACTTCATAAATCAGTGGATCACGGTATGGTAAACATTAAAAGAATAATTAATTATCAATATTTTTGGTGAAATTTTGAAAATAGTTAAAGTTGAAATTCTCTAGTACTGAGGTTTGACACCAGTAGAATAATATTTGAGAATCACTGAATCATTTATATTCCAATCTTTGAACAAAAGTCTACAAAGCAGATACTATTTCTAGGTCCATTTTAGATAAGAGAAAACTTCAGGAAAGTTAAATAACCTTGCAAAACTATCAGTTGCAACTGTTCTGTAGGTTCTGGGTAGACTAATTCTGGGGCCTGCACTAAGTTATAGTGGTATCTTCGCAATGATAGGGCAGCAATGGAAATGGATGGCTAGCATAGAATCTCAACTCTTTTTTCAAAATATCCATTGTTTTTCAGCATAACCACTTCAAACTTAGAAACCTAAAAAATAATGCATGCTTACTAACACATTCCTCAGTTTTTCAGACATAAACATCTAAAGCGATCTGATACATATTCATTTTTAACAAAGCTGAAAACATTTGTGTAACATTTCAAGGTCTCTTATATAAATTTTGATTTTACATCACAGCTATTTCTGTAATTGAATATATGTATGGCACAAATTATCCTACAACAAGAACTGATCCCACTTCATGTTATCACACTGTGCACACTGAAGAGGCAAATACATGAGACTCTTTGCTTTCCAGAAGATTATATAAACTACATTTCTTTGGAGTGATTTTTACTTTCCTTTTGGTCAAATATGTAACAGCTAAGCAAGAAAAAAATACAGTGCCCTATTTCCATTTATTTTCCTTTTAAAATTGTCATATTGTTGTCTTGCACTTGATGTTCATTAAAGGCAAACTGTATTTTTATTTTGATTAGCTAGCTCAAATTTCAAGCATTCTGTTGTTTTAGTAATTAAAATTATCCTGATTGATTTGAACAATATAATTCATTTCCTGTATTTTAATGTTTTTCACAGAGATTGACTTTGTATGAAATGTTAATTTCATGTAGATATTTCTAAGAAGATATTTTTAGAAGACTAAAGCACAGAAAAAGTAGTTAATATGTAAATCAGCAAAAAAAGAAAAAAAAAACACCTGTTGTTGGTTTCAGACTGGCCAAACTGGTTTTTCTAGCTGGCTTCAGCACACAGAGGGGTGACTGGAGACAGTTTTTCTCTGTTCCCATAAATCAGTATAATAATGCTTATTTTACATGGAATATTTTATTTTATAAAGTATTTTATTTTGAGCCTGGTTGGTGTAGTTCTGTGGATTATGCATCAGTCTGTGAACTAAAGGGTTGCCGGTTCCATTCTCAGTCAAGGCACATACCTGGGTGGTGGGCCAGTTCCCTAGTTAGGGGCAAGCAAGAGGTAACCACAATGTTGATGTTTTTCTCCCTCTCTTTCTCCTTCCCTTCTCCTTTCTCTAAAACCAAATAAGTAAAATCTTTAAAAAGTAAAGTATTTTGTTTTGAAATAATCAGAAATGTAAAAAAGAACTTACAAGCATGAAATGGAGAACTTTTATTTCCCTGAATCATTTGAAATTTAAGTTATCTTCCTAATTCCTCATCACCCTGAAATAATTGAGTGTTGACCAGAGTGGGGGGGAATTTCAGGAGGAAAGGGTGAAGGGTTTGCAGGAACCAGTATAAAGGACACATGGAAAATAATGAGGGGGGTGGAAATAGGAGAGAGGGGAGGGCTGGGGGGTGGGTTGGGATGGGGGGAAGAGGCAGAAAACCCGTACTTGAACAACAATTAAAATAAAAAAAATTTAAAAATTTCTATAAACAAAAACCATCTCAATTGATACAGTGCCACCAACAAAATCACCAAACTCATCCTCAGACTTCAGACCCCATTCATATTTTACCAAATAATATTTTTATGATGAACAAGTTCAGTTCAGAATCATCATATTTACTTTTTATCTTGCTCTGAAGTCTTTCATTTTGGAAAAAATCCCAGATTTCTTATTTATTATTAATAACTTTGATATTTTAAAAAATTATAGACCAGTTTGTTTGTTAGTGTACCTGAGTTTGAATTTGTTTTTTTTAATTTTGCTTCCCATCTGAATTCAAGTTAAGCATCTTTGTCTAAAAGTAATGCTGCATTTTTCTGATTACATTGGATTGGGTAGACACGATTTTAATTTGCCAATTACTGAGGACATTCATGTTGATCACTTGATAAAGTATTTGTCATGCTTCCTCTCTGTAAAATTACAATTTTCCTCTCTATAATTAATAAGAATTTGAGAAGATTTATCTTATTTAAATATCCCATTACTCAAAAACCTTTTAATTCTTTGATTATTTACATCTCAATGGACTCAGGTTTTACATTTCATTTAATGGGTTATAATATATTATTAGAATAATTAATTGTGATGGTCAAATTCTTTTTCAAGAGAGACTATCTGTTTGACCTGTCATTACCTTTTGTTGAGCACCTTCTTGCTTTGCTGCACAATAATATAGTCCTGACTCATGTATTTTTTTTCCCTGCCTCAGTATGGAAAAGGGAACCCTGGTTCCTTTTATTGGAATCTTTCACTAAGATTATGCAATTTTTTCTTTCTTTTTTTACTTTTTCTTGGAAGGTCATATAAAGTCAGATTGTTCACAGTAACCCAATCAGAAGCAATACTGTCTGCCCATGGTTTGGCCCTAACCACTGAAGGTTTTGTTTGAGAATCTTGTGCATTCTGTTCCTTTGGGCACCTCCAATCTGTATCTCCCTAAAATGCAGAAAAACTCCAGTTTGCTTTTCAAAAATTTTCTGCTGGGGCTGTTAGTCTGCTGTCCATAGTGCAGTGGCAGGGGTACCTGCTGTATTAAGCCTACCCCAAGCCACAATATTTGTAAATATTCAGAGGGAAAACAGCCCAGGTGTTTGAAACCCGAAGATCTCTGTCAAAACTCTCCTTTCCTTGCCCTCATTACCCTGAACTTCTTTCTGTGGATGCTCAGTCACTTTTTCTCCTTGACAGTGATCAGCCTAGTGAAATTTCTCCATGTTGCTAACCTGAACAAGATTCCTCCTCCAGATGCTTAACTCCTCTGCTGCTTCCATTGATCCTTGTATCATTCTGCACGCTTCACAAGATGGTTTATTATTTTTTATTCCACCTTTTCTAGTTGTTTAGGCAGACATTCTGATCAACCACCAGCTACTCTATTCTATTTTGAAATAAAGATTATTTCTTTTTTTCTTTTGTTTTTCTCAGTTTTACATAGGTCAGTTTTTCCTGAATCAGAAATATATTTATATATCTGATTATCTATCTATCATCTATCTATCTATCTATCCCCTATCTATCTACTACCTATTATCTATCCATTTATTTACACAGGTCTCTGATGTTGTTTTTGTTTTGGGGAAGAAATGGGTATCAGGAAGTATTTCTGATTACTTGAAATTATTCTTAATAATCCAAAATTTTGGGGTAAATTAGTTTTTGTTTCTCCCTTACCAAGAGGGAATAAAATCCATATGAATTATTTTTGTTCTTTTAGTATTTACATTGTTATTTTAAATGCAAATACTGCTTTTTTCTTTTTCACAGAGACATTCTCTATACTAGCAAAAATGGGTTTTCCATTTGACTCCTCATTGGTTCTATGTAATTGCCTTCTGAAACCAAATATGATTTCAACATGTCTCTGCTATCAGCCTATCTAGTCTTTCTCCTATATGTAGAGGAGTGGTTTGGATTTTCCCCTAACCCTTGAGAACGTGTTTGGAAGGGTCTTTGGGACACTACTATTTGGGTCTTCTGTCACTGATACCACCTTATGATATTGGAACTCCTTACATATCCTGGAATATCTTCCCAGCTAATTCTCACATGGAGGCCTTAATTTTCTCAAAAAAATGAGCTGCTTTATTTTGCTTTTAGTTTTCCTTGTTGCTTTTAGATTATTTTTAGGACCAGAAGAGGGAAATACCATGTTTACATATCTTCAAATAGAAAATTTCCAAGTATAATACTCTATTAATATCCATACTTTAAAGGGTGATGTGTACAGCATAAAGTGGTTGGCTCTGTAAAATATTTTCTTAAATCACTGTAGGGTAAATAAAGTCAGTCAGGCTTCTTTACCCAGATGTCTGCACAACTAAAAGAAGCAGTTTTGCCACAACCTTGAGAATTGGCCCTCATCATAGAATGAAGCTTGGTTGTATAATATCTTGCTTCTGTCTGCCCAAATCCTGAGTAAACCTCCTGGCCTTGAAAGGCTGTAACACAATCCTCCAGCTCTTTTATAAAAAAGAGGTGCTGGGCTGTGATATGTTACATTTTAATTTGAATACCTCAGGTAGTATTTTATTTATATAACAGTCAAAGATTAAAACATGTGGGATTAAATTAGAAATATAACAAGAAATGGGGTGATAATTCCTTTGAATGGAAGTTAAAGTACACACATATATGAATAAATACAGAAAAGATGCTGTAACAATGTGTCAATAACCAATTTGTTTCTAAAAATTAATGCTTTAACATAAAACTTAGAGAATTTCTAAAATTTACTATAACAAAATCTTTAGTAGAAATCTCCTTTATATTTGACAAATATAAATTTCAGGGCAACAGTACACTGACCTAGGTTGATGTATTGGAAAATAAATTAGATTCCAGACCACCATTTTCCAACATGTGAAGGATGTTCCCCACATATCCAAGCAATTCTTGACACCAGAGAATGTCCTTCAGTTCAACTCAATTCTGACACTACCTACATAATGATAGCATCAGATTCCATAGGCTCAGTGCCACAAGACTGTTTCTCTTCATTTCCAACTTCAGACACCAGTCCCAAACTCAGATTGTTACCTGCTGGCTATAAGTCTTCACATATTCTGGAAGGTTTTCAAATAACTACCTCCTTGAGATCAATTAATTTGCTATGGCAGTTCACAGAACTCAGAGAAACATTTCATTAAGTAAATCACTGTTACAATATAACTCAGGAGTAGCTACTTGGAAGAGAGGCATAGGGCATTCTAGGTGTGAAGGAGTACATAGCTACCATGCCCTTTTCAAGCACTCCACTCTCCCTGTACTTCTACGTGTTCACCAACCCAGACACTCTCTAGATCCCATCTTCCAAGGTTTCTCTGGAGGTTTTATTACATAGGCATGAATGATTAACTCATTGGCCAATTGTTATTGATTCAACATCTAGTCCCTCTCCCTTCCCTGGAGATCAGGGAATGGGACTGAAGTAGCCATCTAATAACATGGTTGGCTCAACTGGCAACCAGCCCCCAACCTTAGGTGTTTCCAAAAGGCATCGTATCATTGTTATCATTTAAGAAATTCCAAGTGTTTTAGGAGTTCTGGCCAGAATCTGGGAGGAAGACCAATTATGTATTTCTTACTATAAATCACTGTATCACCCAAAGTCATGAAAAACCCCTATATCCTAGTCTCAAAATCATTCAAATCCATGAACACTAGCAACTAAAAGGATGGGGAAATTCCTAAATATTTTCCTTTAGGTTACTTTTCAGGCAGTACAAACATTTTAAATCTTTTTGTACATTAATTTAAGTGAGACATAAAAGCGAAAGATACTATGTTACATTGAGGAATGTTTAAAATCTCAAATAAATAAGTGGAAATTTCAAAAATTATATTCTACATGTGTATCTCACCTTAGAACTCTCAGTACATGCTTAATGACCTTGTTTGTGGTATCATTACAACTTGAATAATTAACATCTTTAAATTAATGTCTTCTGCATTATAAAGCAGATGATAAAACAAGTTCACCCCTTAGGGATGTTTTCCCTTTTGCCTTATAACAATATGTATTTAAAAAAGAGACACTTGTCTTAAACCATGGTCACAGTAGTAAAAACAAAGGGACAGATTACATGATTGGTATTCATGATCATATTCCCTAATGTTTGGCTTGGTTCTGAGTCTTATTCAGAAAGTTTAGAAGAAGAGTCAAGTGATTTTTTACTTGAATAATTATTACACAGACTTATTTGTAGTGTATTATTCTATAGCATTCATAGAAATAAAACTTTTCTCTCTTTTGCTCACACTCAACACCATGGTTTATCATTTGGTGATTATAAGAATGATTTTAATCTTTAAGGAATGCAAATAACTATGTTTATCAATAACATATTGAGGAATATTCATTTCACATTGATTTATGAGAAATAAAAGAGGTTTAAATAAGAGCAGTACTTGTGCTGCAGGGATTTACATCATTTTATTACACCAATACACTTTAAGAATACAGACATAAATAAACAATTACAAGACTAACATATGTACATTTTAATTTGAAAGTGATGTGAAAAAAAAAACACAACATTTCCTGGAAGCTGGAGGAGCAAGTGAGATGTTAAGAAGAAAAATTCTAAAACCAACTTAGCTCCTGGCCAAACTCTCCCTGCAAACTCCTTTGTTTGCTGCTAGAGTGAAGTATCGTGGAACTTGACAACTTAATTTTTAAGATATCTGTTCATCTCAATCTCAGTTGATCTAAATTTCAAATCTCCTCATGGTCAAAGTTAGACCTTTTAATTATCAGTAATTTTATTTTTTATTGTCTAACTCTCCCAGATGGAATATAAGCTCCAATAGCATTAAAAGTTGTTTACATTTTGTCCAATGACAAGTGGCTGTTGATCAATAAATATACTTTAATTAAATAAACAAATGAATAGGTAAAATCTGTTAAGTATTGCTATTATGAGTACCATGCAATAGGTTTGTTGTAAAACTAAATGAAAAATTAATGTACTTGATTAACCATGCGGTAACACAGAGTAAGTTCTCAATCAATGTTACTATATTATAATTATTTTATATCAGTTTCGGTTGTCCTAATGTATAGACAGTGCTGAAAAGGTACTAATCAAATAGCTTTTTAAACGTTATATTTACGACAATTAAAAGTATTTTGAGGTAAGTTTACAAAGGAAATGCCATTTTAATTCTAATTATAAAAAGCACCAATATAGAACTGATATTTATGTTCTAATTGCAATAGCAATAAAGTGTAATACAAAAAATAATAAACAAGAATATCTATTTTTAAATATATATTATATACAAGAGGCATACATATGATATATGTAGTATATATACATACATATATGAAGCATATTAAATATGTATATAATAACAATAAAATAATTTTATTAAAATTTATTAAAGTTCTATTGGTAAATAAAACAATAATGATATTTGTGGAATTTATATTTGGTATTGTATTGGATTTCTCTTTTTTTTTTTTT
>CM052548.1:51717653-51741100 GCA_028533065.1 Trachops cirrhosus | reverse complement strand
TTCCTTTTTCAATGCTGTGGTTTCCGAGACTTTCACCAAACCACGCTCTCTCTTCGGATTTTTCAATGTCTGCTACAATTTGCGATCTCCTATTTTCATTTATGGCGTGATAATGTTGGCTCTTTGCTCTGTACCTACCTAAAATGACTCAGATTTTTTTCCCCTAGTTGTGGGAGAGTAGAATCTGCTGCATCCTACCACGCCGCCATCTTCTAACCACTGGATTTCTCTTTTTTTAATAAAGGAAATTTTAATTTGCTGCTGCCAGTTTACAACAGTTCAAATAAATCAAATTAGCATTGGAAAACTCTCATTAAAATAATTATTATAGTGCACCCATTTAACATATATTATATACTTTTTAAATTTTATTAAATTTATTGGGATGACATTTGTTAATAAAATTATATAGATTTTAAGTGTACAATTCTATAATACATCATTTGTATATTGCATTTTGTATTTACCACTGAAAGTTAAATCTCTTTGTCAGCATATATTTCATTGCCTTTACCCTTTGCTACATCTTCCCCAACTCCTTTTCCCTCTGGAAGTCACCACTCTGTTGTCTACATTTATGAGTTTTTGATTGTCTGTTTTTCTTGGTTGTTCATTTGTTGCTTTCATTTTATATACCATACATTTGGGAAATGATATTGTTCTTGATTCTTTCAGTCTTATTTCACTTTATATGATATTCTCAAGAGCTGTTCATGTTGTTGCAAATGGCAGAACTTCTCATCAAAACATGAAAAAAAATCAAGACAGAATGGTACTGTAAATTTTTAGAGTGTTAAATAATTGTATTTTATGTGTGATTCTGTATTATATCCCCATGGTCAATTTTTTGTAAAAATTACCTTTGCATTATTAATATTCGTAAAAGAAATACTCTGGAATGTCATACCACTTGTATTTTTTCTTTTTATTTTCATAAGCATAGCAAATACAATATGATATTGACAATGATTTCTAAATGTGCTAGAACCCTAAAAAATATATCTCAAATCTACTTTTCTCCATCTCATGTCATATCACAGAAGTCATCCTGGGTTGAGACAAATGACTTTCAACTGTACTCAATACACCTATACAATATTGGTTTCAAAATATTCAGAGTACTCTATATAAAATCAAACTCTATTATGCCCATTTGTTGCTTAAAATCTCTTCTGCAGAACCAAGCTCAAATTCCTTCTGGTAAGTAAGGTCCTTAATGAGCTGCTTTTAATCATCTATCTTCCTACAGGTCTTTCTTTCATCTCTTGATTTCCGCAAAGATACTGGCCATATTGACTACATAAAATCCCCTAATATTCCACACTCATTGATGAATCATTGTACAGGTATTGCTCAATGTGTACAATTTAAAATATATACATAAATGCTTTCCCTACCCAGAAATTCTGCTCAATCACCTTGCTGACTCTTACCCTTTAAAACAGACTTTAGTTCCAAAGGGAGTCTCTGTTGATTTCACATGATTGTTTGTAGACTATAGTATGATTTACTTTGACAAACATAGCATCTCTAATTTCCACAATTCCTAGCTTACTTGTTTATCTCCCACAAGAGCCTATAAAATACTTGAAGCAGGAAAGAAGTCATGCTATATTCTGAACTTATAGATAGCAATTAATGCAGGGGAAATACTCAGTTATGGTTTGCTGATTGCATAATAACACAAGAATAGATAGCAAAATTGAGTTTCAGGATTGACAAACATGTTGGAAGATAAGAGTGTTCAATAATGTCAGCACATTCAATTTTGATCTAGAAACAACTTGGCATCACAATCCCATCTGAAATCTCAAGGTCAGATAATTCTAGCTCTGATTCTATGCATAACTTTTATAGTAAGATGTAGAACATTTCTGTCTCTTTATTGTTTTTCTCTTTCAATATTTCATTCTTTAACATTGGTACAAATATTAGAGTTGATATTCTTATGAAATATTTACACTGTATTTTTAGTTTTTACTGTCTCTTAGTTTTATCAGAGACTTCCTTCTCACTCATTGACTTAACTGATACTTGAATCTCCTCTCAGAATACAGGCTCTGTTATTATAACATCTGCTCATTTTCTCATATTATCTGTATTTCCAGGAAGTGTTGATAGCAGTGTTGTTTTCAAAGTCTTTCAATGCAAAACTTTATGTTCATCATTACCTTGCAAAAGCTCTTCTTTGATATCAATTTTTCTTAACAAGTTTACTCTTAAAACATATTTGCCATGATTTCTACCAAGTCCCAAGTTCTTCTTAACCTTATTTAACTGTTTCATACATTCTACTTGAATTACTGCCAATACCTCAGTTATATTTAATAGACAACTTTATTATACCTGGCCTTATAGATTTTTAATCTAGTCTACTATGGTGATTCTCTATTGCTTCTCTTCCCAACTTTATAGCTGGGCTTGAGGTTTCATTGCTTCAATAACTCCTACAATGATATGAAGATCACTTAAATTTCTCTTCTTCCATTGCAGATATGTATGCAGATCAAATGCGTGAATGTATGAAAACATCTATATTTACCTTCTATACATGAAATTTGAGCAATTCTAAATAACATTGACCAGCCCTGGCTGGTGTGGCTCAGTGGATTGAGTGCCAGCATGTAAACCAAAGAGTTGCTGGTTCAATTCCCAGCCAGGGCACATGCTTCTGTTGAGGGCCAGGTCCCCAGTAGGGGATGTGCAAAGGGCAACCACACCTTGATGTTTCTCTCCCTCTCTTTCTGTCTCCCTTGCCCTCTCTCTAAAAATAAATAAATAAAATATTAACCAAACAAACATATAACATTAACCAGGGCCATGGAAAGAATAGTGTGATTTTGTCTAAAAAGCTGAAGTGGACCCTGAAAGAATTTATTGTTGCAGACTCTCAGTTAAACCCCTTCCTATAAGTGAGCAGTGATTCTTCTTATTTTTTAAGGTTTACCAGCTTATTATAAAGGATACAATGATGGAAACAGTAAACAGGTTAAGGGAGGTGGAGACCTTGTACTCCTTGTGTTCCTTGGTTTAGGGATTTGTATGCGGCTTCCTCATACAAGAGTTATGTACTCCATCTCCACCCCTGTGCTCTCTCTGGAGGATGGGGGTGGGCTGAAAGCTCCAACTTCTAATCACCTAAGTAACTCTTTCTTTAGCAGAATGTGAAAAACATGTATCTATGTCTGCCACAATCTCTGAGTCAGAAAGTAAAAGATACTTAAAACAATTGGGGTGAAGAGCTGTCAGACTATAACTATGCTCCCAGTTGCCTTAGCAATAACCAGACCAAAAATGGGGGCCAAGAGTATATGACAGAATGGAAAAGTGGGTGTTGACTCAATAAACAATTTTTAAAGATTTTATTTATTTACATCTATATAGAGGGGCAGAGAGGGAGGAAAATATGAAGAAAAACATTGATTTGTGGAAAAAATATCAGTTGGTTGTCCCTGCAAGCTCACAACCTGGGAACTGGCCCACAACCCAGGCATGTGCCCTGACTGAGAATTGGACCACTGACCTTTTGGTCTGTGGGATAACACCCAATCCACTGAGCCATACCAGTCAGGGCAATAAGCAATTTTTTTTAACTTTCATTATCTGGTAGTAGACATTTGTTACTTTATTGTCTAGTGTTTGTTTCTCATTTGTTTCATGACAACACTCTACATTTTTTAATTTTATTATTTTTATTAAAAGAAGTCACCTCCCTGGCTGTCAGTCTGTGTGGTTGGTAGTCATACAATCTCAGTTTTGAAGGTGGTTGAGGTATAAGTCAATTAGTAAATTTCAATTTCCCAGCCAATAGACCGGTCCAGGAATATGCAACTAATTCCATTTAAGCTGAAGGGATCCAGACCTGGAACTTTTATTTACAGTCTTAGGGAGTGGTATCTCTTTTTTTTGTCCTGGACTTGGGGATGAGAATTAAATCCTGGGGCTCCAGGAACCTGCTACAAGGATGTTACTTTTTCAGAGATGGTGCTTACCACAGACATGAATAGAGCTGAGATGGAAAAATGCCAGTTTCTGATTACACATTGAATCCCTGGATCAAGTCACTTCAGATATTCCCTTGAATATTATTTCACATGAAACAAGGAATTCCTTTTTCCTTATGTGAGTTTGATTTGGGTTTGTTGTCACTTGAAAACAAATCTCTCGAGTAATTCAATTTTACCTTGTTTATATATATGAAAACTGAGATGCTGAATAGTTTATCTAACATCAGGTAGTGTAGGGCAAAGTCTGAGGCCTATATGCAACTTCTACTTAAATTTATATATCCCAGTGGGCTTCCATTTGATTATATACTTCTATTTATCTAATCAGTAGCTATATTGAAGAGTTTCTTAACTAGTTTGTTTTCTTTTAGTTTAGACATTTTTCTCTCAATTTAATTGTTTCAGCATTTCCATTCCAGAGTTTTCTTTCTAAAATATACATATGAGCACGTCTTTTTCCTGTTTAACAAACTACTGTGTTTTCCCTGCTACATAATTCCTAATTGAGTAGATGATATGTAAACTCTATTATTCAGTCAAACCAAACACTCTGCTCTGTTGTTTCCCATTTCCAGTAAGACTTTTTCTCCCAACTAGAACTCTTTTCCTAATTCTTCCCCAGACCAACTGTTGCCTCATCTTTCTAGACTAATACCTCTCACAGATGCCATGTAATGCTGATGTTTTTCTTATACATATCTTCATTCCACTGAACTGTGATCCTTTAAGGCAGAAACCTTCATCTTAGTAATTTCCCTTTTAAAAAGAATAGTACTTACCACATGTTGTACCCTCAAATATTTTTTAAGATTTTATTTATTTATTTATTTTAGAGAGGGGAAAGAAGGGAGAAAGAGAGGGAGAGAAACACCAATGTGTGGTTTCCTCTAGCATGTCCCCTACTGGGGACCTGACCTGCAACCCAGGCATGTGCCCTGACTGGGAATCAAACCAGTGACCCTTTGATTTCCAGGCCAACACTCAATCCACTGAGCCATACCAGCCAAGTCAAATGCTTTTGAATTAATTAACTAATTGTTTTTATTTGCTGCCTCTGTTGTTGCAAGACTTCAAAGAATATAAAACAAAATTTTACAGGTTTGTTAATATTATCTAAATCAAGGGGATATGAATACAAATCAGCCATCTTATCAATGAGGTATTATCTATCTTCTGACAAAAGATGACAATCACTGATAAAATAATCTTGCCCTCCCAAAAAACAAAAAAATAAAATCTTGCTCTTCCAACTTATAGAAACACAGAGAGTAGAGAACAGAAAATATGACACTAATAAACAAAACCAGAAAAAAACAATATTTACTAGACTTATTGTGGTTATCATTTCACAATATACATATACAAATATCAAATCATTATGTTGTACACTTGAAAATAATATGTTGTTATGTCACTTGTACCTCAATAAAAAATTCACTCAAGTAATAATTTTTAATTACTGTCTATATTTAACATTATTTTGTATTAATTGTGGTGTGTAGCACAGTGTTTAGACAATAATATACTTTACAAAGTATTCCCCTTGATATTTCCATTACCCATCTGGCACCGTACGGTTATTACAATATTATTAACTATATTTCCTATGCTGTCCTTTACATCTCCATGACAGTTTTGTAACTACCAATCTGTACTCCTCAATCTCTTCACCATTTTCACCTGGTTCCCCAAACACCCTCCCCTCTGGCAACCATAAGTCAGTTCTCCATATCTACAGTTTGTTTTTGTTTTGTTCATTTATATTGTTGTTTAGATTCCATATATGCCCTGTGAGCCAAAGATTCCACTGCTGGGTATAATCTAAAGAAACCCAAAATACTAATTCAAAAGAATACAAATACCCCTATATTCATTGCAGCATTATTCACAATAGCCAAGCTATGGAAGCAACCCAAGTACCCAACAACAGATGAGTAGATAAAAAAGTGGTGTTTCATATATACAATGGAATATCACTCAGCCATAAAAAAATAAAATCTTACCATTTGTGATGATATAGATGGACCCACAGGGTATTATTTTAAGTGAAATAAGAGAAAGAGAAATAACATATGATTTTAAGAAATAATTTAATGTCATTCATAGAAATTTTTAAATAGACTTTATTTTTAGAGTAGTTTTAGGTTTACAGCAAAACTGAGAGGAAGGTATAGAGATTTCACATAGATCCTTTGTCTATACATATCCAAAGCCTCCCCCATTATCAATGTCCCCCACTAGAGTGGTACATTTGTAACAATTGAATTTACATTGACACATCATTACCACCTAAAGTTCCAGGTGAATGTTAAGGTTCACTCTTGGTGTTATATATTCTGTTTGTTTGCACAAATGTATGATGACATGTATCCATTATAACAGTATCATACAGAGTAGTTTCACTGTCCTAAAAATCCTCAGTGCTCTGCCTATTAGATAATTATGTTTAGCATGGTTAAAATAACAAACAAGATCTGAAGACAGCTCTTAAAAATCATCTGAAAATCAGTCTGGAAAAATTCTATCTGGGTCATAAGATTTGGATAACTTCTGCTTATGTTTACCATGGTTGTATTCTACTTTCTGAGTTATCCGAATCTCTTATTGTAGTTTACCATATATAGGCCAAGACATCCACCTGAAATAAATACATTCTGAGCTCACTTGTGGAGGTGGAGTAAAGCTGATTTCTACAATGACTGTAAAGGGTGAAAAAGAGACACATTTTCATTAATATGATTCAAATATTCAGGCAAGAACCTCTTCTTTATTTTTTGCCCTACTTTGGTCTATGGCTTAATTCTTTTTTTAATTATATCTTATTGATTACGCTATTACAGTTGCCCCAATTCACTCTCTTTGCTCCCTTCCACTTAGCACCTTCCAGTCGTTCAGGCAATCCCCACACCATTGTTCATGTCCATAAGTCGTGCGTAAGTTTTTTGGCTACTCCATTCCTTTTACTGTACTTTACATTCCCATGGCTATTCTGTAGCTACCTATTTCTACTTTTTAATCCCTTCACCACTTCATTCATTCCCCCTCACCACCTCCAACCTGGCAATCATCAAAATGCCCTCCATATCCATGATTCTGTCTCTGTTCTTTTTGTTTGCATAGTTTGTTTTTTTAGATTAAATTGTTGTTAGATATGTGTTTATTGCCATTTCATCATTCATAGTTTGATCTTCTTTCTTTCAAATAAGTCCCTTTAACATTTCATATACTAATGGTTTTGTAGTGATGAACTCCTTTAGGTTTTTTTGTTTTCTTTTTTTTTCCCTTTCTAGGAAGCACTTTATTTGATCTTGGGTAGCTTTGCTGGGTAGAGGAATCTTGCCTGTAGGTCCTTGCTTTTCATGACTTTGAATATTTCTTGCCTATCCATTCCAGCCTGCAAAATTTCTTTTGAGAAATCAGCTGACAGTCTTATGGGAATTCCCCTGTAGGTAACTAACTGCCTTTGTCCTGCTGTTTTTAAGATTCTTTCTTTATCTTTAACCTTTAAATTATGATGTGTCTTGGAGTGGGCCTCTTTGCATCTACCTTGCTTGGGACTCTGTGCTTCCTGAACTTTCATGTCTATTTCCTTCACCAAATTAGAGAAGTTTTCTTTCATTATTTTTTTTCAAATAGATTTTTCATTTCTTGTTGTTTCTCTTCTCCTTCTGGCACCCTTATGATGTGAATGTTGGGCCTCTTAAAGTTGTCCCAGAGGCTCCTTATACTATCTTCATTTTTTTGTATTCTTTTTTCTTCTTCTTGTTCTGATTGGTTGTTTTTGTATCCTTACATCCTAAATCATTGATTTGATTCTCAGCATCATTCACTCTATTATTGTTTCCCTGTAAATTGTTCTTTATTTCAATTAATATATCCTTCACTTCTGACTGGACCTTTTTTATGCTCTTGAGGTCCTCACTAAGGTCCTTGAGCATCCTTATAACCAGTCTTCTGAACTTTGCATCTGAAAGATTGTTTATCTCCATTTTGTTTAGTTTTTTTTCCCAGAATTATAATCTGTTCTTTCATTTGGGACATGTTTCTTTTGTCTCCTCATTTTGGCATCTCCCTATGTGTGTTTCTATGTATTAGGTAGAGCTGCTATAACCCTCTATCTTGGTAGTGTTACCTAATGTGGTAGGTGTCCTATATGGTCGAGGGACACAGCCTCCTTTAGCACCCAAGCTAGGTCCTCAAGTTGTGCCCTTCATGTGGGCTGAGTGCACCTTCCTCTTGTAGTTGAGCCTTGATTAATGTTTGTAGGTCAGTGGGACGGATTTACCTGGGACAGTCAGCTGCAAGGACTAGCTGTGATGACTGACCACAAACCTCCATCCTCCATGGGTGATCAACTCTGTGGGGATAGTGTGGTGGTCCTTTGAGGTGGTCTGTAGCTGTCCATTGGGTGTGCAGGCTCTGGGGTTTCCAGGATGGTGCAGGCCAAGGTCAGCCACAACCTGTGTTTTGTTCAGGGCCACCCTGCTTGAGCTATAAAGCAGTCTAAGATGGCTGCTACTCATGCTGGGCTTAGAATATTCCAGGTAAAGCCAAGTTGTGTATCTAGGCAGGATGCTGCTAGTGCCCAGCCTGTGGCCACTTAGCAAGTGGTACAGAGGCTTGGGGCTAACTGAGGCTGGCTGTTGCTTGTTTGAGAGGATTTCAGAAGTTGTGGAACATGAGCCAAGAGCAGTCATTCCTTGGAAAAAGCGGTTTGGGTGGACCAATAAGTTGGGTGGACCCATAAGTTGGGTGGGACAGAGTTTCTGGGGATCACCATGATGGAGCAAACAGTGTTAGCCAGGTTGATGGAGTCTCAGATACAGCACCAGTCTTCTGGTTCTGTAGCTCTGTGGTGGGAAGGTTCAGAAAAGCGTAAATGGCCTCTGTTTGCCTTTCCATCCCACAGTTCTCATCTTGTTAACCAGGCTGATGGAGTCTCAGATATGGCACTAGCTTACCAGCTCTGTGAAGAAAGAGTTTAGCAAAGGGACAATGGCCTCTGCTCACCTTGATGCCAAACACTTCAGTTTCTCCCTATATACCACTGGTGCTTTTCAAGCTGCTATCCCAGTGCTAGAGCTCAGAGGAGGTGAATCTGAGTAAGTGAGTCTGTGAGCAGTTTATTAAGAGGAACTGCTTAGGGCTCCAAAACTGTCTTCCAATGACTCAATCCCCACTGTTTTTAGCAGCCTGAAGTTATGGGGACTTATCTTCCTGGCACTGGAACCCTGGACTAGTGGTCCTGGTATGAGTCTGGGACTCTTCACTCTGGAAGTATCCCTCCTGAATTTTTATCTCCCACATGTGGATGTGGGACCAGCCCATTCCATGTCTCCACCACTCCTACCAGTCTGGATGGCTGTGGTTTCTTTAATTCCATAGTGGTCAGACTTCCATTCAATGCAATTTGATGATTTGAGTGATGGTTGTTCTATATTTTAGTTGTAATTTTGATGTTCTTGTGTGAGGAGGCAATCTGTGTCTACCTGTTCCACCACCTTGACTGGAAGTCTCTATCTGTTGTGAAATGCAGGGAGCTGCAGCACAATCATCCAGGCATCCTGAAGGAAGAAGACGGCCAGAGGGAAGAATTTGTTTTTTTAAACTTCATGGAAACTTATCAGCAGGGAGGTGGAGAGGGGAAAATGGGAGAAAAGGTAGGGAATAAGAAGCATAAATGGTAGGTACAAAATAGACAGGGGAAGGTTAAGAATAGTATAGGAAATGTAGAAGCCAAAGAACTTATATGTACAACCCATGGACATGAACTAAGTGGGGGAATATGGGGGTCAGAGGTAGGGTGCAGGGCAGAGGGAAATAAAGGGGGCAACATGGGACAACTGTAATAGCATAATCAATAAAATATATTTAAAAAAATAAACTGCCTTTAGCCTTGCTGAAAATAACTGTATATATCAAACAATTATAAGTTAACTCTAATAGAAAATGCATAAAATTGATGTTTGTTTTGGGACAAAATATTTATTCAAACATTGGAATGCTAGGGTATTTTGCCATATATTTGCAAAAATTGTCTACATGAAAAAATAATTGAGACACTTGATTGATGTTTATTATGAACTTTGAATATGACAATAATGTCTTCCATTCTAATTGTACTCAGTATAAATAATGGAAACCTCAAAAAATTTAGATATGGCCAACTGGATGGGATAAATTTTTCAGTATAATTTACAAGCGGAAGCAAAGAGGCACCAACATATTTAAAGAAACTTGCAACATATCCAGTTACAATATATGGCTTTTTCAATACTGAATCAAACAAACTGCATAACAAAATCATTTATGGGGCAAGTGGGGAAATTTAAACACTAGATAGTTGATGATTAGAAGAGATTTTTAAAAGAATAAGAATATTACAATGGTTTGTTTTATTATAAACTTCTTGGATATAGATATTGAAATAGTTATAAATAGAATAAAATATTTGATTTGTTTTAAATTTATATGGGTTTCAAAGGAGTGGGTGAAGATATAGATGAATGATACTGGATAGGAGTTTAAAATTTTCAGTGCAGGGTGATGAGTATCTCTGGATTCCTTATATGCATTCTCTATATATGTTTGAGTTATTTCACATTAAAATGTCTTACAACACACTTATTATGTAGTACTCAAGTGTGTTTCATTTATATTTGATTATAGAGGATCTAGCAACCTATTAAACATGATTCAGCTTTTCTGACATCCAAGAACACATGACTAGAACTTTTAAATAGTGGTGACATATTAATAACCACAGTGAAACTCAAACAGATTATTTCAGCATTATCATAGTAGATAATTTGTACATTCTTTTGGTAAAAAGAATGTACAAATTTAATAGATCCTATGGACTTCTTTCTCCCAATCTTCATCCCATCAAAACAAAGCAAATAACTTGTTATTTCTATAGAAGCTAGTTTCCTGCAGTTGTTTCCCAGGGATTGTGAAGCCTACATTTTGGCATCTGATTATGCATTGGTAACTTGCAATTCAAAAAAGAGCTGAATCGTGGTGCTTGCTAGGCATGTAGTTATGGGTATCAAATCAACAGTGGAAAAGTAATGCAAAAATTTATTTGGAAACAGTCTGCATGGAGAGTTTTTAACTCCATTCTTTTATTAAAAACGTATTTTTGAAATGAGATGTTCTATAATGGCTCTAAAATTAATTTTATTCCATTCATCATCAAATGAAGGAACTGGCTTGTCTCTATCAGATTAATATCAGATTACCAAGTTATAGCTATTTCTGGTATTTGTTTAAAAGTAATTTAACTCCATTCCCCTTTAGAGAGGACTTCTGAAGTAAAATTTAAAAAAATGATAATAATAAGATAAATCACTATGGTACATAACATGTATGAATCAACATCTTGAATGCTTCTGTCATGTCTTTGAAAACAGTGGTTAAATTAAACAAAAAGCAGTATGGCCTTAGATCACAGGATCTAAATTCCTTTGGGATTCTACTTAACACAAATTCTACTTTTGGAGTTTAAAGAAAATTAGAGAACTTTGGTGTGGATAAAATGTTTCAACTTAGGCCTTTAAAATAAACAGGATAAACTATTGAACATCTGTTCAGTGTAATCACATTGGGAAATACATCTTGAAGCTCAAAAATTAAAATAAAATAAAATAATTAAATTAAAATAAATTAAAATAAAATAACTATTTCCCCAAAGCCAACCACCCAGCAAACATTATTATTTTTAATGACTTGAACTTTTGAAACAAAACAAATCTTTATCACATTAAATCTTTAGACAATACATGGATGCAAAAATTAACAGATACTTACCCTATGGCTAAACCAGTCTTTGAATTTCTTCTGCTAACTTCTTCCATGATAAAGTTATTCTATCTGCAAGTATTCTCTCTGCATCTGTTTTATCTACCTTTGATGGCTAATGGAATAATGGTGTGGTCACTTGGTTGTCTGAAACACATACAGTATAACATTTTTTTCTACCAAGTCTTAATGTAGCTCATATAAGGCAAAATCTGTTTACAGGTGTACTCTTTTCTACCGCTATACTTAGTCACTTGATCCAAAGACTACTGGCAATGGAAGGACTAATAACAGGTAGATAACATCATCCAGCTATTCATACTTGCAAGCTTTTGAAGCTCTTTTCAGCTAGATGTAAATCATACACGGTGAAGGCACAGAACATTAAAAGCAGAAATTTTGTAAAATCGGTTGATCCAATCAGTACTAAATTACTGATGTTCCATTGCTGGGGTGATAAAATATATTTTTAATCACCTGACTGAAAAGTTTCACTTCACAAAGAACCCATATTCAGTTTTCCCATGGGAGGTACTTTATAGATGTACAAAGGAAGGAGATGGTGATGAATATGCAATCATTTTTAAGGGTTTTTTATAATGTCCCCATTAAAAAAACTAGCAATTTCTGTATGAAGACATTAGAAAAATGTGTTTCCAATGGTGTACAAATATATATTTTGCCATCAGAGCACTGAATAGAAAGTTAATATTAGAGCCTCCAAATTTTCATACACACATATAAAGATATGAATAAATAGAGAAGGATTTTTGTCACATCATAATATACTACATTAGTGCAAATGTGAAGGTCAATATTCAGCAATGAGTTTCCATTGAAGAGGGAACCAGTCAGCTTTGAGTGTTCAACTCCTGCCAAAGTAATTAAATATTAAAGATTACTACTTCAGTCTAATGAAGATAAACATTTGATTTACCTTAATTATTATGTATTGATTTCTTTTTTTACAATCATTTTCTTTATCTTGGTTTATTGTCCCTTGTAGATTTGCCTATAAAAATAATATGCACAGATCAGAAGGACTTGGAGTCTTCTTGGCCCCTTGACAGTGATAATTTTCTGTAAGTGAAAGACACTGTTAAGAGAATAATCCAGGAATGTGACATTTATCTATTATAAACTAAAATGTTATAAATCCAGTGTTATATATTATTTACAAATTATGTGGATAAAAATGAATCTATAATCAGTATACTGACAAATAAAGCTGCTAACCTACAATTATTTTAAAGTAACAGAAAATGTAAATGAAGCAATTTTTTAATAGAATGGCTATTAGCAGACAAGAATTTGTTCTAATAACTATATGTTATACAGCTTAGACTTAGTAATATCAGAGAACCAAACAACTCTTAAATCTCAATAGCTCACTTGAGCCAAGGTGAGTTGCACAGATACATTCTATGTTCTTCAATATGAGCCATGATTCTCCTCTGTGTTGTGTTCACACCAGCACCCAACTGGAAGGAGCAGCTCCTATCTTCAAAATTATGGGTCTCATAGCAGAGGGCAAAGAGATGTGGGGTGAAAAACATGATAGTCATAGAGATATTTTTCAAACTGACACCTATCACTTCTACTTGTAGTTCATTATTAAAGAAAAACACATGGCCAGGCTGACATCAGTGTGGAAGAGATTTATAATCACTTCTTTGAAAATTAAAAACAGCATTGCTTGTGACCAAAACAAGGTGTTCCAAACCAAACACAAATACTATTCAAATAAGGCTATACTGTAAGCATGTTTGGAATAGGACAAAGATGAACTAACCCGCAATCCCAACAATGATTTTGCTAATTTAGCTTTGACCAACATGGATGATTGTTACTGTTTTACCCATGACAATTCTAGCCCACTTTAATATTCCTTCTTCCCAGATAAAGTGTTTAAGATTCACAATTTCTCTATTCCTTCTGTATATAGGAAATATCCAATTCAGAATCAGTCAGTTTCCTGAATGCCTCTTAATAATCATTCAGTACAAGCCTAAATTCTATAAAATGCTCTTCACAACAGTTTTTTTTGGGGATGTTACCACAATTCCTCTGGGACACATTGGTTGTTACTGCAGCAAGCTAAATTTGCCTAACTTTTGGACTAGAGGTATATCCCCAGTGGTCTCTTGTCAGTGACTTTTAATACGGTTTAGGCAGAAATCTGTTTTAATAATAATGCCAGTGATGATGCTTATGATTATCTATTTGTAAATTACATCTTAGTTGTAGCACCACACCAGAACACTGACATATGCTTTTTGCACTCTGTACAATGTACACATCATAATGGATTACTAATTGAACACTGCTTTAAAAAATATCTACCCAGATTGACTATAAATCCATCTTCATGTTTACATTTTTCTAAATCATTCTGTAAGCATAGGTAGCTAGTTAGGTATTAACAAAAGAGAATGGAGAAGCTGGCTAAGCTTAATTAGGTAAAGAAATAACAGCTTTCCAGACACTGCAGGGGATGGCCGCATTGCCTCACCAAAAGGAGTAATGATCCTCTGCCCCTCCAAGTAGGGAGAAAGGATCAGCTTTCCAATCTCCCTGGGGGAGGGATGAATAGTAAGGGATAAATCCCTTTGCTGGGCACATGTGCAGTATAAGCTAAGATGGTGGAAAATAAAATCTAAGTACATGCACAGTGGAGGCCAGATGAGGAGGCAAAACTATGAGGTATGTACAGTAGGAGCCAAAATAGCAACCCTAAAGGTGAGGAATCTACCTGGAAAAATCTGGGGGAAAAAAGATAGAATAAGAACACAAAGCCCAAGAGATCCAGGAAAAGAATTGTTTAGGAGGAGGCACCAGCATAGTTCTTGGAAGATCCAGGAAAGACATTGGATAGTTGAAAGAAAGGCTGCTCTCTCCTAAGTCCTAGGAAATATAGCCAAAGCTTAACAAAGACCTGGGTCTGGCATTTGCGCTGTCTCTCTTTTAGGAAGGGTGTGGACCAGGCAGAAACACAGACTATATTGACTACTGAAGCCTTGGATGACAGGCAATGGCATGACAGTCCTGGGCCCTGGCCTTCCTCCTGGGTTTGGTGGGGACAAGTGCAGGCTTATGGACCCAGATGCTGGACTCCTTCCATAGTACGACAGAGCTGAGCCATCTGGTCACTGATGACACATTGAACATGGTATACCTGGGGGACATCCTTTGTTTTTGGCCCTAATAAATCTTGCCAACATATCTCAAATCCTTCTATGTGTGTAGCCCTGAAATGCATTTCCTATGATATTGTGGAAAAATCCAATTTCATCCACCAACAATTCCTTCATACTGTTTTATTTTTTTGAGAAGTCCAATTATTTCAGTAAATTAGTTTTCTCTATCTCAAAACCAAGTAAAGTATAGAAGAAGAGAAAGTGTTGATCACTTGGATTCTCTAATGGTAGACATAAATTTTTAAAAGCAATCTATACCAATTAAAATACTAATTATTAATATTAAGAGATTACTTCATGGGGGTTTCAGGTAATATAAATCAATTTTTTAGAAGTAAGAATTTATCTAATGTCCTAGATAAAGAGTTATTCATCATTTTTTCCATAAAGATATAAAGGCAGAAATTTTCATTGTGAGGATATAGCAGATTAATATCTGAAATAATACATATTTCTCTCAACTCATAGTGTTTTTCTTCTTTTCCAACTAAAAATCTAAAAACATGCCTTTGTGGGTTTTGCTTTGTTTTGTTTTGTTTTTCTGTGGTGCTTTTTTATTACAGTACAATGTAAATTATTATTAGTAAGACAAAGATTTGGGTAGAAGAAAAAGTGAATAGATGTTTTGCAATGAGAGATGAATACTCATGGAAAGAGTTGAGACAAGGTAGAACATTATACATTTAAGAAATTTATATATGCTTAGAATAGTTTATGAATACAGGACTGGTGATCTCTCATTGTGGTTTTAATTTGTATTTCCCTGATGATTAATGACTTTGGTCATCTTTTCATATGTTTATTGGCCATGTATATATATTCTTTGGAGAAATGTCTATTCAGGTACTTTGCCCATTGTTACTTAGATTTTTTGGTGTTGAGTTGTATAAGTTCTTCATAAAATTTGGATATTAACCCCTTATCAGATGTATCATTGGGAAATATATTCCCCCATTCAATGTGTGGTCTTTTCATTTTGCTGATGGGTTCTGTTGTTGTGCAAAAACAGTTTAGTTTGATATAGTCCCATTTATTTTTCAAAATAGTAAGGAGTTATCTAAATAATTAAAAATGAAGAGCCCTATGATCCAGAAATTCCAGTTCTGTAAATATATCTGAAGAAACCTGAAACACTAATTGAAAGAATACATGCACCCCTATGTTCATTGCAGTGTTATTTACAATACCCAAGATTTAGAAGCATCCCAAGTTCCCATCAGAAGATGAGTGCATAAAAAAGCTGTGGTATGTTTACACAGTGGAAGTCTACTCAGCTGCAAAAAGGAAGAAAAGAAATTACCCTTTGTGACAGCATGGGTGGACTTGGACAGCATTATGCTAAGTGAAATAAACCAGTCAGAGAAAGACAAGTACCATACAATTTCACTCATATGTGGAATCTAAAGAACAAAAACTAACAAATAATAAAATAGACACATAGAGACAGAGAATAGACTAATAGCTGTCACAAAGGAAAGGGTTTGTGGAGCTGACTGAAAAAGGTGAAGGGATTAAGCACAAAACATAACCAACTCATAGATACAGACAACAGTATGGTAATTACCAGAGGGTAAAAGGGATGGGGAGAGGTAGAGCATGATAAAGGGAGGACAAATGGAGATGGAAGGGGACATGACTTGGGGTGGTGAACATACAATACAATATGCAGATAATGTGTTCTAAAGTTGTACATGTGAAACCTATATAATTTTTTAACAAGTGTCACCCTAAAAATTCAATTTAAAAAAGAAAAAGAATAGAGTGCTTTTGAAGAATGATAAGGGAAGAGTGAGAAAGATAATCAGGAATCAGACCACAGTGGTTTCAGAAATAATCACAAGAAGCTTAATGAAACATGAAGCTAAAGAGCAAAAGAAAGCAGTGTAGAACTTTCAGCAATGGAGGATGCCATGATATAATTTACCTGATGGATACAAAATTCTGGGTGCAATCTGTAGTATAGTTTGGTAGATATTAGACTGAAGATAAGGAAACCAATGAAGATACTGTGGTAACAATCAAAGTGCAAAATCAGGAATAAACTGATAGAAAAAAGTCAGTGGAATTGGAGGAAAAGAATAAATGGAGTAATATTTAAGAGGTAAATTTTGCAAGATTTGGTGAGCAATTAAATTGTATAATGAAGGCCAAATACAGTCTAAGACACATCCAAGTTTGTGAATGACAGAGACATTAATTACATGAAGGAGGGTAATCAGCAGTGGGGGTAATTTGAGAGATAAAACAAGTTTAACTGGGGGCATTTTTAGGGTTAAATGCCTATGAAGCATATAATAAATATGCCCAGAGGTGAGTTATATGTACTCATCTGATACATAGAAAAAAGTTTGCACTGAAAATAGTGATTTTATATTCATTTTCATGTACATGATATTAAAATATGGGAATAGATATGATTGCATATGGACATTGTTTAAAATGCAGGGTTTTTTTCTGGTTAAAAGAGAACCCCCAAAAACATCTATATTTTTATACAGTTTTAGATAAATAAGTCTACAAACGAAACTGAAGAAAAGCAACACAAGAGACAAAAACTAGTGCAATTTTGGAAGCTGAGGGAGAAGAATTTTAAAAGATGGTATTATTTACATTGTCATTTTTTCAGTAAGATTTCAAAAAATAGAGTTGATGAGAATATTGGAGAGTTCAGTTTTAATGTAATGTGGTACAATAAAAAAACCTTGTAAATGAGAGGTCTGACTGTATTTATGTGATATTGATGTTAGTGATGATGATATTGATAATTGATGTTAGTGAGATTAAGTGACTTCTAATGTCTTCATCAAAGAGACATATTAGTAATATTAATGAAGTACAAGTGTGTCCGGACTCTGGGAATAACTGGAATCAAGGTTTTGGATGTCAGGAGGACACTTTCTGCATTCCATTCCTGAGTTTTGTGTGTATGGTGTTACTCTCTCAAATGTGATTTCCCTCAATTTTGGAGAAATGGCAGCCAGAGGAGGTTGACCAAAACATTTCCAGACTACCACCAAAAGACTGAATCTTTTACTAAACTAAAATTTGCTTGAAAAATCACAGACAAGAACTGGAGCTCATCTTTGTTCTGAATGTGTATCATGCCATACCTCTGCAGTATGATTCAAGTTCTTCCCCTAACTGATAAATTATTTCTGGTGAGGATGGGATGTTAGATGGCATTTGTTTAAAAAGATCCAACCTCTCCCCTATGTTTCTGGTATGGTCCTGACCATGTGACAGCAGTGGTTGGGTGTAGTATTTTCCTTTGACTTTGGTATCAGCTATATGCCCTGACTTGGCAAAAGGATCTCAGTGGCCCTGGAACTTGCTTACTTTGTCAGGCAAGCTCTATGCTACCTCAGCCATCAGGACTGAAGGAGTTTCTTTTGCATATTTCTTTTACCCCTTCATCCTGAGCCAGAAACTTAACATATGTGGAATAAACCTGAACTCACATGCAACAGAAGCAAAGCCCAACCAGATACACAGCTTGAAGAATATCTTTCCATTTGCAGCTCATTCTAAAGCAGCAACATGCAGCCAATGAGCAAATGATTGCAGTTGTTTTTTGCTCAGAGTGAGAAATGGTTGTTGATTAAAACTTCTGAGTTTGGGAGTCATTTGTCACATCACTTTATGTGAAGCAACAGTGAAATGATATAGGTAGGGTACTGTTTGTTATTGACCACCAGGACCTCATTTTTTTAAAAGTGTTTATTTATTTTGAGAGAGAGGGAAAGGGAAGGAGAAAGAGGAGAGAAACATCAATGTGAAATACATTGTCAGCATCTCTCTCATACACGCTGACTGGGCACTGAACCCATAATCCAGGCAATGTGGCCCAACCAGGAATCACAACTGTGAACTTTTGTTTTGCTAGAGGATGCCCAACCAACTGAGCCACAGCAGTCAGGGCCAAAACATGATGTTTTTAGTGAAGAAAAATAAATTGCTATGAAATGGGGAAAGGCACTATCCAGGACAAAAGATGGGTGCTGGAAAAACAAATGGCAGGTGCCCACCAATGTGGAGGAGTGAGCAAGGTTGTCAAGATGAAAGACTGAAGTGTAAGCAAGAAAGAAGAATTGAAATAACTGTTGTATATCTTAAAGGCTATACCTGAACAGAAATGATGAAGGCTCACACCACCACAGCAATTAGAATTTACAATAAAGCTATTTACAGAGTACAGGAGAAGTTTTCAACTACATGTGAAATGCAACCATGGGGAAACAAAATGAGGTTTCAATATTTTTTTTAGTTGCTAGAACTGTTGTAAATCTCACTGACAAGATACAAGGCAGAAAATATACCTCCACTGTTTTTCCCCAAAATAGGAATCATAACATCTGCCCTTCTACCACAAACAAGAAAACAAATAATAATAGCTGTTTTTTGCTGATCTTTGCAGTAGCCACAGAGATGTAGATCCAGACACACCAGCACCTCTCTCCCTATAGTCAGTAGTAGACTGAAAAATCTCATGATGCAAAGAGGGGAAACAAACACCCAAGAAATTTAAAATGATCTATATGACCAAACAAAGCAGAAAATCAAATGCATCACTTCTGAGAACAATTGTAAGCTGGTTAAACTTTTTTTGATGCTCAGATTAATTAACAATATTAAACCCAAATAAATACTGCTTTGTAGAGACACATCTAAAACAAAATTTGACATGAAACTTTTAAACAAAGGTAGATAATAATGTGGTCAAAGGACTCAAACAAGTGCACGTGTGGCAAATTGATTTGCAGACAAAGAAGATTTAAGGGAAAGTCTTTGACCAAGATAATTAGGGTTAGTTCAAATTGACAAAATGTCCAACCACAATGGGTAATCACTTATGCATGTTTATATAATGAATTGGATGGCAACAAACAAACAAACAAACATATAAACCAGAACCCTATTAGAATAATAGCGATTAAACCAAGAGAAACATACTGTTCTATGAGTTTGACAAGTTTCTTCCTGGTCCTATTGGTCATATTGATCCCAGAATAAATAAACAGATGATTTAAATAATAAAATCAATGTAAAAATAAAATATATGCTGAAAGACTATCTAAGAACTAAATAAGAGGAAGAAATCACAAAGGAAAATGTTGATTATGTTGATAGAATAAAAATAATTTCATAGTACAGTACAAAGAAAAAAGTTGACATTAAAATGAAATATCTGTCACAAATATGACAAATAAACAACTATTAATATTTATGTCTTATTTTTCTAAGATTTTATTTATTTATTTTTAGATAGAGGGGAAAGGAGGGAGAGAAACATTAATGTGTGGTTGGCTCTCCTGTCTCCCACACAGAGGACCTGGCCCACAACCCAGGCATGTGCTCTGACTGGGAATCGAACCAGCAACCCTTTGGTTAACAGCCTGGCACTCAAATCACTGAGCCACACCAGCCAGGGCTAACACTTACATATTAAATAAACAAACAAAATATCTAGCTCCCCAATTAAAGTAAAAATAAGTGGAATACAAATACTAATTTTCCAAAAATAAAAACAATAGTAAAATAAAATGTTTGTTGAAGCGAGTAGTCATATTGATATACACTATGTAAATGGTGTAAACAAAGACTCAGTTTGGCCGAACAAGTAGTAAAGCTGATAAATGGTGCAGTAAATAAAAATCACTCTAATTAAAGTGAATTGTTTGCAGTACCTATTAAAAAATAAACAATAAAGAAAATTGCTAGAGAAGTGCCCAAAGCTAAATGCCACCAAAGCATCAAGCAATATGAATCAGAAATTTCTATTTGATGTTTTGCAAATATGGTGATTGAATATTGAATAATATAGATGAGAGAATAACGTATAGCATACCAAGTTACTTTGGATAAGGCAACTTCATATAAGAGTTCCTGTTTATCTGTTGTAATTTTCTTTACCATCATATCAAAACAAATCAGACATGACTAATTTGGTGTACAAATCTACCCATAAAATTATTTGAAGTGTTTCTAAGAGTAATATAATTATTATTTCAGCAGGACTGCATACATGTTTTATGATCTATCCATTGTTCTAAAGCATAATTTTAATGAGTTTCTAGTATTAAATCCAAATATGTTTAATAAGCTACTGAATTATTTACCTATAAGTTCCTAAAACTACTTTCTTAAAGTTCAGTCCAATTCTATATTTTTATCTTTTCTGTAATCTTCTTCAATTTAACTTGTGTTTGTTTGTTTGTTTGTTTACATTTTGTGGTGCATCCTGACTCTTTTTCAATCTGAACTAAATTATGTTACTAGTGCAGGTAACCTCAGTTTCCATTCAGATGCTTCCTCAAAGTTTTTTTTAAAATGTATTGAATTAAAAAGTTACATTAGCAATAGAGTTTTATTTTTAACCAATATGTTTTGCAGACTCTATGACTAGTTAATAATTTGTGAACTGTTATTCTTTAACTTGAATTCCCTGGCAAGTTAAATACATGCATTTGTTATATTAAAATCTAAACACCTGTATCTTGTTTGAGGTACTCTGCCTTAGCCTTCTGTCTAGTTGACATATTTGTTTATTCATTCCTTTTATAAATTAAATAAACACATATTTTGAAACAATCCTTTCTCTGTTATGCCTCATGTGTAGCATTAAAAATATAAGATGATTTACACAAAAGACAAGAATTTGTAGGAAAATAATAGACTTTGGCCAAATGTTTTATTTTAAGTTTAATGTGTGATATTATCTCTCTTGAAGTGCCCTGCTTTTAGACCTTCACATCTTTATGTTTATGTGGCTATATTCTTTGTTAGAGCTTGGCTTTGTACCTCCAAGTGCCACCACATTTCAGTCCATATTTCATTGACTGGCAGGTTTTCGCCCCTTGGGCATTGACTTCGTATTGTTGTTGCCACCTTTCAGCATTTTCAATTGTCACTTTCCTGATTGACACTTTTGAACATTTGTTAACATTTCACTTTCTTTTAGATGGCATAAAGACATTCTAAAGCAAACATTTAGGGAACTCAATAATTGTGGACTATTAGGAAGTATCATTATTGACAGCCAACAATAGGACCAGCTGGCCAGCAATGAAAAGCCATGTGTCAATACCTTGTATTTAGGAAATGCATAGCTTAGACTAGGAGATAAAATACCTATGATAATTTCAGCAAAAAGTCGAGAAGCAAAAACAAAATAACATTATAAAATGGATGCATGTTATGTAAATGCAACACTGCATTTGTGTGTCCCTGAATGTTTTTAGAAATGTATAGATCTTTACAGTTTTATGCTATCTGATTGCCTACTTATTATCAAGGTAGTAAGAATGAGACTCAAAAAACAGTGTACAATTTTACAAAGGTCACAAAGATGGTTAAGATCAGAATTAGAACTCAGTATCATCACTTCCTATGCCCCACTATGTCTCTTATACACTACTAAGAGTTACTAATAAACATATACATTTGGAGTAGAAAAAGCTCTGTCACACCCACCTACTTCACACACAACTTCTGTTGTCCAGAACACCGGTTTGGAATATTGCATTTTCACTTTATTTTTGGTGCTAAAATTTTATTTTATTCTCTTTTATTTCATTTCATTTCATTTTATTTTATTTTATTTTAATCATTATTCAAACACAGTTTCTATCCTTTACTCCCATTCCAGCCCACCCACCCATCCCTCTCCCTCTCCCTCCCACTTCCAACCGCCCCGGTTTTTATCCATGTGTCCTCCATATTTGTTCCTGTAAACCCTTCCCTTCTCCCCTGAAATTTCCCCCAAATTCACCCCCTACCCTCCACTCACTGTCAACCTGTCCTCTATTTCCCTGTCTTTGGCTATATTTTGCTTGTTTCTTCATTTTGTTGTTTAGGTTCTCTTAAAGGCGAGATCATATGGTATTTGTCTTTCAATGCCTGGCTTATTTCGCTTAGCATAATGCTTTCCAGCTCCATCCATGCTGTTGCAAAGGGTATGAGCTCCTTTTTTCTTTTGGCTACATAGTATTACATTGTGTAAATGTAGCATAGTTTTTTGGTCCATTCATTTACTGATGGGCACCTAGGTTGCTTCCAGCACTTGCCTATTGTAAATTGTGCTGCTATGAACATTGGCGTGCATAGGTCCTTTTGGATTGGTGTTTCAGGGTTCTTGCGATATAGTCCCAGCAGTGGAATTGCTGGATCAAAGGGCAAGTCCATTTTTGGTTTTCTGAGGGAGTTCCATACTGTTTTCCATAGTGGTTGTACCAATCTGCAATCCCACCAACAGTGCACTAGGGTCCCTTTTTCTCCACAACCTCTCCAACATTTGTTGTCTGTTGTTTTATTTATGATGGCCATTCTGATCTGTGTGAAGTGGTATCCCATTGTGTTCTTAATTTCCATCTCTCTGATAGCTAGCAATATTGAGCATCTTTTCATGTGTCTCTGGATCCTCTGGGTGTCCTCCTTGGAGAAGTGT
>CM052548.1:51662311-51717153 GCA_028533065.1 Trachops cirrhosus | reverse complement strand
TTCTATGTCTGTGAAATATGCCATTGGTACTTTAATAGGTATTGCATTGAATGTGTAATTTTCTTTGTGTAGTATGGACATTTTGATGATGCTAATTCTTCCAATCCATGAACATGGTATATGTTTCCATTTGTTTGTGTCCTCTGATTTATTTCTTCAGTGTTATGAAGTTTTCTGAATATAGGTCTTTTACCTCTTTGGTTAAGTTTATTCACAGGTATTTTATTTTTCTTTTTGCTATGTCAAATGGGATGTTTTTCTTGATTTCTGCTTCTGCTATTTCATTGTTGGTGCACAAAAATGCCTTTGATTTCTGGATATTGACTTTGTATCCCACTGTTTTGACAAATTCATTTATTAAGTCAAGTAGTTTTAGGGCCGATTCTATAGGATTTTCTATGTACACAATCATGTCATCTGTAAACAGTGACAGTTTTGTTTCCTTCTTTCCGATTTGGATGCCTTTTATTTCCTTTTCTTGTCTGATCGCTGTGGCTAAAACTTCCAGTACTATATTGAATAGAAGTAGTGAAAGTGGACAGCCTTGTCTTGTTCCTGATCTTAGTGGAAAAGATTTTAGTTTTTGGCCCGTTTAGTATGATGTTGGCTGTAGGTCTCTCATATATGGCCTTTATTATGTTGAGGAATGCTCCCTCTATTCCCACTTTGCTAAGTGTTTTTATCATAAAAGGGTGCTGTACCTTATTAAAGTCTTTTTCCACATCTATTGATATGATCATGTGATTTTTGCCTTTGCTTTTGTTTATGTGATTCATTACATTTACTGATTTGCGAATTTAATTCTGCTCTGGTCTTGGTTATTTCCTTCCTTCAGCTTTCTCTGGGCTGTCTTCGTTGTTGTTCCTCGAGTTCTTGTAGATGTAGAGTTAGGTCATTTGTTTGAAATGTTTCTATCTTTTTTAGGTAGGCCTGTGCCACTATGAACTTCCCTCTCAGGACTGCCTTCACTGTGTCACATAAGTTTTGGGTTGTTATGAGTTCATTTTCATGTGTTTCCAGAAACTTTTTGATTTCTTCCCCAATTTCATTCTTGACCCATTCATTGTTTAATAGAATGTTATTTAATCTCCATGATCTTGAGTGTTTTGGGTTTTTTTCATTGGGGTTGGTTTCTAGCTTCAGACCCCTGTGATCCGATAATATGCTCGGTATCATTTCAATTTTGATGAATTTGTTGAGGCTTGTTTTGTGTCCTATTATGTGGTCTATCTTTGAAAATGTTCCATGTGCATTTGAAAAGAATGTGTATTTGGTTTCTTTAGGATGGAGGGATCTATATATATCAGCTAAGTCCATTTCATCTAGGGCATTGTTCAATGCCACAATACCTTTGTTGATATTTTGTTTGGAAGATCTGTCCATTTTGTCTGTGGGGTGTTAAAATGCCCCACTATAATTGTGTTGCTGTCTATATCTTTCTTGAAGTCCTCCAAGATTTTCTTTATGTATTTGGGTGCTCCTATGTTGGGTGCATATATATTTAGTATGTTTATGTCTTCTTGGTGGATTCTTCCCGTGAGTATATTGAAGTGACCTTCTGGGTCTCTCTTTATGACCCTTTTCTGGAAGTCTATTTTATTTGATATGAGTATTGCTACCCCAGCTTTTTTTTCCTGTCCATTTGTTTGGAAAATTTATTTCCAGCCCTTCACTTTCAGCCAGTGTAGGTCTTTGCTCCTGAGGTAGGTCTCTTGTAGGCAGCATATGTGTGGTTCATGCTTTCTTCTCCATTGAGCTATTCTTTGTCTTTTGATTGGAGCATTTAACACATTTAAGTTTAAGGTTATTATTGATAGTTACTTATTCATTGCCATTTTTGTACCTGTGTTCCTCTGTCTCTCTCTTTTCCTACCTTTCCTTAAAGCAGTCTCTTTAGCATCTCTTGCAGAGCTGGTTTGGTGGAGGTGTATTCTTTTAGACTTCTTTTGTCTGGGAAGCTTCTTATTTGGCCTTCTATCTTGATTGAGAGCCTTGCTGGGTAAAGCAGACTTGGTTTGTAGACCTATGGTTTTCATTACTTGGAATATTTTTTGCCATTCTCTTCTATTTTGGAACGTTTCCATTGAGAAGTCAGCTACTAGCCTAATTGGGGCTCCCTGTATGTTACTTGCTGTTTCTCCCTTGCTGCCTTTAAGATTCTCTCTTTGTCTTGAAATTTTGCCATTTCAATTATAATGTGTCTTGAGGTGGGCCTCTTTGGGTTCCTCTTGATTGGGACTCTCTGTGTTTCCTGGATTTGTGTGACTTTTTCTCTCATCAGATTAGGGAAGTTTTCTGTGATAACTTTTTCAAATAGGTTTTCTATCCCTTGTTCTTCTTCTTCTCCTTCAGGAATTCCTATTATACGGATATTATTTCGTTTCATATTGTCTTGCATTTCTCTTAATCCCTCTTCATTCTTTCTGAGCCTCTTTTCACCCTCTTGCTCTTTCTGGGTGTTTTTTTTCTACTTTGTCTTCTAATTCCCTGATCTGATCTTCTGCTTCATTGATCCTGCTTTTGATTCCTTCTACTGTCTTCTTCAGTTCAGGAATTGCATTCTTCATTTCCTCTTGGCCCTTCTTGATAGTTTCTATTTCCTTTTTCATGTTGATATAGTTTGCAGTCAGTTCATTGTAGCTTCCCTGTAGTTTCTGGTAGCTCATTGTGAGCTCATGGAGCTTCCTGATAATCATTGCTTTGAACTCAGAATCTGATAGTTGAGTTGCCTCTATTTCATTTAGCATTCTTTCTGAGGCTTCCTCCTTTCCCTTCATTTGGTGATTATTTCTTTGTCTTCTCATTGTTCACGAGACTCTTCTTGTTAGCCTCAGCTTCTTAAATTGATCTGTTCTGGCTCCCTGGGTTTATGGTGTGTACTTCTGTGGTAGAATACCTGTGAGATTTATTGTTACAGTCTTTTTCTGGTATCCAGGTGTTCACAGCTTCCACCTACTCTTTTTTGTGATCATTTGGAGGGGGAAGGCAAAATGGTTTATGACAGCAGAAGAGTATTCTATGATATTTACAGTAGCAGCCAGTACAGGGGAGATAGGAGATCCTTTGGCTATGTATAGTGTTAATCATGATCTTCCACCCCACTAGCCACTTTTTAGAAAGGGTAGAAAAAAGGTAAGACTCTTGTTGGGAAGGAAAGGATTGTGAGTTGGATGTGGAAAAGAGTGAGGTTGTGGGAGGTCAGATTCTGAGGTAGGGTGAGAGTAAAGAGTAGTAAATAGGTGTAGTGTGTGAGAGAATAGAGTTAACCACTACAGTAATAGAATTCAGGAAACTGAGAAGTGGGCTAAGGTCTGGGAGGAGTGTTGTATAGTATTTACAATTTTATGAAATAGCTATCATTTACAGTAATATTAGTGCAACAATCATATGACAGAATCTAAGAGATCTAGATAACAAGAATAGGGAGTATAGAGCCTTGAGAAGTGTCCTGATGGAACACTGTGAAGGACAGTAAAATTAGCAATACAGTATGAATGTGATAACAGGGGAAACCTCTCAAATGATACAATATAACCAGCCAAACAAAGAAGACTATACAGAAAGAAGAGGAATACCAAAACACTATTACAATAAAAAGTGTAAGAATAATGAAATAATGATAATACAGATATGCTATTACTTGCAGTTTCAAAAAAAGAAGGAAAAACGCAGAAGATAGAAAGAAGAAGAGATAAATTTGGAAAGAAAGAGAGAAGGATCACACTAGAATGAAAGAAAGAGAAGCATAAGGAATTGAACGATATAAAAATAATAAGAATTAAAAAATAAAAAGTCACTTTAAAAAAATCACACAAAAGATAAATAAATAAAAACCTTTTGTCGGTTTCAAACTGGCCAAACCAGTTTTTCTGGTCTTGCTGGCTTCAGCAGGCTTAGGGGCGAATGCTGTGGCTTTTTTCCCTTCCTGTTCAGAACTCAGTCAGCTTCTGGAGTACTGTCCCCAGGGCTAGCTGCATGCTTTCCCCAGAGCAGGTCTGGTGCCCCACCAAAGGGCCCTGGGTATGGGGTATGGGTGCTCCTAAGCACTCTCTCCGGAGCTTACTGCGGAGTGCCTGCACCTTTTCTGGGTTCATGGGTGTGCACTCTGTGGATCCTGAGGGGCACGCAGTTCCCCTGAGTTCACGGGCTGGGCACTGGGGATCCCACAGAATGCCTGCGCCTTTTCTGTGCTCACAGCTGTGGGCTCCAGGGCTTGCATCAAACCACACTCTCTCTGGGTTGGGGTGCGAGCACACGGCCAGGCCAGGCCACTGGCCAGGCCATCCTTGGTCACACTGTGGGCCTTGATCTCCCCAGAGCCTGCTCCTAGGTCCTGCGGAGCAGTGCTGCTCAGTCTTTGTTTGGCTGGGGAGGGAGTGGTTGACCCAGCTCTCCCTCGAGAGCCCTGAGGCAGACCCTGGAGTTCCAGGGCTGGGGCTGCAACCTCCCTGGTCCCTGTGCTGATCCCTGGGCTGTTTTCCTGAAGTAGTCTCCTTATCATCTGGTCTTTCAATGTCCGCTACAATTTTTGATCTCCTATTTTCATATATGTTGTGATAAAGTTGACTCTTTGCTCTGTTCCTCCATAGATCGGCTAGGTCTTTCTCTTGTGTTGGGGGAGAAGTGGAATGTGCTCCCTCCTACCACACCACCATCTTATCTCCCCCATTTTCACATACTTTTTAATAATTTTCGAGTGTGAACTTGGTACTGTATGAAATTTACAAATGAAATGTCTGTAAGAAAAGTTTATAAGACTGAAATAAGGAAATTATAAACTACAATGCTAAACATAAATGTTGTAGTAACTTTGTGAGTAAATAGTCAAATAGAGTTTTATGAAATTTGAGATGAGGTAGTTAATAAATAGATAATACATAGATGGATGGATGGATGAATGGATAAATAAGTAAATGGATAGATGATAGATATGTAGTAGAACAGATAGATAAATAATTTTCTTTTTTAAGCTGTATTATTTTATTTAATATTTTATTGTTTTATTACAGTTGTCCCAATTTTCCCTCCTTAGCTCTACTCTGCCCAGCCCACCTCCTGCTCCCAAGGTCAATCCCCACTCTGTTGTCCATGTCCATGGGTCATTCATCCATGTTCCTTAACTAGTCTCTTCCCATCTTTCCACCATTATCCCCTTTTTCTTTCCCCTCTGGTCATTGTCAGTCTGTTCCTTGTTTCCATGACTCTGGTTCTATTTTGCTCATTTATTTGTTATATTCATTAGGTTCTACATATAGGTGAAAAAATATGGTATTTTTCTTTCACTCTCTTGTTTATTTCACTTAGCATAAAATTCTCCAGTTCTAGCCATGCTGTTACAATAGGTAGGAATTACTTTTTTTCTTTGTGCTGTACAATATTCCATTGTGTAAATGTACCATAGATTTTTGATCCATTCATGTACTGATGGGCACTTAGTCTGTTCCCAATAGTTTGCTATTGTAAATAATGCTCCTCTGAACATAAGGGTGCATAAGTTCTTTTGAATTGATGTTTCAGGATTCTTAGGGTATTATCCCTATAGTGGAATCACTTGGTCAAAAGGCAGTTCCACTTTTACATTTGAGGAAATTCCATACTGTTTTCCACAGTGGCTGCACCAGTCTGCATTCCCACCAACAGCGCACTGGGGTTACTTTTCCAACACATCCTCTCTAGCACTTCTTGTTTGTTGATTTATTAATGATGACCATTCCAAATGGTGTGAAGTGATATCTCATTGTGGTTTTAATTTGCAGCTCTCTGATCGCTAGTGATGTTGAGTATTTTTTTCATATGTCTACGGGCCATCTGTATGTCCTCCTTGGAGAAGTGTCTATTCAAGTCCTTTGCTCATTTTTTAAATTTGATTGTTTGTCTTCCTGGTCCTGAGTTGCATGACTTCTTTATATATTTTGGAGATAAATCTCTTGTTCGAGGTGTCATTAGCAGATATGTTTCCCCATACAGGTGGTTCCTTTTTCATTTTGATGATGGTTTCTTTAGCTATGTAGAAGCTTTGAATTTGATTTAGTCTCATTTGGTTTTTTATTCCTTTATTCCCCTTGCCCTAAGAGATATATTGGCAAAGATATGGCTGTGTGGGATATCTGAAATTTTACTGCTTCTGTTTTCCTCTGGGACTTTTATGTTGTCATGACTTACAGTGAAGTCTTTTATCCATCATGAGTTTATTTTGGTGTGTGGTGTAAATTGGTGGAATAATGTCATTTTTTTGCATATATCTGTCCAGTTCTCCCAATAACTTATAGAAGAGTATTTTTTACTCCATTTTATGCTCCTGCCCTTTTTGTCAAATATTAATTGAGTGTAGAGACATGGGTTTATTTCTGGGCTCTCTTCTGTTCCATTGATCTATGGGTCTGTTATTATGACAGTATCAGACTGTATTGATTACAGTGGCCTTGTAATATAGTTTGATATCAGATATTGTATTCCTCCTACCCTGTTCTTCCTTCTCAAGATTGCTGAGGCTATATGGATCATATATGTTTCCATATAAATTTTTGTTTTAGATCTGTGAAATATGCCATTTGTATTTTTATAGACATTACATTGAATCTATAGATTGGTTTGGGTAGTATGGACATTTTAGTGATGTTAATTCTTCCCATGTGTGAACACAGTATATGCTTCCTTTGTTTGCATCTTACTTAATTTGTTCCTTTGGTGTTCTATAGATTTCTGAGTTCAGGTCTTTTACATCCTTGGTTAGATTTATTCCTAGGTACTTCATTTTTCTTTTTGCTATAGTAAATGAGATTTTTTCCTAGTTTCATGTTTCTGATAGTTCATTGTTGGTATACAAAAATTTTTTTGATTTCTGAATATTGACTTTGTATCCTGCTGTTTTGCCAAATTCACTTACTAGGTTGAGTAGTTTTTTGGCAGAGACTATATGGTTTTTTATGTATATTATCTGTCATTTTCAAATAATGACAGTTTTACTTCTTCCTTTCCAATTTGGATGCTTTTTATTTCTTTTTCTTTATCTGATTGCTATGTTTAGAATTTCCAAGACTATATTGAATAAAAGTGGTGAAAGTGGCCACCCTTGTCTTGTTCCTGATCTTAAGGGGAAATGTTTTATTTTGTGACTATTGAGTATGATGTTGGTTAGATTTCTCATGTATGTCCTTTATTATGTTGAGTTATGCTCCCTCTCTTCCCACTTTGCTGAGTATTTTTATCACAAGTGGGTCCTGTACTTTATCAAATGCCTTTTCAGAATTAATGATATGATCATGTGATTTTTGTCTTTTATTTTGTTTATCTGGTGTATTACATTTATGTGTTTATGAATACGTACCATCCTTGCATCCCTGGGATGAATCCCACTTGATCGTGGTCTATATGATCTTTGTAATGTATTGCTGGATTCAGAATGTCAATATTTTGTTGAGGATTTTAGCATCTATGTTCATCAGAGATATCAGCCTATAGTTTTCTTTCTTTGTTGTGTCTTTACTTTGTCTTGGAATTATGATAATAATGGCCTCATAAAAAGAGTTTGGGAGTCTCCCCTCTTCTTGAATGTTTTGGAATACTTTTAGAAGTTTTAATTTTTACAGAAGAATCAATACTTTACAGAACTTTTAATTCTTCTGTAAATGTTTGGTGAATTTTGCCTGTGAAGCCATCGGTCCAAGGTTTTTGTGTGGCAGAGTTTTTAGATTACTGCTTCAATTTCACTAATTGCTCTACATGGATTCAGTTTCTGCTTCTTCTTGATTCAGTTTTGGAAGATGTTATGATTTTATGAATTTGTCAGTTTCCCCCAATTTTTCAAATTTCATGGCATATAGTTATTCTTAATTATTTCTTATGATGCATTTTATTACTGGCCTGTCGAGTGTAACTTCTCCTTTTTTTCTCATTTTAATTATTTGGGTCCTCTTCATCTCTGTCTTTCTTTTTTTCCTTGATGAGTTTGGTTAAATGTTCTTCAATTTTGTTATCTTTTCAAAGAACCAGCTCCTGGATTTATTGATCCTTTGAATTGTTTCCTTTTAGTCTCTATACCATTTAATTCTGCTCTACCCTTGATTATTTCCTTCCTTCTACTTGCTCTGAGCTTTGTTTTTTGTTGTTTCTCTAGTTCTTGGAAATGTAGGGTTAAGTTGTTTATTTGAAATGTTTCTATCTGTTTTGTGTAGGCCTGTAATGCTTTGAACTTCCCTCTCAGGACTACGTTTGCCATGTCCCATTGGTTTTGGCCTATTGTATGTTCATTTTAATTTGTTTCCAGTTACTTTTTTTAATTTCTTCCTTGATCTCATTGTTAACCCATTCATTCCTTTTGTTTAATAACAAGCTATTCAGTATCCATGAATTTGAATGTTACTGAGTTTTTTCCTTGAGGCTGGTTTCTAGTTTCAAGCTACTGTGATCTGAGAGGATGTTTGATATGATTTCAACTTTCTTGAAATTGTTGAGGATCGTTTTGTGTCCTACCATGTGTTCATTCTTTGAAAGCATTCCATGTGCATTTGAAAGGAATGCATATTTTGCTATTTGGGGTGAAATTTTTTTATTTTATTCATTTCTTTTTAGAGAGGAAGGGAGAGAGAAAGAGAGGGAGAGAAACATCAATGTTTGGTTGCCTCTAGCACTCCCCCTATTGGGGACCTGGCCCACAACCCAGGCATGTGCCCTGACTGGGAACTGAACCAGAAACCCCTTGCTTTTCAGGTTAGCATTCAGTTCACTGAGCAAACCAGGGAAGGGTGAAAGGTTTTGTATATATCAATTAAGTCCATTTGATCTAAAGTGTTGCTCAATGCCATAATATCTTTGTTGATTCTTTGCTTGGAAGATCTACCCATTGTTGACAATGGGGTGTTAAAATCCCCTATGATGAGTGTGTTGCTGTTGATATCTTTCTTGAAATCGTTCATGATTTTCCTTATATATTTGGGTATTCCTATGTTGGGTACATATATGTTTGTAATGTTTATGTCTTCTTAATGGATTCTTCTCTTGAGTATTATGAAGTATACTTCTGGGTCTCTTTTTATGGCCTTTGTTTTGAAGTCTATTTTGTCTGATATAAGTATTGCTACCCCAGCTTTTATTTTCATGTCTGTTTTCTTGGAATATGTATTTCTATCTCTTCACTTTCAGTCTGTGCGGAACTTTTGTTGTGAGGTGGATTGCTTCTAGATAGCATATGTACAGGTCATGTTTTCCTATCCATTCAGTTACCTTATGTCTCTTTTAAAATATAATCTTTATTATATTTTTCCATTAGCATTTAGTCCCCTTATACCTTTCTCCCCAAAACCTATGTTTTTTAATTGGAGACTTCTGTCATTTACATTTAAGGTTATTATTGATAGGCATTTATTCATTACCATTTTTCCCATATCTTGTTCTGCTCTCTCCCTCTCTTTGTCTTCTTTTTTTAAAGATTTTATTTATTTATTTATTTTAGAGAGAGAAGAAGAGTGGGAGAGAGAGAGGGAAACATCAATGTGTGGTTGCTTCTTGTGCTCTGCTTACTGGGGACCTGGCTCACAACCCAGACATGTGCCCTGATTGGGAATCAAACTGGCCTTTGGTTTGCAGGCATGTGCTAAATCCACTGAGCTATGGGTTTGTTTGTTTTTTTTTTTTTTGTCTTTTTAAAGCAGTCCTTTTAGCATCTCTTTGCAATGCTGGTTTGGTGGAGAAGTGTTCTTCTGACTTAATTAATTAATTAATTTATTTATGTCTAGAAAATTCTTTATTTTGCGTTCCTTTTTAAATGAGAACCTTGCTTTGTAGAGTAGTCTTGGTTGCAAGCCTTTGTTTTTCATTACTTGGAATACTTCATAGCATTCTCTTCTGACTTGTAGTGTTTCCGTTGAGAAAGCAGCAGATAGCTTTATCAGAGCTCCCTTCTGTGTTACTATTTGCTTCTCCCTGGCTACTTTTAAGATTCTCTCTTTGTCTTTAAATTCTGCCATTTTAGTTATGATGTGTCTTGGAATGGGCCTCTTTGGGTTCATCTTGATTGTGACTTTCTCTGCTTCCTGGACTTGCATCATTTTTTTCCTTCATTGAAGTAGGAATGTTTTCTGTCATTGCTTTATCAAACAGGTTTTCTATCCCTTGCTCATCTTCTTCTCCTTCTGGTTATCCCTATGATACAAATATTATCTCATGTTTTCCTGCAACTTTCTTAAACCCTCTTTGTTCTTTTTAAGTCTTTTTTCATTTTGATACGTTGTCTGGGAGATTTTTCTGTCTTGTCCGCCATCTTGCTAATTTGATCATCTGTTTCATCTAGCTTGTTTTGTTGTTAATTCCTTCTCATGTATTCTTAATTTCAGAGATTATACTCTTCATTTCCTCCTGGCTTTTATTTATAGTTTCCATGTTTTTTTTTCATACTGATGTAGTTCCCAGTAAGGCTCCTTGTAGATCTCACTGAGTAACTTGAGCATCCTTACAACCATTATTTAGAACTCAGTGTGTGATAGATTGCTTGCCTCTATTTCATTTCTTCCTGAAGATTCTTCCTTTTGTTTCAGTTGGGAGTTTTTTTCCTTATCTCTCTGTTTTAGGTGACTCTTTTTGCTTTTTTCTGCATATTAGATTGATATGCTTCGACTCTCTGTCTTCATGGAGTGGCCTTTTGTGGTAAGACACCCATGTGATTCCATGGTGCACTATTCTTGATCTCCTGAGCTGATGTTCTTGGGACACCCTTTATGGCCTTTATGCAGGTTCTCTTGTTGTAACTGGGTTTGGTTGTAGTTGGGTCATTCTTTGGCAGGTTCTTCCCTCTAGCTGGCTATCTGAGAGTCACATAGCCTACCACATCTTGTATGTTGTTGTACTGGTGCTACCAGAACAAACATAGAACAACTCAGGAAATAAAACCCATTCCTGTGGTAATAACCTGCACATACAACCGCACGATCTACAGCAAATGAGCAAATATTAATAAAGGTGCAAAGAGATTAAGACCATTATAAAAAAGGAAAAAGGAATGAGATGACTAACTGAAAGAAAAATTATTTTGAGAGTGCAGATGGAGGAGAAATAATAAGAGTAGGGAGTAGACACAAGGTGAAGAAAGAAAGAAGAAAATAGAATTTACACTGTAATTAAAAAAGGGAGAAAGGCAAAAAGGAGTAAGAAAAGGGAAAAGTATAGTATAAGCTTTAAAAAGAATAAAAACAGTAGTGAAAAAAGAACCAAATTGGAGAAAAAGATTTATTACAGCAATATCAACAACAAAGGAACAAAGATTAATACAGGAGGAAGAAGAATAAGAAGGAAAAAAGAGAAAAAGAGCTTATGAGATCTCTAGAAGAAACAAAAGTGATTTTGAGAAGGTAAAGGGAGAAGAAATACAAAGAGTGAGGAATGAAAACCAGGCTAAGACAGGAAAAAAAGTAAAATTTAAACCAAAACAAAACAAAAAAGTGAATGGACAGGAGGAAGGCAATATGGAGTAGAAGGGGGAATGGCAAAATTTGAGATTTGAAATACAAAACAATGAAGACATAGAAATAAAATTGAAGAACTGCAACAACCACCATATCGACAACCAGCAAGCAAAGACTGATAAAGGTGGAGAGAGAATAAAGCTATTTTAAGACCAGGAAAAAGAATACGAGATGACTAATGACAAGAAAAATGGTTTTGAGAGGTTGGAGCAGGGAGAAATAGTAAGAATATGAAATAGAAACAAGTCATAGCAAAAGAGAAAATAAAATTTAAAACAAAATTAATAAGAGGAAAGAAGAAGCAAAATATGAGACTTGAAATAAACTAAAACTTAAAAAAACTAGTGAAATAATAGGCACAACCTTGGAGGAAAAGAAATGAATGTTAAAAAACTATGCAGGGGAGAGAATAATGCAAATAATGAATAGATTATGTTGGAATTTGTCTCAGTAGAATCCAGTGTTTACCATTGTCTTCTCTTTATGGATCCATCCCTGGTAAATGCAGATGTTGTCCTAATCTGGCCTTAGGCAGCCTTTTCAAGACCACAAGTGATCCACAGTCTGTGACTGTCTCCTTCAGATATTGGTGGTCCCCACTGTTCTCCCCTGCTGGTTTTCCATCAGCCCAGGGCCAAGGGGTGCTTTATTTAATGAGCCAAAGGGAGTGCCAGTACCTTCTCAACCTACCACAGAGGGGGCCTCTGGTGCAATTGGGAGGGTGGGAAGCTTGGGTCACCCCAAGGGGATGCTGTTCCAACTTTGGGGAAGATGGTGGGAGTGTTTTCCCAACCCCTCACCCCACATCTTGGTCTGAACCAGATTTTTTTCAATGATGTATGGTTTCTGGTGAATTAGCTGTCCATTTCCCATGAGATGCCAATCTGTGTCAAAGGGACAGCTCTTTCCTGCTTGGCACAGAAACAGCTCTGTCTAGGTGCCTAGTCTTGGTGGGGCCCTGAACATTCCTTGTGGCACCTGTGTCTAATCTGTCTGCTCTGCTGGTTTCAGTGGATCAGGACCTGAGGAATAGAGTAGCTCATAGTGAAAAGACTTTTCAGAGCTTTTCCTTCTTTCCCCTGTGTAAATGTGCTCAGCAGGGGCTGCTGAACCTGGCCTCACTGATCTGGGGAGCCTGTAATCTCTCAGGTGGAATTTGGGCACACCTGCCTGTGAGGGGACCTGCAGGGCTGCATCAAACCTCAGGCCCAGGTGATGGTTCCTTTCCTGGCCATCCGATCCCCAGTCAGCCACTCCAGCAGGAGACATGGGCCGGCCCAAACTCTCCACTCTGTACAGTGCCCTGCTTGCCAGACATGCAGATTTGGGTTTCACAATCCTTTCAGTATGACTCTATCACTCTCAGTTCTTTGTTGGCAGTACCTCTGTGCATACACACATGCAACAAGACCCAGGGTCCCTGCTGAGTCTCGAGTCTTGTTTTAGCTAATCCTTTAAAAGAGTTTCTGTGTGAACTCCACACTGCATCACCAAACCCTGAGGAGCCTGTTGTCCATGTGCTTCCCCTCCTGCAAAAGCACAGTCTCTGTTGTTCAGGGCTCTTGCAGTTTTAGATTAAGTTTCTCTCTGGATCTCTCCCAGATGGCACTGGGAAGAGCCTCACAGTGATACTATAACACAGGGCAGTGGCAGGTCACGCTCATTACTCCCTAAAATGATTCTCAGCCTCAGACAGGACTGCTTCTACCACACTGTCTTTGCAGCCAACACTGCCCTGGCCATCTCTCTCTGTCCTTGAAGCTCAAGGCTCCTAAGCCACATTGCAGCCTCCTCAGTTAGAGTCTGTCCTGTTCACAGTTCCCATGGTGCCCAGTGTCAGGGAGGCAACAGCTCCTTCCCCAGTAAGTACCACAGTCCCCAGATACTGGCTTGTGGCAGCAGCAGGGTGAATGGCCCTGCCTGGGGTGGAGGGCACAGAGACACATCTCAGCATTGAGGTGTGGGCACTCCAGAGGCTTTTTCCTGAGGAGAATATTTTAAATTCCTCAAAATTACTCCTGGCCCAAATCTGTGCAGCCAGAAGTGACAGGGTGGGCAACAGTGGTGGATGCTACTCTGCTAGAAGACCCCTGGTTGCCCAATCCCACATACCCTATAGGCAGGAAGGATCTTGCCCACTCATGCACATGTCCCTCATACTTGTCTGCATACATACTCATATGGTCTCGCTCACTATCAGCCAGATTTTGGAGTTTATTGTTTCTTGCTCTGCTTGTAGCTTGGTTAACTGCAAGACCATTCTGGGTCTGGAAGCAAGCAGACAGAGCTTCCAGCCATCTTAGATCTGGATAAATAATTTTTCTTGCCTTTGTAATGGTTACATTACAGGGTGGCACAAAAGTGGGTTTACGGTTATGAGTATGCAAAACACAAAATTTATTCTTATATTATTAATTATTAGTTATTATATTATTTCCATATAAACAACTGTAAACCTACTCTTAACCTACCCTCTATTTTCTGGAAAAACTATTATGAATACAATATTTAAAGTCAAAATGCATACTTTCTGTAATAATTAACTTCAGCATTCTTGCTATAAAATAAATATTTTTCTTCATCTTTAATGATAAAATGTTGTGGTGTCATTTATATACCATAATCAACTTTTGATATAATTTAAGCAGCTTTCATTTTAAATCAAAATTCCATGTTTTGCAACAGAAGAATAGTAAGATATTTCTTAGGTCAGAAACTCAAATATGTATTTTATACTAATTAACAGAAATATAGACATCTGGATCTTACAATAAATATTAATAAAAATTTCCAGTACCAAAAGGGAGAAGTCTGCTTAGAATATATTAAAATATTTGAGCTATTGAATTTCTGGATTGTCCAAATACAATCCTAAAATCTACATGGAAGCAAAAATTAGTTACATTAATAGAATCACCAAAGGGTAACTCCCTTTTCTTTTATATGTTTCTTTTAAATTGAATTAGTTTTTGAATTAACCCAATTACACATCACTATTCAATTGTGATATTAAATTTAGAAAATGTAATGATGTGAAAATACTTTCACAGGAATATCATATTGGCAACAAAACATTTGAAATGTTCATATTTAAAAAATATTAATTACATATATTAATTTAATTAAGGATTTTTTTACTAAGTACCATTTAAAGTGAAAATTATTTTAATTGCATAATATGATTAAGGGTAAAAATATACAGCATACCATGGGGGGAAGTATTAAAGAGCATTTATAATTCTTTGGCAAAAATTCTTCATAATCTGTAAAAGGAAGAATTGTTTTCAGAATGAACATTAAATGACTTCCATTTTAGTATTTTCTGCATATTCTGTATAGAAATAAAAATTTCAGTTTCTGCACTGCAAAAGAAACCATCAGTAAAATGAAAAAGGGATAAACTGAATGGGAGAATGTATTTGCCAATGGTACATCTGATAAGGGGTTAATTTCCCAAATACATAAAGAACTTATACCACTGAATAGCAAAAGACAAACAATCCAATTAAAAATGGTTAAAGAACCTGAATATATATTTTCCAAAGAGGGCATATAGACAGCCAATAGACACATAAAAAGATGCTCAGTGTCACTAATCATCAGAGAGATACAAATTAAAACTACAGTGACATACAACCTCACACCTGTCAGAATGGCTATCATGAATAATTCAACAAACAACAAGTTCTGAGAAAATATGAAGAAAAGGGAACCCTAGTGCACTTTTGATGGGAATGCAGACAGGGATAGTCAAGATGGAAAACACTACAGAGTTTTCTCAAAAAAATTAAAAATGGAACTGCCTTTGGACCCAATGATCCTACTTCTAGGAATATATCTTAATGATCCTGAAACACCAATTGAAAGAATATATGCACCCCTATATTCATAGCAATGTATTTACAATAGCCAAGATCTGGAAACAGCCTATGTGACCATCAGTAGATGAGTCAATAAAAAAGCTGCGATACATTTACACAATGGAATACTATGCAGCTGTAAAAAGAAGGAACTCTTATCTTTTGTGACAGCATGGATGGACTTGGAGATTGTTATGCTCAGTGAAATAAGCCAGTTGGTAAAAGACAAATACCATATGATCTCACTTATATATGAAATATAATGAGCAAAATAAACTGATGAACAAAGTAGAAACAGTCATGCTTATATGGAACAAACTGACAGCTGTCAGAGGGAAAGATGGAGGGGTTAATTGGGTGAAAGAAGGTGAAGGGATTAGCCAAAGAATATATATTCATAACTTATAGACACAGACAACATTATGATGCTGGATGGCCAGAGGGAAGGCAGCCAGTGCATGTTCATTGAGGGAGGTAGACAAATTGGGGGGGGAAATAGGAACATCTGTTAAGAGTGTAAAAAGTAAAAATAAAGTAAAATATTTTAAAAGATTAAAATTAAAAATAATGAATAAAAATTTATTGGAATACATTACCAAAACACCTTTTCCCTTAAATTTAAACAACAAACAAAATTTAAATTATTTTGTCTATTTTTCCAGCCATTTTAAAAAATAAAATGAAAAAAGACATTAAAAACTATGTCTAGAACATGCCTTTCTTAAACAAATATAGTAGACTTGCAAAAAAAACACTGAAAGGACAAAATTGAGAGAGAGGGACAGAGAGACAGACAGAGAAGGAGAGTTAAGGGTTTTGTTTTCAAATTTATATTTTGTGCAAAAAAAGAAAAATTATTAGTATTCTCTCCAGTTCTATCTATACCATCACGAAGGGTAGGAGTTCCTTCTTTCTTTCTGCTGTGTAGTATTCCATTGTGTAAATGTGCCACAATTTTTTTGACCCATTCATTTACTGATGGGCATATAACTGAGTGAAATAAGCCAGTCAGTGAAAGACAAATACCATATGATCTCACATATAAGTGTAACCTAATCAACAAAACAAAGAGAAAAATAGAACCACAGACATGGAAATAAAGAACTGACAGTGACCAGAGGGAAGGGAAAAGGAAATGATGAGGAAAGAAGGGGAAGAGGTGAGCAAAGGAACACTAATAGGGGACTCATGGGCAAAGACTATGGGAGGGCATTGACTTTGGGAGTGGGTGGGGGATGGAGCAGTGGAGAGTAGTGATTCATCTAATACAATGGAGCTAGTGAAGCAATTTTTTCATAATAATTTAAATATTTTGGACTACAAATACATATCAAACATAAAAATCCTTTCACTTTTTAACCAATTTCCTTACTGATAGGTGTAATGAAAAAGTATATAGGCAGGAAAATCTCAGATATTCCACACAACAGTATTTTCACTGGTATGTCCCTGAGAGCAAGGGACATAAAGGAAAGGATAAACAAATGGGATCTCATCAAAATAAAAAGCTTCTGCACAACTAAAGAAAACAACAGTAAAATGAAAAGTGAACCAAACATAAGGGAAAATATATTTGCCAATGATATCTCAGAGAAGGGATTGATCTCCAAAATATATTAAGTACTCACATGACTCCACTCTAGGCAGACAAACAATCCAATAAAAAAATAGGCAAAGGACCTGAATAGAAACTTCTCCAAGGAGAGCTTACAGAGAGTCCAGAGACATATGAAAGGATGCTCAGCATCACTAGCCATCAGAAAAATGCAAATTAAAACCACAATGAGATACCACTTCACACTGGTCAGAATGGCCATCATAACCAAATCAACAAATAAGTGCTGGGGAGGCTGTGGAGAAAACGGAATCCTAGTGCACTGTTGGTGGGAATGTAGACTGGTACAGCCACTGTGGAAAACAGTACAGAATTTCCTCATAAAACTAAAAATGGATCTGACTTTTGACTGCAATACCACTGCTGGAATTATACCATAAGAATCCTGAAACACCAATTCAAAAGAATATATGCACCCCAATGTTCATAGCAGCACAATTTACAATAGCCAAGTGCTGGAAGCAACCTAAATGCCCACCAGTAAAAAAAAAATTATGCTACATTTTGACAATGAGATACTAGGTAGGAGGAAGAAAGGAGTTCCTACCCTTCACAGCAACATGGATGGAACTGTACGGCATTATGTTAAGTGAAATAAGCCAGGCAGTGAAAGACAAATACCATGTGATTTCACGTATAAGTGGAACTGAATCAACAAAACAGACAGGCAAGTAAAGTATAACCAGAGACACTGAAATGAAAAACAAACTGACAGTAACCAGAAGGAAGTGGGGAGAGGGATAATGGGGGATAATAGGGGAAGGTCCATCAAGGAACATGTAAAAAAGACCCATAGACAAAACCAAAGAGGGTAGGTTTGAGGGTGGGAGGTAGAGATGGTGAGTCAGGGGGCAGTGGTGGGGTTAAAAATGGAGACAACTGTACTTGAACAACAATAAAAATACTTTTAATTATGCTTTTCAGACTTATAATACAATATTTTATAATTAAATCTTAAGAAACCTCAAGGGCTTATTTCAATAAAATTGCATAAGGAAACAACATTTTATTATAAGTTTAAAATTAATACTTTGAGAAAATGAAAAAGAAATATTATTTAGTATGTATAATGAACTGAATCTTAGTACACCATAGCTAATTAATAAATGTCAATTTAAGTAAAACTATTTCAAAATGTATTTGACAGGACAGTGACTAGAAAATAATGTTTTATTCATTATCACTTTCTTGGCTAGCACTTGTATTTCTCTGTACAAGTAAAACTAAAACAAATATCAAATACGAATCTTATAGCTATGAAAGGAACTGTACTGCAAATTGTCTTTTTCAAGATTTAACTATAGTGATCCCTAAGTATTATTTGCTTGTTATTGAAGTAAGATACCTCTATAGAAGAACATTTTTCTCTCTTGATTAAAATAGAGAAACTTCTTCCTTAGAAGATTCATTAAGCCTCAGATATAAAAAAAGTGGTAAAAGAAAGATCTAATATAATTCTGATGACAATATGGTTTTAATATGTTTGGTCATTTTATGTATTCTTTGCTAAATCAAACCTAAATGACCTTAAATAAAGAACTCTACACTGAATCCAAATCAGAACAAAAAAATTAAGAATAAAGAATCTTTGTACTACACTTGGTCATGATTCTATGTTGGAATAGCAATTATGAAAACAGAAGGAGGTGCTTAACATAGTAAGTAATCACTATTAAAAGCTTAAGATACTATGTTCTTATTGATTTTATATTCCTTAATGTTTCCAAATTTTTCCACCATTCCTCCATGAAAACCACATTTTCTTATTTTAAAAGAATACTATTTTCATGTTGTGTGTTCTAATTTTTAAAGTAATAAACATATTTAATCATTTAAATATTTACTCTAAATCCTTTCAGAGAAAACTACATCTGAGAGCTGTCTTAATGTTTTGTAATTCCACTATATACAAGCAATAAGGAGTATCATTTATTAAATGCTTGCTTACTACATGCCTTTTACTGGGCTAAGTGTTTTACATGTTTTATCTCATTTACCCTCATCAATGGTCCTTTGAGATACTTATATTTCTCCCATTTTACAGGTGGTAAGTCCAAGGTTTAGAGGTATGATGAGATATTACAATTCAGGTCTGTTTAGCTCAGATAATATACTCTAAGTCACTACTCTGTACTTTTTAAAACATTGGATTTTTAAGTAGTTTTTAGATTTTTGTGAGCCAAGGATGGTGTATAAATGGCACATTCCTTGATCTTAAGCCAATGAGAAACATCACCAATCTATACTTTCACAGAAACTTCTTTTCAGGTAGCTATTTAGTGTTCTCTTATGCAGGCATATAACATTAATTTGATTTTTGCAACTTTTTGATATTGACTACCAATTAAAAAAAGTAAACTTATTTTTGTTGTATATTTAGTTGGGGTCATATAAGAGCTTTCTCCTCTTTTTTAAATTGTGTCTGTTTTTAAGGAAAAGACATAATGTACAGTATACAATAGATCTGAGATTAAAAGAATATCAAAGTATCTTGTAGAAGAATTCTCAGCCATCTAATATTATATTGTTCAAAAAACTAGATGAAAGAAAAATTCCAAAATTAGTGTTATCTGAGACTTTAACAGATTCATGTCATATGAAGATTATAATAAAATGAATATGTAATATTATCTCCTATCCCCAGAGGTCCTAAACCCTTTTCATTAGCTTGAAAATTATTTATTTATAGGTTTCTGAAATTTCTTATTAGGAATATTTGACTTGTTTTGTTAATCTTGAAGATGGAAAGTAACAGGGTCTCATCTTCCTTTAAAAGGTGAAATAATATTGTTAAATAACTATGGAATTGCTCCTTATGTGGGTTTCATTATACTTTTTAAATATGTGAATTTTTATTGAAATTAATATTTGAATAAATGAGTGAATGTCAACCCCAGAAAGTGTAGAAGTGCATGATTTTTATTGAAGTCGTATGTGAAGATTCTACAATTTTAATTGTAAGAATTAAATTGTCTCTCTTGGGTCAGCAGAAGCTGAGTCCAATTTACTATTACTACAGCCCAACTACCGTCTGACTGCGTCCTCAAAGGAAACTCCAAGTCAAAACTACCTCGCAGAATCCAATCAATCCACAGACACAGAAGAGAAAATCATATATTTATTTTACTAATCCACAGACAAAGTAAATAAAATTGTACTTTTTTTTTGGTTTTAAGCCACTAAATTTTAGAAGTTGTGTTATGCAGCAATAAAAAATTGGAAGAAACTTAAGGATATACAGGGTCTGGCAGAAGTAATGACTGCTTGAGTACAGTTGGTAGGGTAATAATAGGGGTATAATAACTCAAACATTTCACCGAAAATGCCATATGTTGTGCTTGAGTGTGATATTATTATGTTACATAATTACATGGTTGTGATTTTGTAATAACAAATTTTGTAATAAAAAAGGGTGTTGTATATGCCAGGCCCTATTTAGACTATATTAGAATCCCTATTATAAGATGATTTGGGGAATGAACATTTGGTATTTATGCATATTAAATTATCAATTTAATTATTAAGTTAAATAATTCATTGTAAGTTTCAAGGTCTGATTGTGGTTTCTTGGGGAGTAATCTAGGGAAGTTTATTAAACTTTTCTTCAGCTTAGCTTCCTCATGTATTAAACATGAGTAAAAATATAGAGAATTAAATTGAAAACAATATGTATAATATAGCTCACACAGTACCTAGGTCATATTAGTTTGTTGATAAGTTTTGTTCCTGCATACTATATTATTTTAATCAAATATTAATATAAAATGATGTCTAATAACCTCAACAATTAAAAAATGAATGAAACGTATTTAGCAAGAGGAATATTAGAATATGGGCCAATTTTGAGAAAACTATAAGGAAAAGCAGCCCTGCCTTTGTTGAGTACCTTTTAAGAGGCTATCCTTAGAACAGACAAATTTTTATATTTAACCTAATTGAATACTAACAACAAACCATGATAAAAGCAGGACTAAAACAATAACAGTGTTTAGAATACCTTGTTTGTGAGTAACAATGGAAACTCATATGACTAAGGATAGTCAAGTGACTATTACAGTATGTGGAGAAAATAAAAGTATTTAAAAATTTGAACAATAACTAGGAACATTGAATGGTAAGGTGATTTCTGTTCTCTAGGTCAAAGGAAATTCCTTACATACTCTGTATATAAGGGATACTTGTATTTTATTGTCAGACTATTTTTGAAAGTGACTGTGAAAGAACTAATATAATGAATGTACTGTTATTGAAAAACATTTTGTTTTCTATTTAAATATATGCATATAAATATATTTAAATAAAAATATACATTTCTAATGTCTTTCTGTTAATCATTAAGTGCATTTATTGTTATCTAATTCCCAAAAACAAGGGAGGTAGCTTACATATAAAAGATATAAGATGAACATTTAGAAATTGAAAAGCAAGCCCAAAGGGAAAACTTGGAAAGCAATATAAAAAACAGTTTCACCATGGCTGTTATATATAGCAACATTTGAGAAAAGTTAAATGCAGCATGTTCCCTGGCTGATATGGAATAGCTCCTTGTTCTTCTTCTTCATCAACTAGAAAAGCAAAGTAATAGAGGAGTAAAATAAACTATGGAAAGGCAATGAGAGCTGCTGAAGCAAAAACAACAGGAACTAAGACTGCTGAGAGGAAAGAACCTTATAGAAGTGAGCTCTGCCAAGAAATTTGCTATTGAGCAACTTTATAATTCTGGATGATTACAAAAGATTGACTATCCTAGTTAAGTGCTCATAGAGCACAAATACTCAGAGAAAAATGGAACTAGTAAATGTTTTTTAAAGATTTGAGTTTTTCCCTAAATATATTTCCTGACTACTAGGATTCTATGGGACTGACATAAAACACCTGAATTGAAAGCCCAAAGAAAACCAGAGAATTTTGTTAGTTTTCTAAGACAAGGATATGATTTCTTCATATAGAAGGTGACCTTATGTAAAACCCTACAGGACCAGGGAGATCATAACTAGAGTGGGTCTTTTCAGTACTGTAACACAGCTGTGGTATAGCAAATCCTTGATTAGATTCAAATGATCAGAAGCGACTTTAGCACCTGAGAACAGGGGGCTTACTTTTTTTGCTGTGCAGGGGTGTCGAATCTGGGGCCCATGGGCCACATGCAGCTCAGGATGGTTGTGAATGCAGCCCAACACAAAACTGAAAATTTACTTAATACATTATGAGATACATACATTTTGTGTGTGATTATGTCTGGCAATGTATTTAACGTGTGACCCAAGACAACTCTCCTTCTTCCAGTGTGGGGCATAGACGCCAAAAGGTTGGACACCCCTGCAAGGGTGAGATAGTAAATATTCTTTACTTAGCAGGCTATACAATGTCTTCCACCAACTTCTTAGCTATGTTAAATTATTGCAAATGCAATCAAAGATTATATGCAGATGAATGAGTGTGGCTGTGTTCCAGCAAAACTTTATTTACAAAAACAGGAAACAGATTTGTCAACACTGACCTAGGATGATAATATTACCTGGAGATTTCAAAATCTTTATATACAATATTAATGTCTGTCATTCAGTCTAAAATTGCTTCTTGCACCAAATGATAGAACCGAAAACTAAGAGGGAGAGAGAGAATGGAAATGAAAATAAAAAACAAAACAAAACAAACAAACAAAACCCTACAGGTAAGCCAGTAATTAAAGTCAGCTGACTAGGGTTTTCAAACAACTAAAAAAAAAAAGGAGGAGGGTAACAGATGGACAAAGTATATGAAAACATAAATAATTTTGTATGTTGATTAGAATCCAAAAAGAGAAAATATACAGAGGCTCTGGATCTGAAAAGTGAAGCACCTGCAGTTAACAACTATTTAGGTCATAATAACAGATTAGACACAAAAGACAAGGAGAAATGGGAGTTCATAAAAGGTGTGAAATTAAATGAAAAAAAGACAACTCTTTCAGATGGGTAAACATAAGACTGACAGATAATTTCTCAATAGAAATAAAAAATCAGAGAGAATACATTGGGTTCCTTATAGTGCTAAGAGAAATAACTAAAAATCTTGAATCCAGGAAAAACAACCTTGAAAAAGGAAGAAAAAATTAATTTGAGGAAACTCTGGTAATATTCTTATCCATCTTTGTGATCTAGGTTGGCTTATAATTTTGCCACTCTAAGCAATACTTTGGAAGTAAACCCTATTGACAGTTACTCCCATCAAGATGATTCAGTTTAGCATACTAATTTCTAGAGACTGTACATGGAGCTGATAATCTCAGAGGATAAGAGGTTTAAAAAGTAGATGTTCCTGCATAGAACTCCATTGTGTAAATGTACCATAGTTTTTTGATCCAGTCATTTGTTGATAGGCACTTATGTTGCTTCTAGCACTTGGCTATGGTAAATTGTGCTGCTATGAGCTTATACCTTTTGCGACTGCATAGATGGAACTGGAGAGCATTATGCTAAGTGAAATAAGCCAGGTGGTGAGGGACAAATACCATATGATCTCACCTTTAAGTGGAATATAATCAACAAAAGAAAAAAAGCAAACAAAGTATAATCAGAGACATTGAAATTAAGAACAATCTAACAATAGCCAGAGGGGAGTGGGGAGGGGACCGTGGGGAGAAGGGTTTTCAGGAACTACTATAAAGGACACATGAACAAAACCAAGGGGGGGTGGAACCAAGGGAGGGAGGTGAGTTTAGACAGTGTGGGAGAGGGGTGGGGAGAAAATACAGACAACTGTAATTTAACAACAATAAAATAATTTAAAAAATAATAAAGTAAAAAATAAAATAAAAAGTAGATGCTAGGTGATAGAAGTTGTTTTAACCATATTATGTATATCTCAGAAAACTTCACTAACAAAAGAATCCACTAATGTCTTCTAAGGAATCTGCTTTAGGGCCAAAAGTTTTAGACCTCAAAGCTAGCATTAGGTTACACACATCTTACAAAAAACATAATCCCATTTTGTTAAAAAAAAAAAAAAGGCATCATGAAACTGGAAAACAAAATAAAGCTAGTCCTGCTTTGGTGTGTAAAGTATCATAGTAATAGAAGTGAAAAAAATCTTTATCTTTCCTTTAAGCAGTTATTGCCATGCATTTTATTAACATAAAAATGTATCTAATTGTGCACACATCCAATAGTTTTTTATGTATTGTATGTATATGTACTTTAAATATACATATATAAATACATATATGTTATAATGTAGTAAAATAAACAAAAAATAAAGAATATTTTGTATGGTTAAGTTAATTTTGTGGTATAATTTCTAATAGCCAGATGGATTCACAGACAGAACTCAGACCACATGGAGAAGTAAATGTTTATCTCGATAACATAGATTTACATTATCTCCATAGCATTTCTCTGAATCAGTTTACTGTTAAGATGCCATTTCAGTATTTTCTCTCTAATGGGGCTCTAGAATACTGGTAATTTATTTTGCTATGTAAAGGAATCTACTTGCTCTACTTGCTCTAATGCTCAGAGCATTATTAATTTTAATATATGCTAGGCTAGAATTTGCTTGCTTATAATTTCCATTGCTCTGTAGTCTTTTTTTACATGTTTTATTGTTGTTCAAGTACAGTTGTCTCCTTTTTCTCCCCTCCACTCCCCCCCACCAGCCATCCCCACATCTCACCCTTGACCTTGTCCCCCTTTGGTTTTGTCCATGTGTCCTTTATACATGTTCCTGTAAACCCTTCCCCCTTTCCCTTCCATTATCCCCTCCCACCTCCCCTATGGTCAGTTTGTTCTTTATTCCAAAGGCTATTTTTAAAAATATGATCTTGTAGAGTTGCCTATCTCTCCCTATCCATACAATTGTTACTATTAGTCTAATTCCTTGTTAGGACTGAAAATATGTATTAGCCAGGTAAGTTCCGCTAAGTCTTCTTGTAAGTGGTATCCTTCCTCTGAGCTATATTTAAGTTTCCCCTGGGATAAGGCCACTTCTAAAATCTCCACATTATTATTGTTTTCCTTATGTCCTCTGATCATATGACAATTCATATGTTATATGCCACAATTCCCAATGTTTTAATCCTTTTGAGAACAAATGCTTGGTTTTTTATTAGAATTATGATATGTATATGTGTGTGTATATATATATCAAAAATTGTATAACAAAAATGTGTATATATATATATACACACACACATATACACACACACACATCCTCTGTTTCTGTACAAGTCTCTTCACTCTGATCAATTTACTTTCTCCTAAAAGTCTAGTGAGCAAAATTCCATTGGTGCTTTCTGGCTTATGAAATCAAAAGTTGTGAATTTCGATGTCCTTCTGATGTTTCACTAAGTCAATCATTCTAGTGTAAAGGTATCTGATTTTGATATAGACCCTCAAAAATCTTGTTATAGGCTATTGATATATTGCTACATTTCAACAGTGCCAAACTCTGATGTCATTAATTTTTAGAAATAAAAATGTAATTTCCATAAATTATTTTCAAACATATATTATGGTATGCATATATTGGTATTGTCTGATTCAGGATTTGCATTATTATTTTGCCTGTTTTTTGTTATTTTTTTATATGAAGAATTCTATTTGAGGCCAAATAAGTGCTTTTCAATGGGAAACATAGTTAATATATATTGTGAAAATTGAGCCCAGTTTTATTTGTTTTCTAGTTGATTTACAATCTAGATATATGTATAGAGAGGTACTCAGCAACAACAAAAAAGATATCATATTAATGGTAAAGGAATTATCATTTCCCTGTTCTAGATTTCCAGAGCATCATGATGAGAAAATGTTATACAATTTAAGGAATTTCAACTTAGATTTTATGAATATTTGATTGAATATTTTTAGTTGTTTTTAAGTAAAAATATCTCTATGACTAGTCAAAACAACACCCAATTTTTAATATCATTCAGGAAACTCCCTTATTAAAATCACTTTCACTTGGTACATTGACTTCAAGATATGTCTAAATTTTTATTTTAGTCAATTCAAACATCAAGGAAAAAAGCTGAATATTCAAATAGCTCATGAAATATTTTCTTACCTGGTAAAAAATTATGAAGTTAGAAATATTGTACAAAAGAAAATCTTTTTGAATGACCGAATAAATACCAAAATGCTGGCAATAGCCATTAAAGTACTGAGAGACCAAAAGTGATGCAAGTGCATTTTGCATAGATGTAAAATAACAAAAAGAAATAGTGTGATTTTACTTTGATATTATTACTCCCAAGCTTTTGTTTTCTGTCACAATCTGTAAGAAAATCATGAACCCATAAATTTTAGTGTGTGGTTTAAGAACACAAAATTAGCACTGAGAAGACAGGAAGAGATATAGAATCACCAGGAATCCTGTTTGAATTCCCATGGCCCATTGCCACTGCAGAAAGTCCATTTAGCTCCTTGTGAGGGCATTAAATGTATTAGGAGTCTGGGACTGCCGACTATTTGAAGTCAATGGAACAAGTTAGACAATTAGACATAGTTTTCCATTTGGCTTAAGTGAGTAATCACCTCATTTCCATTATACATTTTCTTGACATCTAGTGCCATTTCATAAACTGTTTTCAAAAGAATCCTCAACCTTGAGCTGTAATTGTATGCTTGTATTCATTTGGAGGTGACTTCGTGCAGTGGGCGTCATTATTTCTTTAGCAGAAAAGCAAATAAAAATGTTAATTTTTTTTTCATTGCCTGGTGCTAGAATTTTGTTTGCAATGGAAAGAAGGGTTATTCTTGTGGAACCAAAGATAATCCCATACTCTCTCTACCAGCTGGATAGAATGGAAGTGATGAAATCCAGACATATTCGTTGAAATTGGGAAAATGCCCCAGTTGCCTTGAATAAGTTTTTTATCAGCTTTTGTTTGTTTGTATAAACAATTAGGGAATCCAATTTTTGAATTCCTGCAGCACTTCTAATTACTATTTTAGTTAGCAAAAAATATTTATATAAACTGTTATATGTATGTACAATAATGAATTAATAATATGGTTATGCACATGAGCTTATGTGGCATTTAAAATATATGCCACATTTTACATTTTAAAAATATATTTAAAAATTTATTGGTAATTGATTCATTTCGCATGCCAAGAAATATGTTTAGATTAATTTACCAATTGATTAGTTTTCACTAAGTCATTAGTAACCCGTATTAAGCATCTGGAAATATAATTCATTACATCTTACTTTATCTCTAGAATTTAATATATCATACTATGTGTTTAGAGAACCAGATGGGTCCACCAGGCAGAGTTTATACCATATAAATTCTACAAGTGGTAAAACTAGAACACAGATTGGTGGGTTTTTATGCTTAGTAGGAATATATAGTAGAACTGATAAAATCCAAAATAAATAAGTAAATAAGTAAAACCTTTAGGAGGTATATATACCAGCTGATAAAATCCATATAAATACAAAACTTGGTTAAGGATAAAATACATTATACAGGGAGTGAGAAAAAGTAGGTTTACGGTTGTTTGAAAAACAATGTAATAGTTAATAAATAATAATACATGAATAAATTTTGAGTGTCACATACTCACAACTTTTGACCAAAAGTAAATTTACAACTGTAAAGTGACTTTGGTATACATTATTGTATACCAAAATAAAAGTATTTTTTAAATTAAGCATCATGTGAGTCTTCAATATATGGAACATGTAACACTGATATATTCTATAAAGAGACAGAGAAAATAAATAACATAGTATGTTGATGTAAATTACAGTTTCTGACAATTGGAAAATAATATTTATAAAAATAAATATAATATCTCAAAAGACAAAAGATTTTGCACATGATATCTGTAGGAGACAGTTTTGTGTGGCGTGGGCCCATCTCCCACTCAGAGATGCACAGGACTCATGCCCACGGATAGGTTCTCCCATGGGAAATCAGGCCTGCAATGAGCCTAGGTCACTTTGAATCTTGCTTTTTGTTAAAACTTCCTCACCCTGAATTGAGGACATTTACTGCAAAGTAACTTCCTAAAATCCAGGCTAAACCTTCCAAGGATGAGTGTAACTGGTTCAACCACTTTTGCCTTTTCATTTGCAAATATCCCTCTTCTGTGATGTGATTAGCTGCATTGGCTCCTTTGTTTTCTGTAAAAGGTAACCACCTAATGCGAGTCTGTGCAGAGTAAATGAGGACCATCACGTAATGGACGGAGAAACCTAATAAAGGCCTGTCATGGTGGAGGCTGCGGCTTTTGCTCCCCTTGAGAGAAAAATCATGCTGTTCCTTTTCCTACACCAGACTCGGTAGTTCATGTGAATGTCTCATTTCATTCATAATGATGCAGATGCTGTGGGCCAGTGTCTGCATCAGATCTCTGTACATGAAAGGCATCAGTGATAAAGTTCAAGATCTAATCATGATAGTCAAGATGCAAATGAATTAATGCCAGAGAAAATTTTCCCAGATTTAATGGAGAAAAGTATGCATCTTTGATTACATGTGTAGCTGTTGGAAGTATGATTATATGGGTATAGGGAATTGCAATGCAGATAAAAATGCATTGTATACACTGCCTGTTTTGTTCCTTCTGTTTTCATCTATATTTGCATACAGCAGAGAAAAAATAATGGTCAAACTTCTCTAGTTCTCTTTGGAGGGAGGCATAACTCAGTCAATTAAATGGCAGAAGATATTCAGGTTATCCAGTGGAACAGAGAAACCCTTTTATCTTCTTCAATAAAAATGTGTTAAAATGAATTTAAAATATTATTTTCCCATCTTGAGAAATTACTTGTTTTTATTTGTTATTTGATACTTTAGAGTTCATTATACATTATTTTATTATTATTGAGTTTCTTTTTCCATAGCAAGAATATAAGGATATGTCTTATAATGGTGAGCTTTCCCTACTCTTGGGGAAGTCTAGTGTGTATTTGTGTCTGAAGAGAATAAATAATTAACCTAATTGTAAACAAATTGCAACAACAGTCATTTGTTGACTTATTAAAAGAAATGTTTTACTCCATTCATGTCTTTTACAGGGTTCAATGATATCAATATTATAGATGTTATCAGATAAATATAAAAGTGTTATGAATATAGAAAACTACATTAAAAAAGTGTCCAGAATTTGAGGAGCGATGTTAATGTTGAAATATTAGAAAGCATATGTCTAATCAAAAAGGCACCTTTTGAGAAGTACTTGAGGTGTGGCTAATGATATAGAAAGAACAGCTGGTACAATTACTGTCAGGGTGGGTGTGCTAGGACAAAATGGCGGCTGAACTACAACCCGGAAAAAGACGGCTGACATCAGGTCAGAGAGCTGAAATGGTGGGCTTTGCCATGGCAACCAGAGCCTGAGAAGGACCACCAAAGATATGCTGCCACTTGGCTCAAAGGGACCAATCCCCAGATCCCGTGAAGAAGACCCCCAGATTTGGTGTATAAAACCCCGCCATGCTCTTTGTTTGGGAGCAACTTCCCTGGTCCCACTCTGTGGACCAGAGGACCTTGCCCTGGCACACAAACCCCAATAAAGCTCTACACTGCCTGACTTTGTGGCCAATTGGCATTTCTTCCTCAGCGGAGCCTAAGAAAACCTTACAACTACTATATAGTATCTTATAGAGAAAGATTAAATAGAACTAAGTAAATTATGTATTATGTATGACAAAGAGTGTGATCATCACTGGTCATTTAAGATATGACCAGAAGGCAGTGAAGGGAGTTGGAGTTGGGTGAATGATGAACAGGAACAGAAGGAGAGTGACAGGGTGAAGAAAAGAAAAATAGAGTACTATGATTAGGATGACATAGATGTGTTCTAGACATAGACATAAAAGCAGTTCACAATCAGATGACTTCTAAAAATACATATAAAGTATTCTCCTCATATAGTGAACACTTACCCTTTACATATCATGAGTAATTATGCAATACAATAGAAAGCTTTTGCATATAGATACACCCCAAAAATCTCTTAGTTTTCCCTTCAGAAAATTTACATACAGAATGTTATAATGCATCAGGTGTGTGCTAAACATTATTGTGTAATTTTTTGAGGTCAATGAAGGCAGAAAGTTGGAGGAGCAATTTGCCACTAGTGGAAAGATCAGACCAAATGTCAATTGTATGTTCTCAGCTCCCTATCAAACTTTATCAGGAAGAATTTCATGACCTGTTCATTTATTAATTGGCTCTCCCTCTACAAACTAGACTAAAATTTTATTAGTCTTTATAGTCTTAAAATCTACCATATTTATCAATATAAATGTTAATGAATAGATGGATAGATGAAATAATCATAAATAAAACTTTAAAGAATAACAAGAGTGAAAAATAATATCTGTGAGAAGAGTTTATAAGTAAAATATAATTTCTTCACATTGTTAACTTTAGGAAAACAAAAGGACCACTAAAAAAAAAAAGGAAAGTTCCCTGAGTTAGAAAAATTTCATTTTTGAATAGTTTTTGAATAATCTTTCAAATATATTCTCATTTAATGATAGTATGAAATAAAATTACCATGCATTTTGAGGTAAATATCATTTATGGCTTAATATATTTTAATTTGGAAATATGCCCATTTTCCACTTGGAAAACTTAAATTTTATCTATTACTGTCTATATGGCATTAAAATGAATAGATTTTAGAACTAAATATTTTATGTTGAGGGTGCTTAAAATGTTTAATACTATTTGAATGATTTTAAAAAATATATATCACTCAAATTAATTGGATTTATGTTATTTTCATAAAATCTTTTTATTTTACAGACCAACACAAATCATGGTACTTTCAGTGGCCTCACTGGGTTGCAAAATAGCATAAATAAATAAACTGAGGTCTACATATGATGAAATATTGAGATGGACAAAAGATATATGCAAAATATTTTTCCTAAAGTACAAATGAAGATAATTAAGCCTTTCTACAAAATTATTTTTCTTGACAAATTTGTTAATTCACAAATAAAGATAAACATGAATAGGAAAAGTTCTAGAAGATATTTCATATTTTACTGCATTTTTGGTTTTATGAATTATTAAATAAACCACTTTCTTCTTCCACTGAATATCTTGGCACCTAAGCTTTAGATATATTGATTGGCTCCAGACTGTACATAAAGACATAATTTGTGAGTAAAGAAATGAGATTATAGAGTCAAACTTTACAAACTAAATGAGTTCTTACTTTTAGATTATGAATTACAGAGTCAAAGAGAAGTTTTCCTTGAAGTACTCCATTAATGAGTCTTAACATCAAAAAATATTAGACTTTCCTCATTTGATATATCTTCCATATAATTTAAAATATATTTATAATACTTCTAACAACTGAATCATATCATTTCCCTACTTGAGCATCCATTTTTATATCTATGAGAGCATCTCATTTCTTCAAGAAAAATCCTAAATCCTCAATGCTACAGTCCATGCCTTTCACAATCTGTTGCCTTTCCATTCTTCCAAGCTCAACTCTTGACAGTGTACTTGCTGACTGACTTATTGGCCACAGCTGGTCTTTAAACATATGCTACTTTCACACCTCCATTTCTGACTCTTCTAGTTGATTTACTGTGATATAATTGATAAACATATTTTCTTGAACTCATCATTGTTCCCTCAGAATGAATAATTATGAAGTCTGTTTCATACCACTGACTATATACTTCTCTTTTCTCAACCATCACAATCATATATATTAAAGTAAATATGTATGTACATATATGTTTCATTCCATCATGTTTGCATCCCTCTAAACCTAAAAGTGTCTTCTACTTTGCAAACGTGCCTTCTACTCCTACTTATAAATAATTATAACTAAATAAAATCATCAAAAGGAAAAAAACACTGGACATATTCAGGAGATCTGCAGTCTAATTCTTGACTTTCTCCCCTTAAAGGTATTTCATTATGGCATAGCTAAGGTACTGGTGTAGAATGAGACAAATCTGAGCCAAAAACAGTGTTCAAATTAAAATCATCTTCATGACTTATGAATATATTGTCTTGGTTATATTATTTAATCTTGTGTATGTCTAGTTACTTGCCTGAAAAATAAGGAGATGTGAAGAAATTCTGAGTTAATGATGTAGATTAACAACAAATAGGCCCACATGAATTATATAGAAAAGAGTAGAAGCACAATAAATATTACAATAGTTCACATATTTTTACCCTTATAGTCTTAAAAAAGTTGTTTTATTTTATTTATGGCAGTTAATTCATTTTTGTCTTCTTTATTTTTTGTTTCATAAATTACTTTATTGTTGTTCAATTACAGTTGTCTGTATTTTCTCCCCACCACTCCCCCCCCACCCCAGCCAAACCCACCTACCTCTGTTGCTTCCACCCTCTCCCTTGGTTTTGTCCATGTGTTCTTTATAGTACACATAAAACATATAGTTCTTTTCAGTTCCTGAAAACTCTTATCCCCATGTCCCCCCTCCCCTCTGGCTATTGTTAGATTGTTCTTAAGTTCAATGTCTCTGGTTATATTTTATTTGCTCTTTTCTTTTGTTGATTATGTTCCACTTAAAAGTGAGATCATATGGTATTTGTCCTTCACAAAGTTAATTCAGTTTAAAGGAAGATTTTGAAATGATATTTAAATTTCTACTCATCATTAATATTCTAATCCAATAATGATTTCATAGTGTTCAGTAGCATTAGTCTGTATATGTGCAACTCATAGATCTGAAACTGTACTATGTAATATACAAACAGATAAATTAATAATATTTCATGGACATCATAACTTTGCAACATTGCTTTGTTTAAACAATATGAATTCTATTATCCTATGTTTTTGTTGTAAGTGAATTTGGAGCAAAAGTTCTTCCCTGACTGATCTACAAGGTTGCTATGGGATAACATGATAACACATATATGAACATTTGTAAAATAAATTAAGGTGTTAAATAAGTATGAAGCACTTTAAAAGCTTACATGTATGGTTTCCATGATGCTTTTATTACCTAGATACTTACCAAAGTCTGACAAGTGCTTATACTACAACATATCATATTCATTTATAGTTGAGAAACCTGAGACTTAAAAGTACAGGTGGCTTGCAAAAGGCCTTTGGCCAAAAGGAGCAAAATTCTGAATCAAACACAGATTTTCTCACTATGGATTCAGGTACCTTTTTCTCTTTCTGAAATATTTTCACAAGTTATATTTGCATCGATATTACTATGAGGACATATGAAATAAATCCATATAACTATATGGAGTCTTCCAATCTACAAAAAAATTAGCTACAACTAAAATACCAAGAAGACTTTAAAATAGGGGTCCTAAAAAATGGAATTATCTTCTGAAGGGTGGATTCCTTGTAGTACAGGCTTCCCCCACTAGGTGAATGTTGTAGGAACCCATCTGTATCAGTGTACCAAATGGCATTGTTGTGAGAGGTTGCTTTTGGCTTCAGTGGATTATTTTTGAAGACTCTTTCAACACATTTGCCTATTTTATAGTGGGTGATTTATGAGCAGAGTTGACCATACCATGCTGAATGTTCAGCAGTTTTTCACTGAAAATGGCATGAGCCCTGTGCTCCATCCTCCCTATTCACCCGATTTTGCCCCAAGTGACTTTTTTGTTGTTTCCCTTGATGAAAAAAGTCTTTTGCAACTTGCTTTTGAAGTTCGATATAGCTAGTGGGAGGGGGAGGTGAGGGTGTGGAGGAATTGAACAAAAAGGAAAAAAAGAGTCATGGACATGACAACAGTGTGATGATTGCTGGGAGAAGGAAAGTATAAGGGAGCAAAATGGTAATAGAAACAGTACAATAAAAATTAAATAAATAAATACCAACATTTATTAATCAAACTCTTTCATTTTGGGTATTTAATTTTTTATTTAAATATAAGTAATTTTTCTTTCCTTTTTATTGTTGATTTTATTACCATTGTCCTCATTTCTTTTTTTTCTTTTGCACCCCTCCTCCCAGCTCACCCCTCTAGCCCTCTCTCAGTTGTCCAGGTCCATGAGTCATTCATACATGTTCTTTGACTACTCCCATCTCCTTCCTTCTACCATTTCCCCCTCCCTGCTCCTCTCCTACAGTTATCAGTCTGTTCCATTTTTCCATGTCTCTGGTTCTATTTTTCTCATTAGTTTATTTTGTTCATTAGATTCCAGTTGTAAGTGAGTTCATGTGATATCTGTCTTTTACCAGCTACCTTCACTTAGCATAACATTCTCCAGTTCCATCCATGCTTTTGCAAAAGATAGGACTTTCTCCTTTCTTTTTGCTGCATAGTAGTATTTCTTTCCTGATGAACACTTAATTGTTTTTCTCTTATACATTTATGTATTTATTTATTTGTTCTCCCAAGCCATTAACACAGTTGTTAATTTCTTCTGGTATTGCATTTTAAAAGTGGGTTGCAGAAGGATAACTGCTTGCATAACATGCCATTACTTCACTTACTATCATATATTTTGTATTGATACATGCTTATGTGGTAAATGCATACAATTATGGTCATGAAATATATTTGCCAAGTTTTTTCTGGGGAAAGGGGGAGGGAAATAAATTTGTTGAGGGGTAAAAAGAAGGTTTCAATGATATCTATCACATTTTATGTGATAATTATAAAAATAAAAATCTGAAGCAAAAAAGAAAAAGAAAAATTACTCAAAGGGAAACATTTTGCTAATGTGGAAGAGGTGGAATAAAAACAGCAGAAGCACTAAAAGATACCAAAATCGATGAATTCAAAAACTGTTCTGAGAAGTGGAAAAAAAGTCTCAATAGGTGTATGACACCAAATGGAAAGTATTTTGAAGATGACCAAAGACTAAACATATAAGTGTAAATACACATTTTTATAAATAAATTCTGAAATTTTTGGTCTCCCCTTGTATTAAGACATCAACAGATAAATTATTAATAATAAAATAGTATAAAGATGAATTTATATACCAAATTTCTTATGTAGAATTTTTACCATTGCTGCCTAAATTTATTTTACAAAAATGCCTGTAGAAGCAGTATAGGTTAAGAGACACATAAAAAAAATCATCCTTACAATCTGCCTTCCAAAATAAATTAAAAGATGGACCTCAAAATCTTATTGGATTTTTAAGAACACATACTTAAAATTTGTTGTTGAATATCTATTTTAACATTTGAATTTTTTTGTTTTTTTAAAGATTTTATTTATTTTCAGAGAGAAGGGAAGAAAGGGAGAAAGAGATGGAAAGAAACATTAATAAGCAAGAGAAACATCAGTTGGTTGCCTCTCCCACTTCCCCAACCAGGGACCTGGCCCTCAACCTAGTTATGTGTCCTGACCAGCAATGGAATCAGATACCTTTTGGTTCAGAGGCTGGTGCTCAATCAGCTGAGCCACACCAGCCAGGGAAATTGAATAAAAAATAAGTTTTTCTTTGGCCATGTCCAGATGATTTGACTTTTTTTTAGTGTAACTTCAAAATCACTTCTTCATTATTTACTACTAACCTATTGATGAACAGAATAGTTATCATATCTTAATTATCCTGAAGATATCACAAAACATGACTGAGCATTTAGAAATATAGCACTTTAGACAACATATTAACAAATTATTCATATATTTAACCATATTTATGTTGCTATATCAATTAGTTCATTGTAATTCCTGTCTTCTTATATTATTAATTTCATATAACATTCTTCAATGGATACCCATTTCTTAGCTGAAAAAATATTAAGACTTGTACCTTTCTACTAAGTCTTGAAGTTTATGTTAACTTTTTAAAATTTCAAAGATATTAGTCATTTTGTAAGATTAAAATTTCACTAGTAAAAGACTAATGTTTTTTATTTATTCATTCTATAAATGTTTAATGAGTACCTACCATGTATCAGATATAGTTTTCTAACACTATATGCTATTTACTAAGGATATGTAAATATAATACATCCTCAACTGGAATATGTCATCATACATAATTACCTCTGATACTGCACAATAGCTTTCAACATCATTTGTGCTATTGCTATTTTCTAGAAGTATCATTTCTTTTCTCCATAAGAAAGATAATAGATTTTATGTGATCTTTCAACCTTATCTGTTGTAAAAATTTGAGGATGAACAATAATACATTAGCAACTGAAGCCAAATATGTCATCAATATTGATTTTGTTCTTAAAATATGCAAAGGACTTTGTCTATTCCATTGATTTATTAGCTGACTGTGTTTTACTTAAAAAACTACAATTGATTTTTAGGTCTGTGGTTTGCTTAGAGGCAAAGTGCTAAAATTAATATTTCAGAAAGAAGAAGAGATGTACATGGGAAGAAGAAAAGTTTATGAAGGTCAATGTCTTCCAGAATAATTCCAGAATAATTATTTTGCCATTCTGAAAGTCATCAGAAGATTCCAGAGCTGGAAATTGTGTTCCAAAGTACATAACAACAATCCATTAAATAGAAAGACACTTTCTTTCACATCTGGAGCTATACATTTCTTATTTTCATTATAAATGTTTTTATGATTGTGTGTGCTTATTTGTTTATTTTTGGTAGATGCTGGAGTAGCAAGTATCAGTATCACTCTAGGAATTTAAGATATGTTTACCAAGTCAATGTTCTCTAGCATATTTCTTTTCAGGAATATAAAAGAGAAGGTCTTTTTCTTTTCTTTATCCCACTAATGTTGGATATAAATATGAATGAGAATCAAGTTAGTGCTAGACATAATTCCTTACATCTAAACCCTTTCTTCATGCTCAACACTCAACCTAGAATCAGTGACTTCCAAAAAGTCCTGTGAAAATCATTGCATTTCCTAGGTCTGGAGTTGGCCCATAAAGCATTAACATAATCACAGGTCTTATCCTTAGTTAAATATCAAGATTCCCTAAATTCCTGGGAGACAATTGTGTAAAGGATACAATCAAGTGATATATTAGTGGAAAAAATGACCTTTTCTCAAAAAGTATTGCAAAACTTACTTTGAGCACAAATAATTTGATAATCTATACCTCACACTGCTAGGGAATAGTTCAAGGAATACAAATAATTATAATAAATATTATGTGTATGGGGAAAATGTAATCTATACTGTATAGTAATATGCAAAGTAATTTTGTAATCTTGATGTTAAGGGAGATTGTTTATTCAATATGCACTCACTCAGTTACAGACCTTTGCTTCCCATAGGAGTTATTTAGGTAGAATTTATTCCTAAGGACAGGAAACAGGCTATGTACCTCCTATACATGAAGACCCAAGGAATTTATACCATTACAATGCACTCTGAAGAAAGTAATGAGCCATTAAAAGATTCAATTTATACAATGTATAAAGTGGCTGTGTAGAACAATAATCACAGAAATATGAATATAGTTTATGATAAATTATATAAGCTCTTTATGACAGAACCCATTACAATATTAACCTGAAATCAATTTTATTAGAAAATCTATCCTTTCTAATATTATTAATAATAACAAAAATGTACCACACAAAGGCAAGTTGATTATTTTAATGTTGAGTATGTGTGTCTACATTTCTCATATAAACTCAAGCAGTAGTGAAGATAACTTATTTCATAAATATCTGTAGTGGAAATATGCAACATAATTTTAATATCAAGATACTGGCTCTTGATTGCTTGAAAACTCCAACAGAAAATGATTTTGTGGTATATTTGTGTTTTTAAATTAAAGTTGTTTAATGAAACTTTGAATTTCTTAGAATAATCATTGACCTTAGATTTTTTTATATCATAGAATCTATGCACTTAAATAAAATAAAAGGAAGAACTTCAGAATTATGTACTCAGGAGAAAAATATTTACGTAAAACTTGTGGGCATTTATAGATTTATTTAAAAAGAGAAGACAAGAAAGGGAATTAACATTTTCAAGGCAGTTATTGTTAAACTATAAAAATGTAACTAGGCAAAGTATATTATATAAACCTATGGTAAAGTAATATACCTCTAATTTTCTAAGTATATTTTATTGATTATGCTATTACAGTTGTCCCAATTCCTCCCCCTTTGTTACCTTCCACCCAGTTCCTCCTTCCTTCCAGCGATCCCTCACCTTAGTTCATGTCCAGGAGATGTGCATGTAAGTTCTTTGGCTTCTCCATTGCATATACTCTTCTTCACATCCCTCTTTCTATTTTGTACCCACCAATTATGCTTCTACATCCCTATACCTTTTCTCCCATTCTCCCCCTTCCCCCTCCCAGCTGGTAACCCTCCAAATGATCTCCATATCTATGATTCTATACCTGTCTAGTTGTTTGTTTAGTTGAGTTTATTGTCATTTTAATTTTCATAGTTTTGATCTTCTTTTTCTTAAATAAGTCCCAGTAACACTTCATATAATAAGCTCTTGGTGGTGATGAACTCCTTCAGCTTTACCTTGTCTGGGAAAACTTTACCTGCCCTCCCATTCTAAATGATAACTTTGCAGATAGAATAATCTTGGTTGTAGGTCTTGCTTTTCATCAGTTTGAATACTTCTTGCCAGTCCCATCTTGCTTGCAAAGTTTCTTTTAAGAAATCAGCTGATTGTTTAATGGGACCTCCTTTGTGGGTAACTCTCTGCCTTCCTCTTGCTGCTTTTAAGATTCTCTCCTTATCTTTAATCTTGGGTAATTATGATGTATCTTGGTATGTTTTTCCTTGGGTCCAATTTCTTTCTGACTCTCTGAGGTTCCTGGACTTCCTGGAAGTCTACTTCCTTTGCCAGATTAGGGAAATTCTCCTTCATTATTTTTTCAAATAAGTTTTCAGTTTCTTGCTGTTCCTTTTCTCTTTCTGGCATCCCTATGATTCCAATGTTGGCCCTTTTGGAGATGTCCCAGAGCCTTCTTAAATTCTCCTCATTTTTTTTGAATTCTTACTTCTTCATTTTGTTCTGTTTCAATGCTCTTTTTTTTCTTAAGTTACAAATCATTCATTTGAATACAGTCTTCCTTCCCTTCACTGTTGGTTTCCTGTGGATTTTTCTTTATTTTCCTTATTAGAACCTTCATTTCTTCCCTTATGCTTTTGCAGGACTCAGTGAGATCTTTGAGTATTCTGACCATCAGTGTTTTGAACTCTGAATCTGTTAGGCTGGCTATCTCCACACCACTTAGCTCTTTTCCTAGGGCTCTGTTCTGTTCCTTCATTTAGGCCATATTTCTTTATCTCCTGATTTTGGCAGCCTCCCTCTGTCTGTGTACTAGCTAGATCTGCTTTGATTTCAATTTAGCACAACTATTAAATCATATAGGGCAGAAGTTTGAGTATTTGCCAAGGTGGAGCAAACTGTGGCTCCATGTGTGGGGAGGTTTTGAAGAGGGGTCAGTGTTGGCTGACTTCTGTGAGTTTGCCTGGCCTTTGCCCCATTTCTAGTCACTTCACATACTTCCTGTATGTGACTGGCATACCTTCAGTTGCTGTCCTGGTTGTGGTTCCAAGGGTGAGTGGGTTTGCATATGTACCACCAGTTTCTTCCACTGCCCCAGCCCCTGCTGGGTTTATAGCCAGAATTTAGGCAGCTTTATATTTCCTGACACTAGAATCATGGGCTGCAGGGTCTGGCCTGAGGCTGGCCTCGCTTGCTCACAAGGTGTTCCCCTGATTTTTATCCATCGCATATGAATGTGGAGCTGTTCATTCTACCTTGCTTTCTCTCCACCTCTCCATCCCCAGCTTGCTGGCACCACACTGATTTCTATCCTCCCAGACTCCCCATATCCATCCCTCCTACCCAACTGGATTAATATGGTTTCTTTAAATGCTTGGTTGTCAGACATCTGTACAGTTCTGGGGGGCGGTTCTGGGTGATTTTCTGGCATTTATGGGTGTTTTTCATTTTTAAGTTAGCTGTGTTCCTTCTTATGGTTGTGCAATGAGGCAAGGTATGTCTACCTATACTTCCATCTTGACCAGAAGCTCCAATATTTTTGTAATTTTCATGTTAAGAAGAAACATTTTCTGTCAATGTACAAAAGAGATAATGGTCAGATGCCGTTGAAAAACACTACAACTACTTATTTTATTTTAATTCACTTCATTTTTTATGTTGTTTTTACTTCCAGCAGAAAAGGATATTTGCATATCCAAATGCCTAGGAACTAATGAACAAGTTACAGACACATATAGGAAGATAAATAAGCATTCTTGGGACATAACTTGAGAATATAGCCAAATTTTAATTGATTAAAAAGTGGTCATTGTGTCTGTTTCATATTATAATGAAATAGGCAGTATATATATTAGTTATTTTCCTAGCAAAAAATACTGAAAAATATAATATTTATGGAAATCCATGACAACAGAAATGCATGAATATTAATTCTAACTTTTTACTATGTTGCAATTGCTGAACTTACATAATTTCATCTAAATATACCAAAGGATATTAGTATTTCTTTATATTTATGAGAAGGTACATCTAGATGATCTCCAAGTATCCTTGGAGTTATTGAATTTTATGCTCACTAATTAAGGTAATAAACAAATAGGATCATACATTGACAGTATTGTGTTTTGAAGCATATTGCTTCTCTTTATTCTCAAAATGGAGTCATTCTGTACTCTTCTGAATTTATTCAACATTATCACTGAATTTACTTGTTGAAATAAGAAACAGTGAAAGCATAAAAACTTACTGAGTGTTAAATCTAAAATATTTTAGATAATATTCTTATTCAGGAAATGTCAACAATGTATTAAACATGAGCAGACAAAAAGGTTTGTAACTGAAGACACGTTTCTACACATGAGCCACAGTAAGTTATATGTTACCTATAACATCTCCAAGTTGGCAACTTCCCTCAAGCAGTGAGTACATGAGTGTTGGATGAAAAAAGGGCAAAGTATTTGAGGGAATAAAAGTGACAAATTGGAAACCAATGCTTAAGGAAATAATTCTATTATTCCTTTTCATTATTTCTAGATAATGATAATATTTCTAGTAGTCAGCCAGAAAAGTCAGGAGCTGTCTGCTCTTTAATATATAAGCATATTATTACATGAAAATAATATTGTCTCGGTTGAAATCCTTTAACAATATAAACAATAACAAAACAATAAACTAATAATAAAATTGAAGGGAGTTCTCAAACTTCCCCTTAGGGAAAAAAGTGTATCAGTTTTGAGTAAATAAAGATAATCACTAAGGTTTAGTTGTCAAAGAATAAAGATTTTAAAGTTTGTTTTGTCATTTTTCTGCAAAAATGAGAACTCAGTTTTGGGCAATAACTTACTAGATCTTCTATTTTCTACTTCTGGTCCTAAAGAGAGAAGTGTGTTATTCTTCAACTTGTATTCATCTAACAGGAGGTTTCGGGGTGGGGATGAATAAAAACATAAATACATAGATGACTCAGATAGAGACCTTTTTTGTTTTTTTTTCTGTCTTCCTGTCGTTCACAGACAGAGTAGATACCAACGGGGCAACTTCCCTCCCTGGGTGCAGAAAAAAGCAATATATTGGCAAGGAAGCATTGACCACAATGACAGGCATAGAAATAGAACTATATATTTTTCCATTCATTCTTTTTGATTTATTAAGAACCTCTATAATGGTTTGGAGCACAGCACCTTTTTTATAGGTTTCATAAAGTTATACCATAAAGTTGTAATAATAATGTTTTAAAAATTCCGTTTAATTCTGACTGCTGTGGCTCAGTGGATTGAGTACCAGCATTTGAATGAAAGGGTCACTGGTTAGATTCCAAGTCTAGGGCACATACCTGGGTTGCAGGCCAGGTCCCCAGTAGGGGGAATGTGAGAGGCAACTGTACATTGATGCTTCTCTCCCCCTTCCTCTCTCTAAAAATAAATTCATAAAATCCTTTTTAAAATTCCTCTTAAAATCCCTTTAAATATTAATAATTGCTAGATATTATGATACATAAAATCATTAATGATCATTCTAAACCTAATGATAAAATAAAGCACTTTCCAAGTCCATGGTCCTATGAGCATATCATGTTATTTCATTGGAGTTGAGAGAGGATAAAACAGATCAATTTGAACAGAAAACACTTTGTAAAATATAAAAGGTAATGCAAATATTTATTTGTGTTATTTATTCATTGTTTGTATTACTTCTTCCTTAATCATTCTTTGATAAAAACATAAAGAGGACATCACTGGGAAACAAGTGAAATACCAGGGCAAAGAACCCAGTGACCTGTGACGTCTGTCTGCTCACTTTCCCAGCTAGTAACCAGTTTGATGATAGGTTCTTTCTTTACATAATAATCAATACTGAATTTTTACATAGGATATTACTAGTCAGAGATTACAATCAGAATATGGATATCCTTGGAAAATTCACAGTAATGGCTGAGTTGCAAGCTATTAATGTTGCCCAAGGCATTGTATTTAACTTAAAGTGGGTAGATGTCTCTCAGGAACTTTATTAGCTATTGGGAACAGTAGAATAATAATAGCACTCTATAATTTTATGTCTTAAAAACAAAGCATGCAACTGTCAGTTCCAGCAAGATTCTTTCCAGAGTGTGGAGAATCTAACTGTAGCCTAAACATTCAGGTGCAGTGTCTTGTTCTTCTGGTGGCTAGTAATCAGGAGCACAGAGAGACCAAATAAATACAACAAGTTATTTCCAACCCAATGGAAATAACTGGGTAAAGGAGGCATAATTACATTCTTGGAGTCTATATACACAAAAATGTTAACAGCTAAGTAGAACCTTAACTCTTAATTTGGCACCAGGGACAAATAAAAATGTTTATCAAATTTGCCCTTGAGGATGTAGTTTTTAGGTGGGTACTAAATAGATGTTGCATTCATTTATTTAAATATTCCTGCATCAGTAGGTCTTCAACCATAATAAATTCTAAAATTGCACAAAATTTAAAATCTAATTTTTTTTACCTCTTTATACTATTTAAATTGGGTGGGGGGAGGTCTTGAGTCAGACAAAAATGTGGTTATTCCAAGAGACTTTATTAAGGGCCTTAAACATATAAATTATTTATCAAAATCCTTATCAACGTCCTCAAAAAGCTAAATCATATATTTTTCTTATTTGCTGATTAAGAAATGGAGCTAGCCCAACCCATCTATGTAGGAAACTTAGTTGTCAAGGGTTAGGTCAGTTAAGTTGTATAGTAATTTATTAGATACCTAGTAACTTATCACAGCCTGAAACAACAGGCTGTTTGTTATTTCCTCACAGTTCTGGGAGCTGAAGTCCAAGATGTAGGTGTCAACAGATTTGGTTATTCTGAAGCTTGTCTTCTTGGCTTGCAGATGGCCAGCTTCTTGCTGTGTCCTCACATGGTCTTTGCCCTGTGTGTGCATATCCCTGGTGTCTCACTATGCATCTTAATCTCTTCTTCCTATAGAATCACCAGTCATGTTGGGTTAGAACCCATCCTGACAGCCTCATTTTAACTTAATTACCTTTTAAAGGCCTTACCTCCAAATCAACCACATTCTAAGGTAGTGAAACTTAGGACTTCAACATATAAATCTGTGGAGACACAATTCAGTCTATGATAGTTTGTAAGAAAAAATGGCCACTTCAATGAAAGGAATGTCAGAGACTATAAAAAGGTTTTTGGTATGTCTCTGATTTATTTCTGTGTTTATTACTCTGAATAAACTTTTTTTTTTTTTGCTAATGACTGGATTGAATATCAACCCACCCAAGAAATAAATCTTCTTGGAAAATAAATTTAGGAATTGTGAAAAATATCATATTGAAAAAACAAAAATTTTAATGTCCTTATTGACTCAACCAAATGGAAACATCTCACAGTCTGGCATAATGTTATATTTTTAAATAGAAATAAAAAGTCAGGACCACAGTATGCATTTAAAACTTGGAGAAGAGTCATCATCATACTGTCCATCACCATATATACATCCAATGAAAACCCTCAAAAGTTCTTAAAGATGAACATATTCATTCTGGAATCCTTCTTGTGAAAGGGACTCTCTAGCTTGTGAAATGCAGTCATTTTCTTTGAATCTGGCAACATCTCCAATAAAATATACAGATACATATGGTCTGGAAATAGCTCTTATTATTTTCCTTATATTTCCAAAATGAAGCCAATTTGGAAAGTGATAAATAACAGACATTATGAGCAATTTAAGTTATTTTTGTCTTTATATATATACTAGTTTTATTTGGTTTCTTTCTTTATTATTTCATCAGATACCACACGTCAATAAGTTATTCACCTATTTCTAAAATTATGTCATGATTCTTTATAAAAGCAAAAGAACCCAATGCCTTGCCAAGTATACAAAAACTATAATTTGAGGAGATACTCATATCCAGAATGTGTTTTGAGTAGAATTTTATATTACAAATACATAATGAACATTAACCTTCAAATACAATTATGCTTCTAGATTAAGAAATGTTTTCCCAAATTAAATGAAGAGAGGTTGGTTTAGTTAGGCTTATCCAGAAATCTCTGACAACACACATATATTATTAAGTACATGCTAGAGACAGTGTGTGCATAATTCTTAGTTGTAGCCTGTCCAGATGGCTGATTCAGTTATGAATCTGATTACCCAGATTCAGATTCTATCTGAAAGTAACTAGAGTCAGTATGAAACTCTGTGATTATGGGTCTTTGTGATAAGGAACATAGTCTTTGATAATTCTCATCAGTAATTCTGTTTTTCTCCCACTTTGTTCCTATAGAGTTTGCAATTTATTTTTTATTTTTATTATCATTTCCTTTGTTATGTTTTAAATTATTTTATTGCTGTTCAAGTACAGTTGTCTGCATTTACCCCCTACCTCTCCCCCAAACCCAGCCATCCCCACCTCCCTCCCCTGATTCCACTCCTCACCCCAGTTTTGTCCATGTGTCCTTTTTAGTTGTTCCTGAAAAGCCTTCACCCTTCCCCCACCACCTCCTCTCTGGTTACTGTCAGATTGTTCTTAATTTCAGTGTATCTGGTTATATTTTGTTTGTTTTTTTTTGTTTTGTTGATTAGATTCCACTTAAAGGTGAGATCATATGATATTTGTCCCTCACTGCTTGGCTTATTTCACTTAGCATAATTCTTTCCAGTTCCATCCATGCTGTCACAAAGGGTAGGAGCTTCTCCTTTCTTTCTGCTGTGTAGTATTCCATTATGTAAATGTACCACAGTTTTTTGATCTGCTTATTTACTGAGGGGCACTTAAATTACTTCCACAGTACATGGCTATTGTAAACTTTGCTGCTATGAACACTGGGGGGCACAGGTTCTTTTGAATTGGTGTTTCAGGGTATAATCTCAGCAGTGGAATTGCCAGTTCAAAAAGCAGTTCCATGTTAAGTTTCCTAAGGAAATTCCATACTGTTTTCCACAGTGGCTGCACCAGTCTGCATTCCCACCAACAGGATAGTAATTCTGTTTTAATCTTGAATTGACACTATCCTAATCCTAATCATATTCAATAATAACTTCATTTTCAATATTTTTGCTCTGTATATACTAACAGCTTTTGCTGAGATAAATCAGATAAGCAATCTTTAGTGGCACTTATAAAGTCTCTTTTATAATCTTTTTACTTATTTTCATTTGTTTATGATAATATCTACTTCATCATTTTTTCTTTCAAAAATTGAGAACATAGTTTAGGTTTAAGAAAAGAGTGGTGAATACAATCTGTTCCCTACATAAAGAAGGTCAGAATGTTTCCCCACCTCAGAATCCAAAAATCTAGTACTACTTAAAATAAGAATTTTCTTTCTCACTCAAAACGAATGTCTTGAAACCAAGTCAACCCAGTGACAATTTGACTACATTGCTCTAAACCACAGAAATATGTAAGTCAGGGAACCACAAGCCAGCTTTCCTCTGGCAGGCACGAGATAGCTATTTCAAACTGATCCAATAAAAATGTGGCATCAACTATGCTTTTGAGCAAATAAATATAATGGGAGAGATTACTGTCTTGGACATTATATAGAGTAACTTTGTTTTTTCCACATATCATTTTTGTATTTATTTGTAATAAATTACATACAGAAAACAGTACATGTCATAAATTTGCATCTTCATGAGTGCTCATAAAGTGAATTCAACTCTATAACCATCCCCAGTATAGAACAAGAATATGTCCAATACTCATGTTCCTTTAGTACCCTCTTCCAGTCCCTATCCCTTCTCCTGATGTTTACCAGAAGAGAGTGGTTTTGATTTTTTTTTTGTAAGTCAATCATATAATATGTGAGAGTTTTGTGTCTGATTCATTCATATTGGTATAGACAGTTGTAGATTGTGTATTTGCATCGTCCTCTAGAATTCCATGGTACAAATACACCATTATACTCATGATGGGCATTTGGGCATTTGCCAGTTTGTTGTCATCACAAATATTGCCACTGTAAACATTTTAGTATGTTTCTTTGATGCACATATGTATACATTTTATGGGTTTATATATAGGAGTGGAATTGCTGGAAGGCATATTTTATCAGATATCACCAGATTTTTCCAAAGTGGTTCAAAAGAGTTGTTGGTAATTAATATTGTAAACAGCAGTGCTCAAGTTTTCTACAATCTTATCAACTTTTCTAATTATTTTATGCCTTTTTGTTTTTGTTTATTGTTGTTTTTTTCCTTAAGCCATATGGTAGTGCATAATAATATCACATGATTCTACTTTACATTTCCTTGATGAGTAAGGATATGTTTTACCTAATACCTCCCCCTTCTCCCTTCCTTCAGGCCCTGGGAATTGACAGTCTATGAGTTTGACTATTTTAGATTCCTCACATAACTAACAGCATGTAGAATTTGTCTTTCTGTATCTGGTTTATTTCACTTAATGCTAGTTTCTCCAGGTCCACCCATGTTGTCACAAATGGCAGGATTTCCTTTTCTTCTGAAGGCTGAATATTATTCCAGTATGTGAATGTACCATAATTTGATGGGCAAGTTTATGACATAGACTGTGGTGATGGTTTCATGAATGTATATTTATCTCCAAACTCATCAAGTTATATACATTAAACTTTCTTTTACAGTAAGTAATTTTGAGTTTCCAATGAAGAAGACTTTGCCAACTTTGGAATTGGAATATGCTTCACATTTCTCTCTTTTAGGGCTTACCTTTCACATTAATATCTTTATGCTATCTGGAAATTACTTTTGCATGTGCTTGGGATCCATCTGATTGACTCAGTAACATTCATATGAAACACCTTATTATCTCTACTTCATTGTGTCTTAGATAAAACACAGGCACATATTTATAAATATTTTATATGAATAAGTTTTATCTTCTCTATCTATTCTATGTCATATATAATTTTTCTACTCATGGCTTAATTATTACAGATATATAATTTTTAACACTTAAAGAGTACATAGCACAGCTTTGTTTTTTTCTTCATGATTTCTATAACCATTCTTGGCTTTTTGCATTTGCATATAAATTTTAGACTCAATCTATTGTTTTGCTTTATAAAATACACATTTTAATTTGATTTATTTGATGCCACCTATTAATATCTTCAATAAATTATGCAGGTACTTAATAAAGTTATTTCTATAGTCTCAAAAAAGTTTTTACTATTTTTATAATACATATAATATAAATACAGTCTTGTGCCACTTAACAGAGATAATGTATGAGAATTGTACCAATAGGCAGTTTCATAGTTGTGTGAACATCATAGTGTGGATTTGTACAAACCAAGATGGGATAGCCTACCACCATAATTTTATGTGTGATACTGTGATATGACTGGCAGTGCAGTAGGTTTACACCAGAATCACCACAAACATGTGAGTAATGCATTGTGCTACAGTGTTAGGATGGCTGTGAGATCCCTAGACAATAGGAATTTTTCCGCTCCATTATAATCTATGGGAACATTATCTTATATGTGGTATGTTATTGACCTCAATATAGTTAAGAAGTGCATGATATATGAGCAGTGCATGAAGATATTGTATTAATAATACCTTCAGACTGGAAATATCCCTAATACACATAATCAGGTGAGTTGGAAAACAAATAATAGGATGAGAGATCACTCAGCAATAAAAACATTAACTGCTGATGCACATAACATGCACAAATCTCAAAATAATTGTGTTGAGTAAAAGAAGTGAAAAATAATGCATATTGAATTATTTCATTTGCATATTATAAAACTTGAGAAAATACAAACTAATCTACAATAGAAGAATGCAGATCATTGTGGCTGCCTGAGGATGCCTGGGTGGCAGAGGTGATTTCAAGAAGGAGAGTTACAAAGGGACATGAGAAAGCTATTGAGGTAATGGATATGCTCATTATATACTATAGAGATACGTATTTCAGATTTCTGTGATTTCCCATTAAAGTGGATAATACATTTATAGTACATTAGCAATCTACTTATCAGGGGGCATAGACTAATTAGTCCATTTTATAGCCAGCCATATGGTATGGCTAATGTTGATGCTGCTCTGTCAGGGTGGATTGATTATGATTGGGATGGGACTATCTTTCTTGTCCTTTTATTTGAAACAAATATAAAAATGAATGTTGTGTAAATGCCCCCAAAAATAAATGCTTGAGGGGTTTTTTTGTCCAATATTACTAGGCAAATGAAGGCAATTATTTTACATCACTTTTCAGACTTATTTTAAAAATTGGTTGTATATCCCCATCAGTTATTAAAATGAAATCATAATTGTGTTAATTTTTGTATTTTCTAATACATCAGTGATATCATATTTTTATATTGACATATAGTTGCATGCTAATTTATGGTGAATAATCAAAGTAAATGTGTTCCTTGATTAGTTAAATCCCTGAGAAAATTAAATTACTTGCTGATCAGTATTTAATGTATTCTGGCTGAAAGTGTAATTTAGTTTAAATAAAAGATGTCTTGGCACAGACAAACTTTCTTCTTGTTGCCAGACTAAAATAGTTTTTATGTTTCTGTTCAAATAATTATAGAATAGTAACTTAGTACTGAAACTATTATTAGCATATTTTATATTACAGAAAAATAAAATCCACAGAAAAAAATAAATTTAATTTTTGAAATATACATATCAAATGTTGCAGTTAATCATTGCTCAGCATTAAAGTTGATTTTTTTACTTCAAAAGAGACAAAGTACTGACTATATGTTGATATTTCCTGCTATGCCACAATGACATTAACCTATTTTAAAGATGTAAAAATATTTAATAACTAACAAATATTTATAGTTTATAACTATTTGAATATTATAACTCGAGTCAAATATTATTATAGTTATAATGGTTATTCTCATAACTTTTCCACATTTATTAATTTATTCATGTATTTTTTTCATTTTTTCATTGTTGTTCAATTACAGTTGTCTGCATTTTTCCCCCGTCACTCCCCTCTGCCCTATGTACTCCCCACCTTCTAATTTCACTCCTCCCCACCAAGTTGTCTTTGTCCATTGGTCCTTCATACAAGTTCCTTGATTTTACCCTTCCCCTTCTTTGACCCATTATCCACCTACCCAATTCCCTAAGTCACAATTAGTTGGTTCTTTATTTCTATGTCCCTGGTTCTATTTTACTCACTTGTCTGCTTTGTTGATTAGGTTACAATTATAGGTGTGAACATATGATATTTGTCTTTCACCATGTGGCTTATTTCATTTAGCATAATACTGTCCAGTTCCATCCATGCTGTTGCCAAGACTAGAAGCTTCTTCTTTCTTTCTGCTGCATAACATTCCATTGTCTAAATGTAACACAGTTTTTTGATCCACTCATTTACTGAGGGAAACTTACTCTGTTTCCAGCATTTGGCTATTATAAATAGTACACTATCATGTCATTTGCAAACAATGACAGTTATACTTCCTCATTTCCAATTTGGATGTGATTTATTTCTTTTTCTTGCCTGATTGCTTTGGTTAGATACTATGTTGAATAAAAGTGGTAGAAACTGACACCTTTGTCTTGTTCCTGATCTTAGTAGGGAAGCTTTTCATTTTTGCCTATTGAGTATGATGTTGGCTTTAGGTCTCTCGTATGTGGCCTTTATTATGTTGAGGAATGCTCCCTCTATTCCCACTTTGCTGAGAGTTTGTATCATAAATGGGTGCTGTACATTATCAAATGCTTTTTCGGCATCTATCAATATGATCATGTGATTTTGTATTTCCATTTGTTTAGGTGATGTAATTATGTTTATTGATTTGGGAATATTGTACCAACCTTGCATCCCTGGGATGAATCCCACTTGATCATGGTGTATTATCTTTTTAATGCATTGCTGGAAGGTTTGCTAATATTTTTTGAGGATTTTAATGTCTATGTTCATGAGAGATATTGGCCTGTAGTTTTCTTTTTTTGTTCTGTTTTTATGTGGTTTTGGGATTAGGCTGTGGGCCTCATAAAAAAGAATTTGGAAGTCTTTTCTCTTCTTGGATTTTTTGGAATAGTCTGTGAAGGATAGAGATTATATCTTCCTTAAATATTTTATAAAATTCTCATGTGAAACTGTCCAATCCAGGGGTTTAGTGTGATGGGAGTTTTTTTTTTATTATTATTGCTTCAATTTCACTAGTAGTTATTGGTCTGTTCAGGCTTTCTGCTTCTTCTTTATTCAGTTTTAGAAGGCTATATGTTTCTAGAAATTTGTCTATTTCACCAAGGTTTTCTCATTTTGTGGCATGTAGTTCATAGTAATATCTTGCAAGCCTTTATATTTCTGTGGTGCAAGTTGTAATTTCTCTTCTTTTGTTTCTGATTTTATTTATTTGGTTCTTCACTCTTTTTTTCTTGATGAGTCTGGTGAAAGGCTAGTTGATTTTGTTTATCTTTTCAAAGAAGCAGCTCCTTTGAATAATTCTCTTAATCTCCATATCATTTCATTCTGCACTGATCTTTATCATTCCCTCCCTCTACTCACTCTGGGCTTTGGTTATTTTTGTTCTTCCAGTTCTTGTAGATGTAGGGTTAAGTTGTTTATTTGAAATGTTTCTATATTTTCTAAGTAGGCCTATATTGCTATGAACTTCCCTCTCAGAACTGACTTTGCTGTGTCCCAAAGGTTTTGGACTGCTGTGTGTTCATTTTCATTTCTTTCCAGAAACTTTTTGATTTCTTCCTTGATCTCATTCTTAATCCATTCATTGTTTAATAGCATGATCTTCAGTCTCCATGAATTTGAATGTTTTTGAGTTTTTTCTTGAGATTGGTTTCTAATTTTAAGCCCTAGTGGTCCAAGAAAATGCTTGATGTGATTTCAATTTTCTTGAATTTGTGGAGGCTTATTTTATGTCATATTATGTGTTCTATCTTTGAAAATGTTCTGTGTGCATTTGAAAATAATGCATATTTTGTTTCTTTGGGGTGAAAGTTTATATATATATATAAAATCAGGTGAGTCCATTTCCATTTGATCTAGTGCATGGTTCAGTGCCACAACATCCTTGCTGATTGTTGATATTTTGTTTGGAAGATCTATCTTTGTTAGTGGGGTGTTAAAATCCCCTGCTATAAGTGTGTTGCCATCTATATCTTTCTTGAAGTCCTCCAAGTATTTCCTTATATATTTGGTTGTGTCTATATTGGATGCATAGATGTATACAATGTTAATGTCTTTTTGATGGATTCTTCCCTTGAGTATTATGAATTGTCCTTCTGTGTTTCTTTTTATGGCCTTTGTTTTTAAATCAATTTTGACTGATGTAAGTATTGATAGTCTGGCTTTTTGTTTCCTGTCAGTTTGTTTGGAATTTTTTTTCCAAACACTTCACTTTCACACTGTAAGTCTTTTGTCCTTAGGTGGGTCTCTTGTAGATAGCATATATGTGGGTCATGTTTTATTATCCATTCAGCTAGCTTATGTTTTTGGATTGGAGTGTTTAATCCACTTACATTTAATTTTAGTACAGAAAGGCAATTATTCATTCCCATTTTTTTGTTCTATGCTTGTGTTCCTCTCTCTCTCTCTCAATATACCTTCATATTCTTATAGCAGTCCCTTTAGCATGTCTTGCAATGCTGGTTTGGTGGAGGTGTATTCTTTTAACCTTTTGTCTGAGAAACTCCTGATTTTGCCTTCCATCTTAAATGACAGCCTTGATGGGTAGTGTACTCTTGGCTGCAGGCCTTTGCTTTACATTACTTGGAATATTGCTTACCATTCCCTTCTGGCTTGTTGTTTTTCTACTGAGCCTTATTGGAGCTCCCTTGTATGTTATTATCTGTTTCTCCCTTGATGCTTTTAAGATTCTCTCTTTGTCTTTAATATTTGTCAATTTAATTATGACATGTCTTGGAGTAGGTCTCTTTAGGTTCATCTTCATTGAGACCCTCTGTGCTTCCTGAACTCACATTCCTTTTCTCCTCTCTCATTTAGTGAAGTTTTCTGTCATTATTTTTTCAAACAAGGTTTCTATCCCTTGTTCCTTTTCTTCTCCTGTTATTCCTATCATTCAAATGTTGTTGTGTTTTATGTTGGCCTGAAGTTCCCTTAAGCTATCCTCATACTTTTTTAGTCTTTATTTTATGCTGGTGCTGTATCTGTGTTATTTCTTTCTACCCTGTGTTCCAGCTCACTAATTCTGTCCTCTGCTTCATCCAGCCTGCTTGTGATTCCTTCTAGTGTATTTTTTATTTCAGATATTGCATTCTTCTTTGCTCCCTGGTTCTTGCTTATAGTTTCTATTTCCTTTTTCATGTTGTAGTTCCCACTCAGTGCCTTGTAGTTGTCACTGAGTTCTTTGAGCATCTTTATAATCATTTTTTTCTATATCTGATAGATTGTCTGTCTCTATTTCATTAGTTCTTTTATTAAGGATTCTTCCATTCCTTTCAATTGGAGGTTTATTCTTTGTCTCCCATTTTATATTTCACTTTTTGTTTGTTTCTACATTTCAGTGTTCTCTGCTTTGCTTGCCTGTCTTTGTAGGTGGACTCCTGTGATAGGAGTTATGTGGGACTCAGTGGTACAGTTTCTTTGATATCCTTGTATGTATGCTCTGTGGAGTCCTTACTTATGTTTCTGTGGGCTCTCTTGTTGTACTTGAGTTTCTTTTTGGGGGGCTTCTTTGTTGGTGGTTTCTTCCCTAAGCAGGCTTACTGGTAGTCCTAACTCCTACCTTGTCTTGTATGCTATTATACAGGTTTGGTTAACAAAGTAGTATTACATGACAACTAAAACTATGCCAGCAAACCCCCCACCACCACCACATCAGCAGTGTTGACCACAATTGAACTAAGATTAATAAAGGTGAAGAGAGATTGTGGATATTATAAGATATGACACAGGGACTATGGGATGACTAAAACAGGGGAAAATGATATTATATGAAAATAGGGAGGTGAATTGATAAGAGTGGGAATAAAACTGAGGCAAAGAAAGGTAGAGAGCAAAATTTCAACTAAGGAAAACACAAAAGGTCAATGGAAACAATGGGGTAAGAAGAAGGAAGAATATTCTATGAGGTTTACAGTGAACGTGAAAAGGTTCTGGACCAATGGGAGCAAAATTGCAGAAGAACCACAGCAGATTTGATAGCAATGACAGCTGACTAAAGTTTAATACAGGTGGAATGGGATTGAGAATATTGTACAAAAGCAAAAAGTAAATGTGAGATATCTACCATAAAGAAAAACTATTTTGAGAGGATGGGGGAAGCAAACTAATGAGTATATGGAGCCCAGACTGACAGGGGAAGAAAGAAAAGAAAAAGAAATGAAATAAAATTTCTCCCGCAACTGATCAGAGGCAGGCAGAAGGCAAAATGGTGTAAACAGGGGGGAGTACATTCTGAGATTTAAAGTACAAACAAATAGTGAGCAAATAGGAGTTCTGTGAGAAAAGTACAGCTATAACTGTGGTATTTCACCCAATTATCTACTGTTCATAAAAGGTATGAAAGAAATAAGACTCTTATGAGAGGGGAAAATGAATGTGAGCTGACTTAAGAAATAAGAGCGCTTATGCAAGGTTAGATGGAGGTGAAATAGTGAGTGTAAGGGATAAGGACATGGTGCAGTGTGAGAGAAAATAAAGCTTACAGCAATTATAATAAAGTTCAGGAAGATGGAGAAATGAATTTAGACCAGGAATGAGTTATTTGGAATATGAGTGAAGTGAAAGAAGAAAAATTAAAATGCAATATGAAAGGGAAAAAGTAAAAACATGAATATAAGATAAAAAACATGCAAGTTCTAATGAAGGGCAAGGTGAAACTTGTCTCAGTTGTTGGTGTTCACCCTCTGACTTCTTTCTGGATTTGTCTCTGGTTATCTCTTAACTCCAGGTCTTACTATCTTACTCTTGATAGAAAAAAAATAATCTGGCTTTTTGTTAACCCTGCCTGTCCTGTTTTGCAGGGTTTCCCAGCTTCTGCACATGGTGAGGGTTGGGCTACGAATGTTTTCCCTCTCCTGGTTCCTCAAGCACGGGTGCTTAGTCTAGGCTTTAATAATAATAGGTGCCCAGTTTCTAGCCCATGCCCTCAGATTACTGTGTGTCCCTCACTCTGTACTCTGCACAGTTGTACCAGGTTGGCACCAATAAACCACTTTGCTTTCTACCTCTTTGATCAATCATGAGATTGTACTGACTGGGAGCAAATTACACCCACAATCTTTCCCTATTGGCCAGGCAGCTGCACAGGTGAGCTCCCTGTCCAGTGTGTCTCAGTACCCCTTTTGAAAAAAGCTCCTGTTGGTGCCACTGCCCCTCAGATCCATTAATGCGGACACTGGCTCCCAGTGTCCAAGTCATTATTGATGAAATGAGACATTCACAGGGACTACCAAGTCCGGTGGAGGAAAAGGGACAGCAGCATGGTTTTTCTCTCATGGAGAGCAAAAGCCTCAGCCCTTGCTCCAATGAGCTTTTACTGTTTTACTGGGCACATTACAAGAAGGTCCTAGTTAACTATGCACAGGGTCACTTTAGGTGGTTACTTTTTACAGAAAACAAAGGAGTCAATGCTGCTACTCACATCACAGAAGAGGGACATTTGCAAATGAAAAGGCAA
>CM052548.1:51632960-51661811 GCA_028533065.1 Trachops cirrhosus | reverse complement strand
TCCAGCACAGGGCTGCACTCACCACCAACATTGTTTCAGGCTTAGGTGGAGCAAGAGAAGTAAGGCAGCGAAGAGATTAGGAGACTTCTTACAGACAGAATGAGGACTCAGGCTATGTCAAAGCTGAGGGGCAGGGGTCCATCACCCCCTTTTTCTATACCCCGCCAAGACCTTCCCTGAGGGCCTTCCCACATGATTGCGCCTGTCTTAGGTCCATCCTCCCTTGAGGAATCTTACCCATCATTGGCTAACCGACCAAGCATTGGGGGCCAGGCAGGTGAAGTAAAAGGAGCAGAAGCAGTGCTCCTTCCAGGGAGATAAGCTTTGTCTCCTCAGTGGCTTATGGTCCCAAGGTCTCTCACTCAGCATTAGTCATGGGGGGTTACAGCTCCTGAAACCAGTCAGGGCAGTTGTCAACCTCTGATCTCCCCACTTTTTCCTTTGCTATTGTAGCTGTTAAGCCTGTGAAACCTACTATTTGCTGTTTCCAAATGCAATCTTAAGAAAACAACCTCTATATATATGATAAAGCACAAATAAGGATTAAGACAAAGGGGCATCCAAAGGCTACCATGACCCAAACCCATAAATACAGTTTTTAGGGTTCAACCATTGTATATTATGGGGTGCCTCTGTAGGAGGTGCTTAAGCCTCAGCCTCCGTCATTGGGGCAGGCTCCATCTGCCTTGGTTGGCAGACCCAGGCCTGTGAGTGACGGTTTGAGTGTCTGTTTCCTTCTGGTTGTTCAGGGTCAGGTGGGCCATCTGGTCTGTCATTCGATTGGTTCTCGGCTCCAGGTAGAAGAGCTTTGTGTCTGTCCTGCTCGTGATAAGGCTTTACTCTTTTGGTTGGTAGCCAGACAGGATCTGTAGGGAGGGAAATTCAGCATACCCTCTTCCCCAAGTTAAGAGATCTTCAGGACCTTGCCAAGATCCATTTCTCAGGAATCCTTATATAAAACCTGAGGATAAGATGACTTTGGCTCTTTCTTCTGAAAATGTTTCTTAATTGGAGTACAATGTTATTCATCACAATTTAGAAAATTATAGGTAAACATGGCTAACAAAATCAAAATTTGGGGGAAGGACTCATGACTCCCCCTGTTTTTTTAAGAAGATTTTAAAAAGTATGATGAGCCCGTTCTGCAACTGCCTGACCTGTTGTATTATAAGGTATTCCTGTTTCATGTTGGATATTCCAACGCTGAAGAAAAAGCTGAGTAGAATGAGCAAGGTATCTAGGGCTGTTATCAGTTTTAATTTGCTGAGGCCATCCTAAATGATTAAAGGCCTCAAGCCAATGGGCTTGTATATTTTTAGCAGATTCTCCTGTTAAAGCAGATGCATGTAGGGTATCAGAGTATCAATAGAAATATGAACATATTTGAATTTTCCAGACAGAGCATTAATGAGTGACATCTGTTTGCCAAATTATTTGAGAACCTAGTCCTTGAGGATTAACTCCTATAGATGGGGGTGCCTTGCTAAGGGCTTGGCAATCAGGACATTCTTTAATAATCTGCTTAGCTTGGAAAGACAGGCCCCCTGCTATTTCTGAAAGCTGCAATGAGTTTAAGAAAAAATTGTCCTTTTATTATCATGACCTGGTGGTTCCTAGGTTCAGACTTTTCAAGGAAAGTGGGAAAGACTGGGGGGAGGTGCTCTGAAAAAATATGTTTTAGACAAAAATGGTTACATGCCAAGGGCCTTTTGTGACTCTGTTGACTAACCGTTTCCTCCAGGAGAATAGCCAATTCTTCCCCAAGGAAACAATCAGTGTTACAGGTACTGAGTTAAAAAGTGGTATTTAATCTTCCATGGAGGAGGGCTAGTTCTCACTGGGAGACAGTACACCTAAATTTCATTTTTACAATAACGGTTCACAGCTCTGGCATAAACAAGGAGTATTCTTAATATTTTTTTAACACATCACACCCCCTATCCCACTTATAGCATGCTTTAGATTGACAAATTTATGAACACATTCACAACTTTCAGAAACAGTTGTTTCTCTACTGGCAAATACATTTACTTTTTCTAAAATGGGAGTTTTGACCTGCTCCATTTCCGACCTGAGCCAGTTAGCCCCTCCTTAGGCAACCTGGTGGCCCCCCACTCCCAGGAGGTCACCATATTGATGCAGAATTTAATGCAGACATTTGATCGGCATAGTGCACTACAGCCCGGAACTCCTGGGCTCAAGCAATCCTGCTGCCTCAGCCTTCTGAGTAACTGAGACCACAGGCCTGCCCCGATGTGTCCAGGACTGCACCCGGTGTCAGGCACCGGGAAGGTGCTCCCCGGCACCCCCTGGGGAGAAAAGGAGATGAGGGAAACCAATATCCCGGCTGCGCTGCTACCAGTTCCCAGCAGAGAGACACAGCCCCCACTCTATACGCTGAGAGTGTACACACGCGGGTGGCTACAGCCTTGCTGTGAGTGCACATGCACACCCTCTCTGTGGCCCAGCTCACCTGGCTGTGAGACTTGGCAGCTGGCTCAAACCTCGAAAAAGGCCTAGCTAGTGCGCATCGGTCCCTTCTCTTACATTCTTCCATAAACATTCAACAGACCCATAACTGCTGAACTAGCTTAAAATGTTGCTCTTATTCCTTGGAGAGCCTGTCCCCCATGGTTGAGGATTCACAGAAACCTTTAAAGAAATTTTTTCAAAGCAGTCGCAAGAGAGAGTGACCTAGGAAGCAAGATCCTATTCTTCTGTAATCCAACACACCCTTACAACATTCCTGAAAAGCACTTGGGGTCATCAGCCCTTACCTGGGCTGATGCGTGCTTACTCCCACTTTGTTGGTGTGTTGTCCATAATGACCACGGCTCATAGCCCTGGGTCCCTGTTCAGGTGCCAGCTGATGTAGACACTGGCTTGCAGTGTCCAAGTCACTATTGATGAAATGAGACATTCACAGGGACTACCAAGTCCGGTGGAGGAAAAGGGACAACATGGTTTTTCTCTCAAGGGGAGCAAAAACCTCTGCCCTTGCTCCAATGAGCTTTTATTGTCTTACTGGGCACATTACAAGAAGGTCCTAGTTAACTATGCACAAGGTCACTTTAGGTGGTTACTTTTTACAGAAAACAAAGGAGCCAATGCTGCTACTCACATCACAGAAGAGGGACATTTGTAAATGAAAAGGCAAAGTAGCTGGACCAGTTACACTCATCCTTGGAAGGTTTAGCCTGGATTTTAGGAAGTTGCTTTGCAGTAAATGCCCTCAATTCAGGGTGAGGGAGTTTTAGCAAAAAGCAAGACTCATAGTGGCCTAGGTACATTGCAGGCCTGATTCCCCACAGGAGAACCTATCCATGGGCGTAGGTCCTGTGTATCTCCCAGTGGGAGCTGGGCCCATGCCACACAGAGCAGCCACCCACAATCCATTGCCTGGTTTTCCACACTTTCTAACTCTCTGGCAAGTCCAGAGTCTATCTGGGTCAAGGCCAGTCACAGCCCATTCTTCTAGTTCCAGGTGCTGCTAGGATCCTCCCCACTGTCTGGCACTGTCCTGGCCAGCAACTGCCACCCCAGCCTCGGTGTGCCATGGTTATGTGCACTTGTTACCTTTTTCCCACTCCCCGCCACAACATCTGCTTTCAGGTCTCTCCTGGCACCAGGTCTGTGATTTCCTGGCACTGGGAGGGGAGAAAACTGCTAAGCTTCAGTCACTGACCTGGCTCTCCTCCAGTGTCCCCACAGCAGCCATGGTTTTTGGAACCAGACCTGGAGTCCTTCCCTGATAGCCTATAAAACCTCATTTCCACCCATTTTGAAGCATTCTCTGCACTGTTTGGCTTCCAAACTTCCTATCAGCTAAGATTCTCTTGGCTGTTCATGTGGTTTTCTGGAAGATGGACTAAATGTCCCAGTTGGGTGCATGAGCAAGTGGGCTCAGCTCCCCTACTTCACCACTATCTTCCTGACAGCCTGTTCATGTGTTTTCATTTGATTAGTATTCTGTTTTTTTATTTTATTTTTCCCACTCAAATTCTAAAATACACCAACAGATATATCAAACTTCCAGCTATTTCCCCAAATAAATATTTTAGAAAATGCATGACATCACTATATTTGTTACAATTTTTTGTCATTTACTATATTAGATATCTTTCTAGAGTATATAAGATCTAGATATTTCTTTTTTAAGTGAAAATTCATTTAGATGGCTTTTATTTTATAGGAAGCAGCATTACAACAAACATTTATTACATTTAATTTTTCATATTAGGTTTTCTATAGGGTTGATTTCACAACCAAGAGACCTAGGTCAGAGAATATGCATAGTTAACAATTAATTGAATTGATTAAACTTGAGAATCAACCATGTGCTAGCTAGTTCTAGTCACTATTTGAGGTACTGCACGGATACAGTAGAAGACATAGATATATTTGTTTTATGTGAAACTATATTGTAGGTAGATATTATTATGGTTTTCCTCAAAGTTAAAAAAAATGAACAGTCTCACCAATGGTTGATGATACTGTTAAACTCTCTATACCATGGCCAGAGTCACTGGTAATTCTTTTTATTTTTTTTAATCTTGCAAATCTGATAGGAAAAGAGAGAGTCACCATTACTATTTTATATTAATTTCTCTCAATCATAAATGAGTTTTGATATAGTTTTATATATTAATTGACTAATTGTATTTCCTCTAATTTTTTATTCAATAGTATGATAAATTTAATATCAGTTTTTTCCTGATTCGTAGCAGCTCAATTATATTTTTATGTTTCAATTAAATATTTTAATGTTAATTATAATATCACCATATAAAACTTTTCAAATAGTTTATCTAGACTATTTCTGGCCTTTTTACTTTTTTCTTATGGTGTCTTCTCTCATAAGATATTTTAATTCAGTTGATTTTGGTCTCAGAATTATTATTTTTTTAAATCAGTATATTTTATTTTGTTGAAGATACTATTTGAAAATCTCTAATTTATATAATTCTGTGTCTGCCTTTTAATTTATTCTAAACACAAATTCTAAACATCTAAATGACATTTTTTTCCAGTGGAATTAAAACTCTTGTAATTACCTCTTTGTGTTTTATAATAGATAATATATAAATACATTTTATCACTAAAATTTCTAAGACAACTCTACAGAGGGTCATTCATATTTTATTGATTATGTTTCACTTATAGTTGAGATCATATGGTGTTTGTCTTTCACTGCCTAACTTATTTCACTTAACATAATACTTTCCAGTTCCATCCATGTTGTCCCAAAGGGTAGGAGTTCCTTCTTTCTTTCTGTTGCATAGTACCAAGCAATCAAAATACAACCAAAGACATTGAAATGACAGTAACCAGAGGGGAGGTGGGAGGGGATAATGGGAGCTAAGGGGGAAGGATTTTCAGGAAAAACTATAAAGGACATATGGGCAAAACCAAGGAGGGGTGGAAACAGGGGAGGGAGGTAGGGATGTCTGGGGTGGGGAGGAGTGGTGGGGGTAAGTGCAGACAGCTGTAATTGAACAATAAAATAATTTTAAAAAAGAAAAAATAAATAAATGTTGTTTTAAACATTGTAAATTAAAAAAAACAAACTGACAGTAACTGGAGAGGAGGGGGAAGAAGGATAATAGGGGATAACAGGGGGATGGTCATTAAGGAACATGTATAAAGGACACATGGACAAAACCAAAGGGAGTAAGTTCGAGGTGGGGGGTGGGGATAGGAGGGGTGGAGGGGCATGGTGGGGTGAAAATGGAGACAACTATACTTGAGCTTAAACAAATAATTAATTAATTTATTTTTTTTAAAAAGACCATTCATATTGCTTGAATCAATCAGGAAAGTTATTCAAATAACTTATGAGAATGTTTCCAAAAGTTTCTAAATACTAATTTCAGAGTTTATTATTCTTCTGAAAATTTAATACTCTTTATGGTGGCATGACATAGTGGTTCTTATTTTCTCAAGCAATGTAAGCCATTTTTAAAGGTCAACAGTGAATATTTGATCAATATTGTGGCTCTTTGTAGGCATAATGCTGATATTCTAACATATTAAATAAAATAAAATAAAATAAACTAGACTTTTTATTATCAGTGTGATAGATATATAAGCCTTGAGCACTAACAAGGCACAACTAATTACTTATACAGTTGCTGAAAAGGGATTCTGACAGTCATAATGTATGAGCAAATTTGTCTTACAAGTGACAAGTCAAACAGAGGTTATTGGGAGTATTTGGCACTGCAAGTGCAGTGGGTAGCACACAGAAAGTGTGTCATTCATTTTCTTTTGCTGAGGTGTAAATGGTCTACCATCATCTCAGATTTCTGAGTCTTTCATGTATGCTCATACTGTTTCATTAAATTATCAATTTTTTTTACACGTGTTTTCAAAAGGATTTGAAAAATCCAACTGTTAGTGTTCCTCTAAAATCCCTGTTTCAGTACTTCCAATCTTTAGGATTTGTCTAGTAACATAATGTTTGTCTAAATTACATACATTTATATCATGCTTTAGTCATGCCCTTCCCCTTATATCAATGAGATGTAAGTCTCACAATATTTGGGCATTGCAAGATTTCCTTATTGTGTTTCAGATTAAGAAAATTTTGAGTCATGTGAAGAAAATTTAAAATTATTTTGCTATAAGTGAATGACTATATATTACATTTATGAGTGTGTGTTTCAATAAGAAATTATTGTCTACAAAGCCTATATTCAGAGTTCATATTTTTAGACTGCTGGTTCTAGATTTTCAATGCTAAAAAAAATAAAACAAAATTTTAGGTATGCATCAAAGTTTTCTAAATCTTCCCACTTTCACAGTGTTAGTAATATTCACTAAACATTAATCATTTAATAGAAAAATTTTAATAATTAATTAGTACAAAAAGATCATAACCGAAATTTTCAGCCACTATAAAACCAAAGCCATATAAAAACTATAAACAGAAAGCAGACACAGTGATAGTAAAATGTGTCCATCTTGTTCCAGCCTACATCATATTAATTACTAAATAAGTGCTCTACCTATTTTGTGAAGGTTTATTTTTGTAAACAGAGGGAAATGACTCGATGGAGAGCTATACTTTGTATGCCCAGCATGTACTATGTATTGCCTAGAATGCAATGATAACACAATGTCCCTTGCAGTATGAAGAAATGACTATAAACAGACATATTTTATATAGTGAAGAAAATTGTCCACTTTATAACAAAGTAGAAAACACATTTTTCAAGCCTCAAAGAGGAGTTTGTGGCATTGGTGGTGGTATCTGAGAAGTATTAATGTGCTGACATGGGTCACAGTGCTTGCTGTGATGGGAGTTTCTGGAAGGAGGGCAGCTGAGCCAATCTGTGAATAATGAGATGAGGTTTGACCATTTCAGAATGGGAAAATGAGAGGAACTTCAGACAGAAAAATGAAATCTACCATGTTTAAGTTCTTCTTTGAAAGGGTGTCCTGGTAGGTGTTATAGCTCCCATCCCCAACCACACTTACATTCTTGTGTGTTTATGGTTTAGGAAGGATGAGATATTTCAGAACATATTTAAACCTATAATTTGTACATGCAACCACACTAGTCATTAGCATATATTATTTATGTAGGCCATTTACTTCCATCTTCCTTATTAAGTAAGCTACTTATTTATCCAGAGAAAGCACCCACTAGTAATTTTATTATTGGTATTTGAATAGGATCTGCTCCATAGTAATTATACAATAAATGTATATTCAAAATTAGACATATTTATACCTATTTATTCTACACCTGACACCCACAGTTGTTAGTTTTATGTATCAATTTAACTGGGCTAAAGGATAACCAGATAGTTAATAAAATATTTTTTCTGGGTGTGTTTGTAAGTGTGTTTGTAGACAAGATAAGCATTTAAAGAAATAGACTGAATAACAAGATCACGTGCTCCTTGATGTGGGTGAGAATCATTCAATTCATTGAGGGCTTGAATAGACCAAAATGGCAGAGTTTGAGTTAATTTTCTTTCTGATTTAGTGGAGAAATCCATCATCTGTTGTCCTCAGACATTGATGCTCCTGATTCTAAGCCTTTGGATTCAGATTGGGATTTACACTGTCAGCCCCCATATCTCAGAACTTCAAACTCACACTATATTATATCACTGGCATTTTGGGTTCTCCACTTACTCAGGGAAGATTGTGGGACTTTTAAGCCTCCATAAGTCTGAGCCTATGTGTGTGTGTGTGTGTGTGTGTGTGTGTGTATACACACAGACACAGGTTTATATATATGCACACAAACATACATATGTGTGCATATATATAATTCTGTCCAAATTAAGTCCAGCCATTGTTGATATGAGAACAGTTTGCGTGACATCAATGTAACCTGGCAGCCCAAGAGAGTGGATGGAGTGTGCATGTGTGAACAATGATGACTTCACTGTACTAGTCAGTGGGCTGGTAGATGCCCTTGAGTGGGCATGTGTGCTGTGTGGTCATCACATTCAAAATGACTAAGCAAGCAGAGCAACAAATGTGCATCAAATTTTGCATTAAAGCTGAACATTCCTCTGTGGAAACTATTTGGATGATTCAGAAGGCCGTATCTATGGGCAACTTGTGATTGGCAGCTTCACCACAACAATGTGCCTGCTCATGCATCACATCTTGTGCACAAGTTTTTGGTGAAACATCAAATCACTCAGCACCTCTACAGCCCAGATTTATTGCCCTGTGACTTCTGGCTTTTCCCAAAACTAAAATGACCTTTGAAAGGGAAGAGATTCAGACTGTTGATGAGATTCAGGAAAATACAGTGGGGCAGCTGATGGCAATTGGGAGAACTGTGTGAGGTCCCAAGGTGCCTACTTTGAAAGGGACTGAGGAGTCATTACCCTAAGTACAATGTTTCTAGTATTTTGTATCTTTTTCAATATATGTCTCTATTTTTCTTATTACGTGGCTGGGTACTTTCTGGACAGATCATTTTATATTTATATATAAATATATATAATATACTAATGTGTATTTTATATTTATATATTAGTATATAAATATAAATAACACATTTATAAATATTTATAAATATCAATATATGTTTGTAAATATATTGATATTTATAAATATAAATATTATATTTAATGTTTTCTTGAGAGCCCTGACTAAACTCCAAACAATATTTAAAGTGTCTTACAAATTAACATAAAGATAATAAAAATAGGAATTAAAAATTGATAGGAAGAATGGAAAATAAAAATATGAAAAATAAGATTATATTGAAGCAAAATGAACAAATAATATATTTAAAAACCCAAGTATATGTATTTCCTTTATGTATATCCTACTTTAATGTTTATAAATCAAAATTAGCCTGCCCATAAAGATCAAATATACAATACTTGCATATTTTTAAACTGTTTGCATATTTTCCAGGTGTTATATATGTGTTATGACAATATTTTAGGCAAATTTTATTTTTCATTCAGTCATCACTATGTAGTGACATGGAAGGCCCAGAAATGTTTCTGGACCTCACCAAGAGCAGCAGCTTGCGCTCTGGCCTTATAGAAGGAGAATTAAAATGAAGGATAAAATGAGCATGAAATTGGGTGGGTGCTGGAAGTGATTAGAAAAAATAGAGAAAAAGAGAGAGGAGAAGGGAAAGGACAAGAGTAAATAGAAAAGGTAGAGAAAAATTAAACTAGAATATATATATATATTTTTTTTTACTTTCTGGGATATTTGTCTATAACCAATATTTCTGAAAAATTAATATTCTTTCCTTGGTATATATCCATAGTTTCTTGGTTTTTATAGAAAGTCTTGTTTACCTATTGATACAGAGTTTTCTTCTACTTTTTCTGAATAACTATTTTCTTTGAATATTTTCACCTAAAACCAATTTTTTGCAATAATTTTTTAGAGAGATGATGCTATCTTGCTCAAAATTATAAAAAATATGCATGGAAGACATGGCAGATTTAACACAGATATTTATAATGTTTGCTCCTGAAACCAAATTAAATGTAAACAAAAATAATAACACATATAATCATATAAGAACAAAAGAATAACATAGACTTCAGAAGAGAAATTTCCAAAATTTCAGTAAGAAGGGAAGTTGATTAATGAGGCTAAGCTGAACTTAATATGCTCCTAAAGCTCTCAGCAAAGTCCCAGAACCCCAAAGAGTTGTTGCTTAACATACAAGGTACAATTAAAGAACTTCATATAGAACATTTAACATTTCAATCTGATCACATTTTACTAAGCAGAAATAATGTAACTAAGTTATCATACCTAATGCAAAAAAGAAGGTTTGCTTTTAAAAAATCTAAATAAAATGTGAAGAGAAAACTAGATTACTTAGTTGTACATCCCACAATAAAGCTTTTCTATTCTTGCATATAAGTGGTCTCCTTCAGAATGTCTGGTTCTGTTCTAAAGCAAATGTGAACAAATGTTGAGCTTTGTCCACATTCACAGTTACTAGTTTACAATATTCTATGGTCACATTTAAAATACCCATGGGAAAACACAGTTGGTCATACATTTAAGGAAAGCTTGAAAACAAAGAAAAAATAAGTCTTTAATATACAACAACAAAAAATACACAGAGGTAAAAGTTAGGAAAGGTAGAGAAATTAAGTAAAAGTGCTCAAATAGTATGTTCTTTAAAAAGACTGCAGATACAACACATTGATAAATTAAAAGTAGAGTGGTATGAAAAAGAGGAAACAAAAGATCTCTTAAAAACAAAAGATAAAACTGCAAAGTTGAAATTTCAACAAAAACTTGGAAATATAAAATTTAGAGACAGTCTAACAATAAAAGGGATTCATGAAATATGTGAAAAAAGTAAATGAAAAATCATAAAACCAATAAATTAATGATCCAATTAATAAGGTGAGTTCCAAAAAAGGAGAAACATCTTGATGGAGGAAAAGAAATTACCAAAAAATTGTAATGAGAGAATCTCTCAGATTTAAAATGACATAAATATTTTTGAATTGTATAAGGGTTACTGAATAAAATTAGAAGAAAGCCATACTTAGATAGATAATTTCAAAATATCAGAATACCTAGGGAAGAGGAAGAAATTGTTTTCAGTCTATTCTCAGTTGCATAGCATTCACCCAAAACATATGTTCAAATCCTAACTCCCAATAGTTACAAAAGTAACCTTAGTCACCTTATTTGAAAATAGGGATTTTGCAGATGGTGTCAAGTTAAGAAGATGTCATAACTCATTAGTGTGAGTACTAATCTAATGACTAGCTTTCCTTTAAGAAAAGGAGGACTTGGACACGAAGACACACAGCCACATAAGAAGAATACCATGTAACAAAAGAGGCAATGTTTGGAGTGACACAACACAGGCCAAGAAAATGGTGTTTCCCAACAACATGCAGAAGAAGCATTACCATGCCAACACCTTGATTTTAGACTTCAGGTCTCCAGAACTATGAGAGAATAAATGTATCTTATTTTAAGTAAACTAGTTTGTGATACTTTGTTAAGACAGCCCTAGGAAATTAATAGCCAGGGTGTCGAGAAGTGGGAATCAAGACAAACTTGAAATTACAGATAATGAAATTGGAATTGGACATTAGTGAGCAATGCTGAATGGTGTGATACAAAGAGACAATGTCTTCAAATTCTGAACACGATGCTTTTATATCTAGAATTCTTCACTGAGGCAGTTTAGGCAAAATAAGGGTATTTTCAGATAATCAATGATTCATGAATTTAAATCCTATGTACAATTTCTTACTTGAGGATGTACTTCAGACAGATAAAATTACATCATGAAATGAGAAGATATGATGTCTATAAAACAATGTTCCATATTCAGGAAGCAAATGGTGAGAAGTTTAGGACAACTGTGTACAGGCTTGGAAAGATGGAGATCATCAGAAATGAGAGTCTCTTGGGGAAAAATAGATTTGTTAGTATGCTTGAAATATTTAAGAAAAGTTGAAATTGATACCTTGATAGTGAAAAGAACAAAGCAAATGACAAATAGAAACTCTCAGAGAACAAGCACAATAAGAAATAATTATAATATAACTCACATGGTATTATATAAATATATATGTGTAAATATTTATAGCTATACATGTTGTATATATGTGCACCTGTATTGTTTTAATTATAAAAGAAGAGGCAGCACAATTAATTAAGTAGATAAGTCAAAGTTCATGTGTTAATATGTAGTAGTAAATCAATCATTTTGTGCACTTTGTAAAGACCAGACTAACAGAAAAAGGATTGTGTGTGTATACTTGTATGCATGCATTTGATGGAAGATTTCCCAAATGAATTGTCATGGAAACAATGTAAGGGAAAATTTGAAATAGTTGGATGTGCACTGAAAATATTCAATTGGTGTTGACATAATTTTTTCTAATGGTTCAGTCTTGTAGTTTTCTACATGGTTTGAATTAATTAGATATAAATCCAGGATCCTAATGAGAAAGGGTCAGAATATTGCTTTCAAGTTTATAACAAATGGTTTATGCTGGGGAGATTTAGAAGCCATTTCTTTGGTTCACGGTAATCTGTGGCTCCAAGATGGTGTGATTTTCCTGTATTGTCAACCAATTCTGTTGAACTTGGATCATCTTTCATAGAATATCAAAGATCTTCCTTATATCCTTAAGTCAAGTCTGTATGCTCAGTGATTCAGGGGATAATTAAAGTATCACAGAAAGAAAGTCCTGTTAAGATAAAAAAAAAGAAAAATAAAAAATCCTTCCCCTTCTGAGTCCATTGGGGTCCAATTTGAAATCTGAGTAGGCATTTTGGGGTGTGGGTAGAAATAGAAACATGTAAATAATCATGAGACAATCCATAAAAGCTTCTCTTGTTTTACCAAGCTTCCAGATGAAGTCTTATATGCAGTAATGTACAACATGATGTCAGATAATAGCAAGCAAAGGAGTGAATTGGCTAGATAAGGGATGAAGACATCACACCACTACTTGTTTATTGGCATTCAAGAAATGAGAAATTTTGTGTGTGCTCTGGTGAAGGCATATGTGGCTGATGAAAGAAAACTCCATAGGCAGAGACCTGGGATGGGGTTGCATGTGGTCAACTGTCAGCAGCAGTGGTTACTATGTCATATCAAGAGATGGATGAATACACTAATCTCAGCTGATGGCAGTATGGAGACTATCAAGCCAACATCCAATGACAAGGACTAAACAAAAAGAGAGTACTAGGCTACCTACTTTTAACTTGTTGTTAGGAAATATGATCAGATTTTCACTATATCACTTTGAATATGAGAAAATGCAATAACTTGCTTGGACTTAGAATAAACTGAAGTTTAACCAAAGGAGATTATTTAAACAAGATAAAAAGTAAGGGATACATCTAAATTTTTTTCTTCTAAGTAGCCTAGGGACTTATAAGGAAGATTAAATGACTTCTATTAAATGAAAAAAAATAAGTGACTTTGTATATCAGATTAGTGTGATTAAATTTGTGACATTGTCTAGGTTATAATTTGTATAAACTCAGTTAATAGTTTTAAACAAATGACTTTTTCTCTGTTAATGCTACTTAAAAGGTTACAAGGATAAGATAAATGAGGAAAAGGCTCAATATTTCTTTTCTCTCCCTTTGTTATTATCTGTAGTTTATAAATCAAGCAAGAGAATTGACTCAAATTAAGACACACTCAGAAAAAAATAAAAAAACTCTTCTTCGTATATGGTGAAAAGTTTAACTGGTCAAAAGTAGATGAATTGACCTTTGGAATTCATACTGAATTTAGCTTGTTATCTAGGGACCACTCTTGAATCTTTGGAGAGGGCCAACTCAATTTCCATGTGGTACATACAATTGTAAATAAATATTACTAACTGAACCTACAAAGCACATCCATTCATTTTGATCATCCTAACTGCATCTTAAATCTAATGCTTATTTCACTTTATTGTAATAACCCCTGTAGACAAATGTAATGTCTTTTCTTAAAAGAAGTAAGACAATTCCTCATAAAAAAGTACAAAAGAGAAAACTTACTAAAATTGCTTGTAATGTATCAGTGAGTCTTAAAGTCTGCTATGTGATGTAATAAATTACCCTAGAAACAAATACTTAATTTATATTAAAAAATGCCAACACAGTCTAAGTAAATGCAATGATTGCCTTATCCATTATGGTAACATAACTAAAACAAACTATTAAGCCAGAATAATTTACTTAAATATTAACAACCTGCCTGTGAATAACAATTACTGCCCTTAAATTGTTAGGAAATGAGCCTTAAGAACCCAAAAGTAGATGGAAAGGGGGCCAAAAAGTAGATGAGTACTTATTGTTGCAGTAATTCTTTCTCTATTAGGAACACAACTACTAACCTGACATGCATATAATACAGCTGCTAAAATGCTGTGTGCTGACAACCAAGGCAATTTTCTCCTGAGACAGTTAAGAAGCTAATCTGCCATAAATTCATTCCTACATTTTATCATCCATTAGATTATGGAGATAGAGTTTAACCTAAGATCATTGTTTGAATTAAGATTTGTAAAAAGAGAAGTGAATGTGCAAATGTCTCCACTAGCTATTAGAACCATATTGTTATGATTATGAGGTACAAACAGTGCCATATAGGAATTCATTAGAGGTTTTTGGGTTTTTTTCAACTTGTAAGTATTGTAGTAAGGATTTTACAATGCAGGAAATATATCTCAATATCATATTGTCTTTGGTAAAAAGACATAACAGAAATTTCTATACAAATGTTTCAAATAATAATGACAAAGAATAAATTAAGCTAAAAACAACTGAAAATAGTATTTGCAGAGACACACTAAAAATGGTCCTTCTATTTATTAAAAATCTAAAATGAGACAACTGGTATCATCCAAGTCTAAATTTTTTTTATGTGCTGCTTCAAATTCATTACCAGGAATCACTCAGACATATTTTAATATTCATTATTAGCATTTTATTAAAAATCAGCTTATTAAAAGCTGTACATAGGTATTTTTCTCCAAAAGCAGAAAGTTTGTACAAACCCATAGGAGCTAGTAAAGATCATGTTTTCTATTCATATTGATTTTTCCCAAAGTTGCAAAATATCAAAATACAAAAAGATAACCAATGATATGCATAATCTTATATGGATATTTCTCCTTTCACAGTGAGATTTAAAAAGAAAATCTTTAAAATATTCACATCAGATTCCATAGTCCCCCAAATGGTATTTAAAAACTAAAATAAAAAGAGCATAATTCTGACATTTATTTATGTGAGATAGTGTTATAATAGCAATGACCAATATATTTAATTCATCTAGAATTGAATTTAGGGTACAAAATTTTCATATTTACCTTATACATATTATTATAAAGAATCTGTCTTTAAACCAAATACTGCTTACAGTCAATAATAGCCAAAAGGCAACTATAAATCAAAACTGTTTTAAGTATGTTTTGATACTTCCTTTACTGCTTTGATATCTGATTTTTAAATATACACAAGCACCCTGGCTGGTGTAGCTCAGTAGGTTGAGTGTGGGCCTGGGAACCAAAGGTTCACCTTTCAATTCCCAGTCAAGGTGCATGCCTAGGTTGGGAGCCAAGTCCCTGGTAGGGGGTACATGAGAGGAAACCACACATTGGTGTTTCTCTCTCTTTCTTTCTTCCACCCTACTCCTCCTTCTGAATATAAATAAATAAAATCATTTAAAAAAGAACTTAAAAAAACACAAATAACATATTACAGAAGCCAACTAACTAGACTTACCTATTAGTTTGTGAAATAAATATTATTTATCCATAGACTCATAACATGTTTACTTGTTAGGACTTCCTAATAGGAAAAAAGAAAGAAAAGCTCTCAATTATGAGTTATTTAAAGTGAAGATTTTACTCCTCTAACTAAATAAATGATTTTTTTATTTTTTGACCCAAATCACATCCCACCTAAAACAGTTAAATATTTTTTTCTGACAAAAATATCTTCCTTTTCTAGGTAATAATTTAGTAACCTTGATTTAGTCAATCAACATTCTTACAAGAATGGGATCATTTGAATTTGTTTTATGTATTGTAAGAGTTCATATAAGCAGCAAATGCACAGAGATTGAATTAAGTTGTCCTACTTTTCCTCCCTATCATTTTAAAAAGTGATCAATTCTGAAGTTTATGGAATAAATTTCAATTTGTATCAGCAGTAAAATACATCAGTGTCTGGCAGATATATAAATCTATGAGGTTAACTAGGCTATAAAAAGTAAATGTGAAGTGTTCATTTCTCTGTCTGCTTTACTACCAAATGATTCTCTTTCCCAGTCTGCCTATTTTATTACCAATTTCCTCAGAAATAAAAAAGTTATAAGTAATTTTTAAAGAAATAAAAACAGGAAAACTCAACTGCTACCTATAAAATTTGTGGATATAACAAAATAAGCTAATTGGCAATATAATTGTATATAAGGCAACAAAAATCTTTATTGACATTTATGTACATTTAGTAGGAAATAAAGCTGACAAAATCCAAGTATTTTTCCATAATTAATTTTGTACTTCAATTTCTATACTCTGCAGAACTCAAAGGTTCTTGAATAAGTGAAGAGGAAAATAGTCATTTGAATACTAAATGACTTAATCTCAATCTCATGCCACAAATAACTATGAATTATAGAATTTTAAAATTGAATTTTACAGAAGAAGCATTTAGTATACATAGGAAAGAAGTGACCGATTTTTGATTCTAACATTTAATTCCTAACTTTGAACAAGTATTTTGTGTATAAGTCCCCTTATTTCTTAAATAAATAATACTTATATTATATTGTATTTTGGGTATATATAATGTTACTCTTTACTCATTTGAATTTTTTCTTTTAAATAATAATGTGGGCAGTAGTTACTCATGGAACATGATCTTGCCTCCATTTCTCAGCTGCTTCTAGGTATCTACTTCAGTGTAATGTGGTTAATTCTGGTAAATTGGTGATAAACAGAAGGCATGTGTATCATTTCTAATCTAAAGCAGAGAAGAACAATGAAAGCTCTTGCCCTACTATGACAATCTTGGAAGTCACATCACATGTTAGAGAAAGCTGCCCTGGGGAGTCACCCAACTTTCTACAGATTTTGCATGAACCAGCAATAAATATGGTAAGCTTCTGTGGTTTGCTGATTAAATTAATACTGTAGCACAGCTTAAGGCATCCTGACTAAGTCACTCCACAAAGTCTTCTGTCAGCTTTCTTTTCTCTCTTGTTTTACAAGAATGATATATTTCTTTTATTTTGTATAAAGTCTCATTTTCTCAAGCTTTATATTCATAAGAGAAGTAAATTATGAAAAATGCCACTAAAGTTTTTGGGCATTATCTCAAACTCAGATATATAACACTGTTCTCATGATTATCTCCAGCATTTTTCTTACAAGCTTGCATGTTCTGTCTTCCTGTCTCTTATAAAAAAATTAATATGTATCCATTATCTAGACCTTTAAAGTAGAACTAGTTAAATATCAACCTATCTCCTCTTTTGAGCTTCATACATCATCAATGGTCTACATTCAATCACTTTTACTACCATACTGTCTCTTACCAGGTCAATTTCAGATTTCTCCAATCCTTATCAGCTAAGAAATTGGTAGTAGCTCCATTCAGACCTGGACTCAATTTGAATTAAAATGGATGAAAAGGTCAGATACAAGGGCTAGTGCATTTTAAAACTACTGATGTTTGGTCATATGCTGAGTATATAAAGTATTTAAAACTTGACTTGCTCACCAGAAAACAGTGGCTTTAACCAATTCTGTTGAGTTTGTACAAACTATCTATATAAATTTTATGCTTATATTTGCTGGATATAAATGCAGTTTTATACAGGACCATTCAACAAGGCTTCAAATCTCTTTCCAACTCTTTTAATCCTCTCTCTGTGATGGAGAAAGAGGTGGCTTTATTTTATTCTTTATATTGCTAGCTGTTGGCATTCTAATCCAAATAAATGGCTATATCATTTAACTCACTGAATTTAAATATTGCCACCATAGTTTTCCTTGTTGTGTCATTGTTTTTTTAGTGCTTAATAATCATTTACATAGACTATAATAATTTTTTATTTTCTTATTTCACCCAGTCCAAATTTAACATTGCTAGTAAAAAATGTTTTTTGGAGTTTATAACCATACAGCTCCTGTGAACCACACCACTACTTAGATCCTTAATATGATATTCAATTCTCTTATATAACACTTTATATAAGAGGCTTTATAATCTGGCTCAACCTTAAATTCTAAGTTGTACATTATATATGCATTCTTTGCTTCACTTTTCATATGTAAGTAGGGTGACTATACCATATAATTTATTATAAAAACTGGGATACTATTGAGAAAGGGAGTAAAACATAGGGATAACAAACATAAATCAAATATAGTCCAGGCACATCAGGAAGTATGGTTAACCAGACACATAATTTTTTATCTGGCCTTGTAATTTTCTACTTGTGAATAATGGATCCTTCTTCCTCTTAGAATGATTCTCATTGGAATACTATTCATACTTTAAATTCAACCATAAATGTAACATTCTTTGCATTATTTCATCCTCCAAGCACTAAATGTGTTAGTTAAGTCTTTTAGGTTGTAGATGACAAAATATCAGTTTAACTTAGACTACTGGGAAGTCCCCAGGTGGACCAAGAATCAAGAATGAATAGATTGAATTGTGGGCTCCACCTCACTGAGCTCTGGTCATTTTCCCTTTAACTGTGGCTGGGTCTTTTATTCAGCAACATGAAGGGAACATAGTTTCAGGATGTAGCAGCTTATGTTGTCAAAAATGGAAATCTAGAAAGAAAGAGAGATGAGCCTTCTCCCAACATTTATACAAAAACCACAAGGAATTTTATTAATTTGCCTTAGGCTTTCTATATATTTCTGCACACTATAGTGGCTTGGTCATCTATGTCATATTTTCACCTTAACATCCAAAAGGACAGGGGACACCATAATTGACTTCTACCATAACCACAATCAAGGAAGGCTTCCACCAGAAAAATAAGAATGGGATATTAGACAAATGAAAAAGAGTCACTGGAGCAAATGGTGATTTGGTAGTAAAAAAATAGATCTTTTGTTTGACTATATGTATTTGAATCTTCACTCTATGACTTGGCAGCTACCTCTCTAAGCTTTGTTTTCTTATCTATAAAATCCAGTGTTTGGAAGACATGAGGTAATTTATTTTAACAAGTCAGAGATTGAGCATATTTGTTATTATTGATACCAGTGTCACCACTCCTTCTTTTCCTCTTGATGTGTCATCCATCATATTGTGCTTTTTCAAATAAAAATATATTCATAATTGTTTTATTTCTTTTGTAACACTATAAAATTCTCACAATCTTGGTCCATATCTTTTTCATCTTCTTATGCCCATAACAACTAGCATGACACTCTGCACAAATTAGTTATATTTATAATATATCCCTTTGCACATGATACATAACTTTTAATTGCATTTTGCCTTTTCATATACCATGTTTTGCACATGTTCAACTTCTTCTCTGAGAAGTGGTCAACTCTCCTGAAACCAAGGTTCTTGCCTCCTCCTCTTTATCTCTCAAAGATGTTAAGCAATGTGTTATACACTTTAGATATATAATAAGCTTTTGAATAAACCTATATAAAATTCGATGTACATATCATTGTGGAAGAGTGGGTCATCATTCTGTCCTCCCTTTTATGGAACTCTTGCCAGAATATGTATTATCTAAGTTTACAGAGAGTGCATTCCTTCAGACATCCTGTGATGTGCGTCTGTTAGTTCTATACCTTGTGTAGATGATGTTAACATGTTTTTAAGAAAAAGAGAAACCAAGCATTATGGTAAGATCATTATAAATCTAAAGTCATTTAATTTTTAAAAATTTAACTGATATGTGTTCATATTTTCACTTAAGGAAAACATTTTTCTAATTTCCAAATTCTTATAGCCTCCTGTTTTCCATTCCCACTATCATAAAGCTGCTAACACTCTTCTAATTTTGATGTGTTTAAAGGAAAAAAAGGGGTGAAGAGTTCATGCCGTCATTTTTATATGCCACAAGTAAAATTACTCTGCTTCTTTTTCAGCACATGCAGAAGTATGAAAAGCTTCTCAGATTCCTGACAGAACTGTCATTGTTTACTATTAGCAGTGTCATAGTTGTGTGCCTTGTCATTCTATACAGCAGGGCATGGGCTGGCACCCTGCCCAATGCTGATTTGCAGGAGGAAAATCTCTTGTCTTATTTTGTAGGGTAATTCCTGGGGAAAGTGTGCTCCCTAGTGTTAAGAGTGGCTTAATGGCTAGAAGGTTTCAGCTGACCTGACAGAAAAAAATGTGGGATGTTGATTTCTCATCATTCTTCATTTACACCTTGTGAAATTCTCAGGGTGTCCATCCCTCTAACTAGTTTTGTTGCAAATTTGACATTCCAGTACAAATAAAGAGATATAAACATAATTTGCACATACCAGAGATCAGCTGAATATTAGATTGTTCTGTAATTTTAAAGGAGGTTGATATCTTCATGGAAAATAGTAATTAATAATTATTCAATTTATGATTCAAAAATAAAAACCTTAATTTATTCTCCCTCTTTCTTCCTTGCTTAAAAATTGTATCCATAGTGGAAGTAAAAGATTATCCTTTCTGTTTACTTTTATATAAAATCAATAATTTTCTTTTGTTTCCTTGTAACTTTTGATAAATAACTTACTTTACTTACATGAAAATGAAAGAGATATTATATGATAAAAAAGTTAGTCATTAAAAGGCAAAAGTAGACTGTACACTCCACTATTGTTTCTTTTGTGTGTGTGTGTTTCTAACTAATAGATATTTAATTCAAAATATTATCATTGAAAAATTTATTTTGCTGGAATAATTGTAGAATACAGCTTCCAGAGGTAAATTTTTACTTTATTTTTCTTTATTAAAAAATCTGTCTCATTGTTTGAGAGTCTTTTGAATATTATTTTTAACAAATATGCTGTTACTTCATCTTTTGTGTACCTGCATGTATGCATTTTGCTTACAGAGTAGTTTAAAGATTTTCAGTTTAACACTTGAAAAATTTACCTCTACATTTCAACATTATGGTTTCAGTGTGGTATGTAAAAAACTAGAAAAAGTAGAAGTTAAAGCAATCTTGATAAAAAGGCTAAGAATATTTTTAATTTGTTGGTAGTCAATTATTATGTTAATAATTGGCTAGTCATCTTTTTAAAAGCTAGTATGATAAACATCACTATTCCCGAAGATTCATTAGCAAACAAATTTCTTCCAGGATATACACTACATCTTAATTTAGGGAATTTAAAAACAAGTGATATCAAATACTGATGGAGAAATGTTAGAAATATCATTGTTATAAAATGAGGAGAAAGGTGGTTTGTTCTAAGTTAAATTTTTTCCTAGGAATATGAAATAATAATTACTGCTATTTTTTAAAAAACCCTGAGAATATTAAATAGCATCCAGGTTAGTCTAATAGTTTTGAGAATCAAGTGGCTGGTTCTCCAGAAATAGGAACAAACTTGAAATAATAAAATTTTACTCAGTCTCTATGACTAATCCTAGTTTGTACAAGGACCCTGAAAAAAAAGACACAAAAAATAAATTCAGATGAGTTCTTTCACATTTAAGACAACATAGCAAGTAGACAAAAATTACTAATATTTACTTGTTATATTTTGGAACAGGCCACTAAAAGAATGCCTACAATTTTTATTTTTTACTGTCAGAGTTATTTACACAGTTATTCATAAAGGCTCTCCCGTCTTTCGAATTTTCAGTAACTTCTCAACAGCTGTTAAAGAATTTATACATTATAAAGCAGTGTGAGTATACTCAGATGAAAACACCTAATATTTTGATATTAATAAAAATATGATGCTGTTTGAGAGTCTATCAAAGTGAGAGGCAACTTTTGCATGTGGAACTTTGTTAAACATTTACCTGTTTACAAGAAGTTACTGAATCAGATCATTTTTATCCATAGATCTCAGGTCTAAGAATCTGTAATTTGTGAGTCGGAGTTTAAAATAATGGAAACTTATGAACAACATTATAATTAGTGAATAAAATTTTTTATTCTGAAGAAAGCCAAAAATAATGCTTTCATCCATTGTTTGGCCCTTACCCCCCACAAAAAGTTACATCAATGAGTTGATGACAGATCCTGAGAATACTTAAAAATCATACATCTACAAAATTAATTCTTTTTTTTTGCTTAAATGTGTACTTTTGTGATATGTGTCTAGCTTGAATTTTTGTTACCTATTTTTTCATCAATTAATATTGTAGTTTGGGGGGTTACTTACATGGTAGCCTTGTTTCTCAATTAGAGATAATGGCTGGAGTTAGACAAATGGAGATTAAATATAACCTGTATTACCAAAAATGTCTGTATTGGAGAAGGTGAATTTTCTAATACCTGCCTATGAAGTGCGCATTCCCTACCAAAGTTACATAATAGAAAAGCAGAGGAAATGAATGCTTTCTGTAGGTACACACATACCAAGAGATGAAAAGAGAACTATTTAGCCTAATAGCTCAGCCTACTCTTTAAAATTCACCAATGAGATATGTGCAATCTGCCTAGTGAGAAGAATTAAATGAGGAGTGGCAGAGAAGCCAGGGTTGTTGTTTTAGTTGAGCTGGCTCCTCGTGAATTTAAATACACATTCAAAGAAACATAGTCCTCTCCACTCTCAACAACAAAACATCATGATACAAAACTGAAATTGAGCCCTGACTGGTGTGGCATAGTGAGCTTGGACATTGCCCTGCAAACCAAAAGTTCGTCACTTGGAATCCCCATGATAGCCATGCCTAGGTTGCCCCTAGTGTTGAGGGCCTTTGAGAGGCAATCGATGGATGTTTCTCTCCCTCTCTTGCTCCTTCCTTTCTCCTCTGTCTAAAAATAAATAAGTAAAATCTTCAAAAAAGTTGGAATCACTTGGATTTCATGAAACCCCTACACTTTTTATTTAAATATGGCCAAAGGTATTATATGATAAATGCTTTTTGGTATAGAGACTTCCACAAATATTCTTGGAAACTCTTTTAAATCCATAACAAAGTCAGAGAGGACTTAAACATGCTAAATATATTTTTCTAAAGCAAATTAATCACTTGACTATTAGAGATTTCTTATGAGTTGGACAGTCTCACTAACTTCTAGGAGAATTCAAATGCCATAATGTGAGAGTTCAAGAAAATGTCTTTGTATTTTATTTTCAATTTCACTTATTTTTCAGAAAATGCAGTATTTGATATTTAGGTTAATTGTTTCCAAGAAATATACTGAAACTAGCATTTTCATTTCCATTAAATGTCTATAACACTGTGTGAAAATACTATTTCCTTTTTTCCTGTCCAACATTTCAAGTAGCATACATTACAGTTTTGTTGTAGATATTAAATCACCTTAAAATTTAATCTGCATGTCTATACCATATCCATATGATATCATGGAAAATTTTTGCCGATACTGAGGTTGAAACTGTTTAAATACTTCTTGGTTGGGAAAGACAGTTCTTGAAATTAGGCAATAGTATATGTTTACTGACATGGATCAACTGGCCCCAGCTGTAAGGAAAAGACAGGTGTGGATTATAAACAAGACTGAACATTTCAATTTCCAAATCTGAGATGATTCAAAACTGGGAAGAATAAGCAATATACAGTTGATGACAAGATTGAGATTCAGGTTGTCTCAAAGACTGGTATGCTGAATGAATACCAGAAATGTAAAACTTGATAAAGATGAATCTTAAGTCATGCCATGGGTTTCAGAAAAGAGAATAAAAATGCAAAGTAGTGAATAGTGTAAATAGTAATTCATGGTTATAAGATCTGACTTGGATATAACTCAATAATCACCAACAGTGCCAAGAGGCCACTAAAAACAATATGTTGCATTAGTATAAACTGAATATACAGAACAGTGAAAAGAATAGGCCTTTTTTTTGGAATGTTAAGTATTACTATCTGAAATCCTGGGATTGATATGTGAACATGAGTTTGATGTGTAAAGATACCATTTTATAGAAAACAACCTAAAACATTAGATTGTTAACTTGGAAGAAAGAATATTTTTGAAGAAAAAAAACACAATGACTAATTTTCAGTATATAAGGGCTTTCAGGGAAAGCATAAAAAGTACCTTTGTCCTAATAGAGTACTTCAAAGAAAAGAACTAAAAATTAATAATTTAGATAATAATTTCAGTATTTACTACATATGTGTACAATTAGCATTGTTGAAAGAGTTAATGACCAAAGAAAAATGTCATACTTCAGTTTATGAATTAATAAAGCAGTCTTTCTAGTAAGATGGTAAGTTTTTATTCACAGAGGGAATTCAGGTACAAGTTTATGAATGTTTCAAATTTCATCGATTTGGCCAATGGGTTATTTCAATATCCTTCCTTATTTCTTCTGAGACTTTATTCACTCCTATAATTATTTTTCACTGAAAATTAGTTCTATATAAGTCCATGTTTGTTTCCATTTTTTGAAGTGTCTTAGAAGGTATGCTTAAAATGAAGAAAACTAACTCTCCAGTAAAGGATTCTTAGTGACTAGTAATTTTAAAACAGCTAGAACCAACTAATTAAAATTCTAGAAATCTTTACTATGAAATATTCAAAGTCAAGGAAAAAATGTTTCCCTATAATTTACCTACCATATTTATGTTTTAGCAGTAGGATGATACAGTTCATGATATTTTGCTTGTGATTATTTGCTCGTGACATATCATTCAAATATTTAACTAGTGTTGTCTATTATCTCATCAGTGCTGTTCACCAGAGCTTCATTTGCTGTGTATCTTTAAAATCTGTCTTCGCTCTTCCTGGTCTAGTGTTCTATTAGTACAGAGGTTATGTGGTCAAATATTTGTTTCTTTCTACATTAAGAGGATGACTTCTTTCTACCTTTGGCAAAAACACACAGGGGCTTCATCAGGTTAGTAAAGGGTTAAAGTTAGAAAGACAAAATATGTTTATAAATCTGGGGTAAGATTCTTTAGATTTTTCATTGTTAACTGTCAGCTATGCATAATGGATTATTAGACTACCTTTGCAGTGGTCCTAATTGGCCATTAAGATGGTTTATACAATTTATTTGGATGTGCTAAGTTTGATAATATTTTGGATATCCTGAAACTGCCTAAGGTGAAAAGGGCTTAGGTATACATAATTTATGAATTGATTATCATGCTATCCAGATAAACATCTATGACCTGGAGGCTATTTGGGTGTTATCATATCAAGTGCACCTTATTGAAATGCATCAACATTCTCTTTCCAGGTGCATGGTTTACAATCCTGCATAAAATATTTTAAATTGAATAACAATAGTGAAATAATGAAAGCAATGTGGATAATCATTAGGGAACAAAAAATAATATGCTGAACTTCCATGTCAAATTAATTTTGCTTAATTTTTCACATTGGATAGTTAAACATTTTAAGTGATTAAAATATATCACTAGCTTTGCCAAAATAAAAATAAATTCAAGCATAACAATTAATTTGGTGAATTATATATAAAAATAAGTTTACAAAAAACAGAGAATGCGTTTATACTGTGAAACAGACATAAAATTAACACTTAAAATTTTTGCTTTGAGGAAAATTCACTGATAAAACCTCACCTAAGTTCAAACGTGGGGAAGAGAAAAAAATCACTTTATTCTCTTCCTAAGTCCTTCATGTCCCAGTGATTAGGTAAATATTTAGTTGGATTTTCCTGGATGACAAAAAGTAAATTCTCTTGAACAAATACACACAAAAACAAATTCTTAAAAAAATGAAAGGAGTCATAATTTTTTAATTATTTTAGAATTTGCACACTGAAGAAAGAAATTAAGGAAGGCATAAACAAATGGAAGCATATACCATGTTCATGGATTGAAAGGATAAACATCATCAAAATGTCAAAACTATCTAAAGCAATTTATAGATCCCACACAATCCCTATTAAAGTACCAGTGGCATATTTCACAGATATACAACAAACATTTCAAAAATTTACATGGAACCATAAATGGCCCGAATAGCCTCAGCAATTTGGAGAAAGAAAAAAGTAGGAGTCATAACAATACCTGATATCAACTGTATTTCAAGACCTCTGTAATCAAAACAGTCTGGTACTGACATAAGAACAAACACATAGATCAATAGAACAGAATAGAGAGCCCGGAAATAAACTGAAGTCTGCATGTTCAATTAATATTTGACAAAGGGGGAAAAAGCATAAAATGGAGTAAAAATAGCTTCTCCAGTGAATTATGTTGGAGATATGGACAGCTACATGCAAAAAAAATGAAACTCGACACCAAATTACATCATACACAAAAATAAACTCGAGGTGGATAAAACACTTAAATATAAATTATGACACCATAAAAGTCCTAGAGGAGAGCATAGGCAGGAAAATCTCAAGATATTCTATACAGTAATATTTTCACCAAAATGTCCCTTAGAGCAAGGGACAAAAAGTAAAGATTAAACAAATAGGACTTCATCAAAATAAAAAGCTTCTTCATGGCTAAAGAAAACATCAGCAAAATGAAAAGGGAACCAACTATATTGGAAAATATATTTGCAAATGATACTCAGACAAGGATTTGATCTCCAAACTCTATAAAGAACTCACATGACTTCACTCCAGGAAGACAAACAGTGCAATGAATAAATGGGTAAAGGACCTGAGCAAATATTTCTCCGAGGAGGACATACAGAGAGCCCAGAGACCTATTAAAGGATGCTCAGCATCACTACCGGAAAGATGCAAATTAAAACCACAATTAGATACCACTTCACATGAGTCAGAATGACCATCATAAACAAATCAACAAACAACAAGTGCTGGTGAATTTGTGGAGCAAAGGGAACCCTAGTGCACTGTTGGTGGGAATGCAGACAGGTGCAGCCACTGTGGAAAACAGTATGGAATTTCCAAAAAAAACTAAAAATGGAACTGCCTTTTGACCTGACAATTCCACTGCTAGGATTATACCCTAAGAATCCTGAAACACCAATTCAAAAGAACCTGTGCACCCCAGTGTTCATAGCAGCATTATTTACAATAGCCAAGTTCTAGAAGCAGCCTAAGTGCCCTTCAGTAAATAAGTGGATCGAAAACCTGTGGTACATTTACACAATGGACTCCTATGCAGCAGAAAGAAAGAATAAGTACCTCCTACCCTTCATGACAGCATGGATGGATTTGGAGAGTGTTGCAACCACTGGCCCATGGTGATCGCAAATGTTGCAGATGCTCTCAAGACATGAGAGAAATACACAAGAACTACCGAGTCCTGTGGAGGAATAGGGACAGCGGCTACTCTCTCAAAGGGAGAGTGCCTCTGAGTGGCCTGGCACTATCTCAAAGGAGAGGCCCCTGAGCAGCTGCCTCAGTAGGCTTTTTATTAGGTACTATTGGGTAGGTGAACAGATACAGAATGTGGATTTATCATCTAGCAGAGAGGATTAAAAACAGGTAGATACTTTACAAAGGATTCAAAAAGCTTGTGCTTTGGGGCTGTAATCACCTAACAGATACAGGTGTAGTTTCATTTCCTGCCAGAGCCTACACATCCAAGAGCATCCTAGCAAGCAGGTCTCACAGGATTTTGCATATTTTATGCCCCGAGTCTAATTTACCCCAGGTGTCCACTGATTCTGGTCTGGACCTCACCACCTCTGCTATTTCCACAGGCCCCAAGTCGGGTGAAGACAAGGGCAGCCAGGAGACTTGGATTTTTCACATCCAGAACAAGGACTCAGGCTATTGTCAAAGCTGAGGGGGCAGGGGTGATGTCAATCACCCCCTCACTTCCACAGCCCCCTAAGTCTCTTCCCTGATGGCTTATTCCCACATGATAGTATCTGTCTTAGGTTCATTCTCTTCAGAGAATTGTTACCCGTCATTGACTATCTGATCAAGCCAAAGGGAGCCAAACACAGAGCAGGCAGTGCCCATGTTCAGGGAAATAAGTTTTGTCTCCTTAGGCCTCCTGGTTCTCAGAGGTGTCTCACTCAGCCTTAGCCACAGGGGGTTACAGCTCCTGAAACCAGGCAGGGCGGACTCCACAGGAGAGCATTATGCTAAGTGAAATAAGCCTGGCGGTAAAAGATGAATACCATATGATCTCACATATAAGTGGAACTTAACTAAACAAACAAGCAATTAAAATATAACCAGGGACATTGAAATAAAGAACAAACTGACAGTAACCAGAGAGGAGAGGAGAGGGGGATAATGGAGGAAAGAAGGTGAAGTGTCATCAAGGAACATGTATAAAGGACACATGGACAACGTCAAAGGGCAGGGATTAGATTGAGGATGGGAGGTGAGAGTCAGTGGACGTGAAAGAGCGGTGGGGGGAAATGGAGACAATTGTACTAGAACAACAATAAAAATAAATTATACATTTTTAATTTATTTTTAATATATTTTATTGATTATGTTATTACAGTTGTCCCATTTTCCCCCTTTACTCCCCTCCAGCCTGCCCCCACCCACATTCTCCCCTTTTAGTTCATGTCCATGTGTCATAAGTTCTTTAGCTTCTACATTTCCCATACTATTCTTACTCTACCCTATCTACTTTCTACCTACAATCTATGCTACTTATTCTCTGTACCTTTTCCCCCTCTCTCCTCCTCCCACTCCCCTGTTGCTAACCCTCCATGTGATCTCCATTTCTGTGGTTCTGTTCCTGTTCTAGTTGATTGCTTAGTTTGTTTTTGTTTTTGGTGTGGTTGTTAATAATTGTGAGTTTGCTGTCATTTTACTATACATGTTTTTTATCTTTTTTTTCTTAGATAAGTCCCTTTAACAT
>CM052548.1:51616889-51632460 GCA_028533065.1 Trachops cirrhosus | reverse complement strand
ATTCAACCAATTCTGTGAGCATCCTGATCACCAGTGTTTTGAACTGTACATCTGATAGGTTGGGTATATCTTTTTCACTTAGTTGTATTTGTTCTGGAGCTTTGATCTGCTCTTTCATTTTGACCTTTTTTTTTTTTTTGTCTCAGTGCGCCTGTTATGTAGGGGCAGAGCCTTACGTGTTCACCATGGTGGGTCAACCCAGTTGCTGGGTTGTGACACTGTAAATGGGGAAGGGGTCTGAGAGGGAACAATGGCCTTTGCTCAGCTCTCTGCTGGATTTCAGTCACTTCCCCTGCTTCCCACAAGCAAATTGGGCCCTTCTGGTGCTGATTCTTGTGTGGGTGGCTTTGTATACGTTCTAGGACACTGTGGGTCTCTCCAACAAACTCTTCTGTGAGTCTAGGAGTTTCTCCTGGCACCTCAACCCCCACAGGTGTTTTCAATAGGTTTTTGAGGCTTTATTTCCCAGTGCTGGGGCTCTGGGTTGTGCAGTCTGTCTTGCTCCCCAGTTTTGCCTTGTTTTTCTGCACACGAATGTGGGACCGTCCGGTCCACCAGCCACCTTGTGCACTGCACCCCTCTACAAAGGGCTGCTTCACTGGGTCCACCAGCTGCTACCTTGTGTGCCCAGGGTCTGCCAGCCACCACTTTGCCATGTGACCCCTCTCTGCCTGGCCGCCCAACTCTGCCCCTCTTATTGGTCTGGATGAATGAGTCTACTTTAACCTCTTGGTTGTCAGACTTCCATACAGTTCAATTTTCTGTCAGTACTGTTTTTTTTTTTTGTTTTGTTTCTTAATTGTTGTCCTTATTTTGGTTGTGCAAGGAGGCACAGTGTGTCCACCTACACCTCCATCTTGGTCAGATTTGCCAAATTATACATCTTTATATTATAAAATTTATTAAACTCAATTGATGTAAAAAGTAAACTATTCAATATCTTGGAAATACAAAATAGTTGCCACATTTTACACTTCCACACAATGAACTATAGAAGTGACATCAGCAAGTGCTTGCTAAAGGAAGGGAAAACAGCATTAATAGTCCAACTCCATTCATGTGTCGGTTCCTAGAATGTCTGTCTGAGACTAAAACTGCCTGAAAACTCTACAATGCAAAATCAAAAAATAAAACAAGGCTCTCTAAAATCAAAATATCCAATTTCTTTTACAGCACATGAAATCATAAATGCTTCTATGAAAGACTAACCAAATAATATTGGCTGAACTTCAGATTTCTTGTTACTTTTATTTTTAAATTGTTTTTGAGGCTCTCATCATTCTATTTGTGAAGTTGACATAATAAACTCTCTAAGGCAAAGCCTATTAATAGTGATAAAGGAAATATGTGATTATAGGGTTTACATAGAGGATTTTTTTAAAGACAGAAACCTACACTTATACATAAAAATCATCAAATATTTACTTACCTGTACTATTCATTAGTTACACTAAGGGAAACTATTTGTGACTGACATCTAAAGGTAATAGTTACACATGTTTTTCTTTTCTAAGAGAACCCTGGTTTTGTTTAAAAGGATAGTATGTGTTGTGAACATGTCACACCTCCAGCCAGACTTGCTTAAGGCTAGGAATGATTATTTGACCCAGTTCAGGCCAACAGGATGTAAGCAAATTAAATAAGTTAAGATCACTGTAAGCCATTGTTTTTTGGAATAAACTGACTCTGCAGGCATATGCCTTTAATTTTGTGTTTGTTTTTTGTCCTTTCTCTTTTTTCAGCCTGTTATCCTGATGAAAACTTGGAGTTGGTGTGGCCATAGGCCACCATAAAGACAAAATAGGCATAAATAGCCATAGACAAGATGTCAGAATTGTAAATGTGACATATTCTCTTCCTGTGGTCAATCCTACATGAGCAGTCTTTGTACTTTTGATACCTGGTGGGGTGACAGGAAACTGTTGGCTTAAACCATGATGCCCAAAGGTTTCAGCATTCTGGACAATAAAAACTAGGCTATTTTAATATTTTTTCAGATATGAGTACTTCGATAATTGAAGCTTTGGGAATGACAATTTGTTTATAGATGGAGGTGACAATTCTCAGGAAGGAACTGAAAAGAGGTAGTATAAATAATATCACTGCTTTCAGAAATAATAACAAAAATCATTATTTAGAGATATATATGAAATATGTATAAAATTTCAGTTATTTTTTTAGAAATGTTAAAAAATCTGAAAATTACTGGAGAACCAATCAAATATTATGACAAAGCCAAGGAATGAAAGAGTTAAAAATGCAAGAAAGAAAAACTAACTGAAGAAAAATTGAACTTACCCTCAAATTAGAAAGTTTGGTTGGATGTCATAACCTATTTTTTATTATACCAATAAGCTTAAGTGTTTTAAGAATGAAATATGTAGTGTTACAAATAGCATATCAAGTAATATAGTCCAAGGACCACTTACTAGTAAGAAGCATATGATTAGCTTTATTTAAAATTCATTCATTTATTTATTTATTTTAAAGATTTTATTTATTTATCTTTAGAGGGGAAGGGAAGGAGAGAGAGAGAGAGAAATATCAATGTATGGTTGCTTCCTGTGCATTCCCTGCTGGGAACTGGCCTGCAACCCAGACATGTGCCCTGACTGGGAATTGAACTGTGATCTCTTGGTTCACAGTCCCATGCTTAATCCACTAAGCTACACCAGTCAGGGCTAAAATTCATTTATTTATTAATAAATTATTCATTTTATTCATAAAGTTTCCCTCCACAAATATTGAACACATTAACTTTGATCTTCTAGACCCTACGGATATAATAGAAAACCATAAAGACAACATTGACACATTCATTGAGCTTGTATTCCATGGGGCAAACTAAGCTAATAAATAAGTAAATATTTTATTTATTTTAACAAAAATATAGATGTTGTGGTGACATGAACAAATGAGTATCATCAGAAACTTGTGCAAAATAACAAATTTCCTATACCTATCATTGGAGCATTAGTTTGTCATCTCAACAGAAAATGTTATCTACCATATGGCAAGCATTGTAAGACATCAACAACTTATAAGAATAAACAAAAACAGCTACTACCCAGAGTAACTCTCATCCCAGAGGGAAGAAAGGCAAATAGTAGTGAAAAAAAGGTAAAATTCAATATACAAAGGCAATCTTTTATTCAACAGAATACGTTGATGGATAATTTTGATTGTCTATAATTAAAAGGCTATGTGACAAAGAGTGTTAATTTCCCATGCAGAATAAAATAAAAAGAAATTTGGAGTTTTCTTGGGAATCCAGAGGCATCAATAGATGAAACTGACAGGATAAGGAATACAGACTCAGCAGTGGTGGAGTACTTGTCCCCTTAAATGAGAAGTGACTGGTACTGGGTGAAGGATGTCTCACATATCAATTTAAAAGATTTACTGATGTATATTAGCAGCCAATATCTCAATTTTCTCTAGCATAGTCATCTTCTAACTTAAGTACATCACATTTACTTGTTGAAATACATATTTGGTGGTGCTACCCAAGAGTGTCTGAATTAGGTCAGAAGCAGAGTCTGAGAATTTATGTTTCTAACATGCCCCCTAGTAATTGACACTGCTGATCCAAGGAGTACACTGATTTTGAATAACCCAGGGTTATACAGTTTGATGTCTTCCCTCACTTTCCTTATTAATTTAAGGCACTTCTTCAATATTTTATATTTCCAGTCAGTCCATATTACACAGCTTCTTAATACATTTATACTTAATATATTTCTTTGACATTGTTCTTCAGCCATTTTATTCATTTATATGTATATATTTAAATTAATCTCTATATTTTATATATATGCATATATAAATTTTCTCTCTAGCAGAGTGGCCATCTATCCATGTAGTAGTTATCAAAATAAAAATATGTATAAATGCATATATATCATAGGCATACTATTAGGAACACTTTCAGTATACCTTTGCTTCTCCTATTGTAGTTAATTTACAGTAGTAAATGCATTAGATTATCAGGTTAAAAAATGCTTAGTCTAAAAAGTAAATAGATGGATACTGCGATGAAATATAAGGTATGTTCATAAAGTATCCAGCCATGCAATATGAAAAATAGAGACATTTGTTAAAGAAGATACCAGACACTAGAAACATTATACACAGGATAATGATACCTCAGTCCCCTTCAAAGTCAGCACCATTGGACTTCACAAAGTTCTCCAAGTGGCCATCAACTGCCCAACTGTATTTTCCTGAATCTCATCAATGGTCTGAAATCTTTTCCCTTTCAGAGGAGATTTTAGTTTTGGAAAAGGCCAGAAGTCTCACAGTGCCAACTCTGGGCTGTAGGGGAGGTGAGTTACCTGGGTGATTTGATGTTTTACTAAAAAAACTCTAGATAAGACGTGATGCATGAGTGGCCACATTGTTGTGATGAAGCTGCCAATCACCAGTTGTCCATAGCTGTGGCTTTCTGAACAATCCAAATAGTTTCCATGGAGGAATATTCAGACTTAATGCAAAATTTGTTGCAGATTTGTTGCTCTGTTTGGTCAGTCATTTTGAACATGATGGCCACATGGAACACATGCTCACTCAAGGGCATCTCCCACCCCTACTGACTAGCACAGTGAAGTCATCATTGTTCACACACTTACTTTGCAGTTCATTCTCCTAGGCTGCCAGGTTATGTCACTGCCATGCAAACCATTCTCATTATATCAACAATGTTTGGATTTTTCCCAGACAGACCTTATATATTGAAAATTGAAATTAGGCAATAAGACTTGAGAAAACCCGTGTAAACCACCTTCTACTGACCTTTATGTGAAATCATTTCCTCTTAAATCTTGTTTTAATTTTTATTTCCATTTAGAAGTCATAATTTTTAATCCATTTTAGATCAGTTTGGGTTATTTTGTTATTTGGTTTTGTCCTCTTTTTAACCAAGACAAATGAAAAGCAACAATGAGAGCTGAGAGAATGCATGCCCTATGTTCCTTCTTGGCTCACCAGCATCATATGGGAACAATCTGCCATCACAAAGATCCTCATTTGTCCTTCTCACTTTTAAACTCTGTCATCTACTTAATAATAATAATGATGATGGATTAAAAATAAATAAAGTACATGAATGCACAAAATTAATTCCTAAATGTAAAGCCTACTTGAGAAGGCAGTTGTGAAAATGAACAAACTTGTAATTAGTAACTAAAGGTGATATGAATGTTGGTGAAGAGATGTAGTATGACATAAAAATATTACTATTTGGAGATGTTTATTGACCAAGACTCTAGGGAAACTTGTCCTTTACATGGACAGGAAGGAGAAAGTAATGCCATTCTAAGTCCCTTTGTCATTTTAATGTTGGTATCACAAGCCCATTTGTTATCATGGGTAGTTAACTAATTATTAATATAAAAGGGAGGCACAGGGAATAAGACAATGAGCTTAATAAAATGGGAAACATAAACCTTTTTACTTCCCCAGGAAGCTACAACTTCACACCCCAAGGATTCATAGCATTGCTCTACCAATGGGATTAGCATTCCTCCCTTCCCCAGTCTGGTGTTGGATTGTTGGGGGAAGCTGAAGGAGGTAAGTGCATGTGAATTAGAAGTCAAAATGGCACAGGGGGAGGTGCTTGACTATGGAGGTCTATCAGTCTAGCTAAGGGGTGGACCCATCAAAAAGCCCAAGAAAACTTGTGAAGCTGATTGATACTTTTGAAAAATCACTTGGTTCATCTCAAACCCAAGTTAATATAATCCTAGGGGAAAAAAGAAGCACTCTCTGTTTCTGTTTCTCTCTCTCTCTCTCTCTCTCTCTCTCTCTGAGTAAGGTACCTGCCCCATGCTTTTGTCCAATTTCTCTTTCCCAGGACCTCATGACCATTCTGGTTTAGCAGCTACTAAGGCCTGCAGCAGACTATGTGGGCTCTGAAGGACTGAGCTTTAATATGAAGCAGAATATCTGGACACTGGCTTTTGTTTTGGTCTCATTGAGGTTGGGCTTGGTTGGATTTTTTCCATGGTGGAACAGACAGAGTGGGGTCACAGGAGCAGTCTTCCACATTAATAAGCTATTTTGCCACACCTCAATCTCCTGTTCATAGCTTCTTAGAATGATTTCCTTGCAATCCCATGAAGGATCCTGATTTCTACCTATAACACCTTTGTTTTATTATGTTGGCATAATATAACTCCATGCCTTTCTGAAGTATTTGTTTTATCTATGTAACCTTACATGTATTTAATTAATATTAAATATATTTAAATGCAATATATTTCATAGATAATTATTTTTAAAATGTTAACACTGGCAAATTGACCATTCAATTGATTTCTTCCTCTATTCTCAGTGTTCAGAAGTCTTCCTAGTGTATAAAAATTTTGATATGTGTATGAACTAATCAATAGAAGCTTAAATACTGATATCTATGCTTGTTAATAATTATGGAAATGTTCTGTTATTTGGAAACTATATATATAGTGCAAATGAGGAAAAACCTACTCTAATAAAACAAAAATAAATTTAAAATAAATAATGAAACAATATAGAGACACCATAAAATTAAATTGTAGCAGCCAAAATGTCTAAAATAGGTTTCACTTTGTAAAACTTTAAAATAGAAAAAAGTACATCAATTATCAAAGTCTTCCCAGAATCTCAGGATTGGTAGTACCCCAAAGATCATATTATATCTTCTAACTTTTAGTGTAAATCCTCTCTATACTATTCTTAACATTTTCAGATTTGAGGATTCACTGCCATTCCTTTTAAAATTTATTGTTACCACTGAAGTGCATGGCAAAGTTGGATGTATGTGTGAATAACTGAATGCACTGTTGTATTTTCCAACTGTAGGAGACATTATTTATTGGTGCTTCACCCCCATTCCTCCCTATCTCTCATCTAAGAGGTCCTGGTATCAAGATATATACCTTTTGAGCCTACATTTTACTCCTAGCCCAATGAATAAAAAGAGCACCCAAGATCTAAGGGTAATTATAGAACTTTTATGGGTGAATAATTCAAAGCATATATATATCTTAATTCAGACCAATGAGAGCAAATGGAATTTATCTCTGAACTTCTGGAAAAGTTTGTGCTTGCTCTACTTTTAACCCTTTCATAAGCAGCTCTGCCTCTCTCCTACTAGCTAGAACCTTTTATAGATATGTGATCAGATATTGCTGTAGACATTGGATACCAGATGGAAAATCCAGACATTGTCAAGAATGTGGAGCCTAGAGAACCTAGGAAATCACTGCTATTCCCTGCAGCAAGTCCTGGAAATATAATTTTTGCTTTATTTAAGCCAGTAAATGTGGGGAAAAAATGTAGTCTAATGTGTTCTTGAAAAAAAATAAAGTATGTAAAATACAAAATATATTATCTGTTTTAGGCTGATTCTATCTACCTAAAGCCAAAAGTCAAATTCCCAGTGACACATGAACGGATAATATTCTTCTGACATTTTTCACGTTCTGTAAATTTGTTTCTTTTCATAATTAAGCACATGATTTATTGGTTTACATTCACTGAGCATCCAATTGAGATTAAAAATTCTCCAAGTTAGCATGCTAACAATTTAAACTCCGATTCATTTATATTATGTTCATGAGAATCACAACCAAATCACCATTTGTCTTGTTTTTTTTTTTAATTTAAAACAAAAGAACAAATATATTGGAAAACTATTTTTAAAATGAGCAAACATGTTAAATAAATAAAAAGAGAGCACTGCAAAATTGTACTTTAGGCTGTACTGTTCAGTTGGTCTACAAAGTTAAATGAGTTTGTGGACATAAGTAAATAAATTTACTATACTATAAATTCACTGAGGAAGACAATGTTTTTTTCCATGCTAGTGTATCCTAAGTGTCTCTGCATTCACTTATACCATAGAAGGCACGCAAGGTATATTTATCTAATGAGTAAATGATCTTCCAAAGTCTTGATTGAAAAATTGAATATTTCATCAAGACTAATGTATTCTTTATTTTAATAGAGAGGAACTGAAAAGTGTCAAAGGCTGGTGTATTTGGGGTTATATAATTTTGCCATGAGAAATATAGAAGTTCATAAAACAAAATATCTGTCAACTCAGTTCAATACCCAAATATTTATTTAAACCTTTCAACTATTTGGACTAAAAACATTGTATTAAATGAATTTGACAGATCATAATGTAAATAAGAACCTCTGCTTGTTCTTCACCCCATTGCCCTTACATCTTTTCTATGGCATCTTTCATTTTCCTCTGCTCAGTGACATCTCTGATAGTTTGCATAGATTTTATCTCCCTTTCACAGAGTAAAAACTCTTGTGCTTCCCTCTTGAGCATTTATAGTCCATATCACATACTTATTTTGGCTAGTGTAAAAATATTTATTTTTAAAAAGTATTACCCTTACTCTTCCCAGGCCTGCTTAGGTATGGCAGTCCACAGATGAAAAAGCAGTCCATGGGTGGCTTCCGTTTTTCTTACTTGCCTCCTCCTCCATTCAGTAGCTTCTATTTCTGACCCCTCCATTTGACAGACAAAGGAAAAGGAGATTATAAGGGAGGGACAAAATCTGATAGGACTGCACAGTGGTGCTTCTGCCTCAATGCCTTTTGGGAGTTGTGGGTGTGTACTGCTAACTCCTAATTACATAAGGTGTTTGGGTGGGTTGCTCTGATGTCTACCACTGGGAACTCTTTGGTTGGCATCAGTATCTTGGCTTAAACTGTATGATTTCTTTTAATCCCTCATTCCAGGTAAAAGCACTCAATAACCTAAACGACAAACCTCACAATCAATTTACTCTGAGATTCCTCTTTAACTTTGTCTAGCATAGTGTTATGGTCTCCAGCCCTCAGGATTTAATTAATTATTATGTAGTATTACTCATCTTCCTTGGGTTACTTTTTTCTTAAAGTATACTTTAGTCTTATATTAATATTTCTGTACAAGATTTATTTTATTATCCTAGAATAGTATTTTTATCTTTTTTATTTGAAAAGTTTTATATTTTATATCCATTTGATTCCCCTGTAAAAAATCTAAATTTTAATTCAATCTGAATATTTATATCTTGTAGAGTGTTGGGTTTGGTTAATTATATTGTTTTACATTTTATATTTACCATCTTTACTTGGCTATTTTTGTAAGACTCTGATTTTAACTTTGAGGTATGCACATTCTAGTAGAAAAGATGGACATGTAAACGTTGATGACAGTAGTTCCCAATGCTTTTCCCTTTAAGACTATGGTTTTGCAGACAATTAACTGTGAGCTCAGAAAGGTTTCAAAAATTGCTTTACAAAACTACTCTTGGAAAACTCTGTGTGTTTCACATAACCTTAAAACCACTTTATAGATGGAACTATTGTGTTCTCCAAAATTTCTATGTTGAAATCTAACTGTCAATATGAATGTATTTGGAGGCTAGTCTCTGTGGGAAGGCAGGTTGTGATGAGGCATGTTGTGATGCAGCTGTGTTGGTGACGTCCTCATGAATGGGATTAATGGCACTATAAAAGAGGCCTCAGGTAGCTCCCTAATCCCTTCAAACATATAAGGTAACAGGGAAAAGACAGTTTATATGAATCAAGAAAAGGATCCTCACTAGATCAAATTTGCCAGTGATTTAGTCTTTAAAACACAGGCTTGGGCTTCTAGTCTCCAGAATTGGGAGAAATAAATTTCTGTTGCTTATAAAGTACCCAGTTATGGTAACTTCATTATAACAGCCAAAAAACACTAAAACAACCACCTATAATATGTCATGTGTAACCTTATCATTGAGGTAAAACATTCATTCATCTTACTTCAGGGCTTTAGAATTTTCTGCTCTTTGGTTGAAAAACACCTCTATAAATGATTAAACCTTATTCACCTTGTTTATCTGCACTTCCTTGTTCTTATGACTTTGTCCAAGAGGTGTTTTCTCATCACTTTCTATAATCATATATCTGTCTCTTCTCATCCCTGTTCCTGCCTCATTATCTGATAACATATCATTAACTGAAATTATGTCTTATAGTCATTTGCTTGTTTATCAGTAAATTGTCATTCTCCTTAGTGGAACAGGTTTCTTGAAAGCAGAGTCCTTGTATCTTTTGGCCAACTTTATAATCCTATGTGCTTTATAGATATCCAGTGTATGGGTATAAATGAATGAATAAAAAATCTCAAATTTATATTGATTTTTATAATAACATAGGTTTTACCATGTGTACATAAGCTGGATGCATTGTGAAACTGTTAGAAAAATAAGCTCCCTAAAGTAAATATTTATTCTTTATTGCATTTTTATTAAACACTCTGAAGTTAAGCAAACTAGAAAGTGGAAATGGTGCCATAGGCAGAATCAAATAGTATATTATACCTGAGGGATTATAGCCAGAGAATGCACTTGTCTGTTCATTTCAAAACACTATCCCCAGACTTTGTTCTGTACACTTGGGACCCTTTAAAATTTCAGAAAAATTTTAAAGTTTCAATATGTTTTGAAGGTGACTTTGAGGTTTACTTTTTCCTTATATTGAACACACATTTTATATTCTATTTGGAACCATAACTTAAGTTATCTGAATATCACCAGTGTATTAAATAGAGAAAAGTTTGGCTAATTTTGACAGATTGCCATTTAATTGTTCAGACATAAGAAAAATTAGGCACTGAACTTTTTATCTCCATTTTGACTAGCTCATTAAAACTCTCCCTCAATATGCCTAGTAACACCACCAGTCATAAACTTAGTGAAGTTTATAATAACATTCCCAGGAACTTTTAAGTTTGTTGATTATTAAAAATAACATTTATTTAAAATATGAATTTAAACATTTGATTGTATTTGCTTCCAAAGGCCATAAAGATAAAACAAATCAATGAGAGAAATAATTAGAAAATAACATTTAGTTCACATGAGAAGAAATTCAACAAGTTAACAATGTTTAATCTCACTGTTGGCCAAAGTCATGCAAATTATAATATTTAAAATTTATTGAAAGGATATTGTGTATGAGATATGGTTCTATAAACTTGGCATGAATTACCTATTTTTGGACTATAAGATTGACTTTTCTCCCCCAAATTTGAGAGGAAAATAAGGGTGCATCTTATAGTCCAAATGTAGCTTACCTGGCTCACTGTGGTAGGGGATAGGGTGGAGTGGGATCACAGGTTATTAAATATTTTACCACATTTTTTGCTTCAAAATTTTTTTTCCTATTTTCCTCCTCTAAAACCTAGGTGCATCTTATGGTCCAGTGCATCTTATGGTCCTAAAAATATGATAACTAATTCAGTCATTATAATAACTTTATTGAATTAACATCATCATCATTTCATTATAATTTTCATTTTATCAATGAGGATTTCATGGATCATAAGTGGTGAACTTTGTATATAAAATCAAGAAATACAGGTCTCAGAGAACACATCCTTATCTATTATGCAATCCTGCCCTGCTCAGCTCTATCTACTTCTGTCTGCTTGCATAAATGCCCTTATTAAACTAACCATTTGTTTCCCATACACTTGAGCAAAAGAACTTTTGTGTTTATTTTAGAGAAATGAAAACTAATGTTTACCCAAAATTTTGTGCTTATCAGCTTTGCTTATAATAGTCAAACATTGAAAAGAACCAAAATTTATCTTCATGAATGACTAAAAAAATGTGGTACATTCATCCATATCATGAAATATTACAATACAAATAAATTAACTAATACACTCAGTAATTTTGATAGCTCTTTCAAGAACATCAAGTATAAAAAGTTAACCTCAAAAGATATATGTAAATCATACTGTATGACTGTATTTGTGAACATTTGCATATGACAAAATTGTAGAGAAGAAGAATATATTAGTGGTTACGAGAGATTGGGAGATGGTAATGGAGGGTTGGTGTGAGACAGTTTTATATATTTTCTTTTAAGAAAAGATTTCTTTGTTTATTGTTTTAGATAGATGAGAAGGGGGGGAAGTGAAGAAGAGAAACATCAGTGTGAGAGAGCAACATCAATCAGTTGCCTCTGTATGTGCACTCTGGTCTGGGGAACTACCCTCAATCCAGGCATGTGCCCTGATCAGGAATTGAACAGGCAACCTTTTGCTTTGCAGGATGACACCCAACCAACTGAACCACACTGGTCAAGGCCAGTTTTATACATTGATTTGGTGGTGTTACATGAATCTCACAGTGGTAAAATTGCACAGAACTATACATGCCCATACCATGTGCACACACACACAAAGTACAAATAAGGCTGGCAAAATATGACTAAGTTCTGCATGTTGTACCACGGTAAATTTACTGGTATTGACCTTGTACTATAGCTATGCAGATTATTGCTATTGTAGGAAATTCTGAAAATGGTGTGCCCGATCACCATCTAGGTAGTTTTGCAAATTTGTACAGATTCTTATGTATTTAAAAGTAAAAAGTTAAGAAAAAAATCTTGGGTCTTGGCTGGCTTTGCCCTCACATTTTAACTTGCATTTAGTCACTTAATCTCCTTATGCCTATTTTACTTCTTTCAAAAACGTGGGGGAAATGACATTTTCCTTCACAGGGACATTGCTAAATTGCCAAAATCTAAGAAAGATTACCCATGAAAGCACTTTATTCCTTTGAAAGGTGGGAGGTAACCATGACAAATTATATTAGCCTAATAATTACTATCACCATTTTTCTGCTACACAGAGAAGTGTGTTCTTACAGAAACTAAATGAAATATACTTATATAAGATGATGAGTTCGATGAATTTACCTAAATCTAGTTAATAAAATCCATGAAGAGAAACTATCTAGGCTTTTTGATCCCCTTGAGAGAAAAGCCCTGCTGTCCCTTTTCTTGCACTGGACTCAGTAAGTCTGTGTGAATGTCTCATTTCATCCATAATGATGCAGACACTGCTGGCCAGTGTCTACATCAGCTGGCGCCCACGAACAGGGACCCAGGGCTGCAAGCCGTGGTCGTTATGGACAGCACACCAATTTGGATGGAGTATGAGTGCAATTAGCCCAGGTAAGGGCCGACGACCCCGAGTGCTTTTCAGAAATGTCGTAAGGGTGTGTTGGATTTCAGAGTAAAAGGGTTTTTCTTCCTAGGCCGCTCTCTCTTGCAACTGCTTTGAAAATTTTTCTTTAAAGGTTTCTGCGAATCCTCAACCATGGGGAATGGCTCTCTAAAGAACAAGAGCAATGTTTTAAGTTAGTTCATCAGTTATGGGACTGTTGAATGTCTCCCAGACAAGGGATCTTAGATTTGGAATTATGGAAGAGAAGGGACCGATGTGCACTAGCTAGGCTCTTCTTGCGGTTCATGCCAGCTGCAGCCAGTCTCACAGCCTGCCCGGTGTACTTGGCAGCGGCATGGGTGTGCATGCGCTGAGAGCAGGCTGCAGCCACCCTTGTGTGCACACTAGCAGCGAGTCCAGTGGGGGCTGGGTTTGTCTGCTTGAGACGGGCTGCAGCACAGAGGGGAGATTGTTTTCCCTCGCCTCCCTTTCTCCCCTGCGCGCGCGGGGGAGACCTTCCCTGCATGCCGGCACTGGGTGCAGTCCCCGACACACCATATCAGTTGCCACCAACCAGGCGTGGTGGCCCATACGGTGGCGTGCGCCTATAGTCCCACCTACTTGGGAGGCTGAGGCAGGAGGATCACTTGAACCCAGGAGTTCTGGGCTGTAGTGTGCTATGCCGAGTGGGTGTCCGCAGTAACTTTAGCATCAATATGGTGACCTCCTGGGAGAGGGAGGCTACCAGGTTGCCTAAGTGGGGTGAACCAGCCCAGGTCAGAAATGAAGCAGGTCAAAACTCCAATTTTAAAAAAAGTAAATGTGTTTGCCAGTAGAGAAACAACTGTTTCTGAAAGTTGTGAATGTGTTCATAAATTTGTCAATCTAAAGCATGCTATAAGTGGGATGGGGGGTATGACGTGTTAAAGAAATATTAAGAATCCTCTTTGTTTATGCTCGAGCATAATTTTACCTTTATTGTAAAACTGAAATATAGGTGTACTGTCTCCCAGAGAGAACTAGCCCTTCTCCACAGAAGATTTAGTGCCACTTTTTAACTCAGTAGCTGTAAACACTGATTGTTTCCTTGGGGAAGAACTGACTATTCTTCCCAAGCTGTTAGTCAATAGAGTCACCAAAGGCCCTTGACACGTAACCATTTTTGTCTAAAACATATTTCTTCAAGAACCACCTCCCCCATCTTTCCCACTTTCCTTGAAAAGTCTGAACCTAAGAGCTATCAGGTCCTGTTAATAACAGGGCAATTGCTTCTTAAACTCAATGAAGCTTTCAGAAATGGCAGAGGGCTTGCCTTTCCAAGCTACACAGATTATTAAAGAATGTCCTGATTGCCAAGCCCTTAGCAAGGCACCCCTATTTACAAGAGTTAATCCTCAAGCACTAGGTTCTCAAATAATTTGACAAACAGATGTCACTCATGATGCTCCCTTTGGGAAATAGAAATATGGTTAGTCATGTTTACCTATAATTCTCTAAATTGTGATGAATCACTCTGTACTCCAATTAAGAAACATTTTCAGGAGGAGTTAGAGAGGAGTAAGGATGAAGAGGCAACCACACAGGGTCTGTAAGCACCCACGCAAAGCCCTGGTGAAAGTGTGCAACCCACCCGGTGCATCCAAAGGCACCCGCCTCTAGGCCCGAGCACCGAACGCATGGCTTGGTGAAAGTCTCGGAAACCACAGCGTTGAAAAAGGAAAAGGCATGGGCGCTCCCCGGGACCTATGAGGCCCAGGCTGTGAATTTGGTGGAAGTGGGCGCCCCTCAGGATCCAGAGAGTGTGCACCCGTGAACCTGGAAAAGGCGCGGGCACTCCGTGGGACATAGGAACACACGGTGGTGAACTCCCAAGGACACACATAGTGGCACCCAACCCCCACACACAGATCCCCTCTGGGAAGCACCAGACGGGATTGGGGGAGAATGCGTGCCTACACTATGAACAGTACGCCAGAGGCTGACTGAGTCCTGAACGGGAACAGAGAAAAATTGTCTCCAGTCACCCCACAGTGTACTGAAGCCAGCTAGAAAACCAGTTTGGCCAGTCTGAAACCAACAATAGGTGTGTTTTGTTTTGTTTTGTTTGTTTTTTGTGTGTTTGTTTTGTTTTTGTTTTCTTTTAATTATTTTAAAGTAAACTTTCATTTTTTAATTCCTATTATTTTTTCATCTATCAATTCTTTATGCTTCTCTTTCTGTCACCCTGGTCTTGACCCTACTCCCTTGCTTTCCAAATTTATCTCTTCTTCCTTCCATCGCCTGCTTGGTTCCTTCCTTTTGTTTTTTTTTTTTGGACATGCAAGTAATTTCATAATTGTATTATCATGATTTCATTATTCGTACACCTTTTATTTTTATAATATTTAGGCATTCCTCTTCTTTTTGTATAGACTTCTTTGCTTGGCTGATTATATTGTATCATTTGATAGGTTTCCCCCATTATCTCATTCATACTGTATTGCTAATATACTGTCCTTCATTGGTGATCCATTAGTACAATACCCTCTCTTCTTGAGTACAAGTCTCAATACTCTCTATTCCAGTTACCTAGATTTCATATAT
>CM052548.1:51564894-51616389 GCA_028533065.1 Trachops cirrhosus | reverse complement strand
TTGCCTTTTCATTTGCAAATGTCCCTCTTCTGTGATGTGAGTAGCAGCATTGACTCCTTTGTTTTCTGTAAAAAGTAACCACCTAAAGTGACCCTGTGCATAGTTAACTAGGACCTTCTTGTAATGTGCCCAGTAAAACAGTAAAAGCTCATTGGAGCAAGGGCTGAGGTTTTTTGCTCCCCTTGAGAGAAGAGTCATGCTGTCCCTTTTCCTACACACACACACACACACACACACACACACACACACACACTCACACAATCTATCTAAAACAGGGCTGTTAAACTCATTTTCATGGGGGCCACATCAGCCTCGTGGTTGTCTTCAAACGACTTAAATAAATTTAGAACTGTAAAAGTGTAGCTACTCCTTAACTGTTAAGGAGTTGAAATTACATTCGGTCCACTGAAGGCAACCTTGAGGCTGATGCGGTCCCCAGCAAAAATGAGTTTGACTCCCCTGATCTAAAATCTGTTTTAATTTATCCCCAAAGACAATTTCCTTCATAACTGTCATCTTTGATTACCAACACCCAAATAGTGCTTTCAGAAGCAAATAGTATAAAGTGTTTGGACTAGAATGTATTCACACTGATTTAAAAATTCCCATTAAGTCCATTTGTCTCATAATCATGTAGTAGCAGTATTTTTCATAGTGAAATTACTGCTATATCTGATATATTGTCTGTGACAACATATTTACCACAAACAACATGAAGACTTTTAGATGATAATTTTTACCCAGGAGACTTCAAATGGATCTTTTTGAATAATGTACTTTTGTTCATGGAGTAAAAGTCTGTTCAATCCCAGTGGTATCCAACTTTAAAAAAAATATGTTAAATTATAACCACAGGCTTTTCAAAGGGCATTTACTAAAAAGCAAGATAGTAGTCAAGATGTATATTTATAACTAAAGTACATTACTATAATGTGAATTAAAACTTGTCTGATTCAAAACATGTGTATGTTTTTAAACATGAACATTTAAACATTAATGCTACCACATTATATTCACTATGATTTTCTTAGCTGTGAACAATAAAATGGTCTGAGAACTACCAGAACTAGATGCAAACATGATTTTTCTTCTTACATTTTGATGGAAATGAGTCATCTCTATTGATTTTGATTTTGAAATAAATATTATAAATATTATCAAAATTACTAGGTAAATTTGCATTCATGTTAAAACAGAGCAGGTTTCTGAAAACTCTTGGTAATCTGGGCAATTTTGCGATGGAAGACTTCATTGTAGTAACTGTATAAAGCTATATTTTTCCTATTGTTATTTTCCATGCTCTTTGATTTTACTGAAACACATTCAATTATTGAACCAAAAACCAACCTGAAAACATTCTGGTCAGATGATTTACTTGTAAATAAAATCATCAGCTTAGCTAATGATGAAGAAAGGGAAAACCTTGTTAGGGTTTTTAAGGAAAAAATATTTTGTTAACCTTTAACAGTTGAGATAATTGCTCCTGTAAGCAATTAAGAGGAAAGATGTGTGTTACAGAGCTAGTTAACATAGACACAGTGATGCCGCACCTATACGACAAGCATAAACCCTGCTAATTTGGGTGGCATTCATTGGAAATGCTCTTCTAAAGATATAGTGGCCTCCATCTTTACTTCACAAATTCACAAGCATCTCTAGCAATGCTTCTCCACACACTTGAAATCAGAATTACCTTGGAATAAGTAGCTCCAGAACCAACATAGGGTGGTGGTATCATGTTAACTGATATCAGACTATACTATGAGGCCATACTGATCAAAAGAGTATGGTAATCACATAAAAAGCAGACATATAAATCAATGGAACAGAATAGAAAGTTGAGAAATAAACCCATGACTGTATGGTCAATTAACTGTAATTGAACAACAATAAAAAATAAACTTGACAAAGGAGGCAAGAACATACAATGGAAAAAAGACAGTCTATTTAATAAATGGTGTTGGGAAAACTGAAAAGGCACATGAAAAAATGAAGTCAAACTACGTTCCTATACCATATATAAGAATAAAATCAAAATGTATTAAAGACTTAAATGTAAGACTTGAAACCATAAAACTCCTAGAGGAAAACATGGTAAAATCTCTAACATTTTTCAATAGCAATATTTTTTTCTGATATATCATTCTGGAAAGGGACAAGAAAACATAAAAAATAAACAAATGGGACTATATCAAACTAAAAAGTTTTTGCACAGCCAAGGATACTTTTCATAAAACAGAAAGACAACTTATTGAGTGGTAAAAGGTATTCAACAATAATACATCTAGTAAAAGGTTAATATCAAAACCTATAAAGAACTTGTACTACTCAACATCAAAAAAGAAACAACCCAATTAAAACACTGGCATACAAGTACCACATAACTTTACTTATATGCAAACTGGACAAGCAAAATAGGAACAGCTGCTGACAGTTCTGAAGGTATGGAAGCAGGAGACTAGTGGGATGGAGGGATTGAGGAAAAGAAGGGAAAGACCTCATTGATATGGACAAGAGTGTGGCAATTGTGGGGAAGAGGCAATTCCACTTCTGGGTATATAGCTAAAGAAACCCTAAACAATAATTTGAAATAACTTATGCACCACACCCCTATGTTCATTACAACATTATTTCCAATAGTCAATATATGGGACAACCCAAGTACACATCAATAGATGCATAAATAAAAACTTAGATATATATATATATACATATATGTATACATGTATATGTATGTATATATGTGTATATATGTATGTATATATGTATATATACATATGTATAATGGAACATGGCTCAGCTATAAAAATAGAATAAAATTTTACTATTGTGACAGCATATGTGGACCTGGAGGTTATTATATTGAATGAAATAAGAGAGACAAAGACAAATGCTATATATTTTCACTTATTTGTGGAATATAAAGAACCAAATAAATTCACAATCAAAACTGAAACAGACTTAATAGACACAGAGAACAGATTAGTGGTTGCCAGAGGTAAGGGGGTTTGAGTAACTAGGTAAAAGAGGTGAAGGGATTAAGAAGTACAAATTGTCACAGTCACAAAATAGTCCAGGGGATGCAAAGTACAGCATAGGGAATATAGGGAATTTATTATAATAATTATGTATGGTTCTAGGTGAATACTAGAAATATTGGAGGGACACTTTGTAAAGTGTATAATTATGTAATCACTATGTTGTACACCAGAAACTAATACTAAATAACATTAAATGGAAATTGTAACTGAAAAGAAAAATTTTAAGAATTACCTTGGGCAATGTTAAAAGCTATGGATGCCTAGGCCCTATTTATACAAATGTGATTTGTGTTGATGGGGATTCAAGTCTAAGCAATAGTCTTAATTTAAAAACAAACAAACAACAAAAATCCCATGTGATCCAAAGCACATTTCTGTAGTTTCTTCTCACTTTTCTGCAAGCATGAATACTTCCATTGAGTAATGTGTACCTTTAGTTTTCACCCAGTGCTCATAAGAGACTTTGAAGAGGATGATTAGCTTCTCTAAAAAACAAGAGGAAATTTACAAGGGAACCAAACTTGTTCACCCTCAAGTTGATCTTTGCAGTCTGTAAATGGAAAGGTAAAAGTATTACAAGAGCAAAAACAACATAGAAAGAGAAGAAAGTTGAAGAAATTATGCTAGACAACTTAAAGATTTATAAACAGATCAATAGTAATCAAGACAGTGTACTATTAGAGTGAAGTCACACAAAATATATCAAAAGGAATGTATTGGACAGTCCAGATAGCCGCAGAAATATAGCAAATTGACTTTTGACAAAGGTGTAATAGTAACTTAATAGAAAAGGAATAACCCCTTCAACAAATGGGATATTCAACAATTGAATATCTACACATTAAAAAGTATTTTGTATCTCTACTTAAATCTCACATTATATACAAAGTTAAATCATGGTGAATTATAAATCTGAATGTAATATATACAAATATGAAACTTATAGTAGATTACATAGAAGAAAATATTTGTCCACTGTGGTTAGGCTAAGGGTTATCAGATATGATACAATAAGCATAACCTAAAAAAGAATGATACATTTGACAGAATTTTTTTTAAAATTACTTTTAGAAAAGCACTGTCAAGCAAATAAAAAGAGAAATTGTGGACAGAGTATATTTGCAAATCACATATCTGATGAGTAAATTTTCATCAAAACATATAAAAAGTTGTCAATACTCACCATTAAAAACATGACTAATCCAATTAAAAATAAGCAAAAGACTTTAACAGATGCTTCACCTTAAAGAATATACATATGGCAAATAAGTTCATGAAAATATTTTACACATTATTCTTCACTACAGGAATGTGAACTGTGATTCTAAGATACTATTACACTTCTATTAAGATTTTCAGTGTTTAAAAATTCACTTTTGTTCAAATAAATGCAATTTTAACTTGACATTAAGTAGCCATCCTCTAAAGCATGTGCTATTTGTGTGTTTATGTGTGTTATGAACTCGAAGAACCATAATGTAGTTTATAATGTTTACCAACATTTATTTTTGCTTTGCCTGAGTGTACATTTAAATATTTTTATTTGATATATTATGGTTTATGTATACTTTATATTTGAATCTGCAGAAAATCTATCAAAATGATGAAGAAAGCAATAGAAACTGCAGTAAGTTTAGCTTGTGATGACAAAAATTACTGGGTAGGAACAGGTGCACAATTTCAGAAATTTAAAATCACTTTTGACAGCCACTAGAAAAAATGAGAACATTACTGATTAATAAAATAACTCTAATCCACTACTTATCATTGCTTTCCTTAGAAATATTGGTGATGGAACTGCAGACGCATGAGAAATTATAGGTCACTTTGCAAGTGGCTTCTGAATTCAAACACTGATGGCAAAGAAAAATTGATGACACAATGAAAAGGTAATCTAAAGATTTAAAATAAAGATATACATTAATCCATTACATGTATTTTTCTATGAAATGAAACAACTACATAATTGTTAAAATATATATTCTTAATTGTTTTTATAAGATCAATTGAATTTTGTATAAAATATTCTAGCTCTTGTGAATGTGTGATTTTTGCAGCAGAAGCATTTTTATTAAAAAATGTCAATCAGGAAGATGGCAGCAAAGTAGGTGGGAGCAGAGCCCATTTCTCCCTGTGCCCTGCTGGAACAACTAGCCAATCTTCTGAGGAACAGAGTGAACAGTCAATGGAATCCCAGTTTATATGAAGTTTGGAGGCAAAAAATTGCACAGGACATTGAAAAACAGATGATGAAGAGATTGTGTTGGGACAGTAAGGTCCCTGGGAATCTGTGCAGGGACTAAGGCTGCTGTGGCCCATGGCCCAACACCTGCTGCAGGATACAGGGAGGAGAGTTAGAGCACCAGCTCCCTGCCCTATCAGAGCAGGGAGGGTAGTCTGGCACCAGAAGGGACCTGGATGCTGGAAGTCACTGGGGGGAATAGAGATGAAGTGGGAGACACACAGAGGCAATAAAGATCTATAGGGACCACGGACCCTGGCACCAGAGAAACTGAGGTGCCAGGCAATACCCTGAGAAGGAGGAGTTGAGCCATGTGGGACCCTGTTTCAGATAGTCTCCAGACTGGTTGGAAAGTGGGGCTGTGTGAAAAGCCATGTGCTTTTTAAGAAGAGCAGGCAGCTGCTTTGTAAGGAACTCTGCAACAGTAGCTGACTCACCCAGAGGGTGATTTCAGCTCTGTGTGCCCAGAGGCTGAGTAGCTGAGCAGAACCATGTACAGGGCTTGTGTCCAGCTCTGAGCCCAAGATCGACTCACACTGTAAGCAGCTGAGTGATGAATTTGAGCCTGGAAGCTCACAGAGGACCTGGGTTGAGACCAGGAAATTGTGAATATTGTGACCCAGACCTGGTCCCCATCCTCTTAAAACCATAGGAAGGGATAAAATCAAAGCCCAGCCCCCCTCCTCCTGTGACATCCAGGAAGACCAGCAGAACTCACTGAACAGGTTTAAAGTCAGCAAGAGGCTTATTAATTTTTTTTCTTTTTGGATCCTCTCTCCTTTTTTACCCTTTCCCCAAGTGAGACAATAAAACGTGGAGTTACAAAGGGTTCAGAGACAAGTTGATAGGGGGAGTACAAGGCTAACCCCCAACACAGAAACTGAGACAAATGTCACTTTGCTAAAATCCCATACAGCTGGCATTTTATTGTTTATGTGTATTATTATTACCTTTTCATTATCTTTACCACTCTTATTTCAAGAGTATTTTCTTAATTTCTCTTCCATATGTTTCATTTTCTTCATTTTATTTCTCTGTTTAATTGCCCTGTTTGGTTTTCCTTACTCTCTCTTTATTGCATTTTAATTTTCCTTTTTTCATTTCATCCATGTTCCAATAACACAGAACTCTTGATCAGGTACTTTCTATTCTGGTTATCCAAATCATATATTTCTTGTCATATTATTGTTGTTTCAGTACTATTGTAAATAATATTCAGTACTATTGTAAACAACTATTGTTGTTCCATACAATTATACATACTATACAGCAACCCTCCATGATCTTAGCCCACTTCACTTTAATCCTGAGCTTTATTATTGTTGTGGTTAACTCTATTCTCTTTCACACACTCCTTTAATCTTACTATATCTCATCATCTAACCTCGTACAAGCGATTTGTTTTCTGGATTCAACTCACAATCATCCTCCCCTCTAACGAGAGTCTTATCTCTCTTTCACCTTTTATAAAAAGTGACTAGTTGGGTAAAATATCACAGTTAACACTATACTTGTCCAAAGAATCTCCTATTGCTTCTCTACTTGCTGGTACTTTGAATCCTATGAAATTCCAGACTTTCCTGCTGTCTTAACCCATTTTGACTACCCCCTGACACTGATCTCACAGAAGAATAAGTGGGAGCTATGAACATCAGTATAACTGATAGAGGTGAAAAACCACCAACAAAGTAACCACCAAAAGTAAAAACCCAAGTACAACAAGAAAGCCCACACAAACAGAAGAAAGGGCAAACCTAGAGCATATGAACAAGGAGATCAAAGAGACCATGCCACTGAACATCATAGAATTCCTACCATAGAAGTTCAACCTACAAAGATAGCTAGCAAAGCAAAACATCAATAAGAGCAGAAACAAACAAAAGAGTCACCTACAATGGGGAGACAAAAACAACAACAACAACAGCATGCAATCAAAAGGAATGGAAGACTCCCCACTAAAAGAGCTAAATGAGATGCAGGCAACTAAACTATCAGATATAGAATTCAAATTAATGGTTATAAAGATGCTCAAGGAACTCACAAACAACTACAAGGAACTGAGTGAAAACTGCATCAGCATGAAAAAGAAAATAGAAACTATAAACAAAAACCAGGAAGAAATGAATAAAATCTCAGAAATAAAAAAGTACATTAGAAGGAATTACAAGCCAGCTGGATGAAACAGAGGATCGAATCAGTGAGCTAGAGGACAGGGTAGGAAAAAAAAACAGGTACAGCCAGAAAAGGAAAAGAGACTCAGAAAGAATGAACAGGTGGTAAGGGAACTGCAAAACAACATGAGATATAATAATATCCGTACAATAGGGATACCAGAAGGAGAAGAAAAGAAACAAGGGATAGAAAACCTGTTTGGGAAAGTAATGATGAAAAACTTCCCTAATTTGATGACAGAAAAAGTCACACAAATCCAGGAAGCACAGAGAGTCCCAATCAAGAGGAACCCAAAGAGGCCCACTAGAAGACACATCATAATTAAAATGGCAAAATTCCAAAACAAAGAGAGAATCCTAAAAGCACCAAAGGAGAAACAGGAGGTAACATGCAAAGGAGCCCCAATAAAGCTAGCAGCTGACTTCTCAATGGAAATGCTCCAAGCCAGAAGAGAATGGCAAGAAATATGCCAAATAATGAAAGCCAGAGGCCTACAACCAAGACTACTTTATCCAGCAAGTCTCTCAATTAAAATGGAAGACCAAATAAGGAGCTTCATATACAAAAGAAGGGTGAAAGAATACACCTCCTCCAAACCAGCACTGCAAGATATGCTAAAAGGACTGCTTTAAGAAGAGGAAAAAAAGAGTATGAGAGAGAGAGAAACACAGGTATGAAAAAATGGCAATGAATAAGTGCCTATCAATAATACCCTTAAACATAAATGGATTAAATGGTCCAATCAAAAGACACACAATAGCTCAATAGGTAAGAAAACATGACCCACACTTATGCCATCTACAAGAGACCCACCTCAGAACAAAAGACCTATGCAGACTGAAACTGAGGGCTAGAAACAATTATTGCAAGTGAACAGACAAGAAAAAAAAGCCAGGGTAGCAATACTCATATCAGACAAAATAGACTTCAAGACAAAGTCCAGAAAAAGAGATTCAGAAGGATGCTTCATAATACACAAGGGAAGGATACATCAAGAAGATATAAACATTGTACATATATATGCACCAAACCTAGGGGCACCCAAATACATAAGGAAAATTTTGGAAGACCTCAAAAAAGATATTGACAGCAACACAATTATAGTAGGGGATTTTAACACCCCACTGTCAAAAATGAACCTATTTTCCAAAGAAAATATCAACAACAATATTGTGGCATTGAACAATGCCATACATGAAATGGATATAACTGATATATAGAGAGCCCTTCATCCCAAAGAAGCAAAATACACAATCTTTTCAAATGCACATGGAACATTTTCAAAGATAGACCACATGGTAGGATGCAAAACAAACCTCAACAAATTCAAGAAAATTGAAATCTTATCAAACATTTTCTCTGACCACAAGGGACTGAAACTAGAAACCAGTCTCATGGAAAAAAACAAAAACACTGAAACTCATGGAGATTGAACAGCATGTTATTAAACAATGAATGAGTCAAGAATGTTATCAAGGAGGTAATCAAAAAGTTTCTGGAAACAAATGAAAATGAACTCACAACAACCCAAAATTTACAGGAGACAGAGAAGGAAGTCCTGAGAAGGAAGTTCATAGCTATATAGGCATACCTAAAAAAATAGAAACATTTCAAATAAACAATGTAACCCTACATCTATAAGAACTGGAGAAACAAAAACAAAGGCAGCCCAGAGTAAGTAGAAGGAAGAAAATAAGCAATATCAGAGCAAAATTAAATGACATAGAGTAAAGGCAAAATTCTAAGGATCAATATATCCAGAAGCTGGTTCTTTGAAAAGATAAACAAAGTTGACAAGCCTTCAAGAAGACTCATCAAGAAAAAAGAGAGAGGACCCAAATAAACACAATCAGAAATGAAAGAGGAGAGATTACAATGGATACCACAGAAATACATTACTACAAAAAATTATATGAAAAATACAATCTTCCAAAACTCAATGAAGAAGAAGCAGAAAGCCTGAACAGACCAATAACATCTGAAGAAATTGAAGCAGTAATCAAAACACTCCTTCCAATGGTTTCACAGGAGAATTCTACAAAGCATATAAAGAAGAGCTAACCCCTATCTTTCACAGACTATTCCAAAAAATTCAAGAAGTTGGAAGACTCTCAAACTCTTTTTATGAAGCCAGCATCATCCTAATTCCAAAACCAGATAAAGACACAACAAAGAAAGAAAACTTCAGGCCAATATCGCTAATGAACATAGATGCAAAAATTGTCAATAAAATATTGGTAAACCGCATTCAGCAATTCATTAAAAAGATCATACACATGACCAAGAGGGATTCATCCCAAGGATTCTAGGATGGTACAATATTCACAAATTAATAAATATAATATATCACATAAACAAAATGAAAGAAAAAATCACATGATCATATTAATAGATGTGAAAAAGTGTTTGATAAGTTACATCACCCATTCATGATAAAAACACTCAACAAAGTGGAAATAGAAGGAGCATTCCTCAAAATAATAAAGCCCATATATGAGAGACCTACAGCCAACATCGTAGTCAAAGGGCAAAATATAAAAACTTTCCCACTAAAATCAGGAACAAGATAAGTTTGTTCACTTTCACCATTTCTATTCAACATAATATTGGAAGTCCTAGGCACAGCAATCAGACAAGAAATGGAAATAAGAGGCATCCAAATTGGAAAAGAAGAAGCAAAACTGTCATTGTCTTCAGATGACATGATAGTGTACATAGAAAACCCTATATATTCCACCACAAAACTGCTTGACCTAATAAATGAATTTAGCAAAATAGCAGGATACAAAGTCAATATTCAGAAATCAAAGGTATTTTTGTATACCAACAATGAAACATCAGAAACAAAAATCAGGGTAGAATTCTAATTTTACAGAACAACAAGAAAAATAAAATACCTAGGAATAAACCTAACCATGGAGGCAAAAGACCTGTACTCAGAAAACTACACACCACTGAAGAAAGAAATCAAAGAAGACACAAACAAATGGTAACATATACCGTGTTCGTGGATCAGAACAATTAGCATCATCAAAATGTCCATACTACCCAAAGCAATTTATAGATTCAATGCAATTCCTATTAAGGTACCAATGGCATATTTCTCAGATATAGAACAAACACTTCAAAAATGTATATGGAACCATAAATGACCCCAAATAGCTGCAGCAATTTTGAGAAAGAAGAGTAAAGTAGGAGGGATCACAATAACTGATACTAAACTCTATTACAAGTCCACTGTAATCAAAACAACCTGGTATTGGCCTAAGTACTGCCACATGGAGCAATGGGACAGAATAGAGAACCCCAAAATACGCCCAAGTCTCTATAGTCAGTTAATATTTAACAAAGGGGTCAGAAGCATAAAATGGAGCAAAAATAGCCTCTTCAACAAATGGTGTTGGGAGATCTGGACATCTACTTGCAAAAAAAAAAAAAAAATGAAACTCAAGCACCAACTTACACCACACAGAAAAATAAATTCAAGATAGATAAAAGATTTAATTATAAGTCATGACACCATTAAAGTTCTAGAGGAGAATAAAGGCAGGAAAATCTCAGATATTCCACACAACAATATTTTTACTGAAATGTCTCGAGAGCAAGGGACATAAAGGAAAGAATAAATAAATGGAACCTCATCAAAATTAAAAACTTCTGCATGGCTAAAGAAAACAACATTAAAATGAAAAGAGAGCAAACCGTATGGGAAAACAAATTTGCCAATGATACCTCAGACAAGGGTTTGATCTCCAAAATGTAAAGAACTCACATGCCTCCACTCTAAGAAGACAAGCAACCCAATTAAAAATAGCAAAGGACTCGAACTTCTCCAAGGAAGACATACAGAGGGTCCAGCGACATATGAAAAGATGCTCAGCATCATTAACCATCAGAGAGATGCAAATTAAAACCACAAGGAGATGCCACTTTACACTGTTGAGGAGAATGGCCATCACAAACAAAGCAACAAATAACAAGTGTTGGAGAAGTTGTGGAGAAAAGGGAACCTTAGTGCACTGTTGGTCGGATTGCAGACTGGTGCAACCATTGTGGAGAACATTATGGAATTTCTTCAGAAAACTAAAAATGGAACTGCCTTTTGACCCAGCAATTCCAATACTAGGATTATATTCTAAGAACTCTGAAACACCAATCCAAAAGAACCTATGCACCCCAATGTTCATAGAGACACAATTTACAATAGCCATGTGCTGGAGGCAACCTAAGTGTCCATCAGTAAATGAATGGATAAAAAAACTATCGTACATTTACACAATGAAATTCTATGCAGCAGAAAGAAAGAAAGAAGGAGTTCCTACCCTTCATGACAGCATGGATGGAACTGGAGAGCAATATGTTAAGTGAAATAAGCCAGGATGTAAAAGAGAAACACCATATGATCTCACCTTTAACAGGAACATAATCAACAAAATGAACAAGCAAGCAAAATATAACCAAAGACATTGAAATTGAGAGCAGGCTGAAAGTGATCAGATGGGAAAGAAGAGGGGATAATGGGGAAAAGTGTGAAGGGTTTACAGAAACAATTATAAAGGACACATGGACAATAACAAGGGGGGGTAGAAACAGGGGAAGGAGGTGGGGAGGGCTGGGGTGGTGGAAAGGGCTAAGGGAAAAGGCAGAAAACTGTACTTGGACAGCAATAAAAAATGTTAACATAAAAAATAAAAACAAATAAAAATAAATAAAATAATAAATAAAATTTTGTGATAATTAAAAATATAAAAAATGTCAATCATTTTTCCCTATAATTTATAAATTTGTAACATCAGTGTTCTTAACCATTGTCTTGAACTGACATGCAGAAAGGAGCCATTAAATATGTTAAATATTTGAAATATTAGTTTTTATGCAACACCTAAGATACATTGTTAATTGACCTTAGTGTGTGAAAGCATAATTAATTTTTGATACAAAAGACCAAAAGTTGGAACACAAAATTGAAACTTTCCGTTAAAAATATGTGAAACTCTTCATGTACAAAGACAAGTATTCATTAAACTTGTTTAACTATATTTAATATAGCATGTTTTTAGGGAAGGGGAGAAAAGTGAAACAACTAATAGGTTAAACAATAATAAATATCTTTATAAAAATAGAATTTTATTGCAAACGAAAAAAGAAAATAGCATGTTTTCATTGAATTAAAAATAACATATCTTGAAATCATCTCAACTGTTTACACAGATTGGAACTTATTTGATCAGATAATTTGCAAGAAACATATTTTCTGCATCTAATGAAAGTTAATCATTTAAGAGGTCACAACACCTAAAACGCATAACTCTGTTTGGTTTCCATGCTTAACTTTCCTCTTTCCAGTGTCCTTCACTGTTGTGGCGTTTAGGCAATGAAAACAACATGGTTTGACTAGTTAATATGTAGAGAACAACCTCAAAATCACTACAAGGAAGCAGAGGCAAGAATGGTTTTAGTTTTGGGGAAAATGATGCAAAGATGGCAATTTTTAAAAAAAAATTGAATTTCACCATAAAATTAAAGTTTTATCTGGTAGGCTCTTTGAGAAAAATGACCAGTTGAACAATGATATTCATATTTCTTTTTCACAGGACACAGTTGTTCCTGGAAAATGACTCCTCAGCTAGGAACTTCATTTATCAGCCCTCTTATTTGTCTTGAGACTATATGACTAGTTCTCACCAGTGAAATGAGAACTGAAGTAATATGGGTCAATTTCAGGCCAGGGTATTTTAGAAGCCAGTGTACTTTCTGGCTTTCTATGCAAAATGTCCACATTGACTTTGGAATCTACCTGTTGGAGATGACAGGTGTTCCATCTGCCTGAGTCCCACAAATAATTTCCCACCTCTTAACTTTCCTGATGTAGCCAAAAAAAATCTGAAACAGCCTACCAAGATTTATACTTTATCTTTATTAACCTACTGAAAGAACTCATCTATTATTTATTTTTGTTATGGAAAATGTAGAACAAAAATATTTTTAAAAATAATTTTGTTCATATTCTGAGAACCTATACAGAAGCAGTTTTGAAAAATAAATCAAAACATTTTCTAGAAATTGTAGAGAAATTTTACAATGGTACATTCTTGCCATATTTTCACACTTACAAAATATATTTTTATTATTATAATTACCAATCAGCTATATGTCTTAGTTAATATATAACTTATCTACAAAATGCACTAAGAACACTTTTCAAGATACTGGACTTCTGGCAATAAAGGACAATGGTCCCCAAGAGATTGGACAATACTGTGGAAAGCAGGAACAATAAAATGGCATTGGTTTGATCAAGATAGCATAGAGTATACAAAACAAAGTGGAGTCACTCATGACAACCAATATGGCTGCCAGTCAGCCATGACACTTTGGTTCAAGAGGGAAACTCCCTAAGTCAGAGAAGGCACATATGGTAAGCACTTAAGATATCTGCACATGTGATCAGAGCAGCCATGTCTGCAGAGCAGAATCACTCATAGATAGATTCCTGGGGAAATTCCACACTTGCCATCAGGGGTGCCAAGGCATTTATCGAAAATGACCCAGAAGGGTGGAGTACACCACTTTCAAGGTATAACTGAGGCAGGTTCCAGACCACTGGTGAGACAGCCAAGCTCCACACACAAGAGTGCTGCTCCATGCCACGCTGATCTCCCTTGGCATCAGCTGCCACTGACTCTTGCTTATAGGACTGAGGAATTTCTCTGCCCTGCTGCCCACCTGGCTCCAGAGATCCTTCCTTGAAAGAGGCTGACAACCCCCTTGCCCACTGTGCTGTCTCCCAGACATGCGGACTGAGACTCTGGGGCTTAGGTGTGTTATCTCCTGTTGATTGCTGTGTGTGTGTGTATTATATAGAGTGTGAGTAGGAAATTAATATATGTTGATATTCTATTTTGAGTGAACCCACATTCAATAAAAGCTGAGTGAATAGTATAGTTACTATGTGTGACACCTGTCTATTCATTCCTTGGTGCTGGTTGCTTAGCAGGCAGCTAGCCAAGCAATTGCCCAGCTGATTTATAGAAAAGACTATATCACTAACATACACTTGTGACATCCAGAAACAAGGTAAGTCCCATAATTGCTCTAATGTGTATGTTGTAGCTTTGAGAGTTTCCAGGCCATGGCCCCAAGAAACTAGACAAGAAGCAGACTCCCTGTGTTGAGATGGAGCCGAGAGTCAGAAAACAAGTAGCTAGAGTTCCTAGGACAAAGTACAGGAGAGGAGATGGCTGCACAGAAGGAGAACTCTGGAGATATTCAGAGAGAGCCTTTGTGTATCAAGCTGAGGATGTAAGGGAAGGAGAAAAGGAACCTCCCAAAATGATAGGAGGAAAAGAGTATATAATCCCCAAAAGACACAGAATAGAGCTCAATTCACCAGGCTGGAAAAGCTTATAATTCCTGGGTAGAGGATGCAGAGTTGTCTTGCCTCAGCAATGGGAACTACTTAGAAAAACCATTGCTTTCATTTTTCTTTGGTAATCTCAAAAGCAAGACACAGATACAATATTTACAAGTAAAACAGTTTGACAGTTTAATGAACAGCAACCCATACACCTATCATTACATCAACTTCACACCTGTATGATTAGGGAACAGAAAATAAGTTTTTGTTCAAATGAACTCATATACTGAATGTTTATAAAAGCTTTATGTGTAATACCCCCCCAAAATCACCCAAACATCCATCATCAGGATGAATAGGTAAACAAATTGTTATATACCTGAAACTAATGTAACCTTGTATGTCAAAGGTGATTTAAAAATAAAAAAATGATTTAAATTAAAAAAAAGAAATGTGATTAACATCTAAAAAAAAAAACCTGTTCTACATCTATATAATAGAATGTTACCCAGAAATTTTAAAAGGATACACTGCTGGCACATACTACAATATAGATGAATCTCAAAATAATTACCATATTTTAGCACCATAAGATGCACCTAGGTTTTAGAAGAGGAAAATAGGGAAAAATTTTTGAAGCAAAAAATGTGGTAAAATATTTAATAACATAAATAACATAGACTGCCACCCCACCCCAACAGCGAGCCTGGTAAACTACATTCAGACTATAAGACACACCCCCATTCTCCTCCCAAGTTTAGGGGTGGTGCATCATATAGTCCAAAAAATATGGTAAACCACTGAAAGATGTTAAACAAGGAAGAGTAAATAATGTTTGATGACATTTATATAAAATTCTAAGAAATACAAATTTGCATATAGTGATTGCAGTGGTTGCCTGGAGATGAAGGCTGGTGGTGGCCAAGGATGGGACAAACTCACTGAAGTATCGCTATTTGGGGGGTTGATATGCTTATAGTTTTTATTATAGGAATGTTTTTACAAATGATTATTTCTTCAAAAAATTCAAATTTTATACTTTTAATATTTGTAATTTTCTGAACATCAATTTTACCTATAAAAAGCTGTTTAAAAGAAATAAAGTGATTTGCTATTCATGCACTTCAGTGTCTCACCCATAGAAGGAGCAAGACAATATTTATCTCATGTTAGGGATTACATAAGGAAAGCACCTGATACAGAGTAAGTTCAAGATGTTCCAGATTTCACCATGTTAGTCTTTCAAATTATTATCTTTTCATGTCAAATACCTTTAGAAGAATTATAGTTCTCCATTAAATGTGATATGCTTCTTAAAGTTAAGTTTCTATTAAAAAAAGGATAAAAAAGAAATGTGACTAGCATTGGAAAAATCTGTTATACAATAAAATGCTACTCAGAACTTTTAAAAGAATACACTGCTGGCACATACTACAACATCGATAAATCTCAATATAATTATGCTTCCAAACTCACTGCTTGTTTCTTTCCAAAATGGGTCTAAGTCCACATCTAGTAATTTTTTAAAAATCTTTATACACCAATGGAAAAAAGAATGAATTTAACAAAAAAAGTCTATCAAGTTAGATATGCAATAATAGTTATACATCTGTTAATTTTCTTTCAATATTTATAAACACACATAGTGCATTGTACATATTAGAAACTCATATATATTTGGCTGCATGCATGTGAATGACAGCACAATTATTTTGTGCTTTATAATGAGTGACTTAATCACTAAGGCTCAAAACATATTCAATAAAAATCATTTGACAGAATGTGGTTAATCTAAACATCTTTGAAACCTTTATTGAATGTGCATGTTGTGAATGCGAAATTTCTAAAAGTTGGATCTCTAGTCTCTGAGAGCAATGGCGGGACAGATGGCCAGTTGTTATATAAGGCAGTAGTTAAAGAATTTGCCTCTCAGCAACCCTCTTAAAGCTAAGAGTAAGCATCTGGTGTGTATGCATGAGGTACTAAGTGGACTCCAAAGTCTGGGAGGAAAGCCACTTGGCTGTTCAAAGCTATCGAGGCTTTCTTAGAGACAGCACCATATGGATCTATATTGGGATAAGGATAGCTCAAATGAAAACTGAAGAAACAAGCTAAAGTAAATTAGAAACAGAAGTTAAGTAGCTTTGTGAAGAATGAAAATCAGAGGCCTAAACCTGACTTCATAGTTTTTTTCCCCATATATTGCACAATGTGTATTTCATGACATTTTCTGTCAATGCAATGCCATTTAAGGTCTGACATAGTGTGATTCATATATTCCTACACAGAAACATTTTATGACTGTTTTGTATGTCAGTGACCATCTGTATGCATATTTAGTTTTCTACATATGTGTGTCATTCTGAGATCAATCATTTCATTTATAACATTTTCAAATAGAAAACAAGTCACTATTTTTATTAAAAACATTTTTACCAATTAAAATAACATGGTTCAAGTTGGTACATCTTCAATAACTATATACACTTCCTTGTTTAAATCAAATGCTTGATTAGAGGTTATGGGAAGGAGAATTTGCAATTCTTTTAAATTTCTTCTCAGTAAACTTTTACTGAATATTTGCTATATATGATTTTGTGTTAGGCAATGAAGATACAATACATTAAACAAGAGTGTTTTACCCCTAGAATCTGGGAGTCACTTAGGATAGACAGACATGTAAAGAAACTTATCTGACATGGTGGTCAATTCCATGACAACAAAATTTACATGATATTGGGAAAGAAAATATGGAGCCTGGGGTGATTGGTGGAGGTCAGATGAGGGCTACCTGGAAAGGAAGGTCATCTCAGCTGATAGTAGTTAGCCTAGTCAAGCATGTAAAACATAACATTATTTGCAGAGACACAGAAGATTAATGAAACTAAGCATTTTAGGATATTTGATTGGCCAGACAGTTTTTGGAGAAGTAACTGAGATTGAGTTTGGTGAGGGAGGTAGATAAGATATCATAAGAAAATCATTCATGTTCTGCTCTGCTAATCTTGAATGTGGTAGAAGAACATTATTTCCTTTTAATCTGGAGATGGATAGAAACTGAATGACAATTTTGGTAGCATGGTGGAGAAAGGATCTCAAAAGATTAGGATGTGAATATTGGGGGAAGTATTAATGTAATTGGCCTTCTGGTCCTGATGTCTTCTCTAGAGAAACAAATGTTCCCCCTTGCACTTTCTTCTTGGTGGCAGGTGAGCTCAATAACAATGAAAAAGAAGTGGCTTTAAGAATCCCAGGGACCTTGGGTATAAATGTTTTCAGTCCCAAATGTCAGGAAGTGGCAGGTAAGATATTTGACACACCTTTCTCCACAATCACTGATACATAGCCTAGTGAGCAAAAGCTGACTCACCACAAGACCCAACCTGATTCCCAGACTCTGTCATTAGTCATTGTGAATATATAAATCTCTTTTCAAACTGAGTCTTTATGTATATATTCTAAGGTGAATATTTTCATCAGAGAACACTTCTACCTACTAGGAATGATTTATATTTAGATGAAATAACTGTAACCTCATCTTTAGTTTTAATTGCTGGTTACCTGTAACAGTGGACCATGTCTCCCCACCCTGTCTATCAAGTTTCTGCATTAGTCACAAAGATATTCAGAACAACTTAGTTCTCATAGATGTTAGTATGGATTTCCCATTACCCTGGGCATTCAACCTGAAGATGCCCCTCCATATTCTGCTAGAATCCTCAGCCACCTGAAGTCAGCCTTCCTATTTTAACCCTCATTCCTGAAGAGGTAATCTTCTAAATATTCTTTCCAGGAGACAAGACATTTTTCCTTGCCCAGTTGTCTTACTTGCTAGGAGCTAGTTTTCCTTAGAAATAAGTATCATGAACATGTCAGGGCCACTGAGAGAAAAAGACTGAATTCTGTCCTTATCAGTCAGACTACTTCTATCACCCCCCAGAACTCACTCTACATACAGCCTCACTGTGCCCCAGAAATAAATGAAATGTGAGCCACGCATGCAATTTTGAATGATCTAGTAGTCACATTATAAAAGTAAAAAGAGTCCTGGATGGTGTGGCTCGGTTGGTTGGAGCCTCATCCTGTAACAGAAGGGTTGTAAATTCAAGGGCAGGTTGCAGGTTCATTCTCCAGTCCCAGTGCATGTGATCCTCCTGGTCCACGTGTGTACCGGAGGCAACCATCAATGTTTCTCTCTCACATCCATGCTTTTCTCTTTCCCTTCCTCTTTCCTTTTCTGTCTCTCTAAAAAGCAATGAAAAAATGTCCTTGGGTGAGGAAAGAAAAAAAGTAAAAAGAAAGGAGCAAAATTAATTATAGTGTTATATTTTATTTAACCTGATATATCTAAAATGGTATCATTTAAATACATAATCAATACAAAATTATTAATAAGATATTTTACCTTCAATTTTTATACTGTCTTTGAAATTCAGTGTGTATCTTACAAATGCACCCTTTCTCAATTTGGATCACACTCAGGTAATTAATAGTCATGCTCTAGATGAAAAATAAACTTAGGAGGACATTGTCTTTACAGTTCACCCAGCTTTGCCTCCCATGCTCTTTGCCCCCTCCCAGTGCCCTCAGTTCCTTTGTCAGGACCCTGCTCCCAAATAGGCCCCTCTGAGCCTCTGCTCTCAGGAGTCACACATCCACATTGAGGTGAGCCACACCTGTGCCAGCAATGTCTAGTGTGGTACCTCTCTTGTATAGTTGTGTTCTTACAGCTTAGGGCATGAAAAGTTCTTAGAAATTATATTGACTAAAGTTCTTAGGAATTACATTACTAAGAATCAGTAGGTGAGGTGGGTTATTTGAAAATTTTCTTAAATCCTACTATTTTTGAATGCATTTACTCTAAGTTCAGGTGAACCTTGTTTGAGAGGGACAAATGTGAGAAATCTGAGCAAACAGAGTTTTCTTGGAGTTTGCTGAGTGCTTACAGCTTCACAATGTGGAAATGGTACATTGAAGATATATCTGAATATCTTCAATGATCATATTTTCTCAACTCACCTTTCTTTCACCTCTGAGGTGAGCTTTGCTTTGCTGGCCTTGGTTATTTAATCTTTGTTATTGCTATTCAGAACAGGGATGCCACATGGGGTTGCCAGTGGAAATTAAACTTGAACATCTCCTTATTTGCTGCCTGCTTGTTTGAGGTACTTTAAAATTTTCTCTCAGCTCACCATGGGTCAGTTGTAAGCAGCACTGTCAGCTGAGAAGAATTTATTAGCCAGAGTTCAAAACTCCAGTAAACAACACACAGCAGCTCTTCCTCAGTCATGACAGCCAGAGGACAATTTCTAAAATAATGCTATTGGGCTTCTGGGGAAAAACAGAAGCATCAGATCCCACTTTCTGTGGTTTGCTCTGTGTAAGTTACTTTACCTGCTTGACTAGTAGAAATGGAATACATTTGCCACCTTAGAGAAAACTCCACAGCCTCAGCCTGTAAGCTTTTTAGATGGGAGAGATTTGGATTTGGCATACTTCACCTCCATTAATAGGATTATTAAAAGCACAGTAACTGCCCTAGATAGGTAGCTCCATCGGTTAAAGCACTGCACCAAAGTTGTGGGTTTGATCCTAGTCAGGTCACATACAAGAATCAACCAATGAATGCATAAATAAGTGGAACAACAAATTGAAGTCTCTCTCAAAAAAAATCAATAAATTAAAAAAGAGTGCATTATCACTTTCATTCAATATTTGAGGATCTTTATAACACATGTCAACATGTCTGTTTGATTATAGTTACTTAAAGATTAATTTTAAGAACAATAGGCCCCACGAAGAAAAGAATATACTCTTTACTTAATAAAAGTCTTCTAGGTTTAGGTAACTGTATAATTATAGTATATTGAGCAACTGAAACTTTCCATAAATAAACATCAGGCAAAGAACTTTAGTAGTGGTAACAGATTATACCCAAATAAGACATAAACTGCCACTAAAAATTTCATTCTTGAAAAAAATATTATAATGGAAAATTGGACACATGATCAATTGTCTATATGTATATAGAACTTTCTTCTGTCACCTCCACTGTTATTACAGAATATTTTAAAAAAATTGAGAAGTCTAATAGAAAAGTAAAAGATATCATATGCACAAACATAGATGTTCATATACTTCACTGAGGTTTGTTGGAATAAACTTTTGTGGGATAAAAATAGAGTCTGTAATTTATAAAACATCTGCTTTTCTAAACTGGAGATTAAAAGAGGGTTGTCATAGATTTTTTGCATAAGAACTTCTATAGGTTTACATACACTGTTCAAGGCAACAATGGGTGGCATTTTTTCACTTTCCTTACCCTAAGAAACATGTAATTATCACATCACATCTTTGATTGAGAAAATAATTTCAGAGTAGGAGGTTCCAGAAGTCTTGGATGTGGAGGAATTCAATCCAGTGCTGCATTGCCTCACCCTTCACCTCCCCTCAAATTGCAATTCATTGTAACACAGAGGCATTGCCATTGTTACAGAACAGACCCCGGGGGCTGGTGAATGATATACTATTACTGAAAGGACCTCCCACTTTTTCTTTGGGGATCCCCCCCATACTAGGTTCGCTTTGGCCACCGCCAGAGGAAAGGTGTCTCTCAATGCCAGAGATTGGTGAAAAGGAAAGGAATTATTTATTTAAAAGTTATACAGACTTAGAGTAATGACTTAATGTCTTCATTAAAATACTAAAGTTCTTTAGAATACCCATGAATGCACACAGTCCTTCCTTCCCCCCCCCCTTTGCCCAGTCTGGGGTACTGTATCTCAGGAAAAGAAGTAGAAGTCCATGATTCAATCTCTCAGCATCATCAGCTGCATCACTGTCATGATCTCCAATTAATCCAAAGCCATGTGGCACCTTCTCATGGCCCACCAGCAAAAGTCCTTTCACCCCTTTTCTTCCAGGTAAAGTCTCTCCTGTTTCCTAAGTCATGTGGCAAAAGGGAGCAACCCAAAGCCACAAGGTCCCACTCTTGCCTAGCCAAGTGGTCCCAACCTCTGCCTAAGCTATGTGGTGATTCCACTCCACCAAAGCTGTGTGGTGATCTCTGTCATGGCTGCCACATCTGGGTTTAAATCCCCATGCAATTGTACCTCTGCAGCCCCATTTTCGACTCCTCCCACAATCAGTTACATCTGCCAGCATTCCTGTATCCTTCTAGCTTTACTGGGCTGCCATAGGAAGTCCAGGCAGGCATGGCCCCATGGCGTGGAGCCAATTATCTCTAAGCTCTCACTCAGGTGCTGTAACCAAGGGGAGTTGCTTCCCAGTTACATACTGGGGTGAAGTCACTCCCATCCCCTAGCTCAAAGCATGACCACAGCTATTTAACATATCCATAAAACTGGTCAAAAGTTATAGATATGTTAAATGACCATGCCAAAGGTTAGCTGCAAAGCTGTTGCTATGCAAAACAGCTCTCAATGGCCCTGCTCCATGTATTCCATCCCTAGCTCAGACTGGTGGGGGAAATGACATCATATATATATATTTCCCTAATATTTCCTGAACACCCTGAGTTCTGGACCCCATTACAAATCTCTATTCGGGCCCCCCTGCTTGGCTGCACCCTGTTATACCATCAGAGGAAATCAGGCACGGAGACTGTGTGCCACAAGAATTTGGAAAGACAGAACAAAGAATGGCAATGGGTGAGATTAATGTTTCAAAACTTATTGTGTACACACTGAGAGAATTCACAAAGTCATCTTCCTGAATGAATGCCTATGGAATGAATCCTTAACAGCTATTTCCTTGCTCCTCCATTCCCTAGCTTTTGCTTTGAGTAAGTCACTTCATCCATAAGAACTTCAAAATCTCTTCATCTATAAAGTGATCTCGATCACGGCTTCCATATATTGAATATTTCCCTTGGTCTTACCATCATATTTGATACTTATATACTCTATTCTATTATTTCATGAACCACTTTATTATCCCCATTTTACAAAAGAACTAAATCAAGTTGATAAAGGTTAAAGGATTGATTTAAGTTCATAGTTCTCCTTTGTGGAGAACTAAAAACTCAAATATATGTATTTTAATTTTCTTATATTAACCTACTATATACAAAATAGTATCATTTGGGCATGCTTCCTGATTCATTTCAAGTACTAAACAGCTAAATGTAACTAGTAACCACTGCACCAGATATATTATTTTGTAACCATTGTCCAAAAGATTTAATCTCCATAAATCTCAATGATGTTGGTTATTTATACTCTATCTCTTTGAGCATCTAACATCACCAACTAAAATTTTTTAGTAAAATCTTACAAATTTTGAAAGACCTCAGACCATACTAAACTACACAGATTCCTCAGATCCTCTAAAATAAGTCAATATCTTTCTAGTGCTTCCTCACTGCATTTTGCCCTGCGTTACCACATTAAGCTGACATTTTTGCATTATAACTGTGACAAGATAGCAAAAAGATAGGAAAATTCCTGGGCAAGTGTAACAGGGAAACTGAGATAAGAAAATTAAACAAGGCTAAACAGTCTGAGCAATTTACAGCCAGCCAGTGAATCACAAGACTTTTTCTCCTTTAACCAAGGACTGGAGAGTATAGGGTTTATAACTCTCCTCCCCACTCAAAGAATATATAGCTTTTAAATATCCCTGTTCTGAAAAATAGAGAACAGAGACCTGATAAATGGCATTTGTGCCAGCTTAATCCAAGGACAGATGAAGTCAAGGGAACAAATAACAAAAAACCTTATAAAAAGCCAGATGGACCCAAGAGAAAAGTAAAACAGTATTGCAGAACAAAGACTATTCCCACCCCCAAACACTCATTTTGATGTATCAGCATATTAAAAATGTGCCTGGAAAGCTGATGAATATTCTGCTGCTAAAGCCTTTCCTTAAGATTGTTGCCCCTGTAGAAAACCAGATAAAAAGCCCTCAGGACAAAGACTCAATATGACTCACTCTAGAGTTTGTCCATGCCTCTTTCTGGGCATCACTTTTTATTTCTTCTTAAACTCTAGGGTATCCTTAGGAGACTTGCAGGCAGGAGGGCAGTGTGCAGTGGCAGCTCCACCTGAGCTTACCCCCAATCCTGTCTCCAAGACCCTGTCTCCAAGACCCCTAAAAGCAGTCCTGCCTTGGCTCACTTTGGTCTCTGTGACCTTTACTTCTCAGTGAGCTAACAGTTGCTCTGCCTTGTTTTGCTCCTTTCCTATACATTTTCTAGGGAGCCAAAGCAGAGCACTGCCTTGGCTCTCTCCTTTTACTTCTACTCTAACTCTTTCCTTGGTTTCACCATCCCCAGACTTAATAAATGCACTCTCAAAATCACCCATACTTGTGTTGTGAAATCTTTCCTATATGAAGTCAAGAAACCCCACACTGTAAGTTCACCTGAGGCAGACCTGCTCCAAGCCAATCCCTGTCCCATAACATAGCTATTTTGTATTCATCAGTGTCACCTACTAGATTGTGAGCTGTTGGAAGCCACAGAATGGGCCTCACTGATCTATGCATACCCATTCAGTCCTTAGTACAATTTATTATATATAGTGGGTAATAGGTAACTGTCAAAACAAATGAAATCAAATTACCAGATAAGGAGACACAGTAACACATATTGGAAAAGTTATCAAAATTTAGTATATGTTATTTATCTGATGTTATAATGCCTAGATTTAGATGATATTTTAAGACCAATATCTAAGGTGATGCCAAACATTTTCTGATATATTTACATTCTAGGACACAATAAAATTTGAGGCTACAAATAAAAATGTCTGAGAATTCTACTGCTAGTATCCAAATTTGCATTGGAAAATCCATTATTTATGGTCTTAAGTGCATGTATATTTATTTCAGTAACCTAATCATAACTCTATCACCTGAAATGACAGTCTGAGATGACTACGTTATGCTAGGTAATAGAAATCACATCTATGGAAGGTAATTTCAGATGGATCAAGCAATCCACATATTAACGAATGAATGCAAAAGAAGCAACTAACCAATAAAGTTCATATTTCTACTCACACAAAGGAATGCAATAATTGTTATGGCCATTGACTATAAAAATCATAGTCATGTGAATACTCAAATACAATCCCTATTAGGGAATCAAATAAAAAATACAATAGTTTTTAAATCAACAAGAAAAAGTGAATCAAGTTAATGCAATGAAATTTTGATGTCACTGTATTTTAAATTATTCTTTTAACAAAACCCACAGTTTTCTTCTCCACGGGCATGCATTGAAGATATATTTTTGCTTCTTCTTGTTTATTAAATCAGTATTCTCCTTTAACACTAGAGTGTTTTTTTAACTTAAGAAAGTATAAGCTGTTTTAGAGTTTATCTTTAATTATGTACTTGACATCAACATAGTGGATAAAATAGATATGAACATCTTATGATAATAGAAATTGCTTTAATTTGCCCAAGATTTATAATATAAAACATTGAAATGCTAGATAGTTGATAACATATAGAATAGTATTAATAGAACACAACATACCTATTACTTTTAGTACAGATGTCTGTTATAACTATTTCTGGTTCCTTGTGTTTGGGTGATACATGTACAATTTCTCACCTAAATATGTAAAGGAAATATTGATGAACAAAAAGGTAGATTGATGGAAATGCAGTCAGAGTAGGGGATTTTAATACCCCATTGACTTCAATGGATAGATCTTCCAGACAGAACATCAACAAGGAGAGAGCAGCCTTAAACAACATACTAGATCAAATGCATTTAGTTGATATCTTCAGAGCATTTCACCCCAAAGCAGCAGAATATACAGACTTTTCAGGTGCACATAGAAGGTTTTCAAGGATAGATCACATGTGAGGACACAAAACAAGTCTCAATAACCTTAAGAAGGTTGGAATCATATCAAGCATCTTCTCTGACCACAACACTATGGAACTAGAAGTCAATCACAAAAAGAACGCTAAAAAACACAAGACAGGGAAGCTAAACAACATGTTATTAAACAATGAATGTGTCAACAACAAGATCAAGGAAGAAATTAAAAGATACCTTGAAAAAATGAATATGAGGACACAACAATCCAAAAATCTATGGGACACAAGGAAAGCAATCTGAACAGGGAAATTAAAAGCTCTGCAGGCCTATCTCACAACAAAAAAACAAAAAACAGTCTAACTTTATACTTAAAGGAACTTGAAAAAGAACACTAAAGAAAGCAAAAATGAGTAGAAAGAAGCACATAATAAAGATCAGAGCTGAAATAAATGAAATAGAGTCTTTAAAAATGGTCCAAAGATCAATGAGTCTAAGAGCCGGTTTTTTGAAAAGATAAACAAGACTGACAAACCTTTAACCAGATCCATCAAGAAAAGAGATGGATTCAAATAAAGAAAATCAGAAATAGAAAACCTGGGCAAAATAGACAAATTCCTAGAAACATAATCTTCCAACACTAAGGAAGAATCAGAGAATCTGAATAGACAGATGATACCTAGTAAAATTGAAGCAGTAATTTAAAAAACTCCAAACAAACAAAGACCTGGACTGGATGGCTTCACAGGTGAATTTTACCAAACATTCTGAGAAAAACTAACAACTTTCACTCTCTAACTATTTCAAAAAATTCAAGAAGAAGGATAGTTCCCAAACTCATTTTATGAGGCAAGCATTATTTTAACTCCAAAACCAGATAAAGACACTACAAAATAAAAAGAAGAAGAAAAGAAAATTACAAGTCAAAATTTCTGATGATAGATGCTAAAATCCTCAAAAAAAATTAGCAAACCAAATACAACAATACATCAAAAAGATCATACACCGTGACAAAATGGGATTTAAGCCAGGAATGCAACATTGGTACAACATTTGTAAGTCAATAAATGTGATTCACCACATAAACAAAATGAAAGAGAAAAACCACTTGATCATATCAACAGATGCAGACAAAGCATTTGATAAAACCCCTACCCATTTATGATAAAAACTCTGAGAAAAGTGGGAATATAAGGAACAGAACTCAACATAATAAAGGCTATCTATGAGAAACATACTGCCAGCATCACATTCAACAGGCGAAAACTACAAGCGTTCCCCTTAAGATCAGGAACAAGACAGGGATGTCTGCTTTTATCTCTCTATTCAACATAGCACTGGAAGTCCTAGCCATAGCAATCAGATAAGAAAAAATAAAGGCATCCAGATTGGAAAGGAAAAAGTAAAACTGTCTTTATTTACAGATGATGCAATACTGTACATAGAGAACCCCAAAGTTTCCACAAGGAACTACTAGAATTGATCAATGAATTCATCAAAGTAGCAAGATACAAAATTCATATTCAGAAATCAGTTGCATTTTTATATGACAATAACAAACTGACAGAAAAGGAAATTTAAAAAACAATTCCCTTCACAATTACTTCAAAAACAATAAAATACCTATGAATAAACCTAACCAGGGATGCAAAAACCTATACTCAGAAAATTATAATACACTGAAGGAAAAAAATAAAAGTACAAATAAGTGGAAGCATATACCATGTTAATGGATAGGAACAATTAACATCATTAAAATGTCCAAACTACCCAAAGTAATCTATAGATTCAACACACTTCTTATCAAGATTCCAATGATGTATTTCACAGAACTAGAACAAATGCTTCAAAAATGTATATGGAACAATAAAAGGTCTGCATAGCAATGGTGATCCTGAGAAAGAAGAACAAAGTTTAAAGAATCATATTACCTAATATAAAATTATACTATAAGTCCCTAGTAATCAAATCTGCATGGTATTGGCATAAAAACAGACACATAGATCAAGGAAAAAAAAATGAAGGGCCCAGAAATGAACCCACACCTTTATAGACAATCACATACAATGGGCTAAAGATAGTTTATTCAATAAATGGTTTTGGGAAAATTGGATAGATTCATGCAGAAAAATGAAATGACCACCTTATTACACCACACAAAAAAATAAATTTAAAATAGATTAAAGACTTAAATATTAGGCCCAAACCTTAAAAATCCTAGAAGAAAACCATAGGCATCAAAATCTCAAATATTTCTCGTAACAAACTTTTACTGACATGTCTCCCCAGGCAAGAAAAACAAAAGAAAAATAAACAAATGGGTCTACATCAAACTAAAAAGTTTACGCATAGCAAAGGAAATTATCAACAAAGTAAAAAGACAAACCATGGAATGGGAGAACATATTCACCTACACTCTGATAAAGGGTTAATACAAAAATTTATAAAGAACTTACAAAAATAATCCAATTAAAAATGAGCAAAGTACTTAATAGATAGTTCTCCAAAAGGGACATAAAGATAGCCAATAGACATATGAAAAGATGCTCAACATCCGTATTCATCAGAAAAATGCAAATTAATATCACAAATATCACCTCACAGGGTCAGAATGGCTATCATCAATAAATCAACAAACAAAAGTGCTGGTAAGGATGTAGAGAAAGGGGAAGCCTTTTACACTGTCTTGGAGAGTGAAGATTGGTGCAACCACTGTGGAAAGCAGTATGAAGTTACCTCAAAAAATTAAAAATGGATCTGCCTTTTGACTCGGTAAACCCAATTCTTGGACTATATCTAAAAACAAAACAAAACAAAACACTAATTTGAAAGAACACACACCCTCCATGTTCATTGCAGTGGTATTTACAATTGCCAAGATGTGGAAGCAGCTCAAGTGTCCATCAGTAGTTGAGTGGATAAAACAACTATGGGACATTTAAATAATGTAATACTACTTGGCCATAAAAGAGAAAAAATTATTTTTTGTGGCAACCTGGGTAGACCTGGAGAACATCATGCTAAGTGAAAAAAGGCAGTCAGAGAAAGATCGATATCACATGATTTCACTCATGTGGAATCTAATGAACAAAATGAACTACCAGCAAAATAGAGACAGACTCATAGTTAGGGAGCAGTATGACAGTTATGGCAGGTGGGAGGAGTTTAGGGAGTATAGGAATCAAGAAAAAGGTTAAAGGGCTTATGGAAACAGACAAGTGTGGTGATTGTCAGGGTTGGAGGGATTAGGGTATAATAGGGCTAAATGACAAAGGAAAACAATACAATAAAAAAAGGAATATTTGTGGAGATCCAAGATGGTGGAGAAGTAAGTGGAAATTACACTAACTTCCTACCAGAACCAATCTGAAATTACAACTAAATTGTGGAGAAATCATTCAGATCAAACAACTGAACATAGCAAGAGATAAGCCTTATAATTAGAGACTGACAGAAGAAAAAGCTTCAAACAACCTTACTGGTAGGATGTGTGGTAGAGACTAAAGAGGGATGGCTAGGTGCCTACAGCAGCAGCTGAAGCACTGGAGGGATATTTAAGTGGCTGGTTGGTTCCCTCTGAGAAGAGTGGGGTCTAAACCCTAAACTGAGATCCCCAGCCTAGAACATCAGAGCCCCAAAAGTACACATAACATCCAATTGCAGAAAGCAGCAGGGCTGCTGCCTGCCAGAGATGGATATATGGAGATGCAAAGAGCTGTTTAAAGAGCCAAAGCATAAATTTTCATTTGCAGCCACTTACCCTGGGTTCCAGCAGAGGGGGGATGGGCAGAATGGACTAGAGACACGAGGAGATGCTAGAGATGAAGGCTTTGGGGAGAGAACTAAGAGAATAAACACCAGAATCCTGGTCCTGACTCATGGCCCATACTGCAGTAGCCATTTTCCTCAGGCAGACCACTCCCCTCCAAGCAGCAGCAGCCTAAGGGGAAACAATAGCTCCATCCTCAGGAGGGACTCTGTCCCATCTGTGGTGCTCAAGCCTTACTGCTGAGTACACAGTGACTAGATTAACAACTAAAGGAGTCAGCCACAGACAGTAGACCACTGGTAGTCTCAAACAGGCTGCTTAAAGTCAGATGGGGTCTAAATCAGAGGTGGAACCAGAAAGAGAAAACAGTGGTAAATACCAGACGCTACCAAGACTAAATCCACTGTGGTCTTCTCCATGATTTGTGATATTTTCTTTCCTGCATAGCTTTTTAACATTCATTTATTGTCCTTCAAGTTTGTGCATATTAATTCACTAGATTTTACATTATAATTTATTTCATTGCACATATTTTGCTCCTCCCTTCTCTTACCCCACTTTACTTTCTTCTATCCTTTTAGTATATTAATCTTAAATTTTATTTTCTCTCTTGCTACAACTTGTTTCCACTCTGCACTCTTACTATTTCTCCAACATCCAGCCTCTCAAAACCAATTTTCTTGTCAATGGTGATCTCACATTCCTTTTTCCACTCTTAAAATACCCACATTCTCTCTCCAACTTTATCAGTCTTTGCTCCTTGGTTGTGGATAGGGTAGTTGTTGCATTTTTTTCAATTTTATCTCTAGATCTTCACTTCTTTTGTATTTCAAATCTCAACCTTTACTGTTTCTCTCTCCTACTCTTTTCTTTGTCTCAGATTTTAATTTTCCCTGTCTTAGATTGATTTTCATTCCTCACTCAGTATTCCCTCTCCTTCTGTTATCTCATAATAACTTCTTTTTCTTCTAGACATCTCTTAAGCTTTATAATACACAATTGTAATATATGGGAAGGTTAAATTTTTTTCAATCTGGGTTTACAACTGTCATAGTTAGCAAAAATTAATCTGGAAATCTGAAAATATTTATTTCACTTTATTTTGAGGAGTTCTAGTGATTTACTGCTTTACATTTTAGTTTTAATACCAGGTTGATTTATTTTATTTCCTAAACAGGGAAAGTACAGCTAACACATGCATCACTCTGACTCACACAATCCCTACTCTAAAAATGTTTACTGATATTAAAACACAGTAATTTCTTTGAATGTTTAGGCAATAATATTATAACAGCTTACGTTTATTTCTTTTAAAAATATAGACTGTTGGTAGTTTACATAGTATGCATGTTTTTATAATTCTATTTATTTTTAATTATTATTCTGAAAAAATTAAAATTTCTATTTCTATACTAATGAAGAGATACAAATCTCTTGTGAGGAGACAACTGGCTAAAAAAGGTATTTAATTTCTGGCAAGCAATACTACTTTAAAGCATATGAAAATTGTTTCATATGGAGATATTTTCTTTGTATAGATTTTCTACTTATATTAAAGACCTAATGAAATTGTTTTCATATTTCTATTGGATCTTGATTAACATTTTTATTAAATATTGCTCACTATAAACAAAGAATCAAACTTTCTTGTAAGAAAGCAACCATCAAAAGAGATGTAAAGATGTTTTTAATTATGCTTCCCATTTAGAAATGGAAATAGAAGGTGAAAACACTACCCATGTTCAACAATGACTGCAGAGGAGGGAGTCCCAACTGTTCCTCATTATGCTCAGGGTAAAATTTTCTCAGGGCCCAGTACATAGTCAGTTTTGTAACATGATCCAAATCATCTTAAAAATTACATATATCTGACTAGAACTAAATATTCTCTTGTGTCATTTAGGTCTTGTATGTTAATAGTAGTGTTTAAATGTTCTATAATATTATCAATTGTTAATCTAACTCATTTATCAATTACTGGAATAGATGTTTAAAATCCCACACTATTAATATCGATTTGTGTATTTCTCCTTGCAATTATTATATTTTGTGCTTTATTTATTTTGAGTTTGCATTATTATAGACATTCTAATTATATTATTATACATTCCTTTTGAGTTGACCTTTTACTATTTTTATATATCCCCTTTTTCTTTAACAATACTTTTTGCCTTAAATTATATTTGTTTTAACATTAGTAGAGATATACCACTTTATTTCTTTGCTTGCATGCTAGGTTTTTTTGGCCATTTTGACTTTTTCTGTTCTGCATTTTCATATTGAACATCTTCCTCTGTAAGTAAAATGTTTTGTTGTAGTAGTGGTTGTCTGTCCAAACAAAAGTGTTTGTGTTCATTTGGGTGTTACCTAATTTACATGTAAACTAAAAGCTAACATATTTTGGTTTAAATATAACATCCAATTATTTACTGTCATGCTATAATTTTATTGGAATTTAATCAGAATTGTCATGTTATAATTTAATTGGAATTATCTATTGGAAAAAGAGAAAAGAGTGCCCTTTTCTCTTTGGTTTGAGTGACTACTTGGGTTTGAGTGACTACTGGGTTTGAGTGACTACTGAATATTTTATCAAACAATTCACATGCACCACTTCAACTCTTATTGACCTCACCTCTCACTCCATCCACTGGAGAAGCAACAAACTCTGCTTCATGCAGGTACATCCTGAACACACCTTACTTCAAATGTATGCTTCATTTTTCTCTTTCCTGCCTTGGAGGTCAGAGATCACACAGAAGCAACCTGGTAATGTGGATTGGTTAAATCTGGTAGAGCTATATTTGTCCACTGACAATGTTTCCAAAAATTTTCTCTCATGGATAAAAGTCTTAGTCGTTGTATCTGGCAAACAATACAAACTACTTAAGTGTTTGCTTTGCATGGGGAAAAATCTATTTTGAATTGTACAAGATGAAAAAAATTGACATAAATTATTCTAAGAGAAACTAGTAAATTATAGGCAATATTAATAGGAATCATGTCTAAAACAAGAAAAGTAAAGATTTCGCGATATTTCTAATTAGCCAGTAAACCTCTAGACATTTTTATTTTATATTTTGTTTCACATTTTGAGAATTTCAATGAAAGTGTCTAGATATAGACACCCTATGTTATATATGGTTTTATTGTTGTCATTGGGGAAACAAGGAAATTTGGGACATCTAACTAAACAAAATAAGAAGACCATAAAAAGTAAGTTTAAAGGCAATGACACTTAAAATGTCTTACTGGAATATTTTAAACAAAGTACATAAAGTGAATGAGTGTAAGTATAACAAAAGAAAAATGCTAACCTTAAAGGAGGCAGAAATTGATTTTTCTCACAATCATTCAAAGTTAATTTGCTCTAACCACTATTTTAGGTTTAACTATTATTGGACAATAACAAAATGTATAAATTTTGTTTAAATATTTACTTATTAAATTAGATATTGAGATCATCATGCATAGTATTTTTTCCCCATCCTTAAGTCCATTTTTATGTCCTAGTATTGTATATGGAGTTTAGTGGAAAGTAAATAATGCAAGCTGATTGAGGAAATGAATGAATCAATATTAATCTACCAACAATTTTACATTAGATTAATTTTGAACTAAGCCTCAAAATTTAATATTACCCTATACCAAGAAGATAAAGTTTTCTATTATTATGTCTACTGTGTATTGAATAAAATAGAAGCAAAATATATTTAAAAGTAGTAAAGGGAATAAAAATGAAAAAGATCTAAATTAGAATGGTTCATAGCTGGAAAGGAAAAAATGCAGGGAACAATTTTTTTTTAATTTTTTAGAAACTATTTAGTTTACGTATTTTCCCCATACATTAAGGATTTTTATGGACTGGATAAATATTGAGATTTGAAGGAAGACTAAAATATGTTCTAAAAGAAACTAAGTTTGCACATTAATTTAATTCACAAGTTCATCTCTATATAATAAACTCATTGGAATCACTTTTTGATAATACAGTAAATCATTAAATATTATTGATTATATGAGACCCTAGCAAAAAGAAAAACAATAGAAGAACATAGTGGCATGTGTATAAAAACATAAATAATCAAGAAATATTACAAAAATAACACAGGGATTGTCAAAGATAAAATACCTCAAGTTGTCTTGAGAGAACCTAACACAATTAAAACTCCATGTGGAAAGCCTTCTGGAAACTTTCTTTGAGCACTGGGAACTTTTCTTTTGCATAGCATCTGTCTCTGCCATTTTTGGAGTAAACAATGTGATGAGAAATAGCACAATATTCTTCAAAATGATATTGTAGAGACATATTCTTAACTGAACTTTAAAAAATTGATTTAAAAAAGTGACTATGAAATGAAAGTACTTGAATTTACATTTAGCTTTATTTAAAAATACTGTTTACATCATTGAATATAAAAATATTTTATTTTGAAGAAACTATATTTTGAATAAGCCTTCTAAATTTATAATAAAAAGTTAATCTTTTATTGCAAAATAAAATAAATCTGTAGTCCTAAATTCTATATTTATCAAACGAAAAGAAACATCTGTGATTATTTTTAAAATACAAGAAAGTAAACACCAAGTGAAGAAGTACCAGCAATCACCTGTCTATCACAAAAAAAGCTTTCCTTTCCAAACTATACTTAATTTTGATTGAGGAAGAATTAGTATCATCATTAATTACTTTTATTTTAGTCACTTTCCTGTCTGTCCATCAAAGGAAGAAAAACTCCTGTGTCTACAACTGAAAATAATAAATAGGTAAGGCCTCTGACCTTGCCAAGCACTGATATCTCTGTCTCCCATTTGTTGTTTGATCTGAGATTGTCAGCGAACAGATGTCTCCTTTAGCCTAAGGCATACTCAGAGTCCCTAGGGTAGCTGTTGCTATGACATTTTGATGAAGGTATGGAAAGTAATGACAATGTGATTGCAGGTATCCATAATTAAGTGATTGAGAGTGGAAGATGAGAATGATGCATCCTCTGCTAATTTGTTAATGCTCACCAAAAAAAATGTTTTTAGTTAAACTTCATATCCTATGTCAAACACATTTTTTCCTTTATAGTGCCTCTAAGGTAACTTATAAAGCAATTATCTATGCCTGCAATGTGCTTCTCTTTAGTGTCTGAACTCTAAATGTCATTTGCATGAGAGAATATGATGTAACATCCAAGAGCCTTGCCCCTTTTAAAGGCAAATGTGTGTTAATCATGACCTATACCTTCTCACAATTAATGTATGTAAAAACAGGTAGTTTAATATTCTAATATTGACTTAAGTAAATTCAGAATAGTCCATAAAATTTTGGATCTGGGGATGTGATATCTGGCTTTACATATTGTGTTAAGCATTTCCAGTGTGTACATAATTGCTTTAAAATAAGTTCTAAGTAAGTATCCTGTTCCTTTAGTGTTAAAATTTTTTAAAACACATTTTACATTTAATTTATTTTGTATCTGCATTGGGAAATACAGACTGATTGCAAATATAAGAGCAATTTTTAAGAATAACGGTAAAATCACCCTGGCTGGTGTGGCTCAATGGACTGCGTCCTATCCTGCAAACCAAAGGGTTACTGGTTCAATTCCCAGTTGGGGCACATGCCTGGGTTGTGGGCCAGGTCCCCAGTTGGGGGTGCGTGAAAGTCAACCACACATTGATGTTTCTCTCCCTCTATTTCTCCCTCCCTTCCCCTCTCTCTAGAAATAAAATCTTTTAAAAAAGAATAATGATAAAATATATATTTTGCTTGTATAAACAACTTATTATTTAGTATATTCATGATAATTAAAATGAATACTAGTTAAGCTCAGAAAGCATGACCATGATAACTTGTTAAATATTATAACACTATGATTATATTTAGCATAATTCTCTAAAATGTATGGAAATGGAGAATATATGAAAATTGAAACAGAAGCCAACATTATCTCTAGTACTTTGATTTTGATACAGAGAAGTCCCATTATCCTTTTAAATCTTAGTTTCTTGACATATAAAATGAAACTAATGATAACTATCTTGAATGATTACTGCTATCACTAAAGTAATATTAATGAATCATCCAATACAATGTTTCCTCTATAATATATGCAATAACACTATATATATGATAAATGAGCCCTCCTATTATTATTTTATATTAATGATAAATAATCCCAAAGAGAAAAGTATATGCATATGTACATGTGTGCATGTGCATGTGCATGTAGTCAAATAAATAATGAGTAAAGGGAAAGTCTTACTGTAGTCAATGAACCTGCATGCACTCTCAGAAAAAAATCTATTTCTAGGTTAAAGTAGGCAAGTCCTAGGTTCTATTTTCACAGTAAATTAGTAGCAATAAGTCTTAAAATATGTTATATTCTCTTTTATTTTAGTGTGTAGCAGCTCCCAAGGTACTTTGCAAAAATGGTCACATAGTGTTATTTCATTCTGTAGTAAATTATAGGCTCTTGCTATTTCTAAGACAAATTTAAAATGAAATTTACTACAACCTATTTTAAAGGGGTTAATTGGCAACTCAATGGACATATTTGGACAGCACTATCTTCCATATAGCAATTTCATTATTTCAAATAAATAAGGTTTATTTTACCTTAAATTCTGCTATATTATTTCTATTTTTATGATATAATGATTGAAAACATCTATTATTTTTTCCTGTAAGCTAATTTTCTCCAACTATGAGTTTATTTTAAACATCACAACACAGCCATTGATTTTAAATAATTTCTTCTTTTAAATAATTATGTGCATAATCTCAACTATCCAACTGTATATGACCGATAAATTCTTGTTAAAGTCACTCCAGATACTGTAGAACACTCATGAATAATTGAACTAACCTGACTAAAATAAAACTATTAATACTCTACTGGTTTCAGAGACTATTTTGTGAGTAATGGTGTGGTGTCCACCCTGCCTGGTGTCAGGAACTGTAACCCCCTGTGGCTAAGGCTGAGTGAAAAACCTCCCAGAACCAGGAGGCCTAAGGAGACAAAACTTATTTCCCTGAACATGGGCACTGCCTGCTCTGTATTCCCTTCAGCTTGATTGGATAGTCCATGACGGGCAACCATTCTCTGGAAAGAATGGACCTAAGACAGACACAATCACATGGGAATAAGCCATCAGGGAAGAAACTCAGGGGGCTGTGGAAGTGAGGGAGTGATCGATATCACCCCTGCCCCCTTGGCTATGCAAATAGCCTGAGTCCTTGTTCTGGATGTGAGAAATCCAAGTCTCCTAGCTGCCTTTGTCTCCTCTGCCTGACTCAGGGCCTGCAGAAATAGCAGGGGCGGTGAGGCTCAGACTAGAGTCTGCGGATACCTGGGGTAAATTAGACCTGGGACATAAGATATGTAAAATCCTGTGAGACCTGCTTGCTAGGATGCTCTTGGATGTGTAGGCTCTGGCAGGAAACTAGACTAATCCTGTACCTGTTAGGTGATACCAGCCTCAAAACCCAGAATGAGACTTTTGAATCCTATGTAAATTATCTACCTGTTTTGATCTTCTTTGCTAGACAATAAATCCACATTCTGTATCCATTCACCTACCCAATACTACCTAATAAAAAGCCTATTGAGGCGGCCGGCTCAGGGTGCTCTCTTTTGAGAGAGTGGACAGGCCACTCAGAGGCATCCTCCCCTTGAGAGGGTGGTCATGCTGTCCCTATTCCTCCACAGGACTCCGTAGTCCGTGTGTATGTTTTTCTCATGACTTGCGAGCATCTACAACATTTGCAGTCACCACGGGCTGGTGGACTGCAACAAATGGTAAGATGAGTAAGCATAGATAGTTTTTGGACAATGAAAACTATTAAAAAAGTACTATCAGTAATTACTGTCAGTACAAAAACTTTGTGAGAAAAAACAAATAAAACTGGAGGACATGTATTTAAATAGAAGCACTTGACACTCTTTAAAGCTTACTGACCTAAATTTGTTAGAACATGTTCATATTTTGTTTGAAATAAAGGCGAGATTTTATTTATAGACATGTCAGTGATGATAAAATTTAATTAAAAATTAGGATGAAAGGTTCATACATGGCTTGAATGACATTTTTAAGTTCCAATGAGACTTTACAGGGAACATAGAAAGCCCAAAAATATGCACAGATTATACTGAATCTCCAGCCAAGAACATTAAAAATGCAATCTCATAAAGTTGAATATACACTGCATTAACAATTTTTTGGAAACTTATGAAGCAGTAAGGAAGGAGTAAAAAGAATACAGTAACAAGTTTGGCTGGGAACAGTATTGTTATTTTGGAGGTTAAAATGGTTGAAAAATTGTACTGGTTCTTACTGAGAAGAACCAAAGGACTGTATGCTTGGCATTGATTTCATGTTTGTTATGACAACACACATCTGATTCCCAATGACATTGGCAGCATCTAGGAAGGTAGACATTACATGACCCTTGATATAATGAGCATAGAGAAAATGATGATGAACAACATGGTGAGTAATTTAATGGACAAGTATCAGAAAAATTATTATAGAATCAAAAATAGTGTTCTAGATAATCTCTTATTATTAAGTAATATAAAACTTACAAAAATGACACAACAAAAACTTAACAGATGGTAAGTAATCTTAGTCAAGCAAATTAATGGATCATACATTTAAAGATTAAATAGTAGGTTATTTGACATGCACTGTAATTACATTGGATATATTGCTTTCAACAAACATTAAAGGACAAATTAACATTAGTTGTGCCAGCTACATTTGTAAATCTGCTTTTCAGGCTTATAATTAAAATCCTAAATTATTACTGCTGCAAATTAACAGTTTTAATGTAATGCAGACATTGTAATCACCAGCATTTAGTTGTTTTTTAAATGGATTGTCTAATGCAAACTTAAACAATATTAACCTCAATAAACAGTAAATACTGAGAGCCTTTTCAGTATTGCAGGAGAAAACTGTATGAGACAGACATCTCTACTGAAAGTTTTTCTCAGCCAAGGAAAACAACAGCTCACAAAGATAAACAGTGCAATTTTTAAGAGAATAATTTCTGCCTCACCTAAAGCAGTGACTGCCTTGGAATGCAGTTGTTTGGAATCTTGCATCTTACAAAGAGCCAAGGAGATTCCACTATGTCATTTGGATGGCAAATACTATCAAGTTACTAGATGGGTATGAGTCTTTTAGTCAGAAGGTAAGTACAGAGGCTGCCAGGCTTTCACATGCCAAGATTCCCATACTCTCGTTGAAAACACATTGAGCTCATTTAATTCTCACAATTTTGTCAATATTTTTTATTACAGCATCTTATGGGGGGGTAAAGTTAAGACATTTATTACACATTTAGAATTTTGTCAAATTTCACATAAGGTCTCAGTATTGATGTAAATGGATGTTTTGTAGCATTTGTATTCAGTCCTCTGCTTCATAATGTATGTCTCCTTCTAAGTAAATTGTTTTGGTTTGAACAATTAAAAAACACTGCAATTAAAAATGTGATCACAAACAACAAGGTATAATTCAACCAAACAGATTATATTAAGCTTAGTATAATAAAATTTTCTTTTTAATTATTATATAATTGATGAAGACTTGATTGTGAAATAGGTAAATTAAGAATTATGTAGAAATGTAGTGTTTTCTTATAGAAAAAGTAGAAATGAATATGAAAAATTTTCAAATCTTAGATTAAGTGAGAACTGAAGATAGCTTTATGAATAAAAATTATTATAGAACCAGGCATACACACAGTGTCATCAGTTTTATTAAATGTCCTTTGAATAGATTATTTACTAAAAGAAGACTACAATTCCAATATACATTTTTAATTGCAATAAATGTATCCAGTGACATCAGTTAATACATTATAAAAGTTTCAAGTGTACAATTCTATAATACATAATATGTATATTGCACTGTATGCTCATCACCCAAAGTCTAGACTCCCCTTGTCACCATATATTTGACCCCCCCTTACCCTCTTCATCTTCTTCCTTAACCCCTTCCCTTCTGGTAAACGCCATACTATTGCCTGTGTCTTTGAGTTTGATTTATTTGTTGGTTTGTTGCCTTCTGTGTTATACCCCACATATGCTTTCTTATCCTTTTCCATCTGACTTATTGCACTCAGCATGATACTCTCAAGATCCATCCATGTTGTCACAATCTTCAATACAATTTTAATTATGACAAGCTTAGTATTAATTTAGCAGTTGCATTTCAAAGCTTTTTTTTTTTATGGTTAGAACCAATAGAAAAATATACCAATTTATGGGGCCTCTTAGAATAACAAGACAGAATTTGTAATTTTTTTCTTCAATTATAATTGTCAAATTAGATTTAGAAATAATATGATAATATACAAAAAAGCTCATCAAACGTTTTCTAAATCTTCTTAAGTGTCTACTCCCTGCATTAATAATAGTACCGTTCTTATTAAACTCAAAGGCAGCCTTAATTTCTCAGTAATTACCCCATACTTTTGAAAATAAAAGGGATGGTGATGATGATAATAATGATGCTTGTCTCACTTATTAGGAAGGATTTAGGTGAATATAAAATGAGAAAAATGAAACTATCTTTTAAACTAGAATTACTCTATAAATGTAATATATTACTTATTGGGAATTGAAGTTGTTCTCTTGCTCTTTTCTTTCCCTTATTTGAGACCTCTGAGGTTATTTAAACTGCACAATAGAAATGTAAGTCGCACATTTTACATTCAAGAGAGTTGACACATGGCATGCCATTTTCTCTGACCACTGTTTAATATGCCATCTTTCATCTAGTGGATTCATCTTCTGAAATAAGCATTCCTTGTTGAACATCACTTTTATGTATTCTAAAGTAATGTGTGGAGATTCCAGCACAATTCCTAGGTCTTTAAAATCTTCTAATTTTCCCATATTTCCACATTTTGGAAGCCTGTCTTAGATACCCTGAATTGTGCACAAAAGGAAATGCTGACTATCCACTACAGATCTTTAAGAAAAATTCTGTTTCTGTGTGTTATAGACATGCTTTCACATGATATTCTATTAGATTCCATTATATTTTATTTTAGCGAAGACTTTAATAAGTTTGGTTATTACTTAATAGCTATTAATAACCCAAATTATGCCTACTACAACCATACACTGAGTCTCACACAGTGTATTTTTCATTTTCTTTGGTTTGTTTGTTCTTTAAGTTTACTTTGTCCACTGGCCCCCTTCTCCAACTCATACACAAAGAAGACTCATGTTTCTTCTCCAGAACAACTTCTATCTTACTTGTATTGCACAATAATCTAGATTATCTAATCAATTCAAAGTTTATACATAGGGTGTATCAAAAGTAGGTTTATAGTTGTGAGTATGTTAACAGAGTTATTCTTATATTATTACTTATTATTGTTGTATTATTATTTTCCATACAAACCATTGTAAACCTACTTTGCCCCACCCTGTATGTAATTATTGGCCCCATCAGTCTTACATTTTTTGCAGAAAACTTTTGTTCAGTCATAGAGTTATCCTAGACCCCCAGCGACTGACAGATCAATGTGATTATTCCTTACTCCTATCCATGAACACAAGCACACTCAAATTACACAAAAGTAAGACAAAGTATAATTTAAATGTGCAAACTCATTTATACTTATGAAGATTAAAATGCCTATTCTATATTTAGAAGGTCTGTGCGCAAATTCTGAGTCTATCATTGATGGTGTGATAATATCGTTTTGCCTTTCTTAATCCCACTCACAATCTATATTTCTCATTGTGGCTGCCAACCTTTGGCCTCCTCACTTGTTACACTCCAACTTACAACACTTGACATAGCATCCTACACTGGGAAAATTGTTTACATCACTCTTGTACTTACATGTTTAAAATAACTTTCTAGTGTCTTTTGATTACAGACCAGATCTTTTCAAATAAGTTCAAGGATGTTTTTATTGTTAATAAAAAAAAAAAACCTTAAGTAAATGTCAGAGTTTTCAATTGAGAAGGTAATAGCTGAAATGAAGCTAGGCACAATACTGACATTGCTGACAATTTTTTGGAAGTTGCAACAGCAATCAGTCAATAATGGCATGCAAGTCATAGGGGGGCCAGAAAGAGAAAAGGAACAGCAAAAATTTTAAAACTTATTTGAAAAGATAATGAAAGAAAACTTACCTAATTTGGCAAAGGAAATAAGTCCAGGAAGCACAGATAGTTCCAAAAGTTGGACCCAAAGAGGAACACACCAAGACATTGTAATTAAAGTGCCAAAGGCTAAAGATGAAGAGAGAAACATAAAAGCAGCAAGAGAAAAGCAGAGAGTTACCTACAAAGGAGTTCCCATAACACTATCAGCTGATTTCTCAAAATAACTTTCACAGACAAGAACGGACTGGCAAGAAATATTCAAACTGATGAAAAGCAAGGACCTGCAACCAAGATTACTCTATCCAGCTAAGCTACCATTTAGAATGGGAGGGCAGATAAAGGGTTTCCCAGACAAGGTAAAGCTAAAGGAGTTCATCATCACCAAGCCCTTATTATATGAAATGTTAAAGGGACTTATTTAAGAAAAAGAAAAAGTCAAAACTACCAACATTAAAATGATAACAAACTCACAACTGTCAACAACTGAATCTAAAAAATAAACAAACAAAACAAACTAAGCAAACAACTGGAATATTAACATAGTCATAGATATGGAGATTATTCAGAGGGTTATCGGTGGGGAGGAGGAAAGGGAAGAATGGGGGAAGAAAAGATACAGAGATTAAGAAGCATAACTGGCAGGTACAAAACAGACAAGGAGATGTGGAGAATAGTATAGGAAATAGAGAAGCCAAAGAACTTATATGCACAATCCATGGGCATGAACTAAGAGGGGAATGCTGAAAGGAAGGGGATACCAGGCAGGGGGGGAGGAGAAAAAGTGGGTCAACTACAATAGCATAATCAATAAAATATACTTAAAAAAGAGATGTCAATAGAACTTGTTAACTAATAGAATTTATTAAGTAAAAAAAAATAGAAACCATGCTGGAAAAAAATCAATTTAAACATACTATTATTTATATGTTGTTTATTTTAATAATTTAAATATTCACTCACAGCATAATAGACCTGTCTCATAATACCATTATAAATATATTCTTCAGAATCTAATTTTTAAGATATAGCCATCATAATTCCAATCTTTTGTATTGGAATATTAACATTGCCACATTGCCTAAAATACAAATGTGAAAGAATTTAACACTTATTATAAAGTATATAAATGCAAGGTGCGATGATTAATTTTATAGATCAACTTGACTAAGGGATCCTCAGATAGCTGGTAAATCATTAGTACTGGGTATTTTTGTGAGGGGGTTTCTGGAAGAGATTAGCATTTGAGTCATTATTAGACTGAGCAAAGATCCTCACCGATATGGGTGGCCATCATCCAATCCATTAAGGGCCTCAGTGGAACAAAAGGCAAAGGAAAGGTAAGTTTGATCTCTGAGCTAGTACATCCACCGCTCCTGCCCTCAGACATCATCACTCCAATTCTGAAGACATAGGATTTGGACTAAATTATACCACTGGTATTTTGGTTTCCCAGCTTGCAAATGGCAGATCCTAAGAATTCTTGGCCTCTATAATTGAGTGAGATAGAATTTCTGGAATAAATTCTTTATCTCTCTGTTCTATTTCTTAGGGGAACCCCAACTAATGTACCAGGGTTTCTGATAATTAATAAAAATGTAACCATTCATTCATTTTAGGGTAAAAATATAAACCCTAGGAGTATTAGATGCATAGAACCCAAGGATAAGCTATTTATTTTAAAAGTTCCATGTTCCTCATTTTCTCATTATTACATATCTTCATGTAAAATTCTAACTAGAAAAAATTTCATGTTTTCTTTAAACCATGTACTCATTTTTCATTTATAATAAGCTGACAAAAATCATATTCTATTTGATGCTCATGCTAGACTTCAAAAAAGAAAATTCTTAAAATATGAAATGTTTAAGCATAAAGCCACATTATTATGTTTCCTAAATGCACAGTCACATTAGACATATATTATTCCTAATTCCAGCATAGATGCTTATATTAAATTTTCTTCACCAAGTGTGAATGACAGTTTCAGAAATTTGATATCTTCATGGAATACTTGAACTCTCCAATGCATCATTCATTGAAATATTATTGCATATATTTTCACCATGATCATCTAAATGAAACATTTACCTATTTTTCCTGTGAGGTAATTTCACTGCCCATGTTTGCAATAATATAAAATATATAAATTCTTAGTATTCCAAAATTTAAAAATCTTCCTTATCAATTTTTGTTGGATATCTCTTATAATGTAAGAGAAAGACAACACATTTTTGTTGGGCAGGGGGACCTCAAAACCAGTCAGCATAATGTGAGAACTTTTATAATTTTATCTTCGATAAAATGTCTTAATATCCTTTAAAAGAAGCATTTGTTAGTTCAAAGCTTTGACTTTAATAAAATATCATGCAAGATTTTGTGGTTTTTTTGTTCCATTTAGCCTAGTGTCAAAAGTATATAACAATAAATAGCAGAATAGACAAAAAGCAAACATCTACAAGTATTGAATGATACATAGTCAATGATGATAAGATTATAATTTATATCTATATGTGGCAATAAGAATTTAAATTAAAGTTTTTAGATTAATCATGACATTAAAAGTCATTCCTTGTGCTTGGATCCTGTTCCTTAAAAATCATTTTATGTTTTTATATTACCATTTGCAGTTTTTAAGATATTTATTATTGCAAAATTATTTACATTTTAGCTAAATATAAATTCAAAAGCATATAAAGTAAGTACTTACTATCAGTATTTCCGCTCCTTTTTAAACCAAATATTCAGCTAATAGTTTCACAATGCTGGGTATCTATTATATTTGAGGGATACATTACATCACAATTCTCAGGGTATTTTTATGTTGACTAGTATGCTTTCAGATGAAGATAGTAGCATCCCAGCTTTTAATGGCTTAAGTAAAAAGAATTTATTACCTCACATAAATGTGTAGTTATTAATTTATTGGATTTCATCTCTAAATTCACCCTCTCAGACTGGGCTTTTCATGGGATTCCTTTAAGCATTTCTTCTTTATGTGGGCATAACAATAAGCATTCTCAGCCAAGGGTGCTGGAGGGACATAGCAGAAGAGGTGGTTTCTCCTGTTAGCTCTTGTGGCTGCACTGCCTGCAACTATATAGGTAGGAGGTCATTGGTTGATGCTTTATCCCAGTGTACCTTAGCATACCTAGAGTACAACAACTTGCAGTCCCAAACAAACATGGTGCTCACCTTCCCACATCCCACTTGATAGAAACACCAGGTGTCCCAAACCTGCTTTGTGTTCTAGGGTCCTCTCTACTCCCTTTTCTTGCATGTCGCTCCCTACAAATCTGTCTCCCACAGCCCACCCAACATCGCAGCCACCCTGAAGTAAAGACTGCCTACTGCAGACACCTTGCCTCCTCCACTGACCCCTCTACCCATCTGCACAATGGAGCACCTGGACTCTTGCTGTAGCTCATCTGTGTCCCAAAGATTGCTTCCTGTTTGCTCAGCAGCTACAGACCAGCGCTGCTCTGAATCTCTGCCATTAACTGTTCTGCAATTCCTCCAATGAGGTCAGAGTCCCAGCTTTAGCTGTGAGTGTTCCTGCCAGAATTGTCTATACTTGGGCACACTCCAGCCATCCTAGGGAACCTTTTAGCTTATCATTACTATTTATTATACTATGTTAATGATGTATATTAAACCTCTCTTGTTTAAATCACCATGTGGTTCCTGACTGAACCCAGACTGGTACAATAACATAACAAGATATGAAGTAGAGATTTAAATAAAGTTTATTAGTTCAGTGGTTCTAAGGTTTCAAAGAACTACTGGCTGAATGCAAAGAGACAATGCAGTGAGGACTGTAAGTAAGGAACTATATATAAATACTAACTGTGGCCTGAAGACCAACTACAGAAATGAAGACAATGAAGTTGCACATGTGTTCATTCATGCATATATACTCATCCAATTTTCCCTCTATACTAATCCAACAAAGTAATCGCTCGACAATGATAAATCACAATGATGTATAGGAAATTTGTCTCTTTATTATGGATCTCCTCATTTTAAGGTAAGAGTGAGTATAAATTTGCTGGTATGAAGCATAGTTTTATCACTTAGGATAATGTTGTTGTTATTGCCGTGCTATGGATAGTTAACTGTGGGTAGGAGTTTGTGGTAGATCACAAAATAGCATCACGCATTTCCACAACCCCAGATTGCATACCTCTGTTCAATGTAAATTTGCCATCTGGACTGGCTCAGTGACTTGCTGTGGCTTGACAACGCACTGATGTGTCTCTGCAAATTCTGAAACTAGGCCTTCAGAAGACCTGTAGCCTACATTTTCACTCATTGGATGGCTAATATGAAAGGAAGCTGGCTGTTCTGCGTGGCTGATGAATATAAGATCACATGAAGGAGAACCCAGTTGTCCTTGTTAACAAGTATCAACCACCAAACATGTAAGGGAGACCACGATGTACCTTATAACTAAATGTAGCTGCTTCAATGAGCACAGGTAAAACTCAATGTGTGTGGTTGTGTGTTGTGTGGTAATGAAAGAGTATCAGCTGTGTCATGTTCTCTGATGCTGATTTAGCATCATTGTTACCTGTTTCTATATACTTTCCTGCATCAAATTCTGGGAATGTACATTTTCCAGAGTCCCCATTCCTATACCTTAGAGATTTAATTCTGAAAATAAAGGCACTTGCTTGAGATTTAGAAGGAGAGGGAGAGACACCATTAGTTTACAGCTGTGGCTATGAGCAGCTTTCTCTGCTGGTAGCACTCTGATTATGCCAATCTTGTGGGAGAACAAGAAATCACCTACTTTTTTTATTGTAGGCAGATGAGTTAATGAATAGCAGCTTTCCTGTGATCCAGGCACTTGTTGATTTTCTGAAATCAAGCAGCAGATTCCTGAATGTTGTTTCCCAGATCTTCCAACAATTATGTAAATCCTTACTTCACTGTAGTAAAACCCTTCTTAATTGGAATAACTAGAGTGACTTCTCATTTCATGATTGAATGCTGACAAAGATATGAAGGGAAAGGAGAAAAACAAAACTATTAGCCCTGGCTGGTGTGGCTCAGTGAATTGCATGCAGGTCTACAAACCAAAGGGTTGTTGGTCCAGTTCCCAGTAAGGGTACAGGCCCGGAGTGTGGGTCAGGTCCCTAGTAGGGGGTGTGTGAGAAGCAACCACACATTGATATTTCTCTCCATCTCTTTCTTCCACCCTTCTCCTCAGTCTATAAAGCAAATAAATAAAATCTTAAAAAATATATTAGATGGTTATTTTTCTTGAGGTGAAAGTGATCTGTAAACTGGTTATAGAATATATACATATGTATGTATATATTTACATGTATATATTATATACATATATTTATATGTGTATATTTTATTTTACCAAAATGGAATCATGCTATGAAATTTGATATGTAATTTGATTCTTACTTAAGCTAAACAACATACGTCTGGAACAATATATCTATCCATGTCTTTTAGTTAAGTGTCCTCAGAGCACCCCATTGTATTTTATCAGGTCATTTTCCTATGACTAATTTCTGAACTGCTAAACTCATCTCACTCTGTCTCTCTGTCTCTCCCTCTCTTTCTCTGTCTCTGTGTGTGTTCATGTATATACACACACACATACACATATATGTACACACATGTGTATATGTATTATACATATATAAGACAGGCATGCACATCTATTTATATACACATATGTAAATAAATATATATAATAAAATATATATATGAGGTCTGTCTAGAAAAAGTCTACCATCGTTAGTACAACAAGAAGAATTCATGCATCATCTATGTAACCTGGCAGCAAAGGAAAGTGGGCTGGAATGCATATGTGTGAATAATGATGACTTCACTGTACTAGTTAGTGGGGGCAGTAGATCCTGTGAGTTAGCACGTGTACTGTATGGCCATCACATTCAAAATGACTGAGCAAGTAGAGAAATGAATCTGTCTCAAATTTTGCATTAAATTTGAACTTTCCTCCATGGAAATTATTTGGATGATTCAGAGGCTTTTGGAGATGATGTAATGAGTGCAGCACAAATAAAAATATGGCACAAGCGCTTCAACAATGACTGGGGATTTGTTGAAAGCGACCCACATCCTGGAAGGCCTGCAACAAGCAGAATACCTGAGAGTGTTTAACGTGTACAGGCTAAAATCAACAAAAATTGGCAACCCATGTGACTCAGCCCCCCTATAGCCCAGATTTGGCACACTGTGGCTTCTGGCCTTTGAAAAAGGAAGACATTTCAGACCATCAATGAGATTCAGGGAAATATGATGGGACGGCTAATGAGGATTCAACAAAGGATTTTGCAGAGTGTTTTGAACAGTAGAAGATAAGCTGCAAGAACTGTGTGAGGTCCCAAGGTGCCTATTTTGAAGGGGACTGAGGCATCATTGTCCTGTGTACAATGTTCCTTGTGTCTTATATCTTTTTCAATAAATGTCTCTATTTTTCATATTAGATGGCAGAATATTTTTTGATCAGAACTTTATTCTTATTCAAGTGATGCTTAAAAGTTGGATTACTGGCCCTGGCTGGTGTAGTTTAGTGGATTAAGCGCGGGCCTGTGAGCCAAGAGATCACGGTTCGATTCCCAGTCAGGGCACATGCCTGCGTTGCAGGCCAGTTCCTAGTAGGGAATGCACAGGAAGCAACCATAAATTGATATTTCTCTCTATATTTCTCTCCCTCTCTTCTTCCCTTTCCCTCTAAAGATAAATAAGTAAAATCTTTTAAAAAAAAGTTGGATTACTGGATTATAGCTATCTGCAATTAAAATATTTATAGATGTTATTTATATTATAAAATTTAGCAGTTTACCTTTTCATTAGTATTATATGAGAATATTGTTTTGTCCATAATTATAGCAGAATTATGTTTATCAACTCTTTCAATAATAGAGACTTCTTATATAATTGCTTTAATTTTAATTCATTCCCCTGATTTGTCATGACTGAAATATATTTTCATAAACTTATTGACAATCTTTAATTTTTCTTGTATGACTTGCCTAATCACATTCTTTGAAAAAATATATTCTTTTTTAATTTGATCTTTAATGTATTTTTTCCATTATCATTTAGTCCCTTATAACCCCCTTCCTCCATCTCTTTCTTCCACCCTTCTCCTCAGTCTATAAAGCAAATAAATAAAATCTTAAAAAATATATTAGATGGTTATTTTTCTTGAGGTGAAAGTGATCTGGACACTGTTGTCCATGTCCATGAGTCCTTTTTCCTTTTTGCTCAGTCCTTCTACCTCCTCACCTACCCACCTCCACAACTAGCTGTCATCCTGCTCCTTATTTATGAGTCTGTCCCTATTTTTCTTGTTAGTTCAGTTTATTCATTAGATTCTACATATGAGTGAAATCACACAGTCTTTGTCTTTCTCTGACTGGCTTATTTCACTTAACATAATTTTCTCCAGGTCCATCCATACTGTCACAAAAGGCAAAACTTTTGTCAACTCTTTCAATAAGAGAGAAATGTTATCTAGCTGCTTTAATCTATATTCATTCCTATGATTAGTCATGAAGTAAAATATATCTTCACCAGTTTGTTGACAATCTCTAATTTTTCTTCCATGGCTTGCCTAGTCACATTCCTTATAAAATATACTTATTTTTATTCATTTTTTTTCTAGGAGCCCTTTGCAAATAGTGAGATTATTGATTGTTTTGACTCTCCAAATATTTGTTTGCACTGCCTCTGAGTTTCTTCTCACCTTACCAAAATGATTACCTTACTTCAAGCTTCCAATAAAACCCTATCACCTCTCTGCAATCTTATGTGTAGATGTCCTTAATTTTCCTAAATAATTAACTTAAAGTTACTTCTAAGCATTTGTTTTATAGCCATTTTATTCCATTTTCACATCTGATACCACATAACATGCATTTCCAATATTATCGAGACATTTAGCTTAGTTAGACACCCTTTTTGTTGGAAACAGAGAAAAATTTAACTTATTTAGGCAAAATCAAGAACTGTTATATGAAAATGTGTATGCAATGGTTTGGTTCCCAAAAGCATGAAATATAACAAATCTTCTGTCCCTTGTCTCAATGGGAGGGCAACTAAGAGTGCACATCATGCTATAGAGATCCTTGTGAGATCATGTTGAATCTAGAGTAAATGAGAGATCACATTCTTTTCTTTTAATGTTTTATTTATTTATTTTTAGAGAGAGGGGAAGAAAGGTAGAAAGAGAGGGAGAGAAACATCAATGCGTGGTTGCCTCTCACACACCCTCTACTGGGGGCCTAGCCTGCAACCCAGGCAAGTGCCCTGACTGGAAACAGAACCAAAGACCCCTGTGGTTCAAGGGTCAGCACTCAGTCCACTGAGCCACACCAGCCAAGGCAAAGAGATCACATTCTTACTTAGATGTTTCCTTGCCTATGTTTTGAAACTTGATGTCAAGACTTTAGTTTGAGTTAACTGGATAATTTTCTCACTACAGACAGGTAAACATAAGCTCATATATTTGATATTAAACTTTTCTCTCCATCCTAAAAAAAGCACACACTAACAAAATTTCAAACCTGGTAGGAAAGGATACATAATGTTGCACATATACTTAAAAAGACAAAACTGAAACAACACGTATTTAAAATACAAAATCATATGGCTATATCTACACATATACATGTAATGAAAAGCTAATACTGATATAAAATCTATTTTCTGGAGCCCATGCAAGTCATTTTACATAATATAGTAAATGTGAATTTATCATTTAATCAATTTAATTTTATAAATAATTTTATAAATTTGGCATATTCCCAAATAGAACATAAGTCTGACTGATTTGCTAATAAAAAATGAGTGTGTAAGTTTCAATTCAGAGAATTTATAGGGTATGCTTATTTTCTTACCATTAGATTTCCTTACTTCAATAAACATAAAATTTTATAAAACCAATAAAATTTATTTGAACAATATTCATAGAGTCAAACATGCATAAGTAGAAAGACTAACTCAATTACTCTTATTTAAAAAATTTCCATGAATAGATTTTCAACTGAATTGACTAAACAGCTAATTTTTGTAACAAGTGGATGCAAGTGTTGAATAGAATGCAGAATATGGTGAAGGGTTTAGAAGAGGATCAAGAATAATTTTACTAAGGTCCATGAAAACCAAAAGACAAGATGATGCCTCAATATTTATTACAAAGCACATTTTGATACCAAGTTGTTTAGGTTCTGTAGGGCCCTGCACATAAGAAATGTCCTCTATTATACCAGCACCTGGGTTTTGCTTTTCAAGTAAAAGTCATTAAAGAAAATGTGATGTTTGTTCATTAAAAAAGATGCATGGTTGAACTTCTCTCTATCTCTGTCTCATCTATGTCTTTTATTAATCTATTCTTAACTATTTTTAAAATACATTTGTACTGGACTCCCAGAAAAGTTGATTAGGTAAACTTCTTATCTGAAAAGCACTGACATCTGAATCAGGCCATGTTCTACATACATCACTTCTACATGCTCTACATGCATCATTTACATTAAGAACTTCCCCTTCTTATCTGAAACCCTCATTACCCAATTTAAGTCTCTGAGTTTCTTTCCATTTTGCTAATTGAGGTTTAAAGATATCAGAATTCATATTCTCTGGTTTATAAGAATAAGGAGATAAGTTTCCTGTTTAACTAGAACAAAATATCATAATTACTCATCTGCATAAGTCCCCAGATAAAACCTTAATTAGTTCAGACCTTTCATGTCTCCACATGGGCAGCAAGGCCTGCAAACAAGAGGGAAGCCAGGAGCCTCATGAGACACCATGAAAAGGAAATGAAAATAATGGGGCAGATGGTGAGGCCTTCAAACATCAACAGCTACAGAGTGATGAGGCCACAAGGACATAATGTTCAGCTTCACTTTGTCACTCTTCACTTTTCTCCTCATTTCTTTTTTTTTTTATTTTATTTTAGATTATTCAGTACAGTTTCAATCTTTTACTCCCATTCCAG